>OZ024837.1:6845487-7445487 GCA_964016985.1 Anodontia alba
ACAAAATAACTCTCAAGGTTTGACGTGTCGTTACATTACGAAAACACGCCTATTCAAATATATTGAAAATTTCACCACCAAAAATTGAAAGTTTTCCGATAAAAATTCTGATAGTTTTCATATTTCTGCTTAAAACATAGATTGTGGGTACTCGTTAGAACCGCCTCGGCGAGGCGGTTCTAACGAGTACCCACAATCTATGTTTTTAAGCAGAAATAAGAAAAATAATGTATACCCCTGTGAACCCCAGTTTTACTTTATAAAAGTGGGGTTTAAGGGGGTCAATATTATATAGGCATGTGTTCGTGATGAAACCCAAACACAATCAAACTTAGCATTTCGGAAGTTAGCCGATTTAGCCAAGATTTGCATGTAAAGAACCCAATACTATTTAAAAAAAAATCAGCTTTTAACATTGAAAGTTGCGAAGCGTAGACGAAGCTTTTTGTGAAAGCTTGTACTTGTCTGCCCTATGAATAAAATACAAAAGTTGATACCCTGGTGAGTTCATTCTGCATTTGTTCGGTTTCATCGATCCAATCATTAGTGACAGGAAACCTTAGGTTCGTAATTGGTGGCAGGTATAAGTAAATGTATGGTGGCATATTTCTGCCACGAGGTAGCTAGATAGCTATCGCGATAATATTCTTAATTTTCCAGAAAATAAAAAGTTTTCCTGAAAACATTATCGCAATAACTTGAATTATCTAGATATGTTTTTAATTTCCAGAAAATATTTTAACGCAAAATTTCGTGATACTGCTCGGAACTGACATTAGTATCTAGATAAAATTATCGCGATAATTTTTTTCATGGTAGCGAGGTAGCTATAAATAGAACACAAGCGGATATGACATTCTGGGATTTCTACGCACCGATTGGCGATTACCTAGTACAAACTCTTACCTTAAAAGTCGCTGGTAAATACCCTTGGTGAATTTCAACAGTATAAACAAAGGTATTCCGATTTCGGTTCTATCTATAGATAACAGAAAATAAATGGCAGCTCTGGGCACTAACGCAAAAAATATCGCGATAATACTGTAAACTTTCGCGATAATATTTCCAGGAAACTTTAAACTATTATGTTAATCTTTTCAGGAAACTTCGAAATATCAAGATAATTATTGAAAGTATCGTGATAGCTACCTAGCTATCTCGTGGCAGGAATATGCCACCATATAAATGTAGTGTGTTTTCGCTTTGAATGGCCCATTCTTGTGAGTCCAAAGGTCGGAGCGAATATGATGACTCGTCAAAATTTTAAACGTTTAAAATAAATATATTATGTAAATTAAAACTGCGTAGATAAGGCTAGATAAGTACGGCTAGCGCCTCTCAACAATGGTCACCTCCCTATTATAGATATATTTACCGTATTTACCCTAAGAATTTGGACAGGCAGGCCTGGGCGAACAGTGTGTACCCATATCAGACGCCGCTGAACGCGGCGTCTGATCCGGGTCAGCACTGTTTACTACTCATCCAGCTGAATCTAGAAGGGCAGTTGAAAAAGAATGTACACAATACTGGTTAACCGCTTAGAGGAGTAAGCCTTCCCAGTAAAAAGGGTGGTTAGGATAACTGACCGCGATCGACATGATCTCAATGGGTTAAATGGGCCGTAAAATCTCAACACAAATAAACACATCGAGACTTTCCAAACTTTAAGAAAAGTATGGTAAGGAGTTCCAAAAAATACGGCAATTCCCAAAGTTCTGTTTTACGGAATAGTTTACACCTCTGCAACTGTCACCTCCATGTAGCCTCCAAGAGTTTGGACAGACTGACTGGGCAAGCAGTGTAGACCCCAGATCAGACGCCGCGAATGCGGCGTCTGATCTGGGTCTACACTGTTTGCATTGACTAATCCATCAGTTTAAGACACATAAGCAGGCAATAAAAATGAAGTTGCTCCATTTTTAGAACAATTGACCTAATCGCATTCCGAATATTTAGTGTAAATACTTCAAATGTAAGCAAAAAATAAATAAATAAACAACCTGATATTGACATGCAATAGCAATTTACGCAGTAGATTTAACAAGTTTTATAAATAGTAACTTGCTAACCCTGTCTTTTAACCGAGCTTTTAACAATGCTGTAACGTTATCGCATGTTGGAATTAAAATGTCGTAACTGTCCATGGCTTTTGGCAGGTGTCTTTACTCAGCTGTTTGCTGACTGGTCTCCTGCATAGTAGGTGGAAAATCTTATCGATCTCAAAGAGAAGTGATTTCAGAAAGAGGGGAAGAGAGATATCGGAAGAGAAACGTCGATACTGTTCGTTCGTATTACATCGTGTGATAGTCTTACAAAAGGTAAGATTTTTATAAGATACAACAATTTACGCAGTAGGCCTACCTGAACGCATTTTTTAATATATATATATATATATATATATATATATATATATATATATATATATATATATATATATATATATATATATATATAGATCTATATATAAATCAGCGAATCTTGATCATATCGTTGTTAGCTGTTTAGATTTTCAATGTGTTAAGATTGAAAACCAATCTATATTTTTTCTTCGTGCGTTCACACGTGCTAGTTTAGGTTTGAGGACGAGTTATTAATGAAACGCTATAACAAAGGCATTATATGTTAATTACACAGACACGAGTCGTATAAGGCGCGATGTACTCTGGTACCCGGCATTATTGACGCATTGAAGCTGCATTTTAACGCTTAGTATGCTGAGTAAAATTTCAGCAGACGGCATATTTAAACATTTTTTTTTTTTTTTTTTTCCCAGAAAACAGGACTTGACATCTTCAGAGACAATTTGCATGATATGTCAAATCCTGTTTTCTGGGGTTTGTGTGTGTGTGTGTGTGTGTGTTTTTTTATTATTATTATTGTCTGACTATACCATTAATTTGTCGTCTAGCCCAGAGAGCGGTAAAGGTTAAGCGTAAGCAACTGACACTGTCTTAGAATCAGATCGAATCATGGTTCTAAAAATTAGTCAGGGCAAGCTAAGACCTAGACCAGCATCCGCTGTTTGTATCTTCCATTCTATACTGTGTTCATGAACAGCTACTGTCCTGGTCCGACCACCTGAATACAGTCTAAATATTCTTGACTTTTGCTGGTTGCAGTGCGCAGAGATGTTCTTTTAACTTAATGAAAAAGTACCCAGCTAGCATTCTTTATAAATCTATAGCGACCGTTATCGGCCCGTCAGGGTATCGGCCCGTCAGCTACCCTGGCCAGCTATAGATTTTTAAAGAATGCTACATGGTACCTTGAACTAAGAAGGCCTTTTCGGGGCGCACTCACCATATCTGTTTCGCGGAAGAATGAAAATAAAAAATCGGTAATTTGGCTTGGAAAAAAAAAAGACATGTTTGCGGGTGCGCAGCCAGATTTGATCAATAAACACACATTTTTGCCTCGTATTTTCCTGTAGTATTTAGACGCATTGACTCCATGCCATACTTTTCCCTTCTTTCCTTAGACCTAGACTTCAGCCACGATTGTCAACGTCGGGGAATAAATGGCTCCATTCTCCCTTCCATTCTCGACTTTTGTATGATTTTGGCGCAGATCTATCTCTATATGTCTCTTGACTGCTACGCTGTGCGCATGCTTGATATCTCGCACGAGAGATATCGAGCATGCGCACAGCGTAGCAGTCAAGATATATCACCAGACTACGGTCCATCCACCGTGGATCCTTCACGATCATCTACGGTGCTGCTATGAGTTTTCGCGGTTCAGACGTGGGAAAACGTAGTGCAGCCAACCGTAGTATCATCGGGATAAAACGTACAGGCATCATCATCAGTCGTAGTGTGTTCTTGGTGAATAGTGAGCTGTCGTGGGCAGCCGTGATACCGGTGTAGTAGTTCGTATTGGAATCGCAATGTAATCGTAGTGGAAGCGTATAAGATCGTTCTACTCAGTAGCACAATCGTGATAGAATCGATCACGATTATCTACGGAAGACCACGACTACCTGTACGACGGCTCTACGGCAATACAAGATTGAGATACGATTTCATGACTGTTGTCCCACGATTTAAAAAATATCGCCGATGAGCCACGCTGAACTATCCAACCTGCCACGATCAGCTACGGTTCTTCCCGATTTATGCCGACCTTCCTACGAATTGTCTACGATTCACCACGGTTCTGTAAGTCGTGGCGAGGGGTCGAAATCATAACAGTATAATCTAGGCTTGATTATAGAGTGGGCCTCTTTCCAGAAGGAGATTGGTATACAAGAAAGCTGGGTCCTTCCCGACCTACCACAATCAGCTACGGTTCTTCCCGATAAATGCCGACATTCCAACGAATGTGGCTACGACTCACCACGATTCGGCAGTTGGGGCCGAAATCGTGACAGTGTATTAAGGTAGGCTATATACAGAGCACCTTTCCAAAAGGGGACTGTTGTACAGGAAAAACAAAAAAGTTACATAAGTTATCTCCCTTATCAGAATTGCGGAAAATCTCTCGACTACATGTATATTTACTGAACCCTGGACTTTTTGTACTTTAAAGTGTCTACTTAACCTCTGCCCTGCGAGCAACAATGCTATCCAGCTCCAGATTAGAAGATAAATGCAAAATATATTGTATCAGTCGAACATATTTTGTGGGCACTCTTAGAATCGCCACGGTGAGTACCCGTAAATTCCCCTTGCCGAGGCAATTCATGATGAGTACCCACAAAGTATGTTTTGATGGTACTGTTTGTATCAAACCCTTCCATGTGTCCCCTTTATTGGACACTGTTATGTAACAGAAGTTTTCCCTTGACCCTTTGTCATAGCTGATAACCGATATAGCTTACTCCTTTAAGCGCTAAGTGAAATTTGCAGCAGAGAACATTTTACGTGTATTTATTTATTTATTTATTTTTTTATTATTATTATTATTATTTTTTCCGAGAAAACGAGTCTTGACATTTCATGTGACTCTGGTCACATGAAATGTCAAGACTTATTTTCTTTGAAAAGTAATAAAAATATTTCAAAATGTCGTCTGCTGCAATTGTGGTTGTCGCTGTAAGAGTTAAAGATAAAAGGAACAATTTATGCAGTGTCAGCTTATTCTGGACTAAGTGGTTTAATCCGGATGCGACAAAAGAAAACAAAACACCATTACATTCATAAAAAAAAAACAACCTTACTTTCGGACTGTCTACGTTAGTCATTAGGCGTTTCGTAAACCAAGGTAACAATTTTCTGCTATCTTAATCCGTATCCTGCTGAGCCTGGATATACCCTGCATTTGCAAATAGTGTAGATCCAGATCAGTTCTGAAGAAGCCAACTGATCTGGATCTGCACTGTTTGCCATTCAATATGTGAATTTATATCAACTATCTGCACCTAGTAATCTGATTGGATGTGGCAACTTAACTTATTCAGCATGACAAGGATTAAATTACATTGTAACCTGTGCTGATTCAACATATTGACGATATTTTCCTAATTTTCGCCAGAAATTCTTTTTTTTTTTTTTTGTTGACAGTTCATACAAATTAGTATGAAATGACAAAGCCTATTTTTTGGGAAAGTAAGAAACATATTACAAAATGTTTTCTGCTGAAATTTTTACCCAGCATGCAGAGCTTTAAGGACAGAGGGGTCTCATCCTCCTGCTGATTCTCTCAGCAGGTACAGAAAACAAACACACACACAAATAAAAAAAAAACAAAAAAAAAAACAAGAAAATTATTTCAAAATATCTGCTGAAAATATTACCTAGCTTGCTAAGTCTCATCACGAAAACATACCTATACAATTTCGACCCCCTTAAACCCCACTTTTATATAGTAAAACTGGGGTTTACAGGGGTATACCCACGCTCTATGTTTGGAGCAGAAATATGAAAAATAGAGTTTTTTATCTGAAAAATTTTCAGTTTTTGGAGATGAAATTTCCCATATATTTGAATAGGCGTGTTCTCGTAATGTACCCCGATCCAGATTTCACATATCCGATGTGACATTTTTTCAGTCCATTTTCCTCTTACTGCCAGCCTTATAACTACATAACATATAGTTCCCTGCTAGCGCTGTTGACGCTAGATTTTTTTTTTTTTTTTTTTCATTAAAATATATTGGCCTTATACACGCTGGTGCTTATAAATAGCGAATAAATAAACAAAACCAAAGAAAACTTAAATTTTTTTAAGAAAGAGGATTTTAGTTATATTGAGTACAGTATCGGCGGACGAATATGAATACTCCAGTTAAGGCGCCAGACCTACAACGTTGGGTAAAAAGTGTAACCTGAGCCGCGGTCCTTCTGAACACCAAATAGTTTTCAGCGTAAATCCCAGTTAGCTCTAGAGGCATATAGAGTTTCAGGCAGCCGCCCCCATCAGCTGTCTAAGTGCTTTTAATATCCATGAAATAATCTAACCCTAAAAGTGCAAATCACAGCTGCAGCAGACGACATTTGTTTTTGTATTTTTCGGGAAAATAAGGCTTGTCGCTTCATTTGAATCGTCTGTTTGCCACTCATCCAGCAATTTTACACACATTCACATGAAGTAAAATGGACTTGTTGAAGAGAAGTATAAGGTAAAGAGCAAGTTTGTGAACATTTAGGGTAAATACGGTATTCCAAATTTATCAAATTTATCTAAACTTTCACAAGAAAATGAAATTTTGAGTCAAAGTGGGGTGTTCGACCGACCCCACCGACTCCGTTGGAGACAATTTGCATGAAATGTCAAATCCTGTTTCTTGGGAAAACTAAGAAAAATATTTGGAAATGTCGTCTGCTGAAAACTTTACCCATAATGCTAAGCGTTAGTTAGAAAGTATCCGAATACGTTGGTTAAATACGGTAAGCGGACGTAAATATTTTGGGCGTAGCCCCTATGTGACTCTATTGCCAGGCTACGTTAAAAATCTGACTAAAGAAAAAATAGTGCTCCATGTGTGTTTTCTGTTTCAGATACAACCGACGGAAAATATTTGAGAAATAATGAGCAGAAACTTTAGATTCGTGAGGACGTACGTCGGTAAAGTGAAGGCGGCCATCTTGGACTGGTCCGGAACAACGGCCGATAAATATGTGCTCGCCCCTGCGGTCGTGTTCGTGGACGTGTTCGAGAAACATAAGGTAATCTTTGTTATTATCGACTATGAAACATTTCGTAATATGCACATTCAGTAAGAACATAGCCTATTCTCTAAATGATACTTTCTTACTGTGGAAGGGAAGCACAGAACTCACCAATAGCTCACCAATAGCTTGTTATTGTTTTGTTCCTGTCATTTTTACCGATAAAGGCAAAACTGTAACCTTGTCCATTGACCAGAGGTTCGGGGTTCCCGGGAGTATTTCGTCAAACAGAAAGTTGAAACCAGGGGACACAGGTCTCAGGACAGGGTAATGTTTATAAATATAGTTAATTTTCAGTGTTGCAGTATAACGGTGTTTTGCTTAGAGTAAGTGTGGTATATCTTATAAAAAGGTGTATCAGTCTGTAAGGATAGATCACAGCATCTTTGGACTCAAAAGTAGGTGATGCCTGAAAATTGCGAGTTCACTCATGTATGTATGTACATTTGTGACTCTCATGAGCACCCCCTACAGCCACCGACTCCCGTCTTTCACTTTATAAAATATCGATACTGAGGATTTCCCTCAGTTCCGAAAGAATGCATCATTTATATTGGTTATTGTGCTTTAAAACCATCACGAAAACATGCCTATATAATTTGACCCCCTTAAACCCCACTTTTATATAGTAAAACTGGGGTTTACAGGGGTATACATTATTTTTCTTATTTCTGCTCAAAATATAGATTGTGGGTACTCGTTAGAACCGCCTCGCCGAGGCGGTTCTAACGAGTACCCACAGTCTATGTTTTGAGCAGAAATATGAAAAATATCAAAGTTTTTTATCTGAAAATTTTTACTTTTTGGAGATGATATTTTCTATATATTTGAATAGGCGTGTTTTTGTAATGGATTGCATCATTTATATTGGTTATTGTGCTTTAAAACACAGACAAAATATTTTGCTTGTAAGACGGTCCATTGAAAAAGATGCGGAGCATGAGTTACTCTTAGCGAAGCAAAAAATATCCTCAGTTGAAAGCAGCCAACCCGTCCGTTAACTGCTAACATACTGTCTATAAATAACAGCAGATAGCAAGGAGATATGCAAGCGAATCGAAGACGCCATCGATCCAGGTGATGATCTACTGACTATAAATAACAATAGATAGCAATATGGTACACATGGGAATCGAAGGCGCCATCGATCCAGGTGATGATCTGCTGACTAAAATAACAGCAGAACAAGGAGGTGCACATGGCAGTCGAAGACGCCATCGATCCAGGTGATTATATACTGACTATAAATAACAGTAGATAGCAAGAAGGCTCAATAGGGAATCGAAGACGCCGTCCATCCAGGTGATGATCTGCTGACTATAAATAACAGTAGATAGCAAGAAGGCTCAGTAGGGAATCGAAGCCATCCATCCAGGTGATGATCTGCTGACTATAAATAACAGCAGATAGCATGAAGGCTCACAAGGGAATCGAAGGCGCCATTCATCCAGGTGATGATCTGCTAACTACAAAATAACAACAGATAACAAGAAGGCTAACAAGGGAATCGAAGACGCCATCGATCCAGGTGATTATATACTGACCATAAATAACAGCAGATAGCAAGAAAGCACACAAGGGAATCGAAGACGCCATCGATCCAGGTGATTATCTACTAACTATAAATAACAGCAGATAACAAGGAGGCTCACAAGGTGATCGAAGACACCATCGATACGGGTGATGATCTACTGATTATAAATAACAACAGATTACAAGTAGGTATACACACAATGCACAAGGGAATCGAAGACGCCATCGATCCAGGTGATGATCTGCTGACTATAAATAACAGCAGATAACAAGGAGGCTCACAAGGTGATCGAAGACACCATCGATACGGGTGATGATCTACTGATTATAAATAACAACAGATTACAAGTAGGTATCACACAATGTACAAGGAAATTGAAGACGCCATCGATACAGGTGATGATCTACTGACTATAAATAACAGCAGAACAAGGAGGTATAAAAGGGAATCGAAGACGCCATCGATCTAGGTGACGATCTACTGACTATAAATAACAGCATATAACAATGAGGTATACAAGGAAATCGAAGACGCCATCGATCTAGGTGACGATCTACTGACTATAAATAACAGCAGATAACAAGGAGGTATACAAGGAAATCGAAGGCGCCATCGATCCATGTGACGATCTACTGGCTATTAATTACATAAGATAATCATCACGAAAACATGCTTATGTAATCTTGACCCCCTTAAACCCCACTTTTATATAGTAAAACTGGGGTTTACAGGGGTATACATTATTTTTATTATTTCAGCTTAAAACATAGATTGTGGGTACTCGTTAGAACCGCCTCGTCGAGGCGGTTCTAACGAGTACCCACAATCTATGTTTTGAGCAGAATAATGAAAAATATCAGAATTTTATCTGAAAATTTTCAGTTTTTTTGGTGGTAAAATTTTCAGTATATTTGAATAGGCTTGTTTTCGTAAGATGAGGAGGTATACAAGGAAATCGAAGATGCCCTCGATACAGGTGATAACCTCCTAACATACGTGATATGGTCAAGTCTCAAGGTCTTCTGAATGCAGGTTACAATCGAAGAAAGAAAGAGAAAGACAGGCAGAAGAAAGGGCGATAATAACAAAGATGGAATGACATGGACATCGCCAACTCCCAAAGAATCGGGGAAATTAGGGCTATTTTATTCGGCAAATAATGTTTCTTTTCTTTTTTGTTTTCTTTTTTCTTTGCATTTCATATGATTCTTCTAGCAGCCAATTGGCTTAAAATGCCAAGTCCTACTTTCTCTAAAAAAAAAAAAAAAAAAAAAAAAACAACAACAACAACAACAAAAAAAAAAAAAAAAAAAAATACAAATAGAATGTCGTCTGCTACACGTTTGTTAAGCGCTTTACGGATCAGTATCAAGAACATTTATAAGTTTTGCAAATATGAAACTATATCTCATAACTTTTTATCGCATAGCATGCTGCGTAGAAATTTCAGCAGACGACATTTTGAAATATTTTTTCCCAGAAAATAAGATTTGATATTTCATGCGAATTGTCTGGAGACAATTTTGCTTGAAATGTCAAACCCTGTTTTGTATGAAAAATAAATATAATTCAAAGTGTCGTCTGCCTATTTTTTCCGAGCATGCTAAGCGTTAGACTACGGAGGAGGACAGGAGTAATATGACAGCGTAGCTTGTAAGAACCAGTTTGCCAAATGGGTCAATTGGTGGATGTATTTAACCCATAATGTGCCAAGCAGAATTGTAGCAGACAATATTCTAAGATTTTTAAAATTGTTTTTCAGAGAAAATAAGGCTTGTCATTTCATGTAAATTGTCTGCTAGGCAGACAATTTACATGAAACGTCAAGTCTTCTTTTGTTGTGATTTGCGCTTTAAGGATTAAATGAGATCATTTTTTTACCCTGAAGGTCTATTTCGTATATTTCTGATTTAATCGGAAAAAATGTCCATGGCCCGTGTCCCTGTGTCCCTGTGTTCCGACTCAACTACTCTTTAACGTAAAAAAACAAACAAAAAAAAAACTGAATTTAAAAAAACATGTTCATTTGTCTTCCTGTCTAGATATCTGAAAATTCAGTCCGACTGATGACCAGGAGGTCGCGGGTTCAAGTTACCCCGCCGAGGTCGGCAACATTCTTTCGTGGAGATTGATTATGAAATATTTTCTATACGGTCATTCTCTCCCTTCTGCTGATTCGAGAAAGGCAGTTGTCAGTTTCTGGCGAAAGAATGTGCACAATACTGGATAACTGCTTAGAGGACTAAGTCTGCTCCAGATGACCCCATTGGGTTGACTGGGCCGTAAAACCTCAACACAAACAAAATCTGAAAAGGTGCTGACTGATTGGCAAACAGTGCAGACCCTGATTAGACGCCGTGTTCTGTTGCGTCTGCTCGGGGTCTACATTGTTTGGTCAACATAACCGTTCGTATATTTACTGAAACTACTGAAAACTAGGTTAATCCTTTTCGGCACTTTTCCGAATGCTTAACCTTTGTCCTGCTGAATAAATTAAGAAGCCACACACATTTCTAATTTTCAGCCAAATCAGATTACTTGATGAAGGTTTTTGATATAGATTCAAATACTTAATAGCAAACAGTGCAAATTCAGATCAGTTGGCTTCTTCAGAAGCCAACTGATCTGGATCTACACTGTTTGCAAAGGCAGGGTATATCCGGGTTCAGCAGGACAAGGGTTAATTAGAAATATAAGTTCGCCAGGTGACAAATATGTTATATTTAACCGGGCAAATTCGATTGATGACAAATTGATGTTTTTTTGTTGTTTTTTTTTTTTAGAAAACAGGATCTAACATTTCATGCTGATTGTCTCCATTAGAGACATTTGAATGAAATGTAAAATCCTGTTTCCTGGGAAAATAAGAAATTATTCCAAAATGTCGTCTGCTGAAATTTAACACAGAGTACTAAGTGATCCTATTGTGTATTATATTGACTCTGTTTGCATGAATGTACAAATATTATAAGAAATAAATATGTTCAAACCAAGTATTAAGGACTAGATAAGCTCTAACATTATGATTTATCGAGAAATAAGTCATAGTTTGGAGGTCAGTTGTAAAGTAGATCAAATTACGAGCGCTTAGAGAACATCAAATCACGAGCACGTAGCGCGAGTGATTTAACCGACCGACGAACTGTGATTTGTAAGTCAACGAATCACGCACTTATACTGCGCTATTCCGTTTGAAACACACAAAATTCGATGAAAATGCCTTCGTTTCCTTCAGATTCTGTCATTTAAAGGAATCCCGTCAACACTATTGGCTGTCTCATATGCATTCCCGTGAATCGAGAAAACAACGTTACACCGTCTAACTCAAGGAAATGACTAATGTCATTGTGAAAGTCATAAAAAGGCGGCCCTTTGCTTTGCGCTCATCCGCAATGACTTTTATTTGTTGTAGAATAAAACAGAATTCTTGACAATTGCCTATATAATCGCGCTGAGTTCATTTCAGGGACATCAGATATAGGACTTATCTTTTTTTCTTTTTTTTTTTTTTTTTTTTTTTTTTTGGTTACATATTAAAAGGAAGTCAATGTACAGACTTGGGCAGGTCTAGCACCTGTCTTAAACACTTTTTTTTTTTTGTGTGTGTGTGGCTTTTTCATAGATGCTTGCTTCACGCAGGGACTACATGTAATATTCTCGTACACGGTTTCCTCATCCTAGATATCTGATCATGATGTAAATTCTAAAATCCAGTCATTCTGTTTGACACCAGCGCGGAACGTGGCCCCGAGGTTATAAAACTTTAGTATGAAATTTTCTCTGCTAATAAATATGAAAATGCTGTTTGGCATTTTCATATTTATTAGCAAAAACGAAATTCATGCTCAACTGTGTTTAGCAAGAAAGAATTTGCAATTATAAGCAATTTGAGATTTATTAGCAGAGAAAATTTCATGCTCAGCTGAGTTGAGCATTAAAAAAGTCTTATTACCTCGGAGCCTGATCAAAGTTCCTGGATGAGCAGGCTGAACTGGTTCTGTTGCATATAATTATCAATTTGTCGTCTTCTGAATCTTCCCATAGAGTAGAAAAGGTCAACGAAAGACAGCAGAGTATTGAAGAAAAAAAACAAACAACAACAACAATTTTATACTATAAAATTGTTTTTTGTTGTATTTTTTTTCTTCAATACGCTGCTGTCCTTCGTTGACGTTTTCCACTCTATGGGAAGATTCAGCAGACGACAAATTGATGATATTTTTTTCCAGAAAATAGGCTTAAACACTTCATACAAATTCTCTCTATAGGAGACATTTTGCATGACATGTAAAAGCCTGTGTTCTCGGAAGATAAGAAAAAATATTTCAAATGTCGTCTGTGGCTTTTGTTTGTTTGTTTGTGTTGAGGTTTTATGGCCCAGTCAACCCAATGGGGCCATGTGAAGCGCTGTCAACCACACTTTTACTGGACAGGCTTAGTCCTCTAAGCGGTTAACCAGTAATGTGCACATTCTTTCGCCAGAAACTGACAACTGCCCTACTTGAATCAGCGGAAGGGAGAGAATGACAGTAGAAATTATTTCATGATCAAATCTCCACAAATGCTGCCAACCCGTCGGGGAACGAACCCGCAACCTTCTGATCACCAGTCGGATGCGCATCCAACTGAGCCACCGAGGCCGGCACAAAGTGGCTTTTGTCACTTCATTTAACTTTAGTTATTTATCAGTCAACAAAAGTCCATTTTTATACCCCTTCAAACTGCCCTTGGTGGGGAGGCGGGAAGGTGGGGAAGGGTATACTGTTTTCACATTGTCCATCCGTCCGTACGTCCGTCCGCCCGTTACGTTTTGGTTTCTGCTTCTTATCTTGCTAAATAATTTATCAGGAGGCAGTCATTATCTAGCGAGCGCGGGGCGCAGGGTGAGGGGTGGGGATGTAATATCTAATAAGCACTGCTTATTGACACCTCTTGCATTTATTAATTAATTAATTTATTTATTTATTTATAATGTACTAAACCTCGTTTTATATTATGTACATGTTGATCCTTAATTCCCAAATAAACAAATCTTAAATCTAGAAAAAAAAATACTGAAAGAAAAAATACCAGCATGTTAAGCGTTAAGGTTGTCGAGACCGCTCAATAAATCACGTAAATCGTGTTCGATTTTTTTGAAACACAAAGGACGTGAGTTGATGAATAATAAAGTTCAATATTCTTTGCATATTTAACAATGTACATGTATACCGTATTTACTCTTAGTATTGGACTGAGATCTGAGCAAACAGTGTAGACCCAGATCAGACGCCGCAGAGTGCTGCATCTGATCTGGGCCTACACTGTTTGCCGTTCAGCCAAAAGCTAGTCAGATGGACTTATTCGAATTTTTGGGCATTTTTTTTTTGTTAGGAGTGAAGGTGTCACAATATTTAGGACAAACGCGGTTTTCAAGGAGTGGTTATACAATGTACCTTGGCGGAGTCGTTTGGAGCAATTCTTTTCACTCTATGGGCAAATTCATCAGACGACAAATTCATGATATTCTTCTTATTTTTACCCTTTTAGAAAATAGGATTTGACGTTTTATGCAAATTGTCTCCTCCTCTACTCCTTATTTTAAATATTTCAGAATGTAATCTGCTGAAAAATTTACCCAGCATGTAAAGGGTTAATTGAAAATGATCAATCTGGCATCGCATGGTTAGATTGTCAGGTCACGCAAACATATGGAAGAGTTCAGGCCCAAGTTTACGATCATTCTTCAGAGTTAAGGTCTACCTTAACTTAAGGTCCGAAATTTTAAGATATGAAATAAGATATTTAAAGTCAATTAAAATTAATAGTTTTATGTAAGTTTAGTAGACGATATCGAATTTTACGTATTAATTTCATCGTTGAAAATCAGCTTTTATGTGAAAGCGCAAAATGTGTTTTGCAAATCTCGATCCCTTAAGTTAAGGTCGACCGTTACAAGAAACGATTGTAAACCTGGGCCCAGGAGCACAGCCCCTCGGGCAACAGCATTGTTTGCCCAGAGGGATTTCTGTAAAGGCCTAAACAACACTTTATGATGGTCATGGCATATCTGTATGTACGTTCTTCTAAAGGCGTATTAACACTTTAAGAAGCATCAGTCACAGTAACGGCATTCTCATTTTATTTATTTATTTATTTATTTATTTATTTATTTATTGTTCAGAAAAAATAAGACGTGTCCTGTAATCCGTCAGTCTAGATAAAAGTAAGGTTTGGTCATGCGATTTGTTTATGTTGTGTGCGTTGAGATTTTACGGCCCAATCAACCCAGTGGAGTTATGTCGAGCGCGGTCAGTTTACCTAACCACACTGTTCCTGGACAGGCTTAGTCCTCTAAGCGGTTGCACATTCTTTCGCCAGAAACTGACAGGTGCCTGTCTTGAATCAGGGGAAGAGAGAGAATGACCATAGAAGATATCTCATGATCAGTCTCCACGAATGAATGTTTAGTCATGTGATGATCGCTTGCTATATAAGCAGAAACTGGCGTCTTCGTGGTAAAAGCGAATTCTAAAGGTCCATGTCAGCCAGAGATCCAGTACAATTTGATTGGCCATTGTTATACACCATATATTCTACAATACCCTGTGATTCTTTTGGCGCACAGCAAAGGCCCTGATCAGACTGCGCGGTTGCGCAGTCTGATCTGGGCCTTCGCAGTCCGCATAGTCCTCAAAGGCACATTTCCACGTGGCGAGACTCAGTAATTTTCACGCATTTCTGATTATTATCGTTCATTTCCGCGTATTTTCGTGTTTTAGGTTCCAATATCAATGAAAGAGGCTCGCCTGCCAATGGGATTGCGGAAAGATCTTCACATAAAGGCTATTACAGAGATACCGGACGTGAGAGACCGATGGCACAGCGTGTATGGAAAATACCCGGATCAGGGTGAGTTTGAAAACTGCACAAACAAAAAAGTCAGTTGACATGATACATTTACGGCCTCCACACAAACACTAAACGACAGTTGCTGCGATCACAAAATACTAGAAGCTTTCGAGTGGCCGTGTGGTCACCGTCCCGACTTTGGATGACGAGGTCCCGGGTTCGAATCCCGCTGGAGGCGGAATGCAACCCATGCTTGTAAATCACTACATTGCACAGGGCCTTTCATTATCAGCCTTCCTTCGTGTCGATGTGACTTAAATAATGTTGAAAGGGACGTAAAATAAACCATCAACACAAAATAGTATGTTATGGGAATCGTTTGAGCCGAGACCCAGCATTCCCTACAATAATGTACTGATGATGTGTGCCAGCGAAGACTCCGATCAGCCTGCGCTCCCGCGCAGTCTGACCAGAGTCATCGCTGTCCGCCCGAAGACGCTTTGGCTACCTATACAGTGTCCTGTGTAGACTCTGATCAGACTGCGCGGATGCGCAGGCTGATCAGAGTCTTCGCAGGGCGGGCATGCAATCATGTCGGAAATGCTGTGTCCCAGCTCATTTGTAATTACAGACCAAAATGACCCACAACGTCAGAAAACGTACCTTTGTACATGTGCGCCCAGCGAAGAGTCAGATCAGCCTGCGCATTCGCGTAAACTGATCGGAATCTATACTGGGCGGATTTTAGATAGCCAAGGATACAAAGTTTCTTCATGCGGCCAACGAAGACTCTGATCAGACTGCACGGATGCGCAGGCTGATGTGAGTCTTCGTTTTGCGCACATGTCAGAAGGTACGCTTTCTTAACTTGCTGCGCCAATGTTTAGTTTAAACATATTTCATTTGTATAAATATAGATAAATACATATCAACAAAGACATATTTCAAATGGGATTTAAAAAAAAAAAGTCAAGGACTTATATGAATCTGTCTCCCAAATGTTTCACTTTGGAAACAAAGATGACGTAAGCCTATGTCACGGTGGCTATTTTTGTGTTATTATTTATCATTACGGTAACAGCTGAGCCGAGACACAGAAAACAGATCTTCGCACATGTGCGCATACCGAAGACTCAGATCAGCCTGCGCTTCCGCGCAGTCTGATCAGAGTCTTCACTGGGCTTGCTTTGGATAGCCAAAGATTCGAGGTTTCTTCAGCCTGACAGCGAAGACTCTAATCAGAAAGCGAGGATGCACAGCCTCATCTAAGTCTTTGCTAGGCGCACAATTTATATGGTACATTTTCTCACGTTGATTTTCATTTCTATTCAACTCAGTAAATGTGAATAACTTATCCGAAGGGAGTGAGCACAGCTGTCGCTGGAATTGCATTATGGTACATATGTCATGCATATATGGGTCTAAAACGAAACACGAGTTCCCGTTTGCGAACAGCGAAGAATCCTTCTTGCATTGTAAACACACCATAAATTATTTCTATCTATCTATCTATCTATCTATCTATCTATCTATCTATCTATCTATCTATCTATCTGTCTGTCTGTCTGTCTGTCTGTCTGTCTGTCTGTCTGTCTGTCTATCTGTCTGTCTATCTATAAATGAGATTTATTCCGTAGACACATAAAAATCTGGAATTGTGTGCCTAAAAATCGGCTTGTGTGGCTATAAAATAGCCACTATCAAAATTACTCTGGACAACCACATAAGTACCCATTTATGAGAATGTCCGTACGTCCGTTCACCAATCCATCCGTCATTCCTTCCATCCGTCATTCCTTCCATCCATCCATCCATCCATCCATCCATCCATCCACCCATCTCTGTTTGTCTGTCTGTCTGTCTGTCTGTCTGTCTGTCTGTCTGTCTGCCAACCTCTCTCTCATTCTCTCTCTCTCTCTCTTTCTCTCTGTTTGTCTATCTGTCGGTCTGTATATAGAATAAAAAACAAAAGAACTTGACTAGACAACATGCCTCCGCAGACTGGTACCACCGGTCTTCATTCTGCGCACATAGGGAAAACTTTAAATGATATCTTTTTCAGGGGATGTAGACAGAATGTTCAAAGACTTTGTTCCAATGCAACTAGGATGTCTCAAGAAATATACAGACCTAATACCAGGAACTGCGGAGACAGTTAAAACCTTGAGGTCAGAATTCGGGCTTAAAATTGGAAGTACGACTGGTTTCCTCAAGAGCATGGTTGATGTCCTCTTAGAAGACGCAAAGAAGCAGGGGTACCAACCAGACGCATCTGTGGCAGGTAGGTCACATGAATTCTGAACACACTTTCGGAGGATGTATCTCTGTCAAACATTTTACACCCTTTCTGAAAAAAGGGGTCTACTCTAGAAGGGAAGAATTTGCTCCCATATGGGAGTAAAACGCCTTTTCAGAAGGGGTTTGGTGGGCAGGAAAGCAAATAGGCAGTCACAAAAGTTTTCTTCCTGGTAAAAAAAAATCAGTCCCTAATCCCCTTCCCTCCCCCCCCCCCCCCCCCCCCGCCCCCCAACCCCTTTTAATTTGTCGCCGCTCTCTCCCGGCGGGTACACAAAGTTAATAATGTTTTATCTTTTCGAACAGACCGATTCTTAACCTTTACCACTTGCAACCAACGGGTATATTTTCTAGAAAATAGACTTTGACATTGGATACAACTTGCATGAAACGCCAAGACCTATTTTTTTTTTTTTTTTTTTTTTTTTTCAGAAAAAAAAAATCGCCTGCTGAATTTTTATATCTAACATGCTAGAGCTAAAAGCATGTTGTATTTACTAAGGATATAATTTCACTATAAACCAGGCATACATTTTATCAGTATTATGCAAAACTACCTCTGATCGCTCTTAATGATTTTTCTGTAAATAACAGCTAATGGCAAGTTTACACTGTCTCCAGAAATTACAGAGAGAGAGAGAGAGAGAGAGAGAGAGAGAGAGAGAGAGAGAGAGAGAGAGAGAGAGCCTACAATGGAAGAAAATATTTTAGACAGTTGTCACAATTTACCAGAGATTATTTGGAAACAATTTATGGAAAGTACTGTATCAAGGGGCTCAATTTATGACCTAATACATATCAGTTGTAATATTGGTTATCTTTCTTGATTAATCTATAAGTAAGGAAAATATGTCACAGTCCTGTTTCCGTCAGATCAATACACAGATTAGTTTAGCTGTTGGTTATCAGACAAGCACCTGTCATTGATTTACCATATTCGACGTAATTACCGCACATACTCCTATAAGAGTGCCCTTATTTGGTGGATATATTCTGTAATTTTGAAAAAAAAACCTAAGCGCATAGTGTGGTAATTAGATCGAATACAGTATGTAAATGTTAACTACATAGTTTTTTTTCAGTAATTTCAGAAAAAAATATAAATAAATAAGCGCATGGTGTTGTACTTAAGTCGCATACGGAATCTTGATAATCAAGTCTGATCATAAAATAATACAATACTTGTAATCTCCCTTATGTGGCTCGGTTTAATTTGAACTGTCGGAAAAGTGAAAATGTGTTTAAATTACCCAGCTAGCATTCTACGTAAATCTACATCGGGCCGTCATCGGCCCGTCAGCTACCTTGACGGGCCGATGACGGCCCGATATAGATTTACGTAGAATGTTGACTGGGTAAACATTTGGAGTTTTACAAAGTTTAATGATAGGAGTCAATCTACTCCGGGTTCATGGCTTTCATGGTTTTTGAAATCCTAAGTCTTCTTCGGTTCCACGGTTAGTGATCAGCAAATTTGTCGTTGGTTTAGAAACAGTCCTGATTGACTGTGATGCCTAATGTTAGTTTGTATAATGAAGATAAATACATTTTGAGAAGAAGGGTCCTTCGGGAAAAAGAAGGGGAGAAAAAATCCAAATCAGGTTTTGAGACGATGTTTCCCAGTCGGTAAGGCAAAATCTTCCATAGGGCATTCCACAAAGATTCCTGATAGTCCGTTGTAGTCGGGAGACCCCTAAAATGGTAACTGGCAAACAGTGCAGGCCAAATCAGACGCCGCAGAGGGTCTCTGCTGTTTGCCAAATAGTTAAACCATTTTTTTTTCTCTAGGAATATCTAAATCACATAGCCTAACATACCTAAAATCAAAATTAGAATCTTCCAATATATAGTGTGGGAGAGTTCATTCACTCTACAATGGGCTAGTCTGACTATGACTCTAACGTCCCGCATTGCATCCCTACCTAGTAGCTCTCATTTGCTACATCTGCCAGGTGGGTGAATCTGTAAGCTCTGAATTGTTTTCTACACCAATACCGTATTCTGGACTATGGGTATATCAACCTTCCAGTTTATCAGGTATATACCATTTCAGTATTAATATGTAGATACGCCCGCTGAACAGACGTTTTCTGAACTGCAATACAGCTCAGTCCAGTCCTTACCCAGTATTGTTTTGAGTTCATTCACCCTCTCCAAATGGACCATCTCCGATGATCAGATTCCAGAACAGCGAAAGAGTGTTGTATAAAACTCTTGTTTCACTGTGATTTGCACAACTTCAGGTTGTGTCCCTTTGTATAAGCATGCGGACACAGTTCAATATATTACGGTAATAACCCATAAGTATTGGGACACCTTATCACTTACCATACTTGTCCTAAAATTTCAAATAGTCCATTCTACTCATTTGCTGTGTGAGGTTTTACGGCCCAGTCAACCCAGTGGGGTCATGTCGAGCGCGATCAGTTTACCTAATCACACGTTTACTGGGCAGGCTTAGTCCTCTAAGCGGTTAACCAGTATTGTGCACATTCTTTCGCCAGAAACTGACAACTGCCCTTCTTGAATCAGCGGAAGGGAGAGAATGACCGTAGAAAATATTTCATGATCAATCTCCACGAAAGAATGTTGCCGATCTCGTTGGGGGTTGAACCCGCGACCTCCTGGTCTCCAGTCGGACGGCGCATCCAACTGAGCCTCCGAGGCCGGCTTGCTGTGTCTAAAATATTGCTGTATGTGTGGCAAACAGTGTAGACCCTGATCAGACGCCGCGTTCTGCGGCGTCTGATCTGGGTCTACCCTGTTTGCAAAGGTCTGTTAGTCCCAGTACTTAGGGTTATTACGGTATTTTATAAAGCTGTATCATGTCACCTCAAATCATAAAATACAATTTCATTAGCCTGTCAGAGCTGCTTAAATCTTTGACATATTTAACAAATTGCTTTCTTTTGTACATTTTTCGGACATTAATATAATTCAAAAATTCCTTTCTCCAATGTTAATTAATTTCCTCGTTAGCCTTAACATTAACTTTTAAGAACTGTCTTTTATAAAATGAGACTCGACTAACTACTGTCTGTTATACATGTATAATGTATAATGTAGACAACTGTATATGAGCACTTGCTTTAAATTTGGTATATACCCGGGGTATATACTATATTCTGTGGTTACTAACTTATTATATACAGTGTTATCCAGCCGTTTTTCATTGTTTGTAATTACCAAATCCAGAAACTTAGGAGTTTGCTCCCCTTCCCGTCGCCTACTCCTCTGTACCATGTATATTCTCTTCTTGTTTCAAAAGGTAATGGCTTTCAAATTTTCTTTTTGTCATACAAACATTGCATATGGAGACACCAAGCCCCTTCTGAAAAGGGATCTACTCTAAAAGGAAATAATTTGTTCTCCTTGGGAGCAAATGTCTTCCCTCTTAGAATAGACCTCTTTTCAAAAGGGAGGCAAACAGTTTGACAATTACCTCCCCTGAAAGTTTAGCTTTGTCGCTGAAAGTTTTTGATGGAGACATACTATTTTTCTTCCCATTCCCTATGTTTTGTAAAAATTAATCATACACTTTTAACACTATCTTGTTAGAAATGATGTTCTTGAATTCCCTTCTGATCATTGGCTGATTTTCCGTCATTTGTTTACAAAAAGGGAGACATCTTTTGTGACTTCCTGATTGCTTTCTTGTGCCTCGGACCCCTTCTGAAAAAGGGTCTACTCTAAAAGGAAAGAATTAGTTCCAAAGGGGAGCAAATTCTTTCTTTTTAGAGTAGACCTCTTTTAAAAACAGTGTAGAAGCCTCATAGTTGTCGACACTGAGGAGCAGAAAAGTGACTTTTTTCTGCAATCCAACCAAATCTGATTTGGTTGGATTGCAGAAAAAAAAGTCACTTTCTTCAACAAGAGTACAGCTGTCTTTTTTCAGAATGAACACAGCCAAGCCTCTCTTAAACATCACTGTTATTCTGTGTTACATTTAGTAAAACTGTGTCACATACACAATACCGTATTCCATTTAAAATTTGAGCCAGCGCACAACAAAACCTACATACAATAAGACCTGTGTGACCAGCAAATAATCGGGTCAGCCTGTACATCCACCCAGTATGGCAAGGGATCTCGCTTATCCCTCTTTGGAGAGCCCGGAAGCAGTAGAAGGCATGTATGTGCTCATCGAAGTCTCTGTTGGATAGCCCGGAGGCAGTAGAAGGCATGTATGTGATCATCGAAGTCACTGATCAGACTGCGCGGATGCGCAGGCTGATATGAGTCTTCGCTGGTCGCACAAGTCTTATAGCAGGTTTTGTAATGTGCTTGCTCATTTATTAATGTTCGAAGTTGATATACAAACCAAGTACAAACAAGGTTATAATTGATACTTTATGTTTCATTGTTGATGAATATTGTTCAGAATTGCTTGGAAAAAAGAAATTACTATTTATAAGAGAGCAGCAAATAAAGTCTAGTATACATTGTGCATCTATTCTCATACGCACCTAGTTCCTGGAGAATGATTTATTACACGACTTGTTTGTTTGTTCAGGACTCATTATGCTTTAGACTCCAGGCATTGGAAAGCAGTTAGCGAAAGTTAAAGTGAATCATTGCATAAAAAGCAGTGTCGCACGTTATTAACAGCCGTGCATTAACCGGCGAAAAACCGTGTATTAACAAGGCAATTCACGAGCTGTTAATGCACGGCTACGCAACTTTCAATATGCTCGTACCGGGGCCACAGAATTGCTGCCGTCACGAGATGTGTACTGCCCTGTCTCAGAACGAGCGTTCGCGAGACATCGGTGAAAAGGCGAAACAAAATATTGCAAGAAATAACGCGAAATGTTACAAATGTTTTCAGTTTTTTATGCAATAATAGCGATCAAACATAGTTTTTCAATGCATTAACATTCGGCAGGTCCCTTGGGAGGTGTTGAAAACCGCGGCCTTGTTTGATCCCTATATTAAAGCCTCTCAGGTTCACTTTTATTTACTTGCACGATTAAGATTTAAGACAGCCCCTGCTACCCGCCCTACCTTACCACTCCCTCCACAGCCCCTGCCATTTCGCCACCCCTAACATAAAACAGCTATTGTATTGACCGTTTCAAGGCGATATTTCTGTCAGTGTTGTTTCTTCTCATTCATTCAATCAGTTTACGACTGTGACGTTTTAGATCATTCGAATCTGAACCGGTGCCTTTGAAGGGCTGTGCTCCGCGGCCATTTTCTGAGTATCTCAATATATACCCTTTATTCTAATTATTAAATTTCAGGAGACGAAGTCACTAATGGCGCCAGACCAAAGCCGTTTATGGTATACAGAAACATGGACTTATTGGATGTCCATCCAATCCAGTCTGTTGTCAAAGTCGATGACACAGTTTCAGGCGTGGGGGAGGCTCTTGAAGCCGGATGTTGGGGAGTTGGTGTGGCCAGATACAGCAATTATATGGACATTGACTCTCTAGAACAGGAGTCTATGATATCACCGGAGGATATGAATAGGCGCACAGAAGCGTCACGTGATCTTTTGCGTAAGACGGGTGCACATTACGTGATTGATTCAATAGTAGAGTTACCGGAAGTGATAGCGGATATCAATAAGCGCCTTGCGGCAGGAGAAAATCCATAAGCGCTAGTTTAGTTTTCAATGCAATACATTATGGAAACCAAACTTATTTCAGTATTTAAAGTTGTAAGCGGTAATAATCGCTAAGTTTAAGCTGTGGCAGCAAGTTTGACAAATCTTCACCATAACACTGAACGCCTTGGCGCTATGGGTAAAATTTTCAGCAGATGACATTTTAAAATATTTTTCGTATTTTACCTTGAAAACAGGATTTGATATTTCATGCAAATTGTCTCCAATGGAGACAATTTGCATGAAATATCAAATCCTGTTTTCGGGGGAAAATAAGAAAACTGTCATCAGTTTGTAGTCTGCTAAATCTTCGCAGAGAGTGGGAAAGGTTAGCCTGCTAGGTTATTTAAGTATTTTTCATATTTTTTCTAAGAAAATAAGTTTTGACGTTCCATGCATTTTCTCCTTTTTAGAAACTTTACATAAAATGTCGAAATAAATTGTTCAGTAGCGGTCCCTTGGAAATATGAAACCAGTATAAACCTGAAAATAACAGACTCAGCCGGACTGAGTGTGTGAATGATGAATAATGGAACAATGCAACAAACATCACACCCCAAACATGTAATGTATACGCCCATTAGTCCCAAAGACCTAAAAACTTTGTAACATCAGCCCAAACTAGAAGTACGAAGTACGGGTGGCATTTTATGGCCTCTACAAAAGCAATCAATGACAGCCGATGCTGTCACAAAACCTTTACACAAAGTAGGGATCTCTTTATTTATTTTTTTTTTTTTTTTTGGAAAAATTAGAATAATATCATCAATTTTTCGTCCGCAAATTTTACCCAGAGTGCTAAAAGGAAAGAAGTGTTATATATATATTTGTCTCAGCCTAGTCCATAATATGAACATAAGTTTTAATACTTTATTTCATTGATGATGGTCTAGCTATTTGTCGTAAACATAATAATCCTATATTACAATAGGACTGAATGCTGATTTTAATTTTAACTTTCAATCTTGGATTTAAAAGACTTGAAAATGATTCACACCCTGTTTATTTATTGTTTCAATTCTCTTGACTACTCCTAGGTTTAATATTTTCCAACATATATTGTTAGCAAAATTATTAGCTCTTACTCTAGTCCAGAACTTAAAATCTTTTTTTATAACGTTTTGTTCATCTGAAACTAGACTGGCTGCAGCCTCCTGTGACTAAATATTTATTCTTACAATCCTGTTTGATAATCGAATAAAGTAAAACCAAAATATCATGACTATAAAGGCTGGTCACTATAGTGACCAGCCTTTATAGTCATGCTATTATTTTGATTTTCCTGTTTGATATATCGACTAAAATAGGCTGGTCACTTTAGTGACCAGCTTTTATAGTCATGATATTATTTTGATTTTCCTGTTTGATATATCGACTAAAATAGGCTGGTCACTATAGTGACCAGCTTTTATAGTCAT
Source organism: Anodontia alba (assembly GCA_964016985.1). Lineage (NCBI taxonomy): Eukaryota > Metazoa > Mollusca > Bivalvia > Lucinida > Lucinidae > Anodontia > Anodontia alba. The sequence continues at coordinate 6,870,288 of OZ024837.1, forward strand.
GCTATTATTTTGATTTTCCTGTTTGATATATCGACTAAAATAGGCTGGTCACAATAGTGACCAGCTTTTATAGTCATGATATTATTTTGATTTTCCTGTTTGATATATCGACTAAAATAGGCTGGTCACTATAGTGACCAGCTTTTATAGTCATGATATTATTTTGATTTTCCTGTTTGATATATCGACTAAAATAGGCTGGTCACTATAGTGACCAGCCTTTATAGTCATGCTATTATTTTGATTTTCCTGTTTGATATATCGACTAAAATAGGCTGGTCACTATAGTGACCAGCTTTTATAGTCATGATATTATTTTGAGTTTCCTGTTTGACATATCGACTAAAATAAAACCAAAATATCATGACTATAAAAGCTGGTCACTGTAGTGACCAGCCTTTATAGTCATGATATTATTTTGGTTTTATTTTAGTGAATGCATCAGACAGGATTATAAGAATAAATATTTTGTCACTGGAGACTAGAGCCAGTCTAATCTGAAACTGTTGTTTTGTTATACAAAACACAAATAGGGCAAATCCCAGGAAAGGCTATAGTCACAAGAGCACAAAAGACTGTACTTTGAGATTGTGGCGTTTCCTCGGTAACCTCATTTGAGCCCCTACGTGAGAAAACGTACCTCAGGACATGCGCCTAGTGGAGATTCAGATCAGTCTGAGCATTTGCGCAGACTGATCTGAATCTTCACTGGGCGCAGTTTAGATAGCCAAGGTTGCAAAGTTTTTTCATGTGGACAACGAAGACTCGAATCAGACTGCACGAATGCGCAGGCTGATTTGAGTCTTCGTTGGGCGCACACGTCAGAAGGTACGTTGCGGCTTGTTTTCTTGAGTGACATGAAATGACAACAGAAAACGGCACTTTATTGAAAACAGAACGAACAAAGAAGAGGCTATGTAACACTCATTCATTTTGTTGGGTCGATTGTTTACAGTCGAGCCATAGTATAATAACGCCAAAATTTCCGTAAGGTAGATGCCCACGTGATTATCACTGACCAATGTAATCAAACCGCGTGTTAGACGAATTCCAGGTAATGGTTATTTATATCCGCGCTATTATTGTCTATTTCTATGTAAATGAAAGTTGTAAAACCTGGACTGGCACATTTTGGACATTGGCAGACAGTGCAGACCCTGGGTCTGGTCTGCACTGTATGCTTAAATTACAGGAAGTTAAGGCTTGAAGGAAACGGTCTGAAGTCCCCGTTCAGGACCATTTTCCCAGCCTACACTCAGAGACAATCGACCCGGCAGTGCTCTTATTGCTTTGATTATAATTCCAACTCAACAGGCTTGATACTTAGCGCAATTTGATTGGCCGACAGCAATTTGAAAACGGAATTTATACTGCGATAAATTCAATGAGCAGGAATCCCGGAACTATTTTCTTCGTGCAAACTTCTAAAATGTACTAATTTAAATATGATCTTGTTGGAATTATTAGAAATGAATTTTTATGAATTTTATCGATGTGTAAACACCGGTTCGGGTTTTATTCAGTTTGTGAATGATTTGCCAGTGTTTATACGTCGATAAAATCCACAACAAATGCAATAAGCCAGTGAACGTTAAAGCCTACAATAAGATGTGCAACCAGCGAAGACTCAGATGAGCCTGCGCATCCGCACAATCTGATCAGAGTCTTCGCTGATCGCATGTGCCTTCTACAGCCTCCAGGCTATCCAAAGAGGGATAAACGAGAACTCTTACCATACTGGGTGGATGTACAGACTGATCTGAGCCTTTGCTGGTCTTATTATAGGTCTTTGTCGTGTGCTGGCTCAAATTCATACTTATAATACAATGGAATTTGCGCAGGGCTGATCTGTTTCTTCCATGTTAACCGCTTTTAGTACTAAATACTGTAGGTGTTGTAGATTTGTCTGTATTCTGTGTTCCTTCATATCTAAGTATTGTACAATGTATTCTTAAAGCAAACATAGTTATTCATGAATAAATCCAACTCCTCATCTGTTTACACACTCACCCAGTTTGATTGGTTGAAGGAAAAGTTGCATACTTCCATTAAGTCTAGAGAATGAATCCTTTGGATCCAGTTTTCATTCCGCCGTCTCAAAGGATTGACATTTGACAACATTTGTACATTTTTGTTTTATGACATAGTTGGCATTATAAAGAATGGATTATTATTTTTGTGGATCTTATCGCTGTGTGAACTCAGGTGATTCACTCACAAACTTAACATATAGCCGAAGATTTTATTCTGGCTTTTTCGCTGGCCTCGGTGTCAAAGTTGGATGCGCGTCCGACTGGTGATCAGGCGGCAACATTCTTTCGTGGAGATTTTATCATGAAATATTTTCTACGGTCATTCTCTCCCTTCCGCTGATTCAAGAAGGGCAGTTGTCAGTTTATGGCAAAAGAATGTGCACAATATACTGGTTAACCGCTTAGAGGACTACGCCTGCCCAGAAAAAGTGTGGTGAGGTTAAATGACCGCGCTCGACATGACCCCATTGGGTTGACTCGGCCGTAATACCTCAACAGAAACAAATTTATTCCAGCTTTATTCAGTTTGTTAGTGAATCAGTACATAGATAAGTTCCACAAAAATAAGTTCATACCTATAGTATTAACACGTTCTATGTGTTATTTTATTATTAGTTACACGTGCGTGTGCTATCGGGGCCAATAATAATTATTTATTAATGGATCCGGCAATTTTTGGCAAAATGTAAGAGATTTTAGCATCTTCAATTCAAAACCATGTATATTTAAATGTATTGCATGTCTTTGTTTTTAGAAGACATTTATGGAAACCGGTTTATTTTCTATTCCGGAGATTAGCTTGTTATAAGCTGTGATAGTGACTTTAAATATTTGTTTGCAATGAAATTTGTCAGTATTTAGATAGACCCAGCTGGCGGATTATGAACCATACAGTATGTCTTCATTTAGAAGAAAAAATCCGCTTTAAGACGACTATAGTTTTTGTTGTTATTTCGAATTCATAGACAGAATCTGCATCAAAATCCCTGAAATACAATGTAACCTCAACACAAACAAACAGACGCACAAGGCGGGCCCCCGTAGCCTACTGGATTGGAGATTTGACTTTTAATCCATTAGGCTTCTCTCCCCTGCGTTTCCAGCCTCGCTCGGGCCACATGTGGTAAAGCCAAGTTCTGCTTAGGGATGGTCAGGTGGTTTTTCCCCCGGTTCTCCGGTTTTCGCCCACCTTTGATGAACGATCTGCTCGATATAAGTGAAATATTCTTGAAAGGGTCGTAAACACCCCTCCCCCACCCCCCCAAAAAAAACCCCCAAAAAAACAGACGCACAAACAAAGAAGAACTGCAACAGAACAACCGCCTTGGGACGGTCAGTAGGAAACCTGCTGTGGTTGGGGTGGGAGTGGGGGTTGGGGGGCTTAAACCAGTTTTAGTTTTACTCGCGCCGCGAAACCTCATTCTTATCCCTGACGCAGCGCCAAACAGTAAACATTCTTGTAAGGGGTTTACTCTATGAGGAAAGAATTTGCTCCCAATGGGAGCAAATTCTTACCTTTTAGAGTAAACCCATTTTTCAGAAGGGAGGCAAACATGTTGACAGAGTTGCCATCCCTGAAAATATGTCTGTTTCCCTTAACATACCAACGCTGGTACAGCTTTAGAATTATTAAAGAGTCTTTTGGCACATATGGGTATGTGTTGGTATAGAGGAAAGATCACAGTCAGAAAAATATAAGTGAAGATAGTTCAAGATACCCAGGAAATGCCACAATCACGAAGCACAGCCTTCCCGAGGCACCAAAAGAAGGAGAGATGAGGAACAAATAAGGACAAAAAAAAAGTCACATATGAAACCATCAACGCACAAAGAAAAAAGAAGTGCAACATGAGAACCGCCTTGGAACGGTCATTAGGAAAAGTACTATAGTAGAGGGCTTAAACCAGTTTTACGTGGACAACCAGAATAGCTCGTCTCCGATGACTCAATATTTTTCTTCTAGTCCTGTTTGATTGTCTACTAAAATAAAACCAAAATAATATCATGACAAAAAAGGCTGGTCACCAGACCAGATTATCATTTAATCACTGGAGACTGGAGCCAGTTTAGTGGACAACGTGCTACGATCTACCTGATAGATAGCCCAGCAGACACATGACGTCTATACAACGTCGCCTCAACGTCGAGTCAACGACGTTGAGACGACATTGTATAAACGTGCCCGCTGGGTATCTAGTAAACACGCAACGTCGTAATAACGTCGCTCCGACGTCGCCGTGACGTGCGACATCGGAGCGACGTTGTTACGACGGTGTGAGTTAGAACGGTAGCGACTCTGTGACATGGCTATAAGTGCCTTGTATTGAAGTCGTAAAGCGTCGCCCTGTACTTCGATACAATTTTAATATGACATACATAAACGTATAGTCGGCTCTCGATCATTATCTCGACTTCGCTTATCTGGAATAACCGTTTATTTCAAAGTCAAAATCTGGTCCCTGTTTTAACATGGAAATCTAACGGCAGGTAACAAAATATGGAAAAGAAGAGATTCTACTCTTTTCCACAATATTTTCAATACATCTCTAACTTCAGGTGTCAAATTACATTCATTTGTGAAATGTGGTTGTTCGATTGATTTTTTTTTTTTTTCCTCAGATCTGCAAATCTGATGCGTCTAAGTATTGATGATATCTCGATGTATTTCAGAGAGTCCTTCGGCCTTCGAGATAACGAGAGTCGAGTGTAGTTTGTACAAGGTATAGGATGCGTTCGGTAAGATATTAAGGTTACCCTATATTTAGGATGAATACGGCTAATGTTAAACTAATGATACAAAAACAGATCCCATCTCATAGTTACCGACTAATACGTATAGGTAACAAATGTGAGGGAACTGACATAAGAAATGCCATCAACACTAGAGATACCCTGTGTATTAACTCACAAAAGACAAAATACGATTTAGACGTAAACGTCTAAGTACCGGCGCAAATTTTGTTCATGTTTACATAGAGATATGGGACAAGGGTATACTAAAGTTTAATAAATTTTCAGTGTAACAGGTAAAATCGAACAACAGTGTGATTCTTTAACTTTCGCTGCCACAGGCGATAATAATAGGCTTTTGCAAACAGCATAGATCCAGATGAGATGAGCCGTCTCATCTGGATCTACGCTGTTTGACATTCAGTCTTTCAACTTTACGTATAAACTTCTTTTCAAGCGATAATTTGTTAAAAAAGCAAACCAGACCACAAATGTCGTCTGAAATTTGGCACCGAAGAGTTAATGTTTGCTTTTATTAAGCTTTATGAAATTTCTTGATTGAAATGAAAATAAAATAGACATTAATCTGTTTATAACACAGTTTGTAATAAGATTTTTTTTTTTTTTTTTTTTATATATATATATATTTGCCGGGATCGTCACAAACCAACGATCCCGGAAAATACATGTATAAAAAAAGTCCTTAATGAGCTAATCGAACACGCTCCCATATGTAAAAATCCAAAGCTATATTAAGAGACCGGCGCGATTCGCGCGCCGGTCAATAATTGTGAAAAAGAAAAACGTGTAAATGAAACACTACAGAACATTTTACAGTTGTTCAGGGTATATGCTACATCCAAATACAGTCGACTCTCGTTATCTCGAATTCCAAGGGACTCTCTGAAATACTTCGAGATATCCGTACCTCGACATATTAGATTTGCAGAATTTAGGAAAAAATTAATCGAACAGCCATATTTAACAAATGTATATGTAATTTGATTCCTGAGGTTAGAGATATATTGAAAATATTGTGGAAAGGGGGAGAGCTTGCTTCTTAGGAGCAATTTCTCCTCTTTTCCACAATATTTTAGCATGATTTAATTCAAAACCATTTGTCGTCACCACCTAAGCACATTTTTTTTTATTCTATTTAAAATCGAATGTTTCCGTTTTTCCCATCGTAAAAATCGCTGCAAAATATGCAAACTTGAAAAAAATATAAAAATAAAAGGGTAGTTTGGATGCAGGTTTTCAACAAGTTCCACTAGTTCAAAATTTCTGAAATTTTCACACAATATTGTTATGGAACACAAATGATTTAAAATCAATGAAGAAAATAAAAAAAAAAAAAAAAAAAAAAAAAGAATTTTTAAATAAAATGTTTTCTAACATCCAGGTTAGCAAAGTCTAGTCTAAGTACTTTATTTCTCTCAAAGTCAAGCATAACATGACATCAGAGGAAATGTAAAATACAAAGTTGCAGTTAGGACGGCTACCGTAATTTCATCTATATAATAACTGTGGGGTAAGAACTAGGACACATTCTAAAAATTCATGACAGTGACCCAAATTACAAGGGAATGTAACGTACCATAGAAATAGCCTAGATCAGACCCATTTTGGCCATAAAATTAATTTTGCGATAAACATTTGGAATCAAAGCACATGAACAGAAATGACAAATGGTTTCTAATAAGATATTGTCAATCAGACATCAATGTTCCTGTTCAAAATAAAACGCCAAGCGAAACACACCTTTACAAGGGATGCCGAAAGCACAGTACTTACGTTTATAGTTCGTCCATACCGTCCTTTCTACCTCCTTACCAAGTTCTTATTGCGTCCTGATTCAACTAAGTCCTCACCACTTTTTTTTAACATGTTCACATTTTGACCACGTCTTATCCATAGAAACCATACTACGTCCTTTTTTGTTTCTACCGCGTTCCTACCACGTTGTACATGTTCTTACTGCGTCCGCCATTTTTTTCCTCTCGATTTTTTTTGGTGAACGTAGTGGAAACTTGGTCTGTTGTGATGGGGGTTTAACTTTTTACGGCAAGGTCAAATTTGCACTCGTATACATTTACATGAAGAAAATGTTGGAAAGTCATTTTCTCAAAACATATATTAAAAACCAACACGAAGAACCTTACAACATGTGAGCGGGCACGCAACGTTGAGACAACGTCGCATCAACGTCGTTGCATCGACGTTGATGCGAAGTTGTATTAACGTCATTTGCCCGCTGGGGAAACCCTTCAGTTACGGTAACTGAAGGGTTTCCCCATCGTTACGGTCACAGCTAGGTTATTTTGTCAGCCGGCCTATATTTTATATTTGCTGAATAACTGAAGAGTTTTTTATGAGTTTGACATATCTGTTTCATAAACAACCAAACAGCACTGATTAATTCAGTGCCATTGTGCATAAGGTCCACTCCGAGTTTTGTCTGAACATTCCTCCATCAAATGCAGAGACGGAAGGGCCCACTTCAGAAATATGTTGGAGAAAATAAGGTGAAAGAATCACATTACAACTAACCCAAACAATAACCCAAACACTCAATGTTACATGTAAAAATCGATATTTTTTTGTTGACTATGAAGTCGCATGGAATTCCTGTGTGTCGCATTGATTTTCAACATTCACCGTGTCAGTACACATTCATCTCCTTGTATATTTGCATATTACATTGATTTGTATAAGAACAAAATCACCAGTCGCTCGTGCATGTTTTCTTACCAATTCTTACCACCCTAAAGACCTTCCTTAAGCGGTTATACCTAATGGCCCGTTTCTGTATCTGCTTGGCACTGTTAGTCTGGTTTCACCCGGGATATACCCAGTCAGCATTCTATATAAATCTGTAGCGGGCCGTTATCGGCCCGTCAGGGTAGCTGACGGACCGGTAACGGCCCGCTGTAGATTTATAAAGAATGCTAGCTCGGTAGCAACTTGGTGAGAATTTCAGTGCATGTCCATGCAAGTACTTACTTAGTCTGGATTTAAACAAATTTAAAGAACGTGCCAGCACAACGTAATTTGATAGCGAATTCTACGTGTTAACACCTCTATTCGAGAATACATTCGCCCTAACAGCGGGAAATTTTTTTTTTTTTTTTAAGCTGTTTTCACGAGTCGTTGTTTCATCCATGATTGGGAAAAAAAACTTGTTGATTGAAACACGATCAAGCTGATTTATGATCTTGTAGACTTCAATTGCATCCACTCTAAGTCTCCGATTTTGAGTCGCTCCTCATAGGACAGATCTGAAATGACTTTGGCCATTTTGGTTGCTCTTCTTTGGGTATTCTCAAGAGTAATTCTATCTTTTTTTATAATGACATGGATGACTAAACCGGTGTAGAATATTCCAAATGTGGCCGAACTAGTGATTTATACAAGCACAGGAACATATCTTTGTTTAAATATGTAAAGCTCTTGAATATGAGGCCAAAGTTTCTGTTGGCAAACATTTAAATATAATATTCATATATGACCCCTAAAGGCTTGTTTTTAACGTGTTTTAGCTATTCTTCTTTTTTTTTTTTTTGACTTTATTTTTCTTTCAGCTGTCTGATACTAGCAGACGCCGCGCACACCTGCCAAGTATGTCCGCGAGGGCGTGTGGCAGTATATACAGATAGAGAGGGATAAAATACAATAGAATAGAATAGAATATCGCAGTGCAGTGCATGCAGTGCAATACATTACATTAGTGCAGTGCGTGCATGCATACAATATGATAATAGCTTGTCTTTACCAACGAGGCCTCAGTTGGATGCGCCGTCCGACTGGAAACCATGAGGTCGCGGGTTCAACCCCCGCCGATGTAGGCAACATTCTTTCGTGGAGATTGATCATGAAATGTTTTCTACGGTCATTCTTTCCCTTCCAGCCGGCCTCGGTGGCTCAGTTGGATGCGCCGTCCGATTGGAGACCAGGAGGTCGCGGTTTCAACCCCCGCCGAGGTCGGCAATATTCTTCGTAGAGATTGATCAGGAAATATTTTCTACGGTCATTCTCTCCCTTCCGCTGATTCAAGAAGGGCAGTTGTCAGCTTCTGGCGAAAGAATGTGCACAATACTGGTTAACCGCTTAGAGGACTAAGCCTGCCCAGTAAACGTGTGGTTAGGTAAACTGACCGCGCTCGACATGACCTCATTGGGTTGACTGGGCCGTAAAACCTCAACACAAACAAACAAACTCTGCCTTCCACTGATTCAAGAAGGGCAGTTGTCAGTTTCTGGCGAAAGAATGTGTACAATACTGGTTAACCGCTTAGAGATCTACGCCTGCCCAGTAAACGTGTGGTTAGGTAAACTGACCGCGCTCGACGTGACCCCACTGGGTTGACTGGGCCGTAAAACCTCAACACAAACAAACAAACCAACGAGGCTGTTTAATGCGTCTCCAGGGATGTATCTGTTTGTTCAAGCTATCAGAATTTGTTTTTTTTTTTTTTTGTTTTTGTAAAGCCGTATGCTTTTTTGGATGGAAGCAGAAAAAGGCTCGGATGGGTTGGGAGGATGGTTGGGTCCTGGGTCCCTGAAAAAACACCGGTGATGAAAAGCCGAAGAGTGTTTCAAATGCCCTTACGGTACATTGTACAACATTACGGTACATTAAGCTACATTGTGGTTTATATCACCTGTCTTTACGTAACTTCCTCCGAAAGTACCGGTGCTCTGACAGTTCTGGCAGGAAAGTTGATAAGACTGGTAAGTTATGAACTGTTAGCCATGAGTTCCAAGTTAAAACGACTAATTTTTATGTCATTTGTTCGCTTCTCGTGACTTTTGTATCACGAAATCGTTTTATAGCCTCATTTTTGCATGTCACTGACCCGAGTATGCAACCCATGCCAACAATTTTTCGATCAATATATTTTCAAGTATTAGCTTTCATAAAAAGTTGATTTCTAAAATCCTGCTCAGGCATTATCTTACCAATTCTGAGGTAACCTTGAGGCCTATAAGATTAGGAGTTTCCAACTATATGGTAACATTGTATTCATGGCATTTATGGCATTCATTCCTCAAGTTAAGAAAATCAGGATGGGATAGTTTCTGATTTTTCTTAACCATGCATTTATTCCACTATATGGCTTACATTCTGCAGTATTTCATTGTCAGGTTTTGTATTTTACCTTTTGTACCTTAACCTAATTAATGTGTGATCTTATTTGATTCGAAGTTAAAATGTCGCTTTTCCACATTTTGCTATACAAGTTAAAGATAAAAAAAAAAAGGTTCCACTTCCCTTCTGACTGCAGTACAAAGAAAATGCGCTGTAAATATTGGTCAATTTTTATTGAGGCGTATCTTCATAATTTATGTATCCAAAAGAATTTGAAAGTTATCGTAATGAAGCTGATGGCTTTGTCTGCTGACATTTGATAATTTTAGAACTATAAACTTTAGCCCATGAGTTCACAAAGCATTTTAACACACAACCTGTTTACACTGCAAGCAATAGAGATATATGAAGCAACAAATTTTTCAATATACCTCGACAGGTAAGATACACAAATGTTTCATGTTTAGGGGAGCGATGTGTAAACTGATCTATAATCTGTCAGCCAATATTAGAAGGGTTATAAAGTTTGAGATATCAAATCTTTTTTTGTTTCTCAGTAGATTTTAGAAATTTGAACACCAGTATTTTTATCATGAATTGATCTTTCATATGATGTTTTTGTATTTTAAATATTCACACTTCTAAGAAATCTTCTGTTATCACTATACCAGTTCCCATACTTTACGTTTGAGAGAAAGTTTCTCTGGATCCAGGAACAGGGCTCTAGACTTTGAGGCCTTGAAGCTTAGAAGCAAGTCAAAATTTTGGTCTGGAGATTTCAACAGGTCTTTTTCATTCCAGATTTCTCATTTAACTTATGCAAGATATCAGATTGTGAATCAGAATCCATAGTCCTGCTGGCCAGTTAAGTTTTTTAAGTCCCATCCATCCACTCTAAATTAAGTAAACCTCGAGCAGATTTTCACTGGACTGCATGGATGTGCCATTGGTAATGGTATTGTTCTGAGCTGTTCCTGTTTTCAGTAAGTTACATTCACTTGCTCCTGCAGGAAGAAACCATATGATCATAATGGTTCTATCACATGACATCATGTTGGGAACCTACTTTGTGAGAAAAACAAACTTATTACCTTGTTAAATTATAGAGCATTTTCTTGTTGGACCCCATACCCTAGTAACCTGAATCAAAAACACAAACAAGTTTAAAGTATGTTTAATTATTACTCTGTATGTTGAAAACATAACATGGTGAAGGGACAATAAACTAATAATACATATATATGTTTGTTTATGCTTAGCACTCTGGGTAATATTTTCAGCAGATGGTATATTATATTTTTCTTATTTTCCCCGGAAAACAGGATTTGACATTTCATGCAAATTGTCTCTGTTACAGTTTGTGTGAAATGTCAAAATGTCAATTTCTCATCTGCTGAATTAGCCCAGAGAGTGGTAAAGGTTAAAAGGCTATTTGATATGCAGTTTAGATCCATCCTGCATAATGAGGTATAGTTTGGATGCACAAAGAGGATATTCATTACTTTTGGGTACATATTACTCATGACATGCCCCTCTCTGAGTATGTTTTAACCCTTGTCCTGCTGAACCCAGATATACCCTACCTTTACAAATCCAGATCAGTTGGCTTCTGAAGAATCTAGCTTTTATTTTGTTAAAAGTTTTCATATGAGGTTAATATGAAAACAATGTGGCCGAACAGGGAAATCCCCCCAAAAAACTTAAAAAAAAAACTTTAGGGTCAGTGGTGAAAAATTAGGCACAATAGGATATCTTGAGACACACTTTTTATTTTAGGCCTTATTTATTCAGCATGATAGGGGTTAATGGAGAAACAGTAATAAAAAAGGTATCACAGTCTATTCTCAGAATTAGCATCAAATACTGCTCTTTAAGAAGGTCTCTGATGAATGACTTGCAAAAATTTTTAATACAGCCCTTCATATGGGCTGAGCCAATCAAAAACAAATCTTCAGAGATAACGCACATGTTCAAAGACTTTTTATGCTTGACGCTTACCCCTATGCCAGCTAAAAACTCAGATTTCAGTTTTGTATTCAACCTTCATGCATGATTACAACGCCACAGTGGCATTGGATAGGACCCTTGTTCATTTGATCTGCCAGTTTCACTTTTTTTAGGCTGAAATTAATGTCTCCTATTTTTCCAAATCAATATACTTTTCAGTAGTTCTAATATTAACCTAGTCCTGCTGAACCCAGATATAGCCTGCCTTTCAGGGGTGGTCGGGTGTGGCGAAAGTGTTGTGTACATTGTATTTTGAGTCACCAGGGCTTCCAACTGATACTGGCTTACAGTTGGGCAAGGCCTGCTATCCTTATAGCAAGTGAGGGTAGAGGGAGAATGTTTTATTTCTTCTGTTTCTTCACTTTCATTTCTGTTCCTCTTTCTTCCCTATCCCTCTCTTACATCTCCCCTACTAGCTCTTCTGTCTCTTTTCTCCCTTTTTCTGGGAGATGACACAAAATGACCCACAAGGGTTGATGTGTCTTTAAACCCCAACACAATCAATCAAAAAAATACCCTGTCTTTGCAAACAGTGTAGGTCCAGATTAGTTGGCTTCTGAAGAAGCCAACTGATCTGGATCTGCACTGTTTGTCCCTCAGTATGTGATTTTTTATCAACAACCTGAATCAGGTGACCTGATTGGCTGAAAATTAGAAGTGGGCATGGCATCTTAGTTCATTCAGCATGGCAATGGTTAAACCATTTTAGTCCAGTGTCCCCCAAAAGGGTAACTGACAAACAGCGCAGACCCAGATCAGATGCTGTAGAATGCAGCATCTGATGAGGGTTTACAAATTTGCATTAAATACAGAAATTTCTATAAAACATAGTAATAGTAAAACATTACAACTAACCAGACACCCTGGGATTGGAAATAGACTGGACCGAGGATTTTTTATTTTAAGTTTTTTTTTGAGAAATAAGTGAAAAAAAAGGAATTATTTAATTTTACCAAATTTTCCCCTCTGAGCCCCTTGTAACGATGACATTGTATTATAAGTGTCATAGTGTCAATTTCATAATACAGGTGGGGGATAAAGTCCTTTTTTCACATATTTTATCTAACTGTTCTTTGTTATTGTGTCATCCTAAAATATAACTGTATTGGGTCACCTGATAATAAGATTGAACTGCAAAGTGAGAAACTGTACCTTCTGACGTGTACCTATGGTAATGAAGATTCAAATAACCTGAGCATCGGCGCAGTCTGATCAGTCTTTGTTGTCCTCATGAAGAAACTTGGCTTTCCAAAAATGCACCCATGAAGATTCTGATAACTGTGTGGATGCACAGGCTGATCTGAATCTTCAGATGGTGCACTTGTTCAAAGGTACACTGTCTGATGTTGTGGCCTTAATTAACCCTTAAAATGCCAAGAAAATCTGCATCTGTTTATGTTGTCTGCTGAATATTCTTGCAAACTTTTCAAACCTATATTTCCATACTGGCAAACATTGTGGAGTCTGATCAGATTGCTCCAAGAGGAGCAGTCTGATCTGGGTCCACACTGTTTGCAAAAATGACATAAAATCACAAGCAGACGACAATTGTTGTGATTGGCAGTTTAAGGGTTAATCTGACGTAAGTTGAAAGTCTAAAGCAGTTCAAAGAGTGGGATCAAAGTGTTGTGACAATTGTGGTAAGGTATCTCGCTACATACTTCTCTGCACTAGATAAGAGAGCAACAAAATATATATTTTCGTATTTCTTCATGAAAACATGCATTGTGGGTACCCACAATGCATTTTTTTTTCATGGAAGAATAATATCAATATCAATATTAGTACTTTTGGAGGGAAAAAGTCCTTATCTATATATATTATTAAATTTAAAATTTTGATATTTTTAAAATTAATGTTTTATTTTCATATTTTTCACAGTTTGACAGTTAATTGTTGTCTGTCTCTGGCCAAATTCAGCAGATGACAATGGATGATATTTTCTTATTTTCTCCTGAAAATAGGCTTTGATATTAATTGTCTTTTTGGAAGGAGACAGTTTGTATGCAAATGTCAAAACCTTCTGTGGGACAATAAGCATGAAATATCAAGCCTATTTCTGGAAAAAAGTAAGTAGAATGTTTCAAAATGTCAGCTAAAATTTAAACCCAGCAAGCTAAGCCTTAAAGTATCCCAATATGTAGAGCATGGTTAATGTCCTAAAATTCCGAAACACTTTATTCCATCCTTTTTTAGCCTAATTTTTGCTTTCTGGGCAATTGCTTCTTAAACTACTTATTGGAATGGCAAACAGTGTAGACCCTGATCAGACTGCTCATTCAGGAGCAGTCTGATCAGGGTATACACTGTTTGCATATGAAATTTTGTCAGACACTTTGGTGTAGGAAATTTTAGGACATTTACCGCAAATGTTAGAAACAAAATGAAACATTCCTTATCTTTTGTAAATATTAATACCGAAAATTGATAGTATTGGCAAGAAAAATAGCAGTCTGCTGTAAGTTAGGTTATAGATAGGATCAGTTCAAATCTCACTGGTATCAGTATTATTAGCAAGCAGGTGGGTCACCTCTCTTTTGCAGGGAGAAGTTCATTGAAACTTGGCATAGAGCCCTCCTGTAGTCAATTTGTGTACCTTTAGAAAAACTGCTTTTCTTTTTTTTAAGGCCAGTGAGGCAAATTTTTTTCTTTTTGCTTGTAGAAACATATTTTTTGGTTTCATTCATATGTTTTTTGCTTTTACTCTACATTATTCAGTATTCTGGTGGTCAGTTAATACACATCTTAGATAGTACATATATAAGACACAACATTTTGTATTTCGTTGATCAAAAAGTACACTAGAGTGCATATTCGGTGGCATGCCATCGCAAAATCCCAATGCTCTGTGCTAATGTTGCTAATAGTGTGACCGACAGGTGGAAAGAAAAATGATGTTGCTCTTGCACACTCTTTCCACATAGGAAAGTCATGCAGCAAGTTTGGTTAAATTCTGCCCAGTCTGACAGACTGAAGCCGGTCTCGGTGGCTCAGTTGGATGCGCCATCCGACTGGAGACCAGGAGGTCGCGGGTTCAACCCCTGTCAAGGTTGGCTACATTCTTTCATGGAGATTGATTATGAAATATTTTCTACGGTCATTCTCTCCCTTCCGCTGATTCAAGAAGGGCAGTTGTCAGTTTCTGGCAAAAGAATGAGCACAATACTGGTTAACCGCTTAGAGGACTAAGCCTGCCCAGCAAATGTGTGGTTAGGTAAACTGACTGCGCTCGACATGTCCCCATTGGGGTGACTGGGCCGTAAAACCTCAACACAAACAAACTGTCAGACTGACAGACAGTAACTTTTTGATCCCGCCCAAAAATCACATGAGGCAGAGTGAAAAATAATGTTGCTGTCACACACCCTTACCACGTGAGGAACTCATGCAGCAAGTTTGGTTAAATTCTGCCCAGTGGTAACAGGTTAAGGAGGAAATAGCATGATGGACAGACAGACAGAGGCATGTACAGTATCCCCATAGCTAAAGCATTGGGATAATCATATTAAAATGATAAAGTCTGTATTTTTAATTTGCATAAATGGTTTTTTTTTTAGAGACCTGCCATTTGATTTTTAATGGAGAGGGTGGGACAGGAAGATGTATTGGGCTGGGATTTTTTTTTTTTTCTGCCGCATGTCTTTTTATTTGCATTTTTACATTTTTATGTGTATAATAGTATTTACCCTGGCCCTGAGTAATTTTTTATTTGGGCAAAATAGGATCCTTGAATTTTTCTTTCCTATAATCCTTCGTCCCAAAACAAAAATTAAATGGTCACTCCCTTATCGCGTAATTGTTTTCTTTTTCATATGGAAGTACTGTCATATGAAATATTCTATAGTTTAGTAGATCTTCATTATCAAAAGAAGTAGATTTTGTTTATTCCTTAGCAGTGCTAGTCTCGTATAATTACCTAGAAGTTGAAAAAATGTAAGCAGAGTGCAGGCGTAATGAGGTAGCCACAGGGGTGGAATGATCTGTGCTGCAGATCAATAATGTACATCAGGAAGCTGCCATACAATTATACCACAATATGCATGGTTCCAGATAAGAGGCTAAGAGGCATATTTTAGAAATATTTTTCTTATTCTTTCACAAAAATATATGTTGTGGGTACTCATTAGAAGTGCCATAGCTACAGATAAGAGGGGGTATCCACATAATATCTTTCTTATTTCTCCATGAAAATATATGTTGTGGGTACTCATTAGAAGCGCCGAGCGCTTCTAATGAGTACTCACAACATATATTTTCATGGAGAAATAAGAAAGATATCAGCATTTTTCGGATGAAAAAAGCGCCTTATCTGTTGCTATGAGTGCCTCTCTGAGGCACTTCTAATGAAAACCCACAATGTTTTTGAGAGGCACTTCTAATAGTTACCCACAATAAGAGTGCTTCTATAAATGAATGCCCACAGTGTTTATCTATGTTTTCATGGAGAAATAAGAAGACTATCAATACAGGTTGAAACTATAAATGTGACCAAAGGACACGGATGACCCTACCTGAAAAACTTAAACGCAAATTGCTAACGTCGGAGGCGGACGCAGATGGACGGACGGGTAACACCATATGCCCTTTCCACCATTCTTCAAATTGCAGGGGTATATGAAGTGCCTGTTTTGACACTGATGATCCTAATGAGTTGACCCATTGTTAAGCCCGAATTAATTGTGATGATCATACTTTTTAGCTCACCTGAGCTCTGCTCAGGATGAGCTATTGTGATCACTTTTCGTCCATCGTGCGTCCGTCCGTGCGTTAACATTTTCAAACGACTTCTCTTCTGAAACCGCTGAGCCAATTTTGCTCAAATTTCATATGGAGCCTCCTTTGGGTGGGGGAACGAAAAATTGCTAAAATGGTTGCGGTCCATTGACCAAGATGGCCGCCACGCCCATATATGGTAAAAACCTTTAAAAATCTTCTCCTCCAGAACCGAGAATGCCTTAGGGCTGAACCTTTGCAGGAATCATTGGGGACGGGAGGTCTACCAAAGTTAATAAAAGAATTGTCGTACGTTGACGTTTGACCTTTTTACGGCAAGGTCAAGTTTGCTTCCCTATGCATTTGTATGGGAAAAACCTTTATAAATCTTCTTCTCCAAAACCGAGCATGCCTTATGGTTGAATCTTTGCATATATCTTCGGGAACAGGAGAGCTACCAAAATTGCTAAAATAATGGTCGTACATTGACATTTGACCTTTTTACGGTAAGGTCAATTTTGCTTCCTTATGCATTTGTATGGGAAAAATGTTCAGAATTTCAAACAACTTCTTCTCTGGAGCCTCTTTGCCAATTTTGCTCAAATTTCATATGGAGCCTTCTTAGGGTGGGGGAACGAAAAATTGCTAAAATGGTCGCGGTCTGTTGACCAAGATGGCCGCCACGCCCATATATGGTAAAAACCTTTAAAAATCTTCTTCTCCAGAACAGAGAAAGCCTTGGGGCTGAACCTTTGCAGAAATCATCAGGGACGGGGAGGTCTACCAACATTGCTAAACGAATTGTCGTACTTTGACGTTTGACCTTTTTATGGCAAGGTCAAGTTTGCTTCCTTATTCATTTGTATGGGAAAAACCTTTAAAAATCTTCTTCTCCAAAATTAAGCATGCCTTTTGGCTGAATCTTTGCATATATCTTCGGGAACAGGAGGGCTACCAGAATTGCTAAAATAATGGTGGTACATTGACATTTGACTTTTTTAAGGTAAGGTCAATTTTGCTTCCTTATGTGTTTGTATGGGAAAAATGTTCAGAATTTCAAACAACTTCTCCTCTGGAGCCTCTGGGCCAATTTTGCTCAAATTTCATATGGAGCCTTCCTAGGTAGGGGGAACAAAAGATTGCTAAAATGGTCACGGTTCGTTGACCAAGATGGGCGCCATGCCCATATATGGTAAAAACCTTTATAAATCTTCTTCTCTAGAACCGAGGATGCTTTGGGGCTGAATGTTTGCATAAATCATTGGGGCCAGGGAGTCCACCAAAGTTGCTAAATTAATAGTCATACATTGACATTTGACCTTTTTAAGGCAAGGTCAAGTTTGCTTCCTTATGCATTTGCATGGGGAAAAACATTTAAAAAACTTATTCTCCAAAACCGAGGATGGCTTGTGGCTGAATCTTTGCATATATCAACTGGAACAGGCGGTCTACCAAAGTTGCTAAAATAATTGTCATACATTGACATTTAACCTTTTTATGGCGAGATCAAGTTTGCTTCTGTATGCATTTGTATGGGCCCCAGGGCTCGAGAAACTGAAGAATCCAAATCGGTCCAGCATATTTTCGCCCCAAAAACGGAAATTGCCGAACCGATTTTCGGTAATTTCCGTAACGGTCGTTTGTTTCCATTCGGTATTATTTTTCAGTTTCAAAATACAGGGTGCTAGTTCGTTATTAGCACAACGACTGACATACCAATATTGCTTCAACACTTGTTCAATTAATATTAACATCGGTATCTCGATTATAAACAGCAATTTTGCTCCCACCGTTCAGACACGCCATATTTCATCTACTTTCATTTTCCCAATATCCGGGTCACTCAGTTACTGAAGAGTACTAAAGGGAAACAATCGGCGATCAAAAGCTATATTCGCGTTGTGCTGCGTTGGCCACTACATTTATGAGCCAGCGCATAACAAAACCTACAGAAGGCATTAGCGCAAACTGATCAGACTCTTCGCTGGTCGCATCTACCTATGATATATAAAAAGAGTCATTGAGGATGGGTGCGCATGTGCGCAGGTGGATTTGAGTAACTGCTGGGCGCACCAGTTTTATTGTAGGTTTTGTCGTGTGCAGGCTGTACTTTCGACTATAACAGGTACTCTATTATGAGCAAAACCGATTTTAACACCTTTCTTTGTATCAGACAATTAAAACAAACTTTACCTTAACTGCCTTTAATGAAATCGTTGGATCTCGGATAATTGGCAATTAAAGATAGACCAATTAGCAACAGAATAAAACATACTTGAATGCGTGATTAAGCAGGTGTACACATCCAACTGTATTACCTGACACTTGCTTTTCACACTTCAATCATATTGCAAATTACCTTTACATATCAAAAACACCGATATGCTGTCGCCTTACGCTTCACTTGATTACATAATTTTTATAAGCGGATCAAATTTCGCTGCGATAAGATAATAGAACCGCCTGTGTGGACAAATCTGATTCACCTATTTCAATAATGAGCCGGTCCAATAACTGGCCCTCGAGGTATTTTATGAATACACGCTTGGATTATCTGTGGGAAAAGGTCAGTTTGTTTACACAATTTAGCGACTTGGCGAAAATTTTCGAACCGATTTTTTTCAAAATATCGTTAAAAACTGGACCGATTTTTGATCATCCTCTGTTAGTCAAAATCGGTTCAGAAATACGAAAATCGGTTCAGAACCGAAAAACCGACATTTTCTCGAGCCCTGATGGGCCCCATACATTTGTATGGAAAAAATGTTGATGATTTCAAGTGGCTTTTCCTCTGAAGCCTCCAGGCCAGTGTTGCTCAAATTTCATGCGGAGCCTCCGTGGGCAGGAGAATGAAAAATTGCTAAAATGGGTATGGTCCACTGATCAAAATGGCTGCCATGCCCATATATGGTAAAAACCTTTAAAAATCTTCTTCTCCATAACCAAATAAGCCCTGGGTCCTAATCTTTGCAGAAATTACGGGAGACAGGAGATCTACCAAAATTGCTAAAATGATGGTTCTATGTTGACATTTGACCATTTTACCTCCAAGGTCAAATTTGCTTCCCTATTTGTGTGGGCCATATACATTTATATTGAAAGTATCGAAGTGACTTGTAGATCAATAGTAGTTAAAATTGTTCTGATTCGAAATCTAAGATGGCCATCTTCTGGTTTATATTTATAATATTTCCCTGCCACTGTGCTGTTTACATGTATAAAGTCATGATTCTTCAGAAACCGCTTAGCCAATTTCCACCAAATTTCACATTGATCCTTCTGTTGAAATGTGATTGATAGTTTATTCAAATGATCATGCTCCATTGACTGTCAGGCCCATATATTCTTCTTCAAAACTAAGAACTGCTCAAATGATATTTTCATTAGTTGCGATGATAGGATTGGAAAAATATTGCATAACATCTGCATATCTGCAGTGGCTATGTCACTTAGGTGAGCGAACTGTGGCCCATGGGCCTCTTGTTTAATTTTCAGGTGGGAAAGGAATTGATGTGTGAGTGTGTTCGTGCAGGCGCCATGTCCATGTGCCGATCTGCCCTGCACCAATCTTAAGGATCGAGATAAGACACACTTTATGTGTATTAAAAAAAAAAAAATTAATAAAAACTGGAATTTAGAACATTAGAATTGGATTACATTAAAATTTCAATGTCCATATTTACTTTTGTGTGGGTAAGATTATAGTGTGTGTACTTTGAATACATTTACATTATAATCTACAGTATTGACCCTAATTATTGGGACACCTTATCTACTTACCATACTTCTCCTAAAAGTTGAAATAGTCCATTCTACTACTATTTGATGTCTCTAAAATATTGCTGTATGTATGGCAAATTGTGTAGGCATCTGATCTGAGTCTACACTGTTTGCAAAGGTCTTTCTGCCCCAGTACTCAGGGTTATTATGGTATACACAAAGACAAAATCAAGACTCGATTTTTTTTTCTCAAAGCCTTGAAACAATCATGTTTTTTGTTATCTAGTTTTGAGGGTCCTCTAATTAAAACATATGGAGCTATAATTTATCAGCTTGTCTGTACAAAGTACAAGGAGAGCCATTGCAGTCACCCCTGTCGTCTGCGGTTGCGTTCCCGTTTTTCAATGCTTATAGTATGCATTTCCATTATGCTAACAAGTTGTAGACACAATTGGTTATACATCAATCTACTATGTGACATTGGTTCAAGTTCAAAGAATGAAGGTCATTGTGACATTTTTTTAACAGAAAGTGCATGGTTGACATGGACATCATCATGATATTACTTGTTCCCGCCAAAGTGTTATGTAACCTTTGATCATACAATTTTTATGACACGACGTTATCCACTGAATAATGGCAGCATCATATGATAAATATATCTAGGTCAGTGTGACCTGTATTTCATAGTTCAATGTTTTTGCCCTATAACTTGAAGACTATTTGATAAAGAAATGTCATACCTGGAATATAAGTTCCATATGACCTGATTATTGACCTCAAAATATATCTAGGTCAGTGTGACCTATATTTCATGGTTCAGTGATTATGCCTTATATCTTGAATACTATTTGATAGAGATACAAAATACCTGGATTATAAGTTCCATCAGGCCAATTATTGACATAGAAATATATCTAGGTCAGTGTGACCTACATTTCATGGTTCAGTGATTGTGCCTTATAATTTGAAGACCATTTGATGGAGATATGACATACCTGGAATATAAGTTCCATGTGACCTGATGATTGACTTCAAAATATATCTAGGTCAGTGTAACCTATATTTCATGGTTCAGTGATTTTGACTTATATCTTAAATACTATTTGATGGAGAAATGCCATACCTGGAAAATAAGTTCCATGTGACCTGATGATTGACATAGAAATATATCTAGGTCAGTGTGACCAATATTTTGTGGTTCAGTGATTTTGCCCAATAACGAAGAGTATTTGATAGAGAAATGTCATACCTGGAATATAAGTTCCATGTGACCCAATGATTGACCTCAAAATATATCTAGGTCAGTATGACCTATATTTCATAGTTCAGTGATTTTGCCTTATGTCATCAATACTTTTTGATGGAGCAATACCATGCATGGAATATAAGTTCCATGTGACCCACTGATTGATATAGAAATATATGTGGGTCAGTGTGACCTATATTTCATGGTTAAGTGATTTTGCCTTATAACTGGAAGACTATTTGATAGAGAAATATCATATCTAGATTATAACTTCCATGTGACCTGATGATTGACGTCAGAATATTTTTCCTCATCAGTGTATTCTATATTTCACAGTTCAGTCATTTTTGCTTTATAACATGAAGACTTTTGAATGGAGAAATGTCCTACCTGGATTATAACTGCCATGTGACCTGATGATTGACATAAAAATAAATCTAAATCAATGTGAGCTATATTCCATGGTACAGTGATTTTGCCTAATAACTGGCAGACTATTTGATGGAGAAATTTCAAATCTGGAATATATCTAGGTCAGTGTTCCATGTAACACATAGATTTGCATTAAAATATATAGAGGAATGTGTGATTTATATTCAGACTCACAAATCTTCTTGTACTTAGAATAGAATCATATAAAAATACTAAATACACCTTTGACATGTTAATGTGAAAACACTGGTAGACAAGGAGCGAAGAGGCGAGCTATGCTGTTATCTGACAGCTCTTGTTTATTCTTAATATTTGGGCAGACAGATCTGCGCAAACAGTATAGGCTCTGATCAGATGCAGCATTGTGCAGAAAAATAGACTGTCATTTCATGTAAATTGTCTCCTTAATTGCATGGAATGTCAGTCTATTATTTTCTGGGGAAAAAAATGTATATATATATATATCAACTTGTCCGTTGAATCTGTCTAAAAGAGTGGTAAAGGTTAATCAGAAGCAGAAATTGTCTGTCTGAGGAAAAAAAGATTGGCACACTCATTCCCCCGTGCCCCCATACACTCACCCACCCACCCACCCTCGGCCATCCAACCAGCAAAATCAAAATAAGTCTGTATTTTAATTGATTATCAATTACTAAAATATATCTTAAAAATTTATTTGGGCTTCAGTACTCATTAGAAGTACCTTGCTGAGACACTTCTAATGAGTACCCACATCATACCTTTAAGGCGGAGAAATATGGAAATAAATTTTCTGGATACTGTAAACTTAGTATCTGGGCTATGTTACTTGTTGTTATGGAGCCGACTCAAGAAACCCAGTAAGATACAGTTATTACTTATATAAGAAGACCTGATACAAGTTATTACTTATATAAGAAGACATGTATATTTTTATGTAAGAATTTGATTACTGAGTTCAAAGTCATGAGTGATTTTATGGCCTGAACAACAAAAAAAAAATACTGGCTTTAATCAGGCGTTACTGTATAAACACTAAGTATTGGGACAGACATTCAGTTTAAACTTCAGATCAGATACCATTGAATGTGGCAGATGCCAGAGAGGGCAGCATGTTTTTGGGCATCGGATTTGGGTCTGTACTGTATGTTCCTCATCCAGTCACTGGGTTTATAGACACATAAACAGGTAGTTAAATGGACTGGTTTAAATTTTAGGACAACATATTAAAAAGAGTTAAGATGTCCTTATATTAAGGATAAACAGAGCCACAACTTGAGAAAACCTACCTTCTGTTGTGTGCCAAAACAAAAACTCAACTGGGCCAATTTTTTTTTTATATATTTTTCTTATGTCTCCATAAAAACATATGTTGTGGGTACTTGTTAGAACCATCTCAGCAAGGCACTTCTAATGAGCACCTACAATATATGTTTTTATGGAGAAGTAAGAGAATTATTTACCCTTAACCCCTCTTATCATAATCTTTGACATTACCAGTGTTTGCTTTGGTAAAGCAATTTATTTATTCTGGGTGTAAAAAAAAAAGAAGAGGACAGAAAAGTCATGACTAACACACAATGGACATATTTATCCTTTAAGTGCAAGCAAACTTGTAGCGGACAACATGTAACTTTTATTACTTTTCGGAGAAAAGAGAGTTTAATAGTTTGTGTAAATCATCTGTCTGGCAGTCTGTCTAGCAGACACTTCGCATGAAATGGCAGGTCATATTTTCTCTGAAAATCAATAATAAAAAAGTTTAGAATACAGTCGACTCTCGTTATCTCAAACTCGCTTATCTCAAATAACCGCTTATCTCGAAGTGAAAATCTGGTCCCTGTTTTAACACAGAGATCTACCAACAGGCAACAAAATATTGTGGAAAAGAGGAGAAATTGCTCCTTAGGAGCAATTTCTCCTCTTTTCCACAATATTTTCAATATATCTCTAACTTAGGAGTCAAATTACATATTCATTCTGTAAAAGCTGGTTGTTCGATTAATTGTTTTCCTCAGTTCCGCCAATCTGATATGTCGAAGTATGGATATCTCGAAGTGTTTCATAGAGTCCCTTGAATTTCAAGATAACGAGAGTGGACTGTATTGTTTGGTATAATTAGCTCCCCTGAACCTTTGCTCCAGGTCAGCTTATGCTTCAGCCTATTGTCCGTTCATCCATTGTTCGCTATTCACATTTTCGACATCTCCAGAATCATAAGTCAGATTGAGCTGAATGCTGACATGGTCAGACACTGAGTCAGATTGTGGGTATCAAAAGACATCTCCTCCCATTCTGAAAGTTGTATTGAGCCGAAACTTGATGGGAGGCATTGGGTAAAAAAATATGCTGGGTAAAATTTTAGCAGATGGTACTTTTAACTATTTTGCTTATTTTTCCCTAGCTAATTATCTCTTTAGGAGACAATTTGTACGAAATATCAAATTTCTGGGGAAAGTAAGAAAAATATTATCAATATGTTATATATGTATGCTGAATTTGTCCAAAGAGGTGTAAAGTGTTAATAGGTCTCGTATTTCAGTCTTGGGCTGTTTTAATAATTATTTGAGACCTTCTTCCTGAAATCAAGATTTTATGATCACATTAAGAAGACAGAAAAAAATCTAAGTGCTTCGTAACCATATACATCGGCTTTGTGGATGACACGTATCCTTAACCACTTTCTGGACAAACTGAGCAGATGACAAATTAATGATATTGTTTTCTTATTTTTCTCAGATAATAGGCTTTTCTGGGATTTTTTTTTTTTTTTTTTTTTTGAAATGTCATCTGCTTAATTTTTTTAAGCAGCATGCTTTAGCATTTACCCTGGTCCTGCTGATCTCGAATATACCCTGCCTTTGCAAACAGTGTAGATCCAGATCAGTTGGCTTCTGAAGAAGCCAACTGATCTGGATCTACACTGTTTGTCATTTAGAATGTGTATTTGTATGAACAACTAAGATCAAGTAATCTGATAGGTTGAAAATAAGAAGTGGGCGTGGCATCTTAATTTATTCAGCAAGGGTTAAGATGTCCTCAGATCTGTATGATGGACTTAGTGGAGCAGTGAAGATGCAGATCAGATTGGCAGCTACACAGGCTGATCCACTTTTATTGCAGCTTTACAAGATTATTTAATATACCATAGATCAAAATATAATCTTGTCTGGTGACCTGCCCAGGCTTCTGTTTCTCAGCTGTATAACATCAAATAGAAAATTGAAACCAGAAGTTAGTCACCGTCAGTGGACAAGGGTATATTTATATCTATACTTTAGAATATGAAAATATTGTATTCGACTAAATTATCGCAGTGTGTGCTTAGGTTTTTCAAAAATACTGGGAAAAATTGTGGTAAAATATGTACTCCTTAAACTAAGGGAACACATAACAAAACAAAAGATCACTGAAGGACTTATCAAATGATGATTTATATGCAATGTTTTTTTGTGTTTTTTGTCCAATTTTTCTTTATAAATACATATGTTGTGGGTGCTC
The DNA here is from genome assembly GCA_964016985.1 of Anodontia alba. Lineage (NCBI taxonomy): Eukaryota > Metazoa > Mollusca > Bivalvia > Lucinida > Lucinidae > Anodontia > Anodontia alba. The sequence goes on from OZ024837.1 coordinate 6,895,740, forward strand.
ATTTGAATTGCATCAACTTGTCGATGCAATTCAAATGGGGTTCCCTCAACATATGCCTTTATAAAGAAGTAGATAAAAAGTACACTGGCTGTAATCTAAAGACCATGGAATTGCATGACTGTGCGCTTATAGGGGTATGTGCGGTAATTAGGTTGAATATGGTGTATATAAAGAAAAAAAAACAAAACAAAAAAAAGACAGAGTCCCAGAATTTTGGAGGCAACATCAACATAACTTTAAATATGTTTGACTGCTATGTCAAATCTAAATTCAACATACTGTATCTGCAGCTGTGTATTGACATTTAACAAGCTAAATGTCAACAGTAGTTGACATTTTATAATTATTTTCATCAGTCTTCGGACTGCTATTTATGATGTAACAAAATCATACTGGCTTCTTAATTATTTTTTTTTCCAAACTGAGTTTCCCAGACTGAGTTTCATAATTATATTCTCCATAAAATTAATTAGAACAAAAAGTGTCAATAAAAATGAGTGGCTCAGATTTTTCAGTTTGATTGATACAGTACTGATAGGATTATTTGCCAGTCTTGTGATTAAGTCTTGTTTCTTTTTATAAATGTGGCCTATACTTAGTTTACTATTACCATCAGGTCTCTTTTTACAGTTTCCTTTTCAAATTTACTGACTCACACAATATTGGAATCATGACACAAAAAATGGGATCTTTAGGGTCCAGCAACATTCTTTCGAGGAGATTGATCATGAAATATTTTCTATTGTCATTCTCTCCCTTCTGCTGATTCGAGAAGGGCAGTTGTCAGTTTCTGCTGAAAGAAAGTGCACAAGTACTGGTTAACCACTTAGAGAACTAAGCCTGCCCAGGAAAAGTGTGGTTAGGTAAACTGACCGGCTTGACATGTGTTGATTGGGAAATCCCAAATGGACATGGGCGTCCCATCTGGAAAGACAATCACCTTTCCCCACGTCTTTCACCTTTCCCCACTGTACATTCTTTAGTTTTCAGGGCGGATTTGTTCAAAACTAACGATGTCATTAGTTAACACAATTGTTTAAACTTTGATCATTAAATATGGCATACGGTAAATTTCCTAAAATTTCGAACACTTTATTCCATACTCTTTTGGCTTAATTTTTGCTTTTTATGCAGCAGTTTCTTTAAATATTTAGTGGAATGGCAAACAATGTAGACCCTGATCAGACTGCTCCTTCAGGAGCAGTCTGATCAGGGTCTACATTGTTTGCATATGTCATTTTGTCTGACGCTTTAGTGTTCGAAGTTTTAGGACATTTACCGTATATGCTTATATTGTTCCATTTTGCATTTGCAATTGCAAAAGCTACTCACATTTTTTCAGCAAAAATACCTGTGAATAAAAATGATATTGACTACTTACTAGAACAGATCACAGTTTGACCATTAACAAGCTTGTTACGCTAACAATGCTTTTAACAACTGGGCCCAGGTTAGCAAAGGTGTGGATGCTGAAACTACTCAGTAGCATAGCTTTAGATGAGAAGGGGTAGCCAGGTAACCATTTTTATTTATTTCTCCACAAAAAACATATGTTGTGGGTACTCATTAGAAGCATCTCATTGAGATGCTTCTAATGAGTACCACAACACATGTTTTTGTGGAGAAATAAGAAAATTTCAATAAGGTTTTAATCAAAAGAAGATCCTTAACTAGAAGTATGATAAACTATGTTATTGTAAAAACCCTTATCACTTGAAGTGGCTTAGTCATTTTTGTAATGAAAAAAAATATTGGGGTGCATTGGTGTGCAGCGAATCGTGGAAAACTTCTATATTGAATCCAGGACTCTAGCGATAAAAATACCAATATACCTCATTAACACATAGCACTCTGGGTAAATTTGCAGCAGACGACATTTTGAAATATTTTTCTTCTTTTTCCCAGAAAATAGGATTTGACAGTTCATGCAAATTGTCTCCTTCAGAGACAATTTGCATGAAGTGTCAAATCCCGTTTGGAAAAGAAAGAAAAATATCACCAGTTTGTCATCTGCTGAATTTGCCAATAGCATGGAAAGTGTTAACTTTAAATATTAGCTCTTGATATAAAAGAGGAATGTATTTTGCAACCAAAACTATAGATATTTTACTTAATTTGTCTACAAAAAAAAAAAAACACAAAAAAAAAACAACATAATTATGGGCTAACATTAGTAGCATGTCAGCGGGGGCGATTCTGATGACAAGTAGTAGAAATAAGAAGCTTTTACCTGCCAAGCAAAATTTGTAGCTGACGACATTCTAATTGTTTTTTTGTTTTGTTTTTTTTTTTCAGAGAAAACAAGTCTCGACATTTCATGTGAAGACATTTCACATGAAATTTCAAGACTTGTTTTCTCTGAAAAAAAAAAAAAAAATAAATAAATAAATAAAAAGAAAATAAAAAAAAATTGTCATCTGCTGCAGGTGTGATTGGAGCTTTAAGGATTAACACTGACAGCATGCTGGGTAAAAATTTCAAATAGGCATTGACATTTCACGCAAATTGTTTTCTAAGGAGACAGTTTGCTTGAAATGAGAAGGCCTATTTTATGGGAGAAAAAAAAAAAAAAGAGAAAAAATTTAATGACTGTCTTCTGCTGATTTTAACCAGAGTGTTGTTAAGATTAAATGAGAAAAAATATCAATATTGGTTAAAAAAAATCGATTACACCAATTATTTAGAGCGCTGAGGTAAGACTAGGGACAAGGTCAGTTTTACAATATATGTGAAGAAATTGCTTTTTCTTTTGTATCATGAATATGGATTATATTGAATGTGAATAACATCCCCGAGTTTCTATATACATGGACTCTTCCCTCTTTGAATTTGGACAGAACCATTGTTCCAAACAGGGATATAGATCAAAAATCATAAACTGAATGACAAACAGTGTAGATCCAGATGAAATGGCTTGTAATGAGACACCTCATCTGGATCTGCACTGTTTGTAAAAGTATATCTTCTGGTCAGAAGGACAGCAAGGTATAATCGCAGAGAATATAAACATTATAAAATTTTAAAATAACATTTTTTTTGCTTTCTTTTACTCAATAGCTAAATACTCCGATTATTGTGCCTTTGGGGAAAGTTTAAAATCTAGAATGGTAGAATCCAGAGTTGTAGAGAAATATTTAACATTCATTCCCACACTCCAGCAAAATTTTGCTATTTTCTTACTTTTTTCTAAAAGCATAATGGTGTGAGAACTTGTTATAATTGGTCAGCCAGAATATACATGTATTGATGTATACATTTGTATTTTCATGCACCAAGAAAAGATATGTGTCTAAATATATGTATGTCAATGTTACCTTCAGCTGTGAGTGGTATTCTATAAATATCTGATATGAACACTGGGACATGCAGTTTGTCACATTATGACATGAGGACATGTGGTCTGATGTGGATTTATGTCAGAAGATTTTTTTGAACTTTTATTAGGTTTCTTTAACCTTTAAATCTCTTGGGAACAAATTCTGCAGAAGACAAATTGGTGATATTTATTTTTTCCAGAAAATAGAGTTTGGCAGCTCATGCAAACTGTCTCCTTAGGAGACAGTTTGCATGAAATGTCAAACTGAATTTTTGCATGAAATTAAGGAAAGTACAGTCGACTCCTGTTATCTCGAATTCCAAGGGACTCACTGAAACACTTCGAGATATCTGTACTTCGACATATCAGAGTTGATAAGAGTGAGGAAAACAATAAACTGAACAACCACATTTAACAAATGAATATGTAATTTGACTCCTGAAGTTAGAAATATATATATAAAATAATGTGGAAAAGAGGAGAAATTGCTCCTTAGGAGCAATTTCTCCTCTTTTCCACATTATTTTGTTACCTGTTGCCATAGTTTCATGTTAAAACAGGGACCAGATTTTCACTTCGAGATAAGCGGTAATTCGAATAAGCGAGTTCGAGATAACGAGGTTCGACTGTATTTCAAAATATCTGCTGAAATGTTTACCTAGTATGCTAAATGCACATATTCATGTCAATTTTATATTTTGTATATACATTTTCAAAGAGTGATATATGGATTGGCTGTAACAGTACAAATGGTTCTAGCATATTATATGCAGGTAAAATATTCATTTCTCTGTACCACCCCTATAGCTTTCATAGGTGTAGTGCTCATTACCCACATTATCATGCATAAGAAAAACATTTATAATAAAGTGTCATTCACATAAAATACTTTGCTTCTTTACCATAGGGGCTGCTCTTAAAGGATTAAGAATTTGCTCCCTAAATTCTAGCAAATTCTTACCTTTTAGAGTACGCGTAGTCCCTATTTTAGAAGCGATTCTTAAGGCATAGTTTTCAAGATTTTTCCTGAGTGTGCATAAAAATAATTCTGTTCTGGCTACGCTGCTGATTTTTTTTAGTATATATATTCTGGGGAATCTTAGCATATAACCTGGGGAATTGCTAGGTATTTGTTGAAGCAGTGCAGTCAGTCATATAATAGTGACGGAGCAACGTACGATGTAGATGTAGATATACACAGCTTCAAATAAGACAGGGTATCCAGATAATATTTTTCTTATAAAAAAAAATATGGAAGTGCTTCTGATGAGTATAGGTCAGCCGAATAGGTATAGCCCAGCTAGCATTCTTTATAAATCTACAGCGGGCCGTTATCGGCCCGTCAGCTACCCTGACGGGCCGATAACGGCCCGCTATAGATTTATAAAGAATGCTCACTGGGAGGCTGGCAAAACTGACCTGTCGCTTTTACCTTTACATTTACTATTGATAAGGATATGTTCGATGTACTTTTTAGGTATGACAGTCAGAAAATACCACATTTCACATGAAACAGCAAGTTGCTCACCTGTACACGTAATACTTGTTTATGCAGGAAAAGTAGACTTATAAACATTATAATTAAAAAGGTCAAAGGGATAGGTCAGTTCGGTCAGCCTATACCAATCACATATGTTATCATGGAAAAATAAGAAAGATATCAATCCTTCTTAGTTGACAAAAAAAAAATAGTTCCTAATCTCCTGTACCCACCACATATGTTTTCATGGAGAACTAAGCAAAACATCATTCTTTGCTTGAAAAAAGAGCCTGATCAAGATCTATGCATAGATATACTAACTGTATTTACCCTAAGTATTGGGACACTTTATCTTCTTACCGTACTTGTCTAAAAATTGGAAATAATCCATTCTACTATCTCTTGAGGTGTCTCAAATATCACTGAGGCCAGCCTCGGTGGCTCAGCTGGATGTGTGTCTGACTGGTGATGAGGTTGCGGGTTCGACCCCCACAGGGTCGGCAACATTCTTTTGTGGAGATTTGATCAGGAAATATTTTCTACGGTCATTCTCTCCCTTCTGCTGAGTCAAGAAGGGCAGTTGTCAGTTTCTGGTGAAAGAATGTGCACAATACTGGTTAACTGCTTAGAAGACCAATCCTGCCCATTAAATGTGTGGTTAGGTAAACTGACTGCGCTCAGCATGACCCCATTGGGTAGACTGGGCCGTAAAACCTCAACACAAACAAACAAACAAATATTGCTGTATGTATGGCAGACAGTGCAGGCCCTGATCAGATGTCTGATCTGGGTCTTCACTGTTTGCAAAGGCCTGTCTGTCCCAATACTTAGGATTATTACAAATATAAGTGTTTAACAGTAATGGCAACCAGTGCAGACCCTGATCAGATGTAGTATTTATCATGCCAATACTTCAATCAAACAATATTCTCTAAATGTCTCAGCTACAACTACATGCAATATATTTTTTTTCTTATTATTTTTCAGGATACAAGGAAACTGGCATTAGTATTGTGATTCAAATATGACAGGAATATTATGACAGAAACAGAAAATTAATAAAATTGTAAACGTAACTGTGAACTAATATTTGATTAAATATGGGTCGTGGAGGTCAGCATCGGGCACATTCAGGAGTGTTCAACTGGGATGAGGTGAAGACACATAATTCCCATGGAGACCGGTGGATTGTTATAGATGGACAGGTTTATGACGTAACAGAGTGGTCGAAACGTCACCCTGGAGGCAGTCGCATGATTGGTCATTATGCTGGCCAAGATGCAACAGTAAGTATATCTAATGTCCCAGGGGAGATTTATTATGAAATATTTTCTACGGTCATTCTCTCCCTTCTGCTGACTCAAGAAGGTCAGTAATGTCAGTTTCTGGTGAAAGAATGTGCACAAGTTCTGATTAATCGCATAGACTGGGCAGTCTGTCCAGGAAAAGTATGGTTAGGTAAACTCACTGGCTCAACATTAACCTTCAGAATGTTGACTGGGCTCTTACACTCCAAACAAACCAACGGATATCCCAGTGGGCACATGACATTTATACAACTTGGCATTAACGACAATGCAACGTTGACATTGATGGGATGGCTCAACGTTTGGTTTTCAGTTGGGATTATTCCATCTATAATTTACCCTCAGTATTAGAACACCTTAACTCTTTACCATACTGATCCTAAAATTTTGACAAGCCATATTACAACTACCGTATTCGACCTAATTACCACAATGTGCACTTAGGTTTTTTTCAAAAATCACTAGAAAAACTTGTAGTGTAGTAAAAATATCCTCCTAATACAGCTATACATTAAAGAAAGATTAGCAGAGAACTGCATGAGGGGCATATTTAATGATACTTATGGAATATTTTTCTGACTTTCTTTTCAAAAGCATATGTTGTTGGTACTCATTTGAATTGCCTCAACATCTGAATTGCCTCAACAAGTTGAGACAATTCAAATGATGTTGTGGCAATTCAAATGAGTACCAACAACATATGCTTTTCTAAAGAAGAAGATGCATGGCCTGTAATCTGAAGATTACAAATCGCTTGACTGTGGGCTTGTAGGGATATGTGTGGTAATTGGAGTGAATATGGTATTTGACATAACTGATAGGCTGGACTCCATGGTACAGTGGGTAGTGTGTCTTGAGTTCAGATCCAGATTCAGGGGTCACAAGTTCATTTCCTAGCTTGGCCACATTTCCTTGGAGATTGATCACGAAACAATTTCTACGGTCATTCTCCCCCTTATGCTGATTCACGAAGGGCAGTTGTCAGTTACTAATAAAAGTATGTGCACAATTACTGGTTGACTGCTAAGAAGACTAAGCCTGTCCAGGAAAACTGAGTAGGTTATCTGACCAGCTCGACATGACCGTAACGGTATTGACGGGGCAGTAAAACTTAAACTAAAAATTGATGGTGGATGACAAACAGTGTAAACCCTAATCAGATGCTAGTTTCTGCATCTTATTAGGGTCTACACTGTTTACCAATCTTCAAGCAGTGTTTTACACCACCACACAAACTTTAAAAATCCTAAATACAGTGCAGTCCCAGATCAGATACCACAAAATGCAGCATCTGATCAGGGTCTAATTTTTTTGCCACTAATCCAGCTTTATTTTGCTACCTGGGCCCAGCTGCTCAAAGCATTGTTAGCTTAACGAGCTCATTAATGAAAAACTCGTTAACTGTTGTAGTTGCAGTATTTTCAAATACTTTGATATTTTTGCAGCAGAAATGTGAGTAGCTTTTGCAATGCAAAAGCTATTCACATTTTTCCAGCAAAATATATTTCCAAAAAAGTATTTGCAAGGGATGTGATTCTTCCTCTTTTCAGAGGAATTCCACTTTTTTCTTCCTTTTTTCCAAAAACAAAATGTTGTGGATTTGATTTGAAATGCTAAGAAACAATGTTATCTGGAGTGGGTATTGGGGTTTTCCTCTGTTTTCTACAGATTTTCCTCCCCTGGAGAAATGGACCAGTCACATTCCTGTATTTGCCATATTTCAAGAGAGAAATTTTAATGTCACGTTAGCTAACAACTTCACTAAGTTTTGAACAACTGGACGCAGGTAGTTAAATGGAGTTGTTCAAGTTTTAGGACAAGTATGGTAAGAAGTTAAAGAATCCCAACATTTAGGGTATATACTTTAATAAAATGGACTTGTTCAAAGTTGAGGACAAGCATGGCAAGGAATAAAGATTGCTACATGGCCATGTTCTGATCTTCACCTCCACTTATCCCCACCCCTTGCTCCATGCCAGCCTCTGTGGCTCAGTTGGATGCATGTCCGACTGGTGATCAGGGGGTTGCGCCTGCCGGGTCGGCAACATTCTTTCATGGAGATTTGATCATGAAATATTTTCTATGGTCATTCTCTCCCTTCCACTGATTCAAGAAGGGCAGTTGTCAGTTTCTGGCAAAAGAATATGCACAATACTGGTTAACCATTTCGAGGACAGAGCATGCCCAGTAAAAGTGGTCACGCCTGACATGACCCCATTGGGTTGACTAGGCCGTAAAACCTCAACACAAACAAATAAATACCTTAGAGCAACAGTTTTAAGAGAATACTTGCTCTGCTGTTCATGCTAATCTTAGAGCTGTCATAGAACAGGGTAACTTTCCTGCCAGCATGTTTTGTGTCATTGCCATTTATGTTACGTTGAACCAATACCCCAAGTATGATGCAAATCCATGAACAGTCTTCAGCATACAAGACAAAATCCCTGGATCACAGAATATTGATCATACTGAATGACATATAATCATATATATATTTGTACTATGAGGCTAGTTTAGGTGTAACCTGGAACCAGTATCACATATGACATAAATCGCTATGCCCCCAACTACAAGGGTATTTGCTTGTCCATACAAAATGCTAGCATTGAAAAGGGTCGTAATTCCATACCGGGTAGTTAATGGACCTTTTTTCAAAAGTTTCTCAGGTGATCAGCTCCTCAGCCCCAATATGTCTGCCAAATATCAAAGCCCTAGTTTAAATACTATCTGAGATATCTTAATACAATGTAAAGTGTGACAAATGAACAGACAAACAAACAAAAGTGATATGCCCCTTTTTGGATCGATTGTTTACAAATGAGTCATGGTAAGACGAAATCCAGGGCACAGTTATTTATAGCCGTGCTATTCTTGTCGCTGTGACATCAGAGTGCTGTTGATAGAGAGTAAAACCTGGACTGGGACATTTAGGACACTGGCAAACAGTGCAGAATGCAGGGTCTACATTGTTTGCTTAAATTACAGGAGGTTACGGGTTAAATTGTTCAGAACCATTTTCCCCGCCTACACACACAATCCACCCACCAGTGCTGTCAGTGCTTTGATTCAAAGTTGGATTCATAAAAAGGTGCATTGGTTATCACCCTTATCTCCAGCTTTGATAACTGTAAATAAATGATTACTGAAATTTTTCTTGTAGAGCTAAACATTTATGTTTAGGGCAATAAAACCATAGAAACCTGTGTGAGACACTTAAAATCAATACCATACTTAACATTAGCTTGAAAAAACTTTGCAGACCCAGATCAAGAAGCCATCTACCAGTAATCATGGTCACTCTTGTTTTTTAGACATCACAAGGTAGTCAGATGACCTTGTTCAAATAAATAATTTTCAAAAAAAAAAAAAAAAAAAAAATCAGAATCATTTTATTAGAGTTATGAGCCTTTACTAATATTGCACTTTGTAAGGACAAGCATATAGTTGGGAACATAGTGTTTTCATGTTTACAAATTCACATTTCTAGTTCTTATTTTTTTCTTCTGGAATAAAAGCCAGCATCAGATTTTTTACCATAGTCACTCTAAATACTGGTTCATCTTAAATTCTTACCATAATTAGCCTAAAATTTGAACAAGTCCATTTTTGCCACCAGTTAATATGCCAGAAAAATGCTCAGTAAGTGGCAAACAGCATAGACCCAGATCAGATGCTACAGAATGCAACAACTGATCCAGGTCTACACTGTTTGTGCAGACCTATCTTTCTGAATGCTTCGGGTAAGTGTACATTTTACTTTTTTTCAGAAATAAAGGAAAGATCAACAATTTCCTTTTGTAAAAAGGGCTTATCTGGAGTTTTATATTTTATCTTTTCCTCAATCATAATCTGTACCCCATACCTTTTGTGGTATTTTACCCTAGTCCTGCTGAACCCAGATATGTCTTGCCTTTGTAAACAGTGTAGATCCAGATCAGTTGGCTTCTGAAGAAGCCAACTGATCTGGATCTGCACTGTTTGCCATTAATTATGTGATTTTATATCAACACTCTGGATCAAGAAATCTGATTGGCTAAAAATTAGAAATAGGCATGGCATCTTAATTTATTCATCATGACAAGGGTTTTAAGATAAGTATGTCAGGTGTAATGAAAACTGATACAAAAATCTATACTGGTCTATTTTTGTCATAGGAAAATATATTTGCCCTAAATAATGGGAGAGACAGACCTGAGCAAACAGTGTAGACCCACATAAGATGTGCAGAATGTGGCATTTTATCAGTTCTACACTATTCGCGACTTATCCAGAAGTTTTTTTAGACTCATCAGCAGGTAATAAAATAGACTGGTTCAAATTTTAAGATGAGTAATGTTAAGGTGTTCCACTGTTTAACGGTAAGCACTCTAGGTTATATTTATAGCAGATGACATATACTGAAATATTTTTCATATGTTTTCCCGGAAAACAGGTTTTGACATTTCATGCAAATTGTCTCTAGTGGAGACAATTTGCTTGAAATGACAAATCCTGTTTTCTGTGCAAAATAAGAAAATAGTATCAATTTGTCATCTGCTGAATTTTCCTATAAAGTGGTAAAGATTAAGGTAAATATGATAAAAAAAAATGCTTCCTTTTTTGTGCCATTTGGTGTTACAACATTTACCTCTCTCTGGGAAAATTCAGCAGACAACAAATTGATGATATTTTTCTTATCTTTCCAAGAAAATAGGCTTTGGCATTTAATGTATATTGTCTCCTAAGCATTAAATGTCAAAAGCTATTTTCTGGGAAAAATTAGAAAAACCATTTCAAATTGAATTCTGCTGATTTTTTTTTCCTAGCATGCCTAGTGTAAGAGCTAAAAATGAATGTGTGTCTTTGAAAAAAAACAAAACAAAAAAAAAAAAAAAACAACAAGAGCAAGTATTGACCTCATCTAGCTCAGCCTGCACACTGTATTTATTCTAATGTATGCCCCAGGGGACATTGCAATTCATTGCTGCTAAAATGACAGTATTGAGTCCAAATTTGGGCCAAAAATAAGATATTTTGATGGCCTAAACTCCATTTTGCATGCGTTTAGTAATGCTTTTCTCCTAGAAAAGTAGGAGGGGCATTTATTAGATAGAGGGGGGACTTATCTTAGAATTAATATGGTACATGTAGTCTGCTCAGGGCCTTCAGCTGTCTCGGAGCTCTAGATAAAATGGGTAGCCAGATAAATATTCGGTGGGAAGGAGGGGGGCGGGATATTTCAGTGAACCAACACTCTTCAAGTGAGCACTGAGTAGTCTTCTCTTTCCAGACACTGTCGCAGTAAGACTGAAAGATTTTGAAAGTGACATAAAACCTGCACAAAACAAACAAAAATTGTGGCATGCCTGACCATAAATATTTTTAAAAAATCAGAGGAAATTATCCTGAGACCTTCATTTACTCTCCTCACCAATGAAACAAAAGGAAGTAACTAACTTTGCAATGGGTGGCAATATAATTGCCTCCCTTTACAAAATTAGTTACTTACTTCAAAGACCTCCAAGTTTGTTTTTACTAATGCAGTTCAGATTTTACTGTATAAGTGTTAGTACATTTACGTTAAATGTGTACACATTTTTGATTTACAGGAAGCTTTTAATGCCTTCCACAATGATATAACACAAGTGAAGAAGTACCTCAAACCAATACATGTGGGTTCAGTAGTAGACTATGAGGACTCAGAGATCAACAAAGATTTTAGAAAACTGAAAGAAACAGCTATTAGAATGGTAAGTAAATTACTGTAGAAATAGAATGATTCAACACAAGTGAAGAAATACCAAAAGTAGAAATAGAATGATTTGACACAGGTGAAGAAATACCAAGAGTAGAAATAGAATGATTCAATACAAGTGAAGAAATACCAAAAGTAGAATACTGGTAGAATGATTTGACATAGGTGAAGAAGTACCTCAAACCAATACATGTGGGTTCACTAGTGGACTGTGAAGACTATGAAATCAACAAAGATTTTAGAAACCTGAAAGAAACAGCTATTAGAATGGTGAGTAAATTACAGTAGAAATAGAATGATTCAACAGAAGTGAAGAAATACCAAAAGAAAAAATAGAATGATTTGACATAGGTGAAGAAGTACCTCAAACAAATACATGTGGGTTCACTAGTGGACAGTGAAGACTCTGAGATCAACAAAGATATTAGAAACCTGAAAGAAACAGCTATTAGAATGGTGAGTAAATTACAGTAGAAATAGAATGATTCAACACAAGTGAAGAAATACCAACAGTAGAAATAGAATGATTTGACATAGGTGAAGAAGTACCTCAAACCAATACATGTGGGTTCACTAGTGGACTGTGAAGACTATGAAATCAACAAAGATTTTAGAAACCTGAAAGAAACAGCTATTAGAATGGTGAGTAAATTACAGTAGATAATATTACATTAGAAATAGAATGATTCAACACAAGTGAAGAAATACCAGAGAAAAGATACTAGAAAACTGAAAGAAACAACTATTAGAATGGCGAGTAAAGTAGAAATAGATGTGACAAAAGGGAAGAAGTGCTTCAAACCAACATATATTGGTTCACTGATAGACTATGAGGGCTGAGATCAACAAAGATTTTAGAAAACTGAAATGAAAAAAAAAAAAAAAAAAAAATAGCTTGCGGGGAGGGTGGCAGGTAGTAAACTGGCCTAGTTCAAATTTTAGGACAAGTATGGTAAAGAGCTAAGGTGTTTGATTATATATAGTAAAATCTCAATGGCGCGAACAAGGATAGCTCATTTTCCGTGGATGATTTAAACACATTTTCGAGTCCCTAGGAAATTCTTACGAGAGCTCAAGAAAACAAATATTTAGGGGTATTTTAAGGAAATTTTTATATTCTATCATAAAAATGTATGCTGTGTGTACTCATTAGAATGGCCTCATCGAGGCCATTCTAATGAGTACACTCAACAGACCATTATTGTACAGAAGATCAAAAAAAAAAAATGCCCTAAATTATTGCTATTTGCTTCCTGACGTGGCACCACGATTATCCCTCAGCGACTCTTACTACCCATGTCTCGAACCAACGGTTCCAAGGATGTTGAAGCCATTGAAGTTCGACTGTAGATATCAACCCTTGTCATGCTGAATAAATTAAGATGCCATGCCCACTTCTAATTTTCAGCCAATCAGATTGCATGATCCAGGTTGTTGATACAAATTTACTTTCTGAATGACAAACAGTGCAGATCCAGATCAGTTGGCTTATTCAGAAGCCAACTGATCTGGATCTACACTGTTTGCAAAGGCAGGGTATATCCGGGTTCAGCAGGACTAGGGTTAATGAAATGACCTTGCACATCTTGACAAGCAATCAGTACTGTTTTAACATGTTTGGTGAAGTGTTATTTAGGGAGGACAACAGGTCATTGCACCTTTTAATTACAATCAGTTAAGTACTTGACATATTGCTGTATTATTAAAGAAGTTCATTTATCAATATTTGAACTTTGTGTGATCGGATAAACTGTCATAATTTTAACCATTGAATTGCTTAATTCAAGTGTAAACTATAGTATCCGTAATCATCAATCTAAATAAAATTATGTTAGGTTCCAGAGTATAGTCGATGACGCATCTGACGGCAGATCCAGGGGTTGTTCGAATTCCAGCTCCACCACATAACTTGCATGGAGATTGATCATGAAATCATTTCAATGGTCATTCTCTCCAGTGCCTTCCGCTGATTCAAGAAAGGCAGTTATCAATTACTGCTGAAATTAAGTGCACAAGTACTGGACAGCTGTTTAGAGGACTAAGCTTGTCCAGAAAAAGTGTGAGTAGGTTAATTTAAATGACTGGTTTGACATGACCTTAACAGTGTTGACTAGACCCTAAAACTCAAACTCAAACTCAAATAAAATTATCATATTTTACTCTGAATGTTTGAATATACACATCTGAGCAGACATTGTGGACAGAGCTTACGGCTTTTAATGGAACAGCTTGACCGGGGTTTGCACTGTCTGTCATACAGGTTAGAACTGATCTGAGTCTTCACTGGACAAGCATGTCCGGCATACATTGTGGCAACTTCTGTGGTCATTCTCTCCCTTCTGCTGATTCAAGAAGGGCAGTTGTCAGTTTCTGGCAAAAGAATGTGCATATTACTGGTTAACCGCTTAGAGGACTAGGCCTGCCCAGTTAAAGTATGGTTAGGTAAACTGACCGGCTGGACATGACCTTAATGGGTTGACTGGGTCGTAAAACCTCAACTCAAAATAAAAAGAAAAGTTAAACAAGCTTCTTATTTTCTATTTTCAGGGTTTCTTCAATCCAAGCGTAGTTTTCTTCACCATAGTACTGTTGCATGTGATTCTGCTTGACATATTCGCCTACCTAACCATGTACTACTTTGGCACGGGGTGGATACCATTTATAGTGTCCCTTTTGTTAATATCAACTGGTCAGGTGAGAAATTTGTTAGTCTAGCCCACAGGTACCATCCTGTGTCCTAATTTGGGTAACTGATTTCCCTGGAGCTGAATTGAATACAAGATAAAACTATGTTTTCGTACTTAATTTAGCCAGCTTTGGTGGCTCAGTCAGATGCATGTCCGAGGAGGTCGCGGGTTCGATCCCTGCCAGGTCCGGTAAAATTCTTATGTGGAGATTGATCATGGCTACAGATACAAGGGGGTGTCCACATAATATTTTTCTTACTTCTCCATGAAAATGTGTTGTGAGTACTCATTAGAAGTGCCTCACTGAGGCACTTCTAATGAGTACCCACAACATATGTTTTTGTAGAGAAATAAGGTATCAGCACTTTTCTGACAAAAAAAAGTGCCTTATCTGTTGCTATGTTGATCATGAAATATATTTCTGCAATCGCTGATTCATGAAGGGCAGTTATCAGTTATTGGTGAAAGCAAATGCACAAGTACAGGTTAACCACTTAGAAGACTAAGCCAGCCCAGGAACTGTAGGTTAACTGACCACGCTCAGCATTACCCTAATGGGTTGACTGGGTCATAAAACTTCAGTTCAAACAAATAGATACTTAGTCTCTTCAAACATGACTCTTCTTTTGTTTTACTTGAAAGACTGAAATCTGTTGGTCACTTTTATGTATTAGTGTTGGTGTCCTCAGGTGTTTAGTGTTGGTGTCCTTGGGTGTTGAAGTTCTACATTTCCCAAACAAAGGCTTTGCTGCCATTTTGTAAAGGGAGATAACTTTTTGAGACGGGATGTTGCCTCTATTATTTGGAACTTTTAAAAAATGGGGGAAATACTTTCCTTTAAGACTTGCCTCCAGTATGAAGGGAGCTAAATGCTTCCCAGTAAATTATATCCCTTGAAGGTGTACCCACTCCCCTCCCCCTTGAAGTTATGGATCAATTTGTTCAAGTAAGCTGTCTGGTTCTGTGTTTGGTCATATCTTCATATTATTTTGAATCATCTTCTTGAAAGTGGTGTGTGATTTCTAGCATATTTCTTTTCACTGAAGTAGGTGAGGCAACCGTCTATCATATATATTAATCTGATATCAGGGCAAAAACATACAGTTAAGACTTTACAGTCCATAAAATTCTTGTTTTTTCATCTTACCAGGTACCCTTGACATTTCTTTCTGTAATCAATAGATAAAGAAATGTTCTTAATTCATAGGTCTAGATAAGAGTGGGTATCAGGTAAACATTTTTCTTATTTTCTCCACGAAAACATATGTTGTGAGTACTCATTATAATTGCCTTGCCAAGGCACTTCTAATGAGTACCACAACATATGTTTTTGTGGAGAAATAAAAAAAAAATCAATATATTTGAATTGAAAAAAACATCAAGAGCTATGCTTATTATCAGTGTTTTATATAGGAAGTTTTTCACAAACTTGAGTATTTGTCAAAGTCAGGGCTAGAAATAAATTATCTCGAGGGTTGAGCGCAAGACTATGGTAACTCAAACCTCGATCTGGACATATGCTTATATCTCGAGGGTTGATCACAAGACTAGCGTAAGTCAGATGGTTGTTTTTCCCCAAACCTAATCTCCTCACCATGAAGGCGTTATGAAGATTACAACATTTCTTTCTGTAAACAATGAAAATTTAGGTGCCATTGCTCGTATGAGCAATGGCACCTAAATTTGCATTGTTTACAAAGGGGTCCAAGTTGCCCCTAAACAAGGGTTTCAAAAATATGTTTGAGTTACCATAGTCTTGCGCTCAACCCTCGATCTGGAGCTGTATTCAATGGTAACCTAACAGCTAGCTGGCCTCGGTGGCTCAGTTGGATGCGCATCAGATTGGAGACCAGGAGGCCCCGGGTTCGACCCCTGCCGAGGTCAGCAACATTCTTTTGTGGAGATTGATCATGACATATTTTCTACGGTCATTCTCTCCCTTCTGCTGATTCAAGAAGGGCAGTTGTCAGTTTCTGGCGAAAGAATGTGCACAATACTGGTTAACCGCTGCCTGCCTAGTAAACATGTGGTTAGGTTAACTGACCACACTCGACATGACCCCATTGGGTTGACTGGGTCATAAAACCTCAACACAAACAAACAAATCTAACAGCTTGACAATTTTGACCATATGGTTACTATAAAGTGATACTGAAATTTCTAGAACAGAATGTGTGTTGTTGCAAGGCAGCTTCAATCACATGGGTGCATTTATTATTGTCACCAGATTGTTTATTGTTGCAAGGCAGTTTTAGTCATATAGGGGCATTGATATTTAAATTCTTTCATATTCAGTTCACTTCCAGATTGTTTATTGTTGCAAGGAAGTTTTATTCACATGGAGCATTATTTATTGTCACCATATTGTTTATTGTCACAAGGTAACTTCAGTCTCTTGGAGGCATTGGATTGTTGAATTTCTTTCAAATTCAATTCACTTTCAGATTGTTTATTGTTGCAAGGCAGCTTCAGTTACATGGGGGCTTTAGTAGTTGAATTTCAAATCAATTCATTTTCAGATGGTTTAATGTTGCGAGGCAATTTTAGTTACATGGTGCCATTGTTTATTGTCATGTAATTGTTTTTGTTGCAAAGCAGCTTTAGTCATAAGGGGCCATTAATAGTTAAATTCTTTCAAATTCTTTCAAATTCAGTTCACTTCTAGATTGTTTATTGTTGCAAGGAAGTTTTATTCACATGGAGCATTATTTATTGTCACCATATTGTTTATTATCACAGGGTAACTTCAGTCTGTTGGGGGCAATGGTAGTTGAGTTTCTTTTAAATTCAATTCACTTTCAGATTGTTTATTGTTGCAAGTTAGTTTTAGTAACTTGGGGGCATTGTTTATTGTCACCAGATTGTTTGTCACAAAGCAACAACAGTCACATGGGGGCATTGTTAAATTTCATTGACACTCAATGTACTTCCAAATTGATTATGTTGCAAGGTAGTCTTAACAACATGGGGCATTGTTTATTGCTGCCAATTTGTTTATTGTTGCAAGATAGTTTTAGTCACATGGGGGCATTGTTTATTGTTGCCAACTTGTTTATCATTGCAAGATAGTTTTAGTCACATGGGGGCATTGTTTATTGTTGCCAGATTGTTTATTGTTGCAAGGCAGATTTAATCACATGGGGACATTGGCATTCAAATTTCTTTCAAATTTAATTCACTTCCAGAATGGTTATTGTTGCAAGACAGAAGCATCCAGATGGCCAAGCACATTAGTGCTTCTGACTGTATCACAAGGTCCCAGGTTCGAATCCCACTGGAGGCGGAATTCAGTTATGACTGTATGGCGCTTCATTGCACAGAGCCTTTCATTATCTATCTTCCATCGTCTCAGTATGACTTAAATAATGTTGAAAGGGATGTAAAACACCAAACCATCATGATTGTTGCAAGGCAACTTTAGTCACATGTGTGCATTGATAGCTGAATTTCTTTCATGTTGAGAATATTTATTGTTGCTAAGCAACTTTAGCCATATGGGGCATTGGTAACCAAGTTTCTTTCATTTTTCTTTCAGAAATTTTGCTGCTGTAAAGCAACTTGCAGTGCAGTGCAGTGGTATTTTACCGAATTGCATTCAGAATGCTTGTTGATACAGTGCAGTTTTTATTATTTTGTGTGATAATAGCATTTATTTCAGTGTCAGTGAGGCATTTGTTGTACATTGGTAACCTTATTTCTTTTTTGTTTTAGGCCAAATAAAAAGATATGTGTGTTTAGGATAACATGCTCGAAAAAAAATAGGTAGGGTGGGTAGGGATTTTTTATATCTTTTTTTACATAGAGTTATTCCATAATAACCAAATATATTTGGACTTGGCACCATAATTTACATAAAATTTTACCAGGTCTGTTTGACTACCCTTTGATGTGTCTAAAAAGTATTGATAGAATGACAAACAGTGTAGACCCTGATCAAACTGCTCCTAAAGGAGCAGTTTGATCTGGGTCTACACTGTTTGCTCAACCTGTTTGTCTGAATATTTAGTTTAAATATGATAGCACAAATATTTTTACTTTTTTTTTTTTTTGAGAGAGAAAACATGAAAGCAATTGCTAGTTTCACCAGGAGAATTAGGTAGGGTAGGGTTACCCTAAACACACACATTTTTTGTTAGGCCTCAGTTGTTTCTGTGAAAATAATTTTGGTGTTTTCAGTTTCAGATGAGATGGTCCTTGAAGCCTGTCTCAATGTTTCTTTATTCATTTTCAGGGGTGCAGTGAGTTTACCATATTTACCCTTAATACTGGAACAGACAGGCATGTGTAAACTGTAGACCCAGATCAGATGCTGCAGAATGCATGCTGCATCTGATCTGGGTCTACACTGAGCATCTGATCAGGTCTGCACTGTTTGCCACATATCGAGCAGTATTTGGCCACATCTTCAGATAGAGTGACTTGTTCAAACTTTAGGATAAGTATGGCAAGGAATTGAGGTGCCCCATTATTTAGGGTAAATATGGTAATTGCAAACTGTAAGGGGGACTGGATCCATATGATAGATTTTCTACCATTTTTTACAAGGGAGACAACTTTTGTGACTTCCTGTTTTCTTTCCTTCTGAAAAGGGGTCTACTCTGAAAGGAAAGAATTTGCTCACAAGGGGAGCAAATTCTTTCCTTTTAGAGTAGACCCCTTGTCAGAATGGAGGTAGAATATTTTTGAAAGAGTTACCTCCCTTGAAAGTGATTCCTTTACCTTTAAATAGGAAAGTAGGAAAGGGAATTGACCTTACATGTTGATTTCCAGTATCATCATACATTACTTGGACAAGGGAAGCAACTCAAATTGCTTGTGTTGAGTTGAATATGTGCATCGGTCATGCACTGCAGCTGATTTCTGAAGACTTCTAGGGATCTTTTATGCTACATATATGCTTTGCTTAGTACAGTATACCTGCAGCAAGTTTTGACAATATTGATGTGATGGCTGGTGTGTATTTGTATGAAGGCATGCATGAATACTGTATTTAGCCAAAATATTCTGACAGACAGACCAGTGCAAACAGATCAGATCCAACAGAATGTGATATCTGAAGCTATACATGAGCACCTTACCAGCTCAGCATGACCGTAATAATGTTGACTGTGCTTTCCAAGTCATTTCTGTTGAATACCTACAAGATATGTTTGGTACAAAAATAATAAAAATTATTTGGATGCCCGTCCAACTAGTGATCAGGAGGTTGCAGGTTCTACCCCAGCCAGGTCAAGAACATTCTTATGCGGAGATTTGATCATGAACAATCTCCTTTTTTGCTGATTCAAGAAGGGCAGTTGTCAGTTTCTGGCAAAAGAATTTGCACAGTACACTTAGAGGACTAAACTTGCCCAGTAAAAGTGTGGTTAGGTACTGACCACGCTCGACATGACCACATTGGGTTGACTGGCCAGTAAAACCTCAACACAAAATAAAAAAAAAAAATCATCATCTGAAGCCGCCATTTATCTTGACCTACTCAACTTACCATAAATATTTGGACAGACAGGCCTGTACAAATAGGATCCGTGCTGGGTTCTGCGGTGTCAGATCAGGATCTACATGTTTTGCTATTTATCCAGTAAATTTTAGACACATCAACAAGTGGTCAAATTTTAGGACAAGTATGGTAACAAGTTAACCCTTGTTATGCTGAATAAATTAAGATGCCACACCCACTTCTAATTTTCAGCCAATCAGTTTATTGATCTAGGTTGTTGATACAAATTCAAATAGTGAATGGCAAACAGTGCAGATCCAGATCAGTTGGCTTCTTCAGAAGCCAACTGATCTGGATCTACACTGTTTGCAAAGGCAGGGTATATCTGGTTTCAGCAGGACAAGGGTTAAGGTGTCTGAAATGTTTCGAGTAAATACAATATGTATTTTCACAATGTTTCGGTTTTCTTTTAGCCTTATGATGGAAATCTACCGATTCATCATTTTTGTGTTTTATCGAAAGCTCCAGATAAGCTTTTTTTTTTTTCAACCAAAAAAAGTATTGCTATTTCTTCGTGAAGATCCATGTTAGAGGGTATTCATTATAATTGCCTGTAAGACATGGGTGCTGATTAGATTTATCCCACAGAAATAGGTCTAACGAGTACCCATAAACAGGCCTTTGGAAATATGAGCTTTGCATGGGAAAGGTTCAACTGGTGGGGGACTGACAAATATCCTTTTATGCAGAGCATGCTGGGAAAAAAAATTCAGCAGACGACATTTTTAAATATTTTTCTTATTTTTATACACCGCCAAGATCGTTGTGTCTGTCCGTCTGTCCGCACTTTGTTTCCAGATAACCTCCTACAGTTTTCATCAGATCTTATTGAAACTTGATGGACAGTTAGACCATGAGGTAGTACAGGGCATATTGTTTTGAGGTTATGGAACACCAAATTTTGCTATTTTTATTAACTTTTTAAAGATTTTTCAGATGACTTTGTAGCGGGCCCCTGTAGCCTAGTAGATAGGAGAGTTGACGACTTTTAATCCGTTAGGTTTCTCACCACTGTGGTTTGAGCCTTGCTCCGGTCAGGTGGGAAAACCAAGTTCTGCTTAGGATGGTCAGATGGTTTTTCCCTGGGTTCTTCGGTTTTCGCCCACCTTTGATGAACAATCGGCTTGATATAAGTGAAATATTCTTGGAAGGGCCGTAAAACCCATATCAAAAAAAAAAAAAAGAAAAAAAAAAGATGACTCTGTATCCTTGTGTCCAGATAACTCCTACAGTTTTCATTGGATTGCGTTGAAACTTGGTGGACAATTAGACCATGACATGGTTCAGCACACATTATTTTGAGGTTAAGGTACCCCAAATTTTGATAGTTAATACACTTTTTAAAATTTTTACAGACTTGACTTTGTTTCCGGATATCTCCTACTGTTTTCATCCAATTGGTTGAAACAAGGTGGACAGTTAGACTATGAGGTGATGCAGTGCTTATTGTTTCGAGGTTACAGTACTCTAAATTTTGATAGCGTTATAGCTTTTTTCAAATTCTCTTGGTGGCTTACAATTTATTGAGTACCACATCAAATTCAGCCATCTTCTCTATATATTTTGCTACCCTGCAGTGGGGGGGGGGTATCGTGCAGTGTCTGTGATGCTTTTATTCCTGAGGAGACAGTTTGCTTGAAATGTCAAAGCCTATTTTCTGGGGAAATTAAGAAAAACATTGTCAATTTGTCATCTGCTGAATTAGCCCAGAGAGTTGTAAAAGTTAAAGCTTCTGCGTTTACATGTATGCAGATTGGTCAAGGTCTAAATCTTTCCTATATCAGCTCAACCAGATATGTCAAACTTAAAGGTGAACAGCAAAGACCCTGACATGACTGATTATATGCGCAGGCATGTGTGGATCTTCGTGCCCACCAAAGCCAAGTTTTACCTGTCATACTGTACATTAATTCCTTTTTGTCCGTGCTGGAAACGGATGCTGTTGGACAAATGGAAAGGTCATAACTTGCCCGAGGACAAGTAAAAGCAATGCATGCTTGCTTGCTTTAATAAAATTCTGCTACAACTTCCTGCCTGCTATTGTGTCTACCTTAGCTCCAGTTAAGGCACTTTTTTCAGCTGAAAAGTTTTTATATATTTTTCTTATTTAACCTCGAAAACATATGTTGTGGGTATTCATTAGAAGCACCTCGACGAGGCGCTTCTAATGAGTACCCACAACATACGTTTTCGTGAAGAAATAAGAAAAATATTAATGTGGATACACCTCTTATCTGGAGCTGTGTAGGCCAACAACTGCTACTACTACTACTACTACTAATAATAATAATAATAATAAAACTTCCATCTAACAGCCAAAATTCACATATGCTTGCTTCTGTAACAGCATATTCATTTGTTCTGAGTAAAATTCAGTTGAGTGGTCAATTTTTGTATGTAAGTTTGTATGTTCTTTTTTTTTTTTTTTTTATGGGTTTGTAAGCTGGTGTGTTACTTTTGAGAGAATGAGAAATATTTTTTATTCAGACATAACTTTTTAGATTTTACTTGTCCAGGGACAAGTTGACCTTTTTTTATATTTCCATGGGCCTGCCCACAGCCTGGCCAGCCCACAGTGTGGCCTGCCCGCAGCGTGTGTTTTTATGGAGAAATAGGATGACTACTTAAATGGATAGTTGGCTATCCTTTCTTATCTGGAGCTGTGAAATTTTGTACTGATGCTCACCATGTTTCTGTTTTGTTTTAGTCTCAGCTGGGATGGAATCAGCATGACTACGGTCATCTGTCAGTCTTCAGGAACTCGAAACTAGACCACGGTTTACACCATTTCATTATAGGCTTCATGAAGGTCGGTAACAAGTAGCACTTGGATGTATATTGGATTTATATATATTATAGATACGTAAAACGGAAATGGGTGTGTATAACCAACATTTTTCTATATGTGAATAGTAAGACCTGGATTGATAAATTAATACATACTGTTACCTCTTTATCATCCTATTGCTGGGAGAAGTGGTAAAAGTCATGTTACTAAATAACCTGTTATTTCGAAAAAAAAAATGTATAGATTATATAGAAAAATGATCATAAATGGTCATTTTTCTATATCATCTTTACATTTGTATGTTGGGATTCAAAGCAGAAACTATGCTGGGGAAATGAATTGTTATAGTCAAACAAATAAGTTAGATTATATATAAAATTACCATAAATGATAATTTATCTGTATAATATATACATTTTTGTGTTTGGATCCAAAGCTGAAGCCGTGTTAGCTAAATAAACTGTTATATTCAAACAAAAATTATGTAGAAAAATGACCATAAATGGTCATTTTGCTATATAATCTATACATTTTAACAGGTATCTGAACAAACATTTATAGATTATGCAGGAAAATGACCATAAATGGACAAAATGTATGGATTATATAGAAAAAATGTTACCAGAAAGGAACAAAAATGTTTGGATTATATAGAAAAATCACCATAAATGTTTTCTCTGTTTTGGCATTGCTGTCCAAATATTTAGAGGATTGTTGGTAGATGGACAAGGTGGTCAGGTCATCATTATTCTCATGTTTAAAAATGTTTGGTTCTCACAAAGCGTGCCACAGTTCATAAGAAGGAATGCTGAAAACCAACTTACTTTCAGTTTGGGAATCTTTTGAGATAAGTGCACAATCCCAGGAAGTCCTGTTATTAAAATTTATTGTGTAGTTCTGCTTCTTGTTTGTCACTTTAAATGCTATTCCCTTTATCACTGTCTGGGCTTATTCAGCAGACGACAAATTGATGATATTTTTCCAAGAAAACAGAATTTGGCATTTCATGCAAATTGTCTCCATTGGAGACAATTTGCATGAAAAGTCATAATCTGTTTCCTGGGAAAAATATGAACAATATTTAAATATGTCGTCTGCTGAAAATTTTACCCAGAGAGCTAAGCGTTAAGGTGTTCACGCTATCTCCTCCAAGCTTCCACGCATTCAGTGTTGCACAGATGCTTGAAGTTTTGTGAAAGCATAACTTTGAGCTTCAAAATTGAAGGGATTCAGTTATGAAAACCAGATTATCCAAATATTTTGGTAAAATTAAAAAAAAAAAAAAAGCATTCTAACACTTAGCATGCTGTGGGCAGTTTCAGCAGACTACAGATGATATTTTTTTTTATTTTTCTAAGAAAATAGGATTTGACATCTCTTAAAGAGACATTTTGCATGGAATATCAAATCCTGTTTCTGGAAAAATAAGAAGAAAATATGTCAAAATGTCATCAGAAATTTTAACGAAACATGCTAAGTTAAGGAATTCTGATAACAATCATATATTCTTTAACCTGCTGAATGGAAATAGTAGAAGATACCATTAAGTATTTTTTTTTCTTATTAGCTGCTGAAAAATAAGGGTTGATATTTTAATGAAATTGTTTCCTCTTGAAAGAAATATCAAGGCGTGTTTTCTGTGAAAAATAAGGACAATAATATATATTATATTAATTTGTAGTTTTAGAGGTGAACAATTAGTTTGCTTCATTTGAGTTTGAGTAGACAGTATTCTTTTGTAGTTTTTATTTTCAGAAAATTATCCTTGCAGGTCACAGCTTGTGCAGATGGCATTATGATTTTTTTTTTCATAGAAAATAAGACATTTCATGTGAACCCTTATAATGCCTAGTAGACGATTCACATGAAATTTTAAACCTTATAATCTTAGGAAAAAAAAATATACAAGTGTACTTTTCTTCAGTTTTAACTGGATCCTTAGGGGTTTATAGCTCGTATAATGATTTGCAATTCTACCATATAAAAGAAGCATATAACAAATAAGATATTTTCACATTTCTTCTGAAAATAGGGTTGCAATTCAATTTAATTAATTTATCGAAAATTATTTTCAAAAAAAGTTTTGATGTTTAAATTCAGCAGGGTAAAGGACTAATCAAGCCACAGCTTTAAAAAAATGTACAGTAAAATTGCTACGAAGACCACTCGAAAATAAGACCACTCCGCTATTAAGACCAGCTTTTGCTGGTCCCAAATGTTTTTTTCTTGTTATTCTACATAGCTCCAGATAAGAGGGGGTATCCGCATAATCTTTTTCTTATTTCTCCGCAAAAAATATGTTGTGGGTACTCATTAGAAGTGCCTCAGCGAGGCACTTCTAATGAGTACCACAACATATTTTTTGTGGAGAAATAAGAAAATATTGGTACAATTTGGTTGAAAAAAGCACCTTATGTGGAGCTATGGTCTACATTCAATATTAAGACCATCCCGCTAATAAGACCACTTTTAGACAGTCCAAAAAGTGGTCTTAACCCCTGTCCTGCTGAACCTGGATATGTCCTACCTATGCAAATAGTGTAGATCCAGATCAGTTGGCTTCTGAGGAAGCCAACTGATCTGGATCTGCACTGTTTGCCATTAAGTATGTGAATTTATGTCAACATTCTGGATCAAGTAATCTGATTGGCTGAAAATTTGAAATGGGCATGGCATCTTAATTTGTTCAGCAGGACAAGGGCTATTATGGGAATTTTACTGTACGTTTGTACATGTGCAGCCAGCAAACACTCAGATCAGTCTGTGCATCTGTGCAGCCTTTTTGGGGGATTTTTGGGGATCTCTTTGAATAGCCAAGAAGCTAAGGCTTTGTCAAAAAACACAGGAAGGACTCTGATCAGACTACAGGTATGTGCAGATAGGCCTTGAGTCCATGCTTGGCAGACACCTCTAGATGCATTTTTTCTCATTGTGGCTCTATGACTTTATATTTCTGTTATTGAGTTTGGATAGCTGGTTTTGAACTGAACATTTCGAAAACATGCCTATTCAAATATACTGAAAATTTTACCACCATAAAATGAAAATTTTCAGATAAAAAAATCTGATTTTTTTTCATATTTCTGCTCAAAACATAGATTGTGGGTACTTGTTAGAACCACCTTGATGAGGCGGTTCTAACGAGTACACACAATCTATGTTTTTGAGCAGAAATAAGAAAAACAATATATGCCCCTGTAAACCCCAGTTTTACTATGTAAAAGTGGGGTTTAAGGGGGTCAGAATTATATAGAAGTGTTTTCGTGATGAACATTTACTCTCAATTTAACACTCATTAGAGTCAGTAGAATTATTTTTTTTAATCTTCAGTCTTTGTCGACATAAATGAAAAAAGATTACCATCCTGAAACGAGGCTGGTTGACTGTACTTCTGACTCGTTTTGGTGTTTAGGGAAATTAATTCACAAAAAGTTCTGGAACCAAGCCGCATTGTAGCAGTTGGTAATTCACAAAGTTCTGGAACCGAGCCGCATTCTAGCAGTTGGTAACTCTGTTCAGTTCAATTCATTTTAGGCGCAATCTGCATGGAACCAACATGACTACGGTCATCTTTCCGTATTTAAAACGTCCAGACTGGATCATATATTACACCATTTTACAATGGGCTTTATCCAGGTAGGTGGTGTCGTGCAACTGGCTTTAATATCCACAGAGGCACAGACACCTCACAGTGTATGCTTTACACGTCTTCACGATTAATTCCTGTTGTTCTGGTAGTTGGTAACGTATTTATCTTAAACACCGTAAAATTCCTCTGTTAAGACCACCTTTTGGACTGCCTAAAAGTGGGCATAACCCATTTATGCCTAGTGGACTCTTCTACCACAACTCTTTGGACCGGTCTATTTTTAGTAGCAGGGTCTCTGGTTGGTTTTATTATAACAGTCAAACCTGTCCTAAAGGCCACCTGTATTAAGCAGTCACATGCCTTTAAAGGCCACTATTTCAGATCCCATTAAGGCAAAGAAGTGTAAATTTACCTGCATTATGCGAGCACCTGTCTTAAGCAACCAGTTTTTGGCTTTCCCATAGGTGCTTGCTTATCACAGGTTTGACTATATTATGTTTAACAGAGATTCCTGTATTTAATGCAAACAGTGTAGACCCTGATCAGATGCCGCATTCTGTGGCATCTGATCTCGGTCTTCACTGTTTGCCAATTACCCTTTTAGGGGTCTCCAGACTAAAATGGATTAATATTGAATAAGGAATTAAAAGAAAGAAACCATTTTGGACCAGCAGAAGCTCTTCTTAAAAGCTGAGTGTTCTTAATGTCAAGTGGTCGTAATAGAGGAATTTTTCTGTATTCAGACAAACAGGCCTGAGCAAACAGTGTAAACCCTGATCAGATGCCGCATTTTGCGGCATCTGATCAGGGTCTACACTGTTTGGCACTTGTCCAGCAGTGTTCAGACACATCAGCAGGTAATAAATCAGTCTTGTTCAAATTTCGAGACAAAATATGGTAAGGAGTTAGGGTGTCTGACTATTTAAGATAAATACTGTATTGCTATTTGTACGGTCCTCAGTCAAAATCTTTTTCCACAAACTAACTTTCCAACAGACATCATTGTATTTTCCTGTAGGAAATTTACTGTATTTTTTACCTTGATATTCCGACACAGCTACTAATTTCTGTACTTTTCCTAATATTTAAACAAGTTCATATTACTAGCTGATGAAGTGTCCAAAACTGTTTCGCAGAATAACGAATGGTTCAGCATAGTTCTAACTTTAAATAAGGGGGGGTTCTTCTTCAACAAAAACAAAAAAAAAAAGTGTAGATATTTTTCTTATTTTGCCATGAAAACATGTTATGCTGCTTCATAGCTACAGATAAGAGGGGGTGTCCACATAATAATTTTCTTATTTCTCTAGGAAAACATATGTTGTGGGTACTCATTAGAAGCGCCTCGCTGAGGCGCTTCTAATGAGTACCCACAACATATGTTTTCGTTGAGAAATAAGAAAGATATCAGCAGTTTTTGGATGAAAAAAGTACCTCATCTGTTGCTATGGTGCTTTTTAAAAGCACGTAGCTGAGGTGCCATTAAGTACCCAAAACGTCTGTTTTTGTGGAAAAATTAGACTCTTTTTTTTTTATAGCTACCATACTCCTTTTATGGAGTGTCTGGGTGGCTGAGTGGTTAGCACTCCTGATTTCAGATCATGAGGTCCTGGGTTCAAATCCCACTGGCAGAATTCAGCTCATGACTATACCATGCTTCATTGCACAGAGGCTTCCATTATCACCCTTCCATAAGCTCTGTATGACTTAAATAATGTTGAAAGGGACATAAACACCAAATCATCATATGATGAGTCATATAGAGATTATATGCAGCTATGAGTGCAATCTCTTCATATGTTTCTACACAGTCTGAGCAGGGCTTTACAGGCTGGTTTGATTCATTCCATAGACTGTCTGTCTTTCTGTCTGAATACCAGTGTCTCAACGTTGCATTCTGGTCTGGGCATTTTCTGGCACATTAATGGGAATGTCTACACTTCCAAGGAAGATCACTTTGACCAGAAAATAATTATCTTCCTTCTCAATGCAGCTACTCTGAAAGAAT
This sequence comes from Anodontia alba, assembly GCA_964016985.1. Lineage (NCBI taxonomy): Eukaryota > Metazoa > Mollusca > Bivalvia > Lucinida > Lucinidae > Anodontia > Anodontia alba. Next base: position 6,924,149 of record OZ024837.1, read on the forward strand.
TTGCTCCTTGTTGGATCAAATTCTCCCCTTTAATGTTAGCCATATTTGCAAAAGGAAGCAAATCCTTCCCTTTAATGTTAGCCACATTTGAGAAGGAAAGCAACTTCTCCCCTTTAGAAATAAATCCTTCCCTTCCCTGTAAGAATAGTCACATTTGATAAGAGAAGCAACCCCTTCCCTTTAAAATTAGCCACCTTTGAGAAGAAAAGCAAATACTTCTTTTTAAAATTAGCCATATTTGAGAAGAGAAGCAAATCCTTCACTTCAAAATTAGCCACAGTTGAGAAGAGAAGCACACCATTCACTTTAAGATTAGCTACATTTGAGAAGAGAAGCAAATCCTTCACTTTAAGATTAGCCACGTATGAGAACAGAAGGAAATCCTTCAATTTAAGATTAGCCACATTTGCTAAGAGAAGTAAATCCTGCACTTTAAGATTAGCCACATTTGCAAAGAGAAGTAAATCCTGCAATTTAAGATTCGCCACATTTGAGAAGAGAAGCAAATCCTTCACTTTAAGATTAGCAACATTTGCGAAGAGAAGTAAATCCTGCACTTTAAGATTCGCCACATTTGCAAAGAGAAGCAAATCCTGCACTTTAAGATTAGCCACATTTGCAAAGAGAAGCAAATCCTGCACTTTAAGATTAGTCACATTTGCAAAGAGATGTAAATCCTGCACTTTAAGATTAGCCACATTTGAGAAGAGAAGCAAATCCTTCACTTTTGAGAAGGGAAGTAGCGCCTTGCCCTTTAAAATCAGCCAAGAAGGGCAACAAATTGTTCATTTTAAGACTAGCCATGTTTGAGAAGGGATTCCTGTACCAGGAAGGCAAGTCTTCTTCTGCTGGAGTCAATAATTATGTCCCCTCACATATGGGGAGGGGCACATATTGATTTTTTATGTCCCCTCACCTAGGAAGCCATCTGATCTGGATCTACATCGTTTGCAAAGGTACGGCATATCTGGGTTCAGAAGGACAAGGGTTAAAATGGTGTTGGCTGATATTTTTTAAAATTCTGAGGGTTAAAAGTTAAAGGAAGCACCATGATTAATGCTTAGAATGATGGATAATTATTTCATGCATTTGATTTTTTTTTTGTTGATTTTTTCCAGTAAAGAGGTTTGACTTTTTTAGAAATATCTTAATTGTTTTCTGTGAAAAATGGGAAAAAAACAACAACAAAAAAAACAAAAAACATCAGTTTGTCATCCACCAGGGAATGCTAAAGATTAATATACAATGCAAATGTGAAAAATACAAGTAGTCTGAGAAAGTTATTTTTGGAATCATTTTTTTGACCAGACACAGGAAATCCATCGTTTACACATGGCTGTTGACTTGTAGTTAAACCCATTTATGTCGGGGAAACGCCCAAAAGGGTGATTGCGAAACAGTGCGGACCCTGATCAGATGCCGCATTCTGTGGCATCTGATCTGGGTCTGCACTGCTTGCATTACGGTAAATACAGGAATTTCTGTGAAACATTATAGTAATAAAAACTAAGCAGACACCCTGCTATTTGAAATGGACCGGTCTGAAGACTTGTGGTAGACTAGTCTACTCGACGTAAATGGGTTTAAACTTCCAAAATGTCTTCTTAGCTCTAAGTGAGAAGGGTATCCAGATCATTATTTTTTCTCATATCTCCATGAAAACATGTTGTGAAGTGTCTTGTGAGAACCCACAACATACAGCGGAACCTCAATAGCTCAAACACCGATGACTCTTTTACCATGGCTACTTCAAACTCGTTTTTGAGTCCTTTCAAAATTCTTCCGACAGCTCAAGAAAATAAATATTTAAGGAAATTTTCTTATTCTGTCATGAAATTGTATGTGGTATGTACTCATTAGAATTGCCTCACTGAGGCAATTTTAATGAGTACATACAACATACCATTATCATCTAGAAGATTGAAAAAAAAAATCCCTAAATTAAAGCCATTTGCTACCTGACCTAGCGTCATGAATACACTCAGCGGCTCAAACACCCATATCTCTTTGAGCCATTGAAATTAGACTCTATGTTTCCAAGGAGAATTTGAAAAATGTAACAATTTTTGGTTGAAAATAGCATCCTATATAGAGCTACGAAATACTTATTTCAGAAAATTCTTGAAAGTAGGTCATCCTGCTGTCATCCATTTTATCATCAGCAGCTACAGGCTTCATCTGATGGTCTTCTAAAAAATGGAGTAATTCGATTAACAGATTTAACACTTAACACTCTGGGTAAAAATTTCAGCAGACGACATTTTGAAATATTTTTTTTTCATTTTTACCAGAAAACAGGATGTGACATTTCCATGCAAATTGTCTCCATTGGAGACAATTTGCATGAAATGTCATATCCTGTTTTCCGGGAAAAATGAGAAAAAAATATCGCCAATTTGACGTCTGCTGAAGTAATCGAGAGAGTCATAAATATTAGTTCAGCTTTCTCACAGCCATGTATAACCTACCATACACAGTATGCTTATATGTGCAGTGCATGGATGGATGAAAATTAATGTTTGCATCATTTTGTGTTTTGTTTAAAAGAATATTAATTTTTGCATCATTTCTTGTTTTGTTTTATGCCTGTCTTTGACACTCTGCATGATGGGTAAAAATTTCAGCAGCAGACATTTTGAAATATTTTTCTTATTTTTCACATAAATTAGGCTTTGATATTTCATGCAAATTGTCTCAATTTGCATGTAATTTCAAAGCCTATTTTACGGGGAAAAATAAGAAAGATATTGACAATTTGTTGTCTGCTGAATTAGCCCAGAGAGTGGTAAAGGTTAATATGGTGGGTGGGGTATGTGTATTGAAAATCAATGAAAACATACCACTTATAAACTTTTATTTTAGGTTTACCATTAATTTTAATTATAGTTATATTGCTCAAATAGAGAGAAAGGTTCCAGGAAGTAACCAGAATAGTAAATTATAACTGCTGTCATTATCATAGCCTCAGAACAAAGCAACATCAAAAACTGAAAGTCGCAGTCACTACTGAGTAGTATAGACCACTTCAGTGTTATTGTTTTCATCTGGGCTTGACCAAGTGATTACAATGTTATGCCACCAGACCAGCAATTATGGTTGGCACAAACCAGTTCCATGGATACCAATTGATTCAAGCCAAATTTTACCTGGACAGCCGGCCTCGGTGGCTCATTTGGATGCGCCGTCCGCCTGAAGACCAGGAGGTCGCGGGTTCAACCCCCGCCGAGGTCGGCAACATTCTTTCGTGGAGATTGATCATGAAATATTTTCTACCGTCATTCTCTCCCTTCCGCTGATTCAAGAAGGGCAGTTGTCAGTTTCTGGCGAAAGAATGTGCACAATACTGGTTAACCGTTTGGAGGACAAAGCCTGCCCAGTAAATGTGTGGTGAGGTAAACTGACCGCACTCAACATGACCCCATTGGGTTGACTGGGCCGTAAAACCACAATGCAAACAAACAAAAACTGAAAGTTGCAGTCACTACTGACTAGTATAGACCACTTCAATGTTATTGTTTTCATCTGGGCTTGACCAAGTGATTACAATGTTATGCCACCAGACCAACAATTATAGTTGGCACAAACCAGTTCCATGGATACCAATTGATTCAAGCCAAATTTTACCTGGACAAAATATTCCATTTAGTCAAAATTTACTCTTAAATTTTATCTTGTGTTTAAAAATGCAGCTTTAATTTAGAAATTTGACTGCGTTTTCTAAGAGAATTACAGTGTTTTAATGATATTTTTCTGATATCAGCTGACATGCACCCAACCATAATACTGGCTTTATGGTGACCATTTTAATGTCTAGTTTTAGCTAGTTGATAGATAAAATATGTATTGTAATTTGGGGTTATAACATTTAAATGATCAGTCGATGAGAATCTCTTCTGAAAATAAACTTTTGATGAAAGAAAGCTGCTTTATATTTCTGAAAAACATCGGCCATTTCATTGTCCGTCAAACGTAAACAACAACATTCTGCCAACCATACCGGAATGAGGCTAGAATCTACTCTCCATTAAAGACCGAGAGGTTCAGATTGATTTTATTGTGTCATCACGAAAACACGCCTATATAATTTTGACCCCCTTAAACCCACTTTTATACAGTAAAACTGGGGTTTACAGGGGTATACATTATTTTGCTTATCTCTGCTCAAAAAATAGATTGTGGGTACCCGTTAGAAGTGAGGCGGTTCTAACGAGTACCCACAATCTATGTTTTGAGCAGAAATATGAAAAATATCAGAGTTTTTTATCAGAAAATTTTCAGTTTTTGGAGGTGAAATTTTCTATATATTTGAATAGGCATGTTTTCGGAATGGATGTAGTGTTTAAAGTCGTCTATAGGGTGTCCACCATTTACAGTCTATGCCACATGCTTTGATTCTGAACTGAGGAATGTTTTCTCAGTCCCCTTGCAATGTCCATATTAATTGCTGTCTGGTAATAAATCTGATGGCATGCCAGGATATGGCTTGCTTCAGCTGGTCCCAGAGATGTTCAGTAGAACTCATATCTGGCAAATCTGATATTCCTCAGTCATTTCTGACTATAAACAACCAGGGCCCAGTTATTCAAAGCATCGTTAGCTTAACAAGCTCGTTATTGATCAAAATGTTAACTGTTGTAGCAAGTACAATATCTAATTCACAGGTATTTTTGCTGAAAAAATGTGAGTAGCTTTTCAAATGCAGAAGCTTTTCACTTTTTTTTCAGCAAAAATATCAGCGCATATGCGACATTTAATGATCAAAGTTTTAACGATACGTTAACTAACAACATTATCAGTTTTTAACAACTGGGTCCAGGGCCCAATTGCTCAAAACTAATGATGTCATTAGTTAACGTACCTTTAAAACTTTGATCATTAAATATGGCATATACGCAGATATTTTTGCTGAAAAAATGTGAGTAGCTTTTGCATTTGCAAAAACTACTCTTCATTTTTTCAGCAAAAATACCTGTGAATTAGATATTGTTCTTACTAGAACAGTTGTAACATTTTGACCACTAATGAGCTTGTTCAGCCAACGATGCTTTGGGCCCAGATCTTTAAATTTGGTATTTGCAGTGCTTTGCATGTGTTCTCAAGACCTCAGTGCTTTGGCCAGGTAATCAACTATTAATCTGAAAGGGTGTGCATTATTCTTTTGGAATAAACTGACATTTGGGTGCTGGCATAGAAAAAGGTTGAATGTGCAGTACCAGCACTTTGTTAGTGTTATGCCTTGCTATCAGATTACCGTTAATCACTACCGGAGGAGTCCTATAGTGTTATGTGATACTAGCCCACAACATTAGCCAACTCCACCCCAGCCAGCCTCGGGAGCTCAGTTGGATGCGCGTCCGACTGGTGATCAGGAGGTTGTGGATTCGACCCCCGCAGGGTCCGCAACATTCTTTCATGGAGATTGATCATGAATAAATTTCTTCAGTCATTCTCTGCCTTCTGCTGATTAAAGAAGGGCAGTTGTCAGCTTTTGGCGAAAGAATGTGCACAATACTGGTTAACCACTTAGAGGACTAAGCCTGCCCAGTAAAAGTGTGGTTAGGTAAACAGACCATGCTCGACATGACCCCATTGGATTGACAGGGCCATAAAACCTCAATGCAAACAAACAAAACCTCCATTCGAACAATCTGCTTAATGAGTATTACATTCTGCATAGCAGTTCCCCAATCCGACATCATACTCATTTACACCCGTCTGCCCTGTTGTAGCAAAGTCAAGACTTGGTAGTGATCGTGAGCTACCTCCATTGATTAGTGTCCATCGGAGATGTTGTTGACCTCATCTAACACGGTTATGATGTAGTTTTGCCATCAGCCATGATTTACATAGTCATTGCCTAACTGTTGAAAGTTTATTCTCAATGCATGTCTATTTGGCGTCTCTTGCTGTACTGGAGAGGCGATGTCTTGCTGTACTGGAGAGGCAATGAAATCTGTTACACAGGTTTTGCATCAACACATTCAGCTAGTTATCACAGAAAAAAAAATCACAGAATTTTCAATGACAATGCTTAAAGTAAAGATATTGTGCAAAAATTTTATCTCTATAAAAGAAACTGACAATTTGAGGTACTTAATATAACAGTTTATTTTGTGGTGCATTTTCATTGACCGTCAGTATATTATCATTGGATGTTTTCTTGAACCCATTTATGCCTAAAAGGTACATATACAAACAGTGTAGACACAGATCAGATGCCGCAGAATGCGGCATCTGATCAGGGTCTACATTGTTTGCATTAAATAGTGGAATTTCTATAAAACATGGTAATAACAAAATTAACCAGATGCGCCTTATATTGGAAATGGGTCGGTCCAAAGAGTTAATGCAGAAGAGTCTACTTGGCATAAATGGGTGAACTATTGCTAGAACTGTCACACAATGCAGTAAGATATAAAATAGAAATGGGACTGTTTACCCAGTACAGGCTGTGCATGTTTTCAGACATTTTGAATGATGAATTGTTGTTATGAGTGTAATATTTACTATTTTCAGCAGTCTTGTATTGACTGTTGTGTTGAGTTTCAGGTTTGCACTGCCTGACTGTTCAAGTCTGTTTACGATGAGAGAATAAAATTACTGCTAATTTTTAAAATAAGCACACTGCGATTTTAACCAGCCTTGATTTAATATTTTGAAGTGAAAATAATAAAGTTATTGCTTTTCATGCAGCCAGTTTAATATTTTTATCAGCAAATATTGAGCATCTTTGATAACATTTTAATAGCAAATACTGAGCATCTTCACAAGCTCTTCTGAAAGTTGACAGTAGCTTTCATTGCTAACTTTCCCTCCTTATTTACAGAGTGTGAATCAGAGAGCTTGTTAAGGAGCACTATTTGGTGATACCATATTTACCTTAAATATGGGATACTATGATTCCATTACATACTTCTCGTAAAATTTGAACAAGTCCATTTGACCAACTGTTGATGTGTCTAAAAAAAGCTGGATGAGTGATAAACAGTTGCATATCAAAATGTGCTGTGGGTCATGATTAGAATTGCTAAGTCAAGTACCTACAATATACATTTTTATGAAGAATTAAGAAAAAATTATCCAAGTTTTAATACCAAATATACCTGTTTAATAAATCCACTGGTGAATATTTCCAGCTGTGATTTTTAAGGGAATTAGAGGCATAAACATTACTCTAGATAGAGCCCCAGAGAAGGTTGAATGATCAGGTTTACACCATTTGCCACTTATCCAGGAGTTTATTGTTTACACCATCAGACAGACAAATGGACTTGTTCAAATGTTAGCACTTTGCCTGCTGGGTAAAGATTTCAGCAGACAACTTTTTTTTTTTAATTATTTTTCCTTGAAAATAGGACCTGACACTTCATGCAAATTGTCTCCTTGGGAGACAGTTTGCATGAAGTGTCAGGTCCTATTTTGTAGGAAAAATTTGAAAACTATTATGGGTTTGTCGTCTGCTGAATCTGCCCAATAGCACTGTGAGTATTAGGAGAAGTATGGTAAAATGTTAGGAGGTCCAGATACTTAGGGCTAATATGGTAACTTCAGATAAGGGTAGTGTGTGGAACAAGGTACTTTTGGTTGATTTTAGTTCATTAAAATATCAATTTTTTTATGGAAAGATCACAATACATGTATTGTATATATTTAATGTTTATATACTGTATAGTTAAAATTTTACATTACCCTTAAAGTTCCATGTAAAGTTGTTTTGTTGTTTTTTTTTTGTTTTTTTTTTTCTGAGAAAACAACAAACTTTTTCAGCCATTTTGTGTAAAAGAAATTAAATATACTAATATATATATTTTTTTTGACAAAAATGAAGTGATTAGCTTTTGCTGTGAAGTTTTTTGCTTTATAAAAAGACTTTCTGTTCAAAAAAGATGCCACCTAACATAATAGATGTTTTTGTTACTGCCCAGTGTTTCAAAACATTGTAAATAACTGTTTAGCAAAGATTGATATATATATATATGTATATATATATATATAATATATATATATATATATATTATAATCAAATACAAACAAACTAGAATACACTGATATTAAAAAAAAAAAAAAAAATGAGTAGTGTTTGCAATGGACTCTTGAGGTTTTTTAACATTTCATTTGTATGTTGCAATGTGCAATACCTTTTTATCTTATTAAGTTCATTTAGTCAGTGATGCTTTAAACTATTGGGCCCAGAATTTTTGTTGAGACAAGTAAAACATGTTTCATTTTTCTTATTTGTCTACAAAAAAAAAAAAAAAAAAAAAAAAATTGTGACATTTCCTCACAGTTGTTACTAGAAGACAGTTTGATGTATACATTTTCAAAGAAAAATAAGAAATACTGTTTTGTTTGAATCCTGCCTTGTGTTGAGTGTTGTTCTCAATCTGTTCTGTACTTACTGACTCTAACACTTGAGTGATTTTTTTTAACCTTTACCACTCTCTGGGCAGATTCTGCTTACAACAAATTGATATTTTCTTATTTTTGCCAGAAAATTGACTACTACATTTCATGCAAATTGTCTCCTTAGGAGACAATTTGCATGAAATGTCATAGTCTATTTCTGGGAAAAATAAGAAAAATATTTTAAAATTTCACCTGCTGAAATTTTTACCCAGTATGCTGAGCATTAAATTATTTTTTTCAGTGAAATAGGGCTTGACATTTCATGCAGAACAGCTGCTATGGAGATGGTCTTTACTTGAGATATAAAGCCTCATTGTCTGTGAAAAATATACTCAACAAATAAAGAAATGCCAAAATATTAGAAAGCAGTTTTGATCTTTTCTTAACCATGAAAGCGCCAATCACAACTACAGCAGTATTTTGATTTTTTTTTTTTTTTTTTTTTTTTGCAATTTTTAAGGAATGTAAGTCTTGGCATTTTAGGTGAATCATCTGCTTGGCAGATGATTCGCATGAAATGTCAAGACTCATTTTTATCTTAAAAATAATAATAAAAAATTAAGATTGTCATCTGCTACAAATTTTGCTTGACGCTTTAAAGGTTAACCATTCAAAATTGTTCAAAAATGTTTAATAAAAATTGCATAAATAAAATACAACATTGCATTAATTCACATTGAAATGGTTCTCCATTATCTAACATTATGTCATTTATGACATGAACATTCCTGCAGCTGATTTCTCATGTTTTTGTATTTCTTTTGCTGTTTATATTTTAACACTTTACGTGTTGGGTAGAAATTTCAGCAAATGACATTTTGAAATAAGGAGACAATTTGCATGAAGTGTTAGATCCTACTCTCTTGAAAAAAGAAAATAAAAATAAAAAAAATGTCATCAGTTTGTCATCTGCTGAATTTGCTCTTAGCATGGAAAGTGTTAAAATGAGCCCCTCCAAATAGAAATTTACGTTTTGACATGTGATCGACAGAAACCCAGTTCAGCCAACAAATCCATGCAGCCTGATCAGAGTTTATGCTGTTTTCTAACAGAATCTTTAAGTCCATCCATGCACAGGCTGATCTGAAGCTTAGTACTGTTCACTAACAGAACCTTTAAAGTCCATACATTATACATGTATTGAGTGACCAATATATAACCTAATCAGACCCTACTGCTGTAGGTCTGTGCTGGTTGCCCATATCGTAAGGTGTAATTTCTCTTTGGTCTGGCTGAACATCATCTGCTAATATTTAACACTTACCATGCTATGGGCAAATTCAGCAGATGACAAACTGATGATATTTTTCTTATTTTTCCTAGAAAATAGGATCTGACACTTCATGCAAATTTTCTCCTAAGCAAATTGTCTCCTTAGGAGACAATTTGCATCAAGTCTCAGGTCCTATTTTCTCCTTAGGAGACAATTTGCATGAAGTTTCAAATCCTGTTTTCTAGGAAAAAAAAAAAAAAAATAATAAATATTTCAAAATGTTGCTTGCTGAAATTTTTACCCAGCATGCAAAGTGTTAATGTTTAAATTCAGGTTTAGTGTTTTAATTAGTTCTGATAATGTTATTTCTAGGGAGCTTCGGCGAGCTGGTGGAACCACATGCATTACCAGCACCACGCCAAACCTAATGTTGTAAGTACTTACTACATGCATAACCCATTCTATCATTTAGAGACCAGCACAGTGGCTTAATTGGTAGAGCATCCATTTTGTGACCAACTGGTTGTGGGTTCAAACCCAGGTCAAATCATACCAAAAAGTTAAAAAATGATACTAGCTGCTCTTTCGCTTGGTGCTCAGCATTTAGAAAGAAGAGCCAAAACTGGTCAGCTCGGTGTCGGTATAAGGTAACTGGGTGGAATATTATGGCATGTGTCAGGGGCATGATAATTCAGTGAAGCAATGCTCTTAAAGTGTGTATTGAGCTCCCTGCAACAGCTAGACACCATCCCAATATTACTGATTGATTGATGAAAGTGATGTGCAACCAGAATAAAACAAATGATCCTGTAGACTAAGACAGCTACTTCTGCAAACAGTGTGGATCCAGATGAGACTGCTCATTGTTCACCATTCTGGTCTTGATTTATGACTGACACCCCTATTTGCTACAATGGATGTGTTCAGCTTCAAATATGAAAGTCCACTGACTGACATTTGTATTAACCCTTGTCCTGCTGAATAAATTAAGATGCCACACCCACTTCTAATTTTCAGCCTATCAGATTACTTGATCTGGATTGTTGCTATAAATTCACATACTTAATGGCAAACAGTGCAGATCCAGATCAGTTGGCTTCTTCAAAAGCCAACTGATCTGGATCTACACAGTTTGCAAAGGCAGGGTATATCCGGGTTCAGTAGGACAAGGGCTAAGAACACTGAATTTGTCCAGATTCATGGTGGAAGAGTCTATTTCAGAAACTTAGGGGGTAAGCATTTCGTCATTTCTCTCCTAACTGATGAGTCATAAGATGAAAAAAAAAAATATATGTTCTCGTATGTGTGCCGAGTAAAGACTCTGATCAGCCTCCACAGAGGATGCAAGGCTTCCTGAAGAAGTTCTTCAGGCACAAAACACTGTTTTACAGGCTGATCTGAGTCTTTGCTCAGCATACATGCCATAAGGTTGTGGCATATAATATGCTTGTTTTGCTTTCTTAAAGCGATTGATTACCCTTGGTAGATTTTTGTGCCATTATTTACAAGAGACTTTATGTGGCTTCCTGTTGGTGTTTCTGCCCATCAACCCTCTTCTGAAAAGGGGTCTACTCTAAAAGGAAAGAATTTTCTCCAAGGGGAGCAAATTCTTTTGTTTTAGAGTAGACCTTTTCAGAAAGGTGCAAAATCAGTTTTGTTGGAGTTGCTGCCCTTGGGTAAATGAACGTAAATATGCCACATACTCTTAATCATATTTATGTAGTAAAGTGTTTTCGCTGAGAAAATTTATCATGGAAATCTGAACTTTCTCATAGATATGTGTAAAGAAGATTATACCCATAGTAGGAAATCTTGATGAAGCATCTTTAACATATCAGTATCTGCAACTGGTGCAGCGGCTAAGTATTGGTAGAGCAGTTGTCTTGTGGCTGGGAGGTTGTGGGTCAAATCCTCGGCTGAGTCATATTTAAAACTTTAAAATGGTACTGCTCTTTCACTTGATACTCAGTGATAAGAAAGTACAGCTAGAAGTCATAACTGGTCAACCCTGTGTCAGTATAATGTGACTGGGTGAAATATCATGTCATTTGTCAGTGTTGAGCTGGAATTAATTGAGTTGTATTATAATCATTTGTGGTTTGTTGAATTACAGATAGACAAGGATCCAGACATTAGACTGGACAAGTTATTTGTTGTGGGACAAGTTATGCCTGTCCAGGTGAGTTAAAATTATGATCTTATATATCTAGTTATACATGGGTCTGGGCAAGCTATTTGTCATGGGACAAGTTATGCCTGCCCAAGTAAGTAAAATTCTGGTGTTATAAACCTAGTTCTATATGGGTCTGGGCAAGTTATTTGTTGTGGGACAAATTATGCCTGCCCAGGTACATTAAAATTTGGTCTTATAAACCTAGTCATACATGGCTCTGGGCAGTTATTTGTTGTGGGACAAGTTATGCCTGTCCAGATAAGTTAAAATTCTGGTCTTATAAACCTAGTTATATGTGGGTTTGGGCAAGTTATTTGTTGTGGGACAAGCTATGCCTGCCCAGGTAAGTTAAAATTCTGGTCTTATAAACCTAGTTATACATGGGTCTGGGCAAGTTATTTGTTGTGGGACAAGTTATGCCTGCCCTGGTAAGTTAAAAGTCTGGTCTTATAAACCTAGTTATACATGGGTCTGGGCAAGTTATTTGTTGTGGGACAAGTTATGCCTGTCCAGATAAATTAAAATTCTGGTCTTATAAACCTAGTTATATGTGGGTTTGGGCAAGTTATTTGTTGTGGGACAAGTTATGCCTGCCCAGGTAAGTTAAAATTCTGGTCATAAACCTAGTTTTACATGGGTCTGGGCAAGTTATTTGTTGTGGGACAAGTGATGCCTGCCGAGGTACGTTAAAATTCTGGTCTTATAAACCTAGTTATACATGGGTCTGGGCAAGTTATTTGTTGTGGGACAAGTTATGCCTGCCCAGGTAAGTTAAAAATTCTGGTCTTATAAACCTAGTTATGCATGGTTCTGGGCAAGTTATTTATTGTGGGACAAGTTATGCCTGTCCAGATAAGTTAAAATTCTGGTCTAATAAACCTAGTTATGCATGGTTCTGGGCAAGTTATATGTTGTGGGACGTTATGCTTGTCGAGGTAAGTTAAAATTCTGGTCTTATATACCTAGTTATATGCGGGTCTGGGCAAGTTATTTGTTGTGGGGCAAGTTGTGTCTGTCCATGTGAGCTGAAATTCTAGTCTTATATACCAAGTTATATGTGGGTCTGGGCACGTAATTTGTTGTAGGAGGATGGGGTGGTTGGGTGGTGCGAAGGTGCTGTGTATCTTACATCACTGGGGCGTCCAACTGATATTGGCTTACAGTTGGGCAAGGCCTGCTATCCTTGTAGTGGGTAAGGGTAGAGGGGGAATGTTTTTATATCTTCTGTTTCTTCACTTTCATTCCTGTTCCTCATTCTTCCCTGTCCCTCTCTTTCATCTCCTCTACTCTCTCTTCTATCTCTTTTCTCCCTTTCTCTGGGAGACGACACAAAATGACCCTCAAGGGTTGACGTGTCGTTAAACCCCAACACAATCAAATGTTGTAGGAGGAGTTATGCCTGTCCAAGTGAGTTACATGGGTCTGGGCAAGTTATTTGTTGTGGGACAAGTTATGCCTGCCCAGGTAAGTTAAAATTCTGGTCTTATCAACCTAGTTATACATGGGTCTGGGCAAGTTATTTGTTGTGGGACAAGTTATGCCTGCCCAGGTAAGTTAAAAATTCTGGTCTTATCAACCTAGTTATACATGGGTCTGGGCAAGTTATTTGTTGTGGGACAAGTTATGCCTGTCCAGGTAAGTTAAAATTCTGGTCTTATAAACCTAGTTATACGTGGTTCTGGGCAAGTTTTTTGTTGTATGACAAGTTATGCTGTCCAGGTAAGTTAAAATTCTGGTCTTATAAACCTAGTTATACATGGGTCTGGGCAAGTTATTTGTTGTGGGACAAGTTATGCCTGCCCAGGTAAGTTAAAATTCTGGTCTTATAAACCTAGTTATATGTGGGTTTGGGCAAGTTATTTGTTGTTGGACAAGTTATGCCTGTCCAGGTAAGTTAAAATTCTGGTCTTCTATACCTAGTTATATGTGGGTTTGGGCAAGTTATTTGTTGTTGGACAAGTTATGCCTGTCCAGGTGAGTTAAAATTCTGGTCTTATATATCTAGTTATATGCGGGTCTGGGCAAGCTATTTGTTGTGGGGCAAGTTATGCTTGTCCATGTGAGTTGAAATTCTGGTCTTATATACCTAGTTATATGTGGGTCTGGGCAAGTTATTTGTTGTAGGATGAGTTATGCCTGTCCATGGGAGTTACAGTTCTGGTCTTGTATACCTAGTTATATGTGGGCCAAGGAAAATTATTTGTTGTGGAACAAGCTATGCCTGTCTTATACTTAGTTTTACATAGAACTGAACTATTAATATTTGTTGTGGGACAAGTTATGCCTGTACAGGTAAATTAAAATTCTGGTCTTATATACCTTCCAATATACATAATGTATAGGGGATGGGATGCTTGGGGTGGGTGGGAGGGATTTATTCAGTCTACAAAGGGTTAAAGTATTTTGTCTGTTTTTTACAGGTTGCTAAAACAAGAAAGAAGAGCATGCCTTTTAATCTACAGCACAGATATTTCTTTGCAAGTAAGTTGACAAATTGTACTATGCTAAATATCCTAAAATTTCAAACGCTTCATTCCATACTTTTGCAGCCTAAATTTTGGTTTTTATGTAGTTATTTCTTAAAATACTAAGACTAAGGGAATGGCAAACAATGTAGACCCTGATCAGACTGCTCCTTTAGGAGCAGTCTGATCTGGATCTACATTGTTTGCATTTGCCATTTTATCAGAAACTAGTGTATGAAATTTTAGGACATTTACCGTACTCATAGTTTCGAAAGCATTACCGAGAGAAATTACTATCCCCTGTACTTTTTAAAGAAAATGACTGACAGAGATACTACTTTCATTCTGTTTCAGTTTGTTTCAAAATTTTATATATTTTGTTGTTTTCATTTGTTTCTGAAGGAAAAAAATGTGTTTTCTTGTGTAATATCCTTATTTCGAATCTAAAGACTGGCATATTTTACCTCAACCGTAAAGATTAGCTGTGTTATAATGCACCTATCAATGTTTTCCCCGAGAAAGGAGGGGATGGCAGGGATACCCTGGAAAGTAGACAGAAAAAACATGCCTGCCCTCAGGAATTTGACACCTGAAAAAATGGGGTGGGATTTTAGATAACTGAGCTGAAAACTTTTCAGGAAAATAAATGAAAAAATTGAAGCCAACCCTCAGGATTTTCAACAGAAAATTAGCGCTCAGGGGTAAAGAATCAGACATAAAATGTTCAAAACTGTCTAATTGTTTGGGTTAATCCCTCCACCCCACCTCCCCTTTCACTCTGGAGCAATACATAGAAAGGTGCCTAAGATTGACATCACCTGCCATGGAGTCCTTCTTATCTTTGTGTACATTCTGATTTAATTTTCTTCCAGAGTTGAAAAATCATCCTCAAGTTTTCACCTATAATTAAAAATTCTGTTGTGTATAGGTATAATCATGCACTTTAGTATTCCCTTCTAGGTATAGTATGGTTGTAATAACATTCCTGTCTATGTTTATATGTGATGTATCTAAGCAAATATGTATACATTATATAGAAGGTCTTTTTTTTTGGATTTATGGTCATTTTTCTATATAATCTATTCATTTTTGTTTGGATACAACACTTAGGGTCCATCTTTAAACCATCTTATATCAAAAACCCACTTATAAAGAGGTCCCAATGTATTCCTAAAATGCAGTATGGTTTGTATTGGTGGTGGATTATGGATGGGAATGCATGTGTAAAGCTATAATGCAGACTCCCTAGGGGACCTTTAAAATATTGAATATTGTCTGCTGCAGTTTTACTTGGCACTTTAAGGGTTAATATTAGCCCAAATATTGGATGAATTTGATTGGATGAACTGCAACAGTTGTCAATTCACACAATACCCTCAATCATCACGAAAATATGCCTACATAATGTTGACCCCCTTAAACCCCACTTTTATATAGTAAAACTGGGGTTTACAGGGATCTACATTATTTTTCTTATTTCTTCTCAATAACATAGATTGTGGGTACTCCTTAGAACTGCCTCACCAAGGCAGTTCCAATGAGTACCCACAATCTATGTTTTGAGCAGTAATATGACAAATATCAGAATTTTAATCTGAAAATTTTCATTTTTTGGTGGTAAAATTTTCAGTATATTTGAATAGGCTTGTTTTTTGTAATGTGAAAAACACAAATTTAATCTTGTAAGGCCAAATAAAAATACATGTGTATTTCAGGTTTCCTGACCCTACCTAGGTTTTTGCTCCGGCCCTATACATTTTATTAACCCTTATCCTGCTGTTCACGACAACCCCTACCTTTGCAAGCAGTGTAGATCCAGATCAGATGGCTTCTGTAGAAGCCATCTGATCAGGATCTACACTGTTTGTCATTCAGTTTGTGAATTTAAACAAAAATATTATATGATGTAATCTGATTGGCTGATAGTCAGAAGTGGGTGTGGCTAATTAAATTATTCAGCTGGATAAGGGTTAAGAAATCTGAGCAAAATACTGAAAAAATGACAAAAATATATTGAATACATATACTTATAAAATGTTTGAATGTAAAATGTTAATGCCGACCTATCAAACCTAATTTTTTTTAGGCTGAAACTAGAAACACATATACATTTTGTTTTGGCCTAATGTTTCTATTTTGCTTATTTCAGTTGGACCACCTCTGTTGTTTCCAGTCTATTTCCAGTTTATGTTGTTCCGACATATGATCACTAGGAAATTATGGATGGTAAGTCATAGCCATAGTGCTTTTTACGCACATTACTCGTGTGTAAGGAAAAATATTTGCAGGAGAGGTCGTTTATCATGAAATGTGTCCCTCCTTTATCGTAAGTGCTGCTCTTAAAGGAGAGAATTTGCTCCCAGAAGGAGTAAATTCTCTCCTTTAAGAGTGCCCCCATTTAGGAATTTTCATTAGAGGTCACTTAACATGAAATGTTTTCCTCCTTAATCGTAGGGACTGCTGTTAAGGAAACATGCATTTACTTCAGGCTTGGCTTTAAGAAGACCTAGAAGGACTGGTCAAGTTGGTGTCATTATAATCTGATTAGGGGTAGTATATGTCAATGAAGCAGCACTTTAACCTTTATCACTCTCTAGGCATTTTCAGCAGACGACAAATTGATGATATTTTTCTTATTTTTCCCAGAAAACAGTATATGACATTTCATGCAAATTGTCTCCTAAGGAGACAATTTGCATGAAATGCCATATCCTGTTTTTTGGGAAAAATAAGAAAAATATTTCAAAATATCGTCTGCTGAAAATTTTACCCAGAGTGCTAAGCGTTAATAGGCTATCATTTTCCACCATCACATTGGAACACCATTATGACAGGACTGAGATGAGAGGTTGCTGGTAGTGATGTTAAACCTCAACTCAAACAAAGAAATCTTTACCCAATAACATTTTCTGAGTGTACCATATTTAGTGTGAATATTTCGACAAATAGGCTTGAACAAACAATGGACCCCTGAATGAGCAGTAGGAGAAGTTTGATCAGAGTCTACAGTATCTGCCACCCTGTTAACAGATTTTAAGCTGATTAGAAAGGCAGATTACTTATTACTTGATCTTTATTTCATGACTGTTATTTTTGGCTACTTTTCAGGAATTTTTAATAGTTGATCTTTGTTCCCTGACAATTATTTTTGGCTACTTTCAGGAATTAGCTATTACCTTAATATATGCGTTCAAGTTTCTGTATTTGTATGTGCCCCTGCTAGGGCTGGGGTGGACACTTATCTACTATTTTGCTATGAGGTAAGAACTCCAAAATGCTTCTTATTTCTCCACACAAAACCATGAAACAAAGTGTAAAAAAAAAAAATATGTATATACCTTTGGACATGGGCATCCAGTTGAGACTCATACCAGGTGGCCTTGTGGTTAGTGCTCCCAACCTCTGATCAAGAGGTCCTTACTTTGAATCCTGCTGGAGACAGAATTCAGTTCACATACATGCCATATCTCACAGTGAGATAAAATCTCACAGAATTTGGCCCATCTGAAAGGCAATTCCCAAAAAATTCAAATCTCACAGAATTTTCAGACCATTTTACAAAATATTTTATGAAGCAACAAACATAAATCACACACTGTTGTGGTTTTCACAAGCTTCTTACATGAAAAGAAAAAAAAAAGAAAGAAAGACCTTCGACTATATTTGGGGAGCTCCAAAGTGATGTTTAAAAAAATCTCAGATTTTAGTCCACGGCTTAGTTCAGTTTGGTGTTTCATTGCACAAAGCCTTTCATTATCACCCTACCATCATCTTGATATGACTTAAATAATGTTTAAAGGGACATAAATCCCCAAATCGTCATCATCATACCAGCCTGCACATCCACACAGTCTGATCAGAGTTTTTGCTGTCTGTCAAGAAATATAGAATCCTCAGCTAACCAAAGAATTGATAGAATTGGAATCATTTTGTGGAGAAATAAGAAAAAAAACCCTGCTTTCCTTGAGCCTGAGCCTAATTTTAGCCTCATGTTTGCTTCAGGAATTGGCTATTGTATTGGTATTCTTTGCCAAGTTCATCTACTTATATCTACCCCTGCTTGGATTTGGCTGGATGCTTGTTTATTATTTTTCCATGAGGTAAGCAGTTTTTCATGATTTTTTTAATGTGATAAGCAACAAGCACTTGTTAAAATGTTTTCCTGCATACCAGCTTTTAATTTAACCCTTTTCATGCAGAATAAATTAAGATGCCAAGCCCACTTCTAATTTTCAGCCGATCAGATTACTTGATCCAGATTGTTGATATAAACTCGTATACTTAATGGCAAACAGTGCAGATCCAGATCAGATGGCATCTTCAGAAGCCAACTGATCTGGATCTACACTGTTTGCAAAGGCAGGGTATATCAGGGTTCAGCAGGACGAGGGTTAAATTTCATCTGCACTGTTTGCCATTTACCCTTTAGGGTGTGCCCAGAAAAAAATGGGTTAAACTATTTTAGCCAAGAAGGCTTTTAGCCTCACACCAGCAGACTCCCATAGCCAAGAAGTTTTACACAATCCCACCATCCTTCACCTTAAAGTAGGCCTCGATGGCTCTGTCGGAAGCATGTTCGACTGGTGATCAAGAGGGGACTGGTGTGATCCCCGCCAGGTCCGGCATCATTCTTCCTTAGAGATTGATCATGAAATATTTTCTATAGTCATTCTCTCCTTTCTGCTGATTCAAGAAGGACATTTGTCAGTTTCTGGTGAAAGACTGTGCACATTACTGTTTAATTGCTTGGAGGACTAAGCCTGCCCAGTGTGGTTAGGTAAACTTACTGCCCTGAACATGACCTCAGTGGGTTGACAGGGCTGAAAACCTCAACACAAAATAAACAAATAAACATAATCTAACTCTAGAAAAAACCAATATGAATAGCTATTTTACTATTATTCTTGAAAAGTTTTGAGAGGTGGTTGGGTGAGGCAAAGGTGTTGTGTATCTTGCATCACTGGGGCGTCCATCTGCTATTTGCTTACAGTTGGGCAAGGCCTGCTGTCCTTGCAGCAGGTAAGGGTAGAGGGGAAATGTTTTTATTTCTTTTGTTTCTTCACTTTCATTCATTTTCCTCTTTCTCCCCTGTCCCTCTCTCTCAACTCCTTTACTATCTCTTTTATCTCTCTTCTCCCTTTCTCTGGGAGACGACACAAAATGACCCACAAGGGTTGACATGTCGTTAAACCCCAAACAATCAATGAAAAGTTTTGAGCCATGCCATAAGAAAAAGTGTCTTCTGGGTATATGTGGACACATATCGGCCTGTGCATCATGCAGTATGATCAAGGCCCTCATAGTCTGCTTACAAGTCACTGAATACTATTGAATATTCAGTTGTCCAGTTTCTGGTGTAAGAATGTGCACAAGTACTTGTTAACCTCTTAGGGGTAAACTGACAATACCGGACATGACCTTAACAGTGTTGACTGGGCCAATAAATTCCAACCCATAACTTACCATTATAGCAGTTTTAATACCAAACCAAGTTGATATACCATTTTGACGCATATGACCCTCATGAGTTAACGCATCATTAAACCTGAACTCATCATCATCATCAAACTCCAACCTAGCCAATCAGTGCGTTAACCCATGAGGGTCATGCCCCTAAGACTGTATCTCATGGCTTGGTTTATAAGTCATTTGTTCTTAAATGACTTGCCCAGGTTGAGGTGTTCTAATGAATAACACATTGTTTGTGTTCATGAAGAAATAAGAAAAATAATATTAATACAGTAACTGCCCAATAATTCTGTACACCATCTTTTCTGAAGAAAAAATGGTGTATGCAAACAGTGCAGAGTCCAATCAAACTGCTCCTGAAGGAGCAGTCTGCTCAGGATCTACACTGTTTGCTGTTCCATTAAGTATTATGTGAAGTAAAAAAGGCTGTTTTTAACATTTTTATGCCCTTGTCTGCCGAAGGCGGGAGTGGGGTATATAGCATTTTGCCTTGATGTTACATTGGTACATGCATATGTCCCATTCATAACTAGAGTCTAACAAATGTTTACATTTAAATTTTCATTGACATTTATGTTCGTGTTTCTCTTGGAGGTCATAACATGGGTACCTTTCTTGCTAGGAAGGAATATATGCAAAGAGCAAAGGGCGAGGGCATTTGTGTACTTTTAATACATGTCTAGTT
This sequence comes from Anodontia alba, assembly GCA_964016985.1. NCBI lineage: Eukaryota > Metazoa > Mollusca > Bivalvia > Lucinida > Lucinidae > Anodontia > Anodontia alba. Next base: position 6,944,560 of record OZ024837.1, read on the forward strand.
AGACTTATTATACAATTTTATTTTTTTTTTTCATAAAAAAAAAAAAAAAAAAAACAAAGAAAAAAAAAAATGAAATAAAAGTATCTCATTGGGAGCTATGATGAATCACTCTTATGTTACATTACACAAAGAAGTTCTTGCACTTTATTTGCCAGTGGTTCTACACTTTTATGTCATATGCCACAATGATACATTTCCAGTTGATACATGTCAGTTTATATTTACAGATGTATTGAGAGCCACTGGTTCACTTGGGTTGCTCAGTCGAACCACCTACCAATGACCATCAAGAATGACGAAGCAAACCCATGGTTGAAACTTCAGATGCATGCTACGTGTGATATTGAGAAATCATTCTTTAATGACTGGTTTACAGGGCACTTGAATTTTCAGATAGAGCATCAGTGAGTATTGCTTGCATTTTTTTTTTTCATTTTATTATTTTTTTGTCATTTTATTTCTATTGATTTATTTTTTTTTTAATGAATATTGTGAATTTGACATTACGAAAACAAGCCTATTCAAATATATTGAGAATTTTACCACCAAAAACGAAAACTTTCAGATGAAAAATTCTGGTAGTTTTCATATTTCTGCTCTAAACATAGATTGTGGGTACTTGTTAGAACTGCCACACTGAGACAGTTCCAAAGAGTACCCACAATCTATGTTCTTGAGCAGAAATAAGAAAAATAATGTATACTCCTGTAAACCCCAGTTTTACTATATAAAAGTGGGATTTAAGGGGGTGAAAATTATATAGGTAGGTTTTCATGATGACAAGCAGAAAAGTACTGTGTTGCCAGTATAGAGGTCAGAGGACTTGTTAAGGATGAGTATTTGAGAATAATTCTGGGATAATTTTTGTTCAGTTCTCCATAAAATATGCTTTTGGTACTCATTAGAAGCTCCTGATTACCCACAACAATGTTTTTACGGAAAAAGGGTAAAAGGTTATCTCAGAATCCTCTTGAAGCTTCCAGGTGACCGAATGGATAGTGCGTCAGACTTCAGATCACAAGTTCCCGGCTTTAAATCCAGCTAGAAGTGGAATTCAGCTTATAACTGTTGGGGACTTCATTGCACAGAGCCTTTCATTTTTTCCTTCCGTCGTCTCGATATGATTTAAATGATGTTGAAAGGGATGTAAAACACCAAACCACCACCATCATCATCATCATCATCATTACATCTTTTTGATCTCATTTCAGCTTGTTCCCAACCATGCCACGCCACAACTTATATAAAGTGGCGCCACTTGTGAAGTCTTTATGTGAGAAACATGGGGTCCCGTATGTTGTCAAACCACTCTGGCAGTCATTCAAGGACATTGTCAGGTATGTAAAGTGATTCTTATAGCCTTTTAATGCTTAGCATACTGGGTACTAATTTCAGCGGATGACATTTTAAAATATTTTTCCTTTTTTTTTTCTGGAAAATAGACTTTGACATTTCATGCAAATTTTCTCAGGAGACACAATTTGCATGAATTGTCAAAGCCTATTTTCCAGGAAAAATAAAAGTATCATCAGTTTGTTGTCTGCTGAAATATTTTTCTTATTTTCCCCAGAAAATAGTATCGGACATTTCATACAAATGGTCTCCTAAGAAGAATATTGCTTGATGTTTCATATCCTTGTTTTTGGTAAAAAGGAAATAAAATGAAAAAACAGGGTGACTAAAAATTGTTATTTGAATATAATGAAATTAGTCCAAGAAGTGTTATTCATGTATTTCTTGGCCCAGTGGTTCAAAGCATCGTTAGCTTAACGAGCTCGTCAGTGGTCAAAAGGTTAACTGTTCTAGTAAGAACAATATCTGATTCATAGGTATTTTTTCAGCAAAAATACTAGCATATATGCCATATTCAATGACCAAAGTTCTAACGATATGTTAACTAACGACATCGTTAGTTTTGAACAGCTGGGCCTAGATGGACACTGCAGCTCAGCTGGCAGAGTATCCGCTTTTTGACCTGAATGTTAAGGGTTTGATCCCTCACGGAGTCGAACCAAAGACTTTAACAATGGTATTAGCTGTTCTTTCTCTTGACTCTCAGCGTTAAGAAAGTAGAGCTAGGAATCAGAACTGGTCATCCCAGTGTCAGTATAATGTGACTGGGTGTAATTTCGTATCATGTCTGGGGCATGGTATTTCAGTGATGCAGCACTCTAAATGAGCATTGAGCTCCCTGTCTCATCCAGGCACCATGATATGACCAAAAGAGTAATGAAAGTGATGTAAAACTTAAATAAAACAAACAAAATAATGTATTTCAAAGGCATTAGGGAATAATAATTCTGATAGCCTAGATTTTTTTGCCTTAAAAATTTCGACATTATCAGTCTCGCATATTTTTTGCTTCATCTATTTTCAGTTCCCTGAAATCCTCTGGCCAACTCTGGGAAGAAACCTACAAAGAATTCCACAGTGGTTAAACAGTGATATGATATGAGCCACAACGTGAGAAAACGTACCTTCTGACATGTGCGCACAACAAAGCCTCAAATCAGCCTGCGCACCTGCGCAGTCTGATTAGAATCTTGTCCGCATGAAGAAACTTCACATCCTTGGCTATTGAAAAATGCACACAGCGAAGATTCCGATCAGACTGCGCGAATGCGCAGTCTGATCTGAATCTTTGCTGGGTGCAGTTGTAGGAAGGTACATTTTCAGATGTTATGGCACTTATGGAATTCCATATCTGCTGATATATACAGGCATTGTTTACTTAATACTTTATAGGTTCATTTAACACCTGGCATGCTGGGTAAAAATTTCAGCAGATGGCATTTTGAAATATTTTTCTTTCTTTTCTCAGAAAGTATGGTTTAAAATCTCTTGCAAATGTCTACTTTGGAGACTATTTGCATGAGAAGTCAAACCATATTTTCTGGATAAAATAAGAAAAAATTCACCAATTTGTTGTCTGTTGTATTTGCCCAGAGACTGCTAATACTTAATGTGCAGTTTTCATGTTTCATAGGAAAATTGAAAAGACATTGTAATCTTTGAAAAGCATAGACTCAGATCAGCATGCACTTTGACAAATTTTTGTTAAAGTATTTGCCCTAACTTTTTCCACATATGAACTTCTTTGATACAGTACTTATGCTAATATTTGAACACATTCATTTGGTGTGTCTAAACATGTCTGGATAGGTGGAAAACAGAAGCCAACTGATCTGGGTCTACACTGTTTGTCATTTTGTTTGTGAATTTGTATCAACAACCTGGATTAAGTAATCTGATTGACTGAAAATTAGAAGTGGGTGTGGCATATCAATTTATTCAGCAGGACAAGGGTTAAGCTGAAAACATTTTAAACCCAGCAGAAGACAATTTAACCTTAACACTTTGCATGCTGGATACAAATTTCAGCAGATAACATTTTGAAATATTTTTTTCTTATTTTTCCTAGGAAATAGGATCTGACACTTCATGCAAACTGTCTCTTTAGGAGACAGTTACATGAAGTGTCATATCTTATTTTCTAGAAAAAAATAAGAAAAATATCACCAATTTGTCGTCTGCTGTATCCGCCCATAGCATGGTATGTGTTAAAGAGCTAATCACAACCACAACATATTTATTTCTAATTATTGCTTTTTTTTTTTTTAGAGAAAATAAGGCTCAACTTTTTATGTGAATTGTCTGCCTAGCAGACAATTCACATGAAATGCCTAGTCTTATATTCTCTGTAAAATAATAATAAATAAAAAAAAAGAAGAATGTTTTCTGCTGTAAAAGCTGATCCTGGATTAATGTATTGGTTTACGGTAAATGTCGTAAACTTTCGAACACCAAAGTCGCTGACAAAATGCCAAATGCAAACAGTGCAGACCCAGATAAGACTGCTCCTGAGGGAGCAGTCTAATCAGGTTCTACAGTGTTTGTCCTTCCACTAAGCATTTTAAGAAACAACAGCATAAAAAAGCAAAATTTAAGCCAAAAAAGTATGGAATAAAGTGTTGGAAATTTTAGGACTTTTACCGTAATAATGAATTATATTTTGGGACATAGACAGCTCCAGATAAGAATGGGTATCCACTTAATAGTTTTCTTATTTCAGTTATTGAGGTGCTTCTAATGAGTACCGCGACATATGTTTTCGTGGAGAAATAAGAAAAATATTTATACCTTTCTGTTGAAAAAAGCGCATTATCTAGAGTTGCGGGACTTGGCATAATAGACTTACCATAATTGGGCAGCTATGCTGTTTACGTTTTATTTACTTCAGATTTTTATGCCTTTTGTCAGAAGAATGTATTTACAGGAGTTAGAAAGCAAACTTGATTAAAACAAATTAAACTGATGCTAAAATACATTATAAAATGTTAAGGAAATAAAAGATGGTGACAACAACAAAAAAATATAAATAAACAAAAGTAGAGCTCAAGATTCAAGATACACCACAACCTCTTTATAACACTATTGTTGTGTTACGTCCAAACAAAAATGTATAGATTATATTGAAAAATGACCATTTATGGTCATTTTTCAATATAATCTATACATCTTTGGGATCCATCTTTGAACCGTGTTATATCAAAAACCGTGTTATAACGAACCGTGTTAAAGAGGTTGAAGTGTATATTTTTTTCTCGACAAATAATGTTGTGGGTAGTCATTAGAAGTGCTTTAGCTTTTAATGCAGAAATAAGAAAATATCAACACTTTTTATGTTGAAAATAAAACTACATATCTAGAGCTCTGCTATATCATCTGCAATGGGAACAGGAACACAGCTTATTTTTATTATTTTGTTACGACCGAGCACTCCTACCTTCGATTATCTGCCTTGGCAGATTACGTATAGCTTCTAAGTACATATTCAATCTCCGAAAACTGCGTCAGGGAGTCGACTCTTTGGCTCAGTGGTTAGAGCGTTGGATTTTTAACCTGGAGGACCGGGTTCGAATCCCAGGAAAGACGGGAAATTTTTTCAGCTATGCTTCATTCCTTTGTTACGGCTTTCATGTCGTAAGATGGGGGCTCGTCCGGGATAGGACTTTATACGCCGAAAATGGCTTCACGTCATCATAAATGATGACTTCCTTGAAAAGGGGGAGTGTTACGACCGAGCACTCCTACCTTCGATTATCTGCCTTGGCAGATTACGTATAGCTTCTAAGTACATATTCAATCTCCGAAAACTGCGTCAGGGAGTCGACTCTTTGGCTCAGTGGTTAGAGCGTTGGATTTTTAACCTGGAGGACCGGGTTCGAATCCCAGGAAAGACGGGAAATTTTTTCAGCTATGCTTCATTCCTTTGTTACGGCTTTCATGTCGTAAGAATTTATTTACCATATTTGACCTTATTACCTTACATACCCCTGTAAGTGCATAGTCAAGCAATTTCTTAGTCTTCAGATTACAGCCTGTGCACATTTTATCTACCTCTTTATAAAAGCATATGTTGTGGGTATTCATCTGAATTACCTCGACATGTCGAGGCAATTCAAATAAGACCAACAAACATAAATATTATGCTTTTATGAATAAATCCAGGGCCCAGTTGTTCAAAACTAACGATGTTGTTAGTTAACGTATCGTTAAATCTTTGATCATTAAATATGGTATATACGCTAATATTTTTGCTGAAAAAATGTAAGTAGCTAGAAATACCTGTGAATTAGATATTGTACTTACTACAACAGTTAACATTTTGACCACTAACGAGCTCGTTAAGCTAACAACACTTTGAACAACTGGGCCCAGAAAAAAAAATCACATAAGCATCATGAAATATGCCGCTTAGGAAGTCCTCTGCTGATCTTTTTTCAAAGTATGCCCTTAATAGGTGGATATTTTAATAGGTGGATATTTTACTGTAAGTTTTTCCAGTAATTTTGAAAAAACTAAGCACACAGCATTAAGAAAACACACCTATTCAAATGTATTGAAAATTTCACTGCCAAAAACTGAAAGATAAAAATTCTGATATTTTTTCATATTTCTGCTCAAAACATACATTGTGGGTAGTCATTAGAACAGCCTCACTGAGGTGGTTCTAACGAGTACCCATAATCTATATTTTTGAGCAGAAATAAGAAAAATAATGTATACCCTTTTAACCCCAGTTTTACTATACAGAAGTGGGATTTAAGGGGGTCAAAATTATATAGGTATGTTTTTGTGAGGGATCAGTAACTAGGTCAACCAAATAGGTGGAATGAAGTACAGTCAAACCTGTCCTAAAGGCCACCTGTATTAAGCAATCACCTGCCTTTAAAGGCCACAATTTCAGATCCCAATAAAGGCAAAGAAGTGGAAATCTACCCGTATTAAGCAAGCACCTATCTTAAGCAAACAGTTTTTGGTTTTCCCATTGGTGCTTGCTTAACACAGGTTTGATTGTATTTTGTTTAACCATATGGTTACCTCCCCATAACCACTAGTCATAGTCTAACAGCTCAATATTAAAATGAAACGGGTTTACCTAGCATCCTTGTATAGTTGATACAAAGGTCTTAAATATTAGGCCACCAGTTCCCATTTAAATATTTGCTCAAACGAAACAGGTTTAGGGAGCATTCTGTTATAGTCAATAAAAAGGTCTTAACAGCTGTGTAATTGGTTCCCAATTAAATATGTATTAAAACATGATGAGTTTAGGAAATGTCCTTGTTTTCTCAAATAATAAGCGCTTAAAAGCTATGTCACCATTTCCCAATAAAATATGTATTAACCTTTACCACTCTCTGGGCATTTTCAGCAGACAACAAATTGATGATATTTTTCTTATTTTTCCCAGAAAACAGGATTTTACATTTCATGCAAATTGTCTCCTTAGGAGACAATTTGCATGAACTGTCATATCCTGTATTCTGCGAAAAAAAGAAAAATATTTCAAAACGTCGTCCGCTGAAAATTTTACCCAGAGTGCTTAGCATTAAAATGAAACTGGTTTAGGTAGTATCCTTATATAGCCAAACAAAAAAAGGTCCTAAAAACTGTGTCAACAGTGCTCACTTAAATATGTATTAAAACAAGAAGGATTTAGGAAGCATCCTTGTATAGCTGAGCAAAAAGCTCTTAAAAGCTGTGTCACATTTTCGTACTTAAATATGTATCCTATAAAGTTAAATTGCTTTTAAAAGCTGTGTCACTAGTTCCAACTTAACAAAAATGTATAGATTATAAAGAAAAATGACCATAAATTGTAATTTTTCTATATATTCTATACATTTTTGTTTTGGGATACAACACTTTTTGGGGTCCGTCTTTGAACGGTCATATCCAAAACCATCTTATAACGAATCATCTTATAAAGAAGTTCTGGGCCAAATTGTTCAAAGCATTGTTAACTTAATGAGCCCGTTAGTGGTCAAAATGTTAACTGTTCCAGTAAGTGCAATTTCTAATTCACAGATATTTTTGCTGAAAAAAATGTGAGTAGCTTTTGCAAATGCAAAAGCTACTCACATTTTTTTTTTCAGCAAAAATATTAGCATACATGCCATATTTAATGATCAAAGTTTTAACAATACATTAACTAACAGCATTGTTAGTTTTGAACAACTGGGCCCTAATCTGTCTTGTATTCTGATACAGGCCTTTGCTGTCCGTCCACAGATTTATTGTTACCATAATAATCCTATGTTTTGAGACAGACAGGTCTGAGCAAAAAGTGAAAACCCAGATCAGACTCTGCAGAATGTGGCATCTGATCAGGGTCTACACACTGTTTGCCACTCGTCCAGCAATTTTAAGGCACAAGGAGTAAAATTGACGTATAACTTTTAACACAAGTATGGTAAGGAGTTAAGGTGTGCGGGCCTCCATAGCCTAGTGGATAAGAGAGCTGACTCTTAATCCATTAGGTTTCTCACTGCTGTGGTTCGAGCCTCGCTCGGGTCACATGTGGGAAAGCCAAATTCTGCTTATTGATGGTCAGGTGGTTTTTTCCCTGGGTTCTCCGGTTTTCGCCCACCTTTGATGAACAATCACATCGATAAAAATGAAATATTCTTGAAAGGGCCGTTAAACCCAAATCAAAAAAAAAAATTAAATAAAAAAAAAAAAAAAAAAAAAAAAAGAATTAGGGTAAATATGGTACTTGAAATATATAATACCATATTTACCTTGAATATTCAGACACCTTAACGTCTTACCATGCTTCTCCAGAACTAGGAACCAGTCCATTTTACAACCACTGGACGTGTCAAAAAATGCTGCATAGTTGCCATACAGTGTTGACCCTGATCAGATGCCGCATTTTGCCACATCTGATCTGGGTCTATACTGTTTGCTCAATCCTGTCTTTTTGAATACTCGGAGTAAATATGGTAACAAAAATATAAAAAACGGTTAAGTCCATCTATATTTCTTAAACATATACTTGATTTACAGAGATGAAGTGTGGACAGCGATTAAGTGTGTTAATGGAATAAATTTACAGTGAAACCTCGATGAGTCAAGCATCTTTGGGACCATGGAAGTCAGTTCTAAAGATGGATAGGGTGAGCCACTGAGGATTGATCGTAGCACCTGGTCGGGAGGCAAATGGGTATAATTTAGGGATGTATCTTGGGATCTTCTATGAAATAATAGTATGTTGAGTGTACTCATTAGAATTGCCTTGATGAGGCAATTCTAATAAGTACACTCAACATACATTTTCATGGTAAAATTAAAAAAATCCCCTTAAATATCTTTAAATACATTATGAAAACAAGCCTATTCAAATGTATAGAAAATTTCACCACTATAACAGATAAAAATTATGATATTTTTCATATATCTGCTCAAAACATAGATTGTGGGTACTCATTAGAACAGCCTTGCTGAGGCAGTTCTAACAAGTACCCACAATCAATGTTTTTGAACAGAAATAAGAAAAATAATGTATACCTCTCTAAACCCCAGTTTTTACTATATATAAGTGGAGTTTAATGGGGTCAAAACTATATAGGTATGTTTCATGATGATTTGTTTTCTTGAGGTATAGTAAAAATTTTAAAGGGGTTCAAAATGAGTTTGAATCAACCATGGTAAGCGAGCCAATGATGTTTGAGTCATTGAAGGTTTACTGTATTAGATATTTGTGACCAGACATGACAGCAAGTATGCCAATATATTTATATTTTTGTACTTACACTATAACAGGGATGTGTGTTAAAACATTACCGGTGTTTAAGTTCTGTTTTCAGTTAGAGCTTATAAAAAAGTTGTGAAGGCCAAGATAAGCCTTAGAACAAAGTGTATATTATTTTTTATGTTTGTAGTTTGGTCTGAATGTATATCAATGTTAGATTTGTGTTGAAGTATGGTAGACGTCGTAAAATTTCAGACACTTTTTTCCATACCTTTTCGAAGATGTAGTTAGAGGGGCATATTGCTAAGTGATTTGTTTGTCCATCCATTCCTCAAGCTTTTCTTGTGAGCAAGATATCTTTATAACTATTTGAGCTTCGGCATTGAAACTTGGGGAGTTTACATGGGCTGGGGAGTGGATCACCTGAATAACTTTTGAAAAAAAAAACAAAAAAACAAAAAAAAAATTGGATTGATTTTGTGAGAGTTATGTCCCTTTTTTTTTAACTTTATCATTTTTCTAGTTTGCAAGTTTTATATGCATTTGCAAGCCGGCCTCGGTGGCTCAGTTGGATGCGCCGTCCGACTGGAGACCAGGAGGTCGCGGGTTCAACCCCCGCCGAGGTTGGCAACATTCTTTCGTGGAGATTTATCATGAAATATTTTCTACGGTCATTCTCTCCCTTCCGCTGATTCAAGAAGGGCAGTTGTCAGTTTCTGGCGAAAGAATGTGCACAATACTGGTTAACCGCTTAGAGGACTAAGCCTGCCCAGTAAACGTGTGGTTAGGTAAACTGACCGCGCTCGACATGACCCCATTGGGTTGACTGGGCCGTAAAACCTCAACACAAACAAACACTTGTCGCCATTATAGCTACAGATAAGGTACTTTTTTCAACGAAAAGTACTGATATTTTTCTTATTTCTCCCCAAAAACATGCTGGCCTCGGTGGCTTGGTCTGATGTGCAGCTGACTGGTAATCGGGAAGTCACAGGTTCAATCTCCGCGGGTCCAGCAACATTCTTTCGTGGAGATTGATCATGAAATATTTTTAACGGTCATTCTCTCCCTTCCGCTGATTCAAGAAGGGCAGTTGTCAGTTTTTGGCGAAAGAATGTGCACAATACTGATTAACTGCTTAGAAGACTAAGCCTGCCCAGTAAACATGTGGTTAGGTAAACTGACCGTGCTCGACATGACCTTATTGGGTTGACTGGGCCGTAAAACCTCAACACAAACAATCAACCAAAAGTACTGATTCAAGAGTGCCAGTTGTCAGATTCTGGCAAAAGAATGTGCACAATACTGGTTAATCTCTTAGCGGACTAAGCCTGCCCAGGAAAAAGCGTTGTTAGGTAAACTGACTGTGCTTGACATGACCCTAATGTGTTGACTGGGCCGTAAAATCTCAACAGAAACAAATCCACAAAAACTTATGGGTACTCATTAGAAGCACCTCCAAGAGGTGCTTCAAATGAGTACCCACAACATATGTTTTTCTTGGAGATTAAGAAAATTATTAGGTGAATACTACCCCTTATCTGGAGCTGTGGAGTACAAGATTATTTTTTGTAGTTCGAACAGTTGTGTGTGTTTCATTTCTTAAATCAAAGCATTACCAGAAATAAAGTGGACTCTCAATATCTTAACCCTTGTCCTGCTGAATAAATTAAGATACCACACCTACTTCTAATTTTCAGCCAATCAGATTACTTGATCAAGATTGTTGCTATAAATTTCCCTACTTAATGGCAAACAGTGCAGATCCAGATCAGTTGCATTCTTCAGAAGCCAACTCATTTGGATCTACACTGTTTGCAAGGGTAGGGTATATCTGGGTTCAGTAGGACAAAGGTTAAACTCCAAGAGACGAGAATTTTTAGTTTGAGATAAGAGTAAATTGAGATAACACAAGTTGAATTGTAAAGAACATTAAGGAAAACTAAACCAACATTTGACTTAGGAGTAGTTTGAGTTGTCAGTCTTTGAGATAATGAGAGTCAACAGAAAATGAGTTGTACCATGAGAACCAGGATCTTTGGAGTATTGTTGCCCGGTCAAGTCTGATAAGGTATTAACTACGTATATTACATATCTAAATATATTATCAGTAATTTCTGCTGGAAATATAATTTATAATTCCTTGGAGGAACTGTTTTCTCCTAGAGCAAAGAAATATTTCCTTTAGAACATTATCATGCCACCAGACGAGTGTTGATGACAAATGTCACAAAACGCACTGAAGTCACTTGAAAATGTCAAAAGGGTATAAAACAGAATCCGAACAAAAACATTCATTTTTATGATATGTAATGTATATGTTAATACACCTTGAGTTTAAAATACATGAAATATTTCCCTGGAGACTTGCAAATCTTATAAACAAAAGTGCATTAGCTATTGTTTGTTCGGATTTGCAAATCTCTGGGGGAAATGTTTGCTGTATTTTGATAACACTCAGGATGCATGAACCTCTGTTTGTAGTTTACAGTATCCAGTGGTTCTGTAAGCAGATAGTGAAGGCCCTGATCAGACTGTGCATATGTGCAGTGATCTGAAGGAGAGAAGGCTCCACTGGTATGGACATGTGGAACGCTCCAATGGTGCAGTCAAGACAGCTTTGACATACTGGTTGATGGAAAGCGCGGGCCTGGGAGGCCCAAGATAACATGGAAGCAGTGGAGTGGAAGCTCTCAGCTATAGACCCCAATGATTGATACACTTGGAGATCTGGTGTGAGATCTGCCGTGCGTGCAGCAAGCTGGCTACCTGGAAGGGGGCCCACTGATGTAGATGTTGCCCCTGTACCTGCACGTTAATCAAAAATCCATTGATGATGATGATGATCTGGGCCTTCACTGTCTGGATATGCCTTGAAACCCCCTTTTCTTGTGGCTCAGCTCAAATGTTTTGCATTACCTGGTTTTAAATTTTCGTTAAGGATAATAATTATATATATATATATATGTATGTGTACATACTTTAAATTTTGAACTACAGAAAAATAATGTGACACAAAATTTAATAATAAAGCTTTACAAATGCAAGAAAGGAATATAGTAATGATCAGGGCCCAGTTATTCAAAGCATTGTCACCTTATTGAGCTTGTTAGTGGTCAAAATGTTAACTCTTCTAGTAAATATAATATCTTATTCACAGGTATATTTTTTCTGAAAAAATGTGAGTAGCTTTTGCAATTGTATCTCATATTTTTTTCAGCAAAAATATTAGCGTAAATACCATATTTAATGATCAAAGTTTTAATGATACGTTAACTAACGACATCGTTACTTTTGGACAACTGGGCCCAGAAATTGATCCATTCATCATGTAGGGTCAGATAGATAATCTATTTTGCAATGGAAGGTTTGGCTACTTGCCTTAATAAAATTTTGAGGACTTGGATTAAGAAGAATACTTAGTGACAAATCTAGAGTTAGTATCAATAAAATCATATGTTGTAGGTATCAATTAGTTTCACATCACAAGAGATAATTCTAATGAGAATCCACAGCATATGTTTTCGTGGAGAAATAAGAAAAATGTTTGTTTGTATAACCTGCTTATGTAATGCTAAGTGAATGCTGACTGGTGAAGGTCTACAGCCTAGCTCCAGATAAGGCTTTTTTTTTTTCAACCAAAAAGTCCTGGGCTCAGTTGTTCAAAGCATCATTAGCTTAACGAACTCGTTAGTGGTCAAAATGTTAACTGCTTTAGGAAGTACAGTATCTGATTCACAGTTATTTTTACTGAAAAAATGTGAGTAGCTTTTGCAAATGCAAATGCTACTCACATTTTTTCAGCAAAAATATTAGCTTATATGCCATATTTAATGATCAAAGTTTTAACGATATGTTAACTAACAACATTGAACAACTGGGCCCTGATATTTTTCTTATTTCTCCACAAAAACATATTTTGTGGTATTTATTAGACGCACCTCCGGGAGGCACTTCTGATAATACCACAACATATGTTTTGGTGGAGAAATAATAAAAATTATTTGTGGATACCCCTTCTTGACTGGAGCTATGGTCTGAATGCTTGCTTTATATACATGTAAACTGTACAAGATTTGTAGAACCATTTAGAAAGCAGAAATAGTCCTTACCAGACTGGGCGGATGTGCAGCTTGGTCAGGGTAGAATCTGCTCTGACAGGGTTTATACACATCAGGCCAGCCTCGGTGGCAGAGTCGAATGGGCCTTTGATGATCAGGAGGTTGTGGGTTTAATGCACGCCAGGTCCGGCAACATTCTTTCATGGAGATTGATCACGAAATAATTTCTACGGTCATTCTTTCCCTTCTGCTGATTCAAGAAGCACTGTTGTCAGTTTCTGGTGAAAGAATGTGCACAAATACTGGAATACTGTTTAACCGCTTAGAGGACTAAGCCTGCCCAGGAAAGGTATGATTAGGTAAACTGACTGGTTCGACATGACCTTAATGGGTTGATTGGGCCCTGACACCTCAATTCAATCAAATATACACACCAGGGAAATGTCAGGGAAATTTTTTTTTTTTCAAGGTCAGGGAATTGTCAGGGAATTATGTGATGTGCCATGGAAAAATGAAATTTTGCAAAAGTATCAAGGAAATGTTAGGGAATTTTCAGCTGTATAAAGCTAGAATGTATCTTTTAGGCTCTGATATTGTCAGGGAAATTTGAATTTAAGTAAGGGAAATGTCAGGGAATTTTGGTCAATCCGAAATGTATGAACCCTGTCTGACACCAAAGCTATTAAAGTTGTACCTCGCACCTATGTGCTCATTTACAGTGTAAAGATTTCATGCTCAAATTGATTTTAGACATGTTTGTGTTTTTGAAACATGTTGTACCATATCTGCCCTAAATATCTGGGCCCAGTTGTTCAAAACTAACAATGTCGTTAGTTAACTATTAGTTAAAATTTTAATTGAGTGATACGCAAATATGCTGAAATTCTTTTGCTGAAAAAATATGAGTGCAAAAGCTACTCACATTTTTTCAGCAAAAAATATCAAAATATTGTGTATTGAATCCGCTAAAACAGTTAACGAAATGACCCTTAACGAGCTCGTTAAGCTAACGACACTTTGAACATTGGGCCCTGGACTGAAAGGCCAGACAGATGCCACAGAATGTGGCATCAGATCTTGGCCTACACTGTTTGCCACTCATCCACTTTATCAACATGGGTAGTCGAATGGACTTGTTCAGATTTTAAGACAAGTATGATAAGGAGATAAGATGTTCAAATGGGTTGCACTGTTCGAAAATACATCTTCGGGCATATGCGGACAGCGAATGCCCAGATAAGCCTCCGCATCCACGCAGTCTGAGAAAGGCCTTTGCTGTCCTTTAACGGAATTATTTGATACTTTAGAATGTTTCAATGGAGAGCATATATGCACATTTTGCACTTGCTGAAAGGTACATTTTCGCTTGACGCTGCCCAGATATATAGGGTAGATGTGGTATATTCTGTTCAAATAGTGAAATAAGTCACTCAGGGAAAAGTAACTTTTTTCTCTATGCGTACTATAAAAGTTCTGTTCTGACAGGACAGAACTTTTTTCACCATTTGTTGTGCTAGGGCTCTTTTGGTGTATGAATACAGTGAAGACCAGATCAGCATGTCCATCTGCACAGTGTGATCTGGATCTTCTATGTTCATTGGTATAGTCAGCAGTATTCATCATAGCTCTAGATAAGGTGTTTTTGTTTGTTTTTTCAACCAAAAAGTATTAACCCTTGTCATGCTGAATAAATTAAGATGCCACGCCCACTTCCATCTGTCAGTCAGTCAGATTCCTTGATCCAGGTTGTTGACATAAATTCATATACTGAATGGCAAACAGTGCAGATCCAGATCAGTTGGCTTCTTCACTGTTTGCAAAGGCAGGGTATATCCGGGTTCAGCAGGACAAGGGTTAATATTTTCTTATTTCTCCACATAAACATGTTGTGGATATGTGGATACTCAGTAGAAGCACCTCAGAGTACCCACAACATGTTTTCGTGGAGAAATAAGAAAAATATTTACCTGCTACTTCCTCTTATCTAGAGCTACGAGGGTGAGTCAATAAGTAACCAGCCTAACTTATTTCCAGTTGAGATCCACCTCTTTTTTTTTTCGATGTAATTGCCCTCTTGTGTGATGCACTTAGACCAACAGTGTTCAGGTGCCATCAGCCCAGAACTGAAAAATTGTACCCATGTATAAATCATATATTGAAACAAAGCATGAAAATCGTGACCGTCTCGGTCCATCGGAAATGGGATAGGCTGGTTACTTATTGACTCACCCTCATATGATCCATTGATGACGTAAGTGAGCATCAAAATCCCTTATTAGACTGCACATATGCGCTTGCTGATCTGGAACTTTGTTGCTCATAAAGTGATAATAGCCCTTTTCTCTTTTTCATCATTCATATTCATCATGGTCCCAGCATCAAGTTTGCACAATAAAATAAACAACCTGGTTAAATTACGCAAGTGTGCTTTGACCAGAACTTGGTGCATATTGGAAGTTTTTTTCCCATATTTACCCCAATTATTTGGACTAGTCTTTTCCGTCGTTATCCTTAAATAGGAACAAATGTATTTGACTGCCTAGTCCTGTGACTGAAAGGCACTAATAGAATGACAAACAGTGCAGACCCAGATCAAACTGCTCATGTAGGAGCAGTTTGATCTGGGGCTTCACTGTTTGCTATAGCCTGTCTGTCTGAATATTTAAGGTAAATATTTTTTTTTTTTTTTTTTGTATTTTTTTCTTTTTTTTTTTTTTTTTTTTTTTTAGTTTTTAGTTTTTTGGATTTTTGGTGCATGCTGGGTAATTAAAGACTCCATATTCCTCAAAAATAGACATTTTTTTTTTTATCCACGAAAGGTTTAATAAATTGATATATGGCATGTGTATTAATATGCTCATAAAATGTGGCATCTGACAGCCAGTTAATATTCAGTTAGTCACTCGTTTTTGAACTGGATCAAAAATGAAATGTTTTTTTTTTTTTGTTTTTTTTTATTGTATCTCTGACATTAATTCAGAGATACAATAAAAAATCATTTCAGTTTTGATCCAGTTCAAGAACAAGAGACTAACGGAAATTTTACTGGCTGTCATTTTATGATCATATATCAATTTATCAAAACTTTCTTGGATAATAAAATGTCTATCTTTGAGGAATATGGAGCCTTTAAAGATTGCCAAATGTTCAATGCAGAGTTGTATGTAATACATACTTTGTTATTTTCTTTTGTTATTTTGTTCCTTTATCAGCCATCTTTCATAGGACATGTGCGGCTAATAGACACAGATCAGCCAGCACATCTGGTCTGACCCATAAGTCTTCGCTGTAAAGAAGTCTTAGATATTTGGTTATCTAAGGAGTGATCATCCCAAGTTAACCCTTTTGACCTGGAAGACCTAACCAAATATCTATGCAAACAGTGTAGATCCAGATGAGACGGCTCATTATGAGCCGTCTCATCAGGATCTACTCTGTTTGCCTGCTGGCCTCGGTGGCTCAGTTGGATGCGCCGTCCGACTGGAGACCAGGAGGTCGCGGGTTCAACCCCCGCCGAGGTCGGCAACATTCTTTCGTGGAGATTGATCATGAAATATTTTCTACGGTCATTCTCTCCCTTCCGCTGATTCAAGAAGGGCAGTTGTCAGTTTCTGGCGAAAGAATGTGCACAATACTGGTTAACCACTTAGAGGACTAAGCCTGCCCAGTAAACGTGTGGTTAGGTAAAGTGACCCCGCTCGACATGACCCCATTGGGTTGACTGGGCCGTAAAACCTCAACACAAACAAACTCTGTTTGCCATACTGGTCTAGATTTTTTTGGTTGATGTCCCTATTTGCAACAATGGACTTGTCCAAATTCAAAGATAGAAGAGTCCACAACAGAAACTCAGGGGTGGAAAGATAAATGCACAAGCTGATCTGAGTCTACGGGGAACACATGTCCGAAGGTGTTTTATCTCACCTTGTGACTCATTAATTAAGTGCACAAAAGGTTGATAATATACGCATACTATTCATACTATATAATTTTTGTTTATTATACACAACTAATGAACTTGATTTAATTCTGTTTTAAGAATCATATCAATATACAGTATTTTTGACTACACAGGGGCATGGCTGCGGAAATAAAAGGGGAGGAAGTACTTACTGTATTGTTCAGTATACACAGCTAAGCCTGGTACTCATGGTCATAGTTCCAGATAGAGTGTTTTTTTTTTTTCTTCCAAAATATGTTGATTTTCTTCCTGTTTCTCCACAAAAACTTGGAGATGTTGGTACGAAGCAACTCAGAAAGGCATCTCTAAAGAGTACCTACAACATGGAGAAAGAAGAAAAATATTGATCTGGGTACATGTCTTATCTGGAGCTGTTATCAGAGATTCCTAAAATAAGCTGTCCCGTATTTACTGTAAGTATTGGGACGCCTTTACTCCTTACCATAATTGTCCTAAAATTTGAAAAAAGTCTATTTTAGTACTTGTTGATGTGTCTAAAATAGTGCTGGACGAGTGGCAAACAGTGTAGACCCTGTTCAGATGCTGCATTTTGCAGAATCTGATCAGGGTCTACACTATTTGCTCAGGCCTACCTGTCCCAATACTTAGGGTTATTAGGGTAATTGGATTCTTGTAATTTATTCTTTGGGGTCACCATAATTCTGTAAAAAATTTAAAGCATTTTGGAAGAAAACATGGCTGCAAATAACTAGTGTACTGAATGGTTAGTTAGTTTAATCAGATCAGTAGATTACCCACCATGTTAATTGAAAAACAGCTTTGACGGTAACTTTTCGTGAGATGTGAATGGTTTTAGACTTTTACAATGTGCTGGAAAGTAGTGTTTGTACCTTTGTTACGATGCAGCCTTTTATTTTTTTTGATGTTTTACATTGCCTTAAGTCTTTGTTATGCATATATGTATGTAATATGTTGTTCTTTTTCTTTATAATGCTTGGAAAGAGTGTGTAATGATGGCGGGCTAGGCTAGTTTGGCCATTTATTATTCCTGTTTATTAGGCCAAATATAAACAGTATTTGGCCAAAATATCATATTCCAGCTAGTAAGTAACATATTAATTGGCCAAATTACCTTATTCCAGCTAGTATACAAAATATTGATTGGCCAAAATATCACATTCCAGCTAGTATATAAAATATTAATTGGTCAAATTACCATATTCCAGCTTGTATACTAAATGTAAACATTAATTGGTCAAAATATCATATTCCAGCCGGTATACAAAATACTAATTGGTCAAATTACCATATTCCAGCATTTATACTATATGCCAAATTACCATCTTTCAGCTTTTATACAAAATGTAAGCATTGGTCAAAACATCATTTGTAAAACACATATATATATAAGACAAAATAGCATAAGTGATGGAACCATTAGGTCTAGGTGGAGAAGAAAAGATAGCAGTGAAAACTGAAGTTTTCTTTGATTTTTTATCATATCATGTTACTTCTTCGTTTTCATAGGGCATGCTTATACTGTTGATACTTAATCAAAAAATGGAATTTGAGAGTTTTTTTTGTTTTGTTTTTTTCTTGTTCAAATTATGGTAGTATCCTGGGTAATGTTAAGGGGACTGGGTACACTACAGCTTGTAGAATTTCTACATTTTTTTACAAGGAAGACAACTTTTGTGACTTCCTGTTTCCATTCCTGCATACCAAACCACTTAGAAAGTGGATCTACTCTAAAAGGAAAGAATTTGCTCCCACTGGATTTGCTCCCACTGGGAGCAAATTCTTTCCTCTTAGATTAGACCCTTTTTTAGAAGGGAGGCAAAACATTTTGACAAAGTTACCTCCCCTGAAAGTGTTGCCAGTTCTCTTAAATGCTCATTTTTGTCCTATTTTATCTTTTTTTTTCAAATTGTAGTCATGTTTTCAAAATAGGGTTAGCTGAAAAATAAGTTATAAGCAGTATGGGAGTAGAAATTTTTGACAAAATATCTGCAACTGCTTTTTTATATATATATAAAAAATGACACCGTATTTAGGCTAAATATTCAGACACACCCAGATTGTGTATCAGAATGTGGCATTTGATTAGTTTCTAACTTTGTCAGCAGACAGTAAAATGGACTTCTTCAAACTTTAGGAAAAGTACGACAAATAGATAAGGTGTCTGAATACTTAGAGTAAATATGGCTTACATGACATGCTCTAGCGAGCATCAGAGAACATGATTAGATTGTGTGAGGCACAGATTGATAGTACATAGTTGTCATCTTGATAATCATTAGAAAACATGACATACATTTCCTTAATTTTGTTAAAAAAATATTCCATGAAATCATATCCAAATTGCTGTATGGCAGCCACCCATATGTAAGTAGCTGAGACAAATTTTAGGTTGTTCGCTATCATGGTTTCAGATAAGAGGGTATTAAAATAATATTTTTCTTATTTGTACATGAAAACCTATGTTGTGGGTACTCATTAGAAGCACCTTAGCGAGGCGCTTCTAATGAGTATGCACAATATATATTTTCATGGAGAAATGAGAAAAATATCAATACTTCGGTGGAAAAATATATCGGCACTTCTCTGTGGGAAAAAATGTTATCTGGAGCTATGCACTACATAATATCAGTGCCTTTTAGAATGTATCAAACAAGCAGTGAAGACTATAGCAAGACTGCTATGGTAGACAGACTACTGCGCTTTCGACTTCTTTCAGAAAGTCGTTTTTTGCTTGGCGCTTTACATAGAAGAAGTAGATTTGCAAACTTTTGTCATGATTTAATGCAAAACCAATTGTCGTAACTACCTATGTACAAAAATTTTAATTCTGGTCAACAGTTTTCAAAAAATCAAATATTTTCACTTTTTCCCTTAGTAAAAATGAATGCAAATTATGCAGAAATCTGCAGGGTAGGTAACTTGAAGACAGATTTTCGACAAGTTCCGCTTGTTCAATTTTTCTGAAATTTTCACAATATTGTTGTGAAATATCAATAATTCAAATTCAGCTAAGAAAAGTAAAAAATATTTACTAAGACATAAACTCCAAAACTTCGCTTTACTATAGAAATTGCATAGGTCAGACTAATTTTTGGCCGCGAATTAAATTTTACTTTAAATATTTGAGAACAAAACACAGAAACAGAAAAGACAAATGGTTTCTGATCAGATATGCTCAATCGGAACAAAATATTTTCATTTAAAATAAAACGCCAAGCAAAATACGTCTTTCTGAGAGATGTCGAAAGGACAGTAGGTGTTCTTCTTCACTGTTTACTACCAAGCATGTGTGTGGTTGCCTCTAAGCATTCTATATTTATTGTTAGTAATATACATGTTAGTAGATTGATACTCTGTTTTCTTTATATCTGATTTCATTGTAATAAAATTTCTGAGAAAATTACAGTAGTGTTTTTGTTTTATACCCTGTTTATCCTAAATATTTGGACAGACTGGCCTGTGCCAACAGGGTAGACCCTCAGACTGCTCCTGAAGAAGCAGTTTGACCAGGATCTACACTGTTTGCCATTTGATCACTACATTTTAGACCCAGCACCAAGTACAATCAACCCTCGTTATCTCGACCTGGCTTATCTCAAATTACAGCTTATATCGAAGTGAAATTCTGGTCCCTGTTTTATCATGGCAATCTAAGAACAGGTAACAAAATATTGTGGAAAAGAGGAGAAATTGCTCCTAAGGAGCAATTTCTCCTCTTTTCCACAATATTTTCAATATATCTCAAACTTCAGGAGTCAAATTACATATTCGTCTGTTAAATGTGGTTGTTCGATTTATTTTTTCCTCACTTCCGCAACACTGATATGTCGAGGTACAGATATCTCGAAGTGTTTCAGAGAGTCCCTTGGAATTCGAGATAACGAGAGTCGACTGTAGTCAAATGGACTATTCAAATTTGGCAGTTATAGTACAGAGTTACGATAGCCTCAGAAAATGCACTTTTTCCAGCTAAAAAGTATTGATAGTTTTCTTACTTCTGGGAGAGATACGTTCCTCACTAAAAACAACAAAATCCTGGATCAGTCTTTGATCATTGGACCATGACATTGGACCACATGTTCCTATCTGCAAAGTAAAATACTGGAAGAGCCTGCTAATAAATCATCAATGGGAACCCACATGTTCCTATCTGCAAATAGCTAAACCCTGGATCAGCCTGTGAATGAATTTATGTCAGAATCTATGTTATTTCCATCTGCAAGCAGAAAAGCCGTAAATCAGCCTGTAAATAACTCATTAGAACCCACATGTTTCATCTGCAAACAGCAAAACCCTAATTCAGTCTGCAAATGACTCCTCAATGAGAATCCACGTCTTTCTGTCTGCAAACAGCAAAACCCTGGATCAGTCTGCCAATAACTCGTCATTTAGAACCCATATGACCCATCTGCAAATAGCAAAACCCTGGATCAGCCTGTGAATAACTCCTCTTGGAGAACCCACGTGTTTCCATCTGCAAACAGCAAACACTAGATCAGCTTGCGAATGACTCCTCAATGTGAACCCACGTGTTTCCATCTGCAAACAGCAAAATCCTGGATCAGCGTGTGATAACTCCTCATTGAGAACCCACATGTGCCATCTGCAAACAACAAAACCGTGGAAATGCCTGCGAATAACTACTCATTTGAGAACCCATGTGTTTCCATCTCCAAACAGCAGAACAATGGATACAGCTGCAAATGACGTCTCATTTAGAACACATGTGCTCCCATTTGCAAACAGCAAAACCCTGGATCAGCGTGCGAATAACTCCTCACTGAGAACCCACGTGGTACCATCTGCAAATAGCAAAATCTTGGATAAGCCTGCAAATAACGCCTTATTGAGAACCCACTTGTTCCCATCTGTAAGCAGTAAAACCCTGGATCAGCCCGCAAATAACTCATTAAGAATCACGTGTTCCCATCTGCAAATAACAAAACCCTCGGTTTAGCGTGCAAATGACTCCCACTGAGAAGCCATGCATTCCTGTCCGCAAACAGCTAAACCCTGGACCAACCTGTGAATGCTTCTTGAGAGCCCATGTTTTTCAGTCTGCAAAGAGCAAAACACGAGCCTGCGAATGAGTCCTAACTGAGAATCCAAGTTTTGCCATCTGCAACCAGCAAAACCTTGGATCAACCTGCGAATAACTCCTCATTAAGAACCCACGTTTTATCAAATGGAAATAACAAAAACACAGGATCAGCCTGCTAATAACTCTTTATTGAGAATCCAAGTTGTCCCAGCTTCAAACAGAAAAATAATCGATCAGCAGCGAAAGGCACCTCATTAAGAACTCACGTTTCCATCTGCAAAACTTTGGATCAGCCTGCAAAGGACTTCTCAATGAGAACCCATATGTTCCCATCTGCAAAAAGCTACGTACCCTAGAGCAGCCTGCGAATTCTTTACTAAGAACCTACAAACAGCAAAACCCTATATCAGCCTACGAACAATCCTCGCTGAGAACCCACAAACAGCAAAACCCAGTTTCAACCTGTGAATAACTTCACATTGAGAACCCATATGTTCCCATCTCCAAACAGCAAAACCCTGGATCAGCCTGCGAATAACACCTCATTTAGATGCCACGTGACCCATCTGCAAATAGTAAAAGCCTGGATCAGCCAGCGAATAACTCATTGAAAACGCACATCTGTAAACAGCAAATACTGACTCAGCCTGCGAATGACTCCTCCTTCAGAACCCACGTGTTCCCATCTGCAAACAGCAAAACCCTGGATCAGCCTGCAAATAACTCATTGAGAACACACGTGTTTCCATCTGCAAATAGAAGAATCCTGGATCAGCCTACGAATGACATATTCAGATCCCTTATGTTCCCATCTGCAAACAGCAAAACCCTAGATGAGTCTGCAAATAACACATCATCGAGAACCCACGTGTCCCCATCTGAAAGCAGTAAAATCCTGGATCAGCCTGCAAAAAAAAAAAAAAAAAAAAAAAAAAAAAAAAAAAAAAACTTCCAATCTATCTGCGTACAACAAAAACCCGTTTCTGCCTGCAAATGGCTCTCTTTACAGAGAACCCACGTGCTCCTGTCTGCAAACAGCTAAATCCTGGATCATTCTGCGAATGACTCCTCATTGAGAACCCATGTATTCCCATCTGCAACCAGCAAAATCATGGATCAACCAGGGAAAACCTCCTCATTAAGAACCCACGTGTTCCCATCTGCAAATAGCAAACCCTGGATCAGCCTGCGAATAACTCTATCTTGAAAAGCTACATGTTCCCATCTGCAAACAACAAACACTGGATCAGCCTGCGAATGGCTCCTTCAGAACCTACGTGTTTCCATCTACTTACAGCAAAACCCTAGATCAGTTTATGAATAACTCCTCATTGAGAACCTACGTGTTCCCATCTGCTAGAAGCAAAATCTTGGATAAGCTTGCAAATAACGCTTCATTGAGAACCTAGGTTATCCCATCTGCAAGCAGAAAACCCTGGATCAGCCTACAAATAACTCCTCATTGAGAATCCACGTGTTCCCGTCTGCAAACAACAAAACCCTCATTTCAACCTGCAAATCTCCTCACGTTATCCTATCTGCAAGCAGATAACCTGGGTCCGCCTATAAATAACTTCTCATTGAGAATCCACATGTTCCAATCTGCAAATAGCAAAATCCTGGATCAATCTGCGAGAAACTCCTTATATAGAGCCCATGTGTTCCCATCTGTAAACAGCAAAACCCTGGTTCAGTCGTTGAGTAACTCCTCGATTAGCAGCGAATGGCTCTAGAGTCCACGCGACTCAACTGCTGACAGTTAATCCCTGGATAAGTCCGCAAATAACTCCTTACTCAGAACCCATGTTTTCCAATCTGCAAACAGCAAAAGACTGTGAATAACTCCTCACTGAGAATCCAAATGTTCCCATATGCAGACAGCAAACACTGAATCAGCTAGCGAATCCACAAGTTCCCATCTGCAAACAGTAAAACACTGGATCAGCCAGCGAATTGCCTATCATTGAGAACCCATTGGTTCCCATCTACAGCAAAACTCTGGAGTCTGCAAAGAACCCGCATGACACATCTGCAAAAAACAAAGCCCTGAATAAGCTTGCGAATCACTTCTCCTCGAGACTCCACTGTTCCGCTCTGCAAACAGCAAAAATCTGGATCAGCCTGCGAAAATCTACGTTTTCCCATCTGCAAACGCAAAACACTGGGTCAGCCTGCGAATGACTTATTGAGAACCTCCATGTTCCCATCTGCAAATAGCAAAATCCTCGATTAGCCTGCGATAACTCCTCATTGAGAACCCACGTGTTCCATCTGCAAATAGCAAAACTTTGAATCAACCTACCAATATAAATGCCTCCTCCATTCAGAATCCACGTGTTCCCATTTGCAAAATATCAAATCCTGGATCAGACTGCGAATGATTTCTCTTTCAGAATCCACGTGTTCCCATCTGCAAACAACTAAACCCTGGATCAGCCTTCCGATGACCTGTTTAAGACTGCGTATGACTCATCATTGATAATCCACGTATTTCATTCTGCAAACAGTAAGACCCTGTTTCAACTTGCAAATGACTCCTCATTGGGAACCCAAAAGTTCCCATTTGCAAGCAGTAAAACCTTGTTCGAGAATCCGCGTGTTTCCATATGCAAACAGCAAAATCTCGGATCAGCCTGCGAATGACACCTAATTTAGAACCCATGTATTCCCATCTGCAAACAACAAAATCCCGGATCAGCCTGCGAATGACTCCTTATTGAAAATTTACGTATTCCCATCTGCAAAAAAAAAAAAGAAAAAAAAAAACGGATCAGCCTGTGAATGACTCCTTATTGACAATTCACGTCTTGCTACCTGCCAACAGCAAAACCCCGGATCAGCCTGTGAATGACTCCTCATTGAGAATCCATGTGTTCCCATCTGCCAACAGCGGACCTCGGATCAGCCTGCGAATGATTCCTCATTGAGAGCCCATGTATTCCTCTCTGCAAACAGCAAAACCCAGGAACAGCCTGCGAATAACTCCTTATTGAAAATCCACGTGTTTCCACCTGTCAACAACAAAACCCTGGATCAGCCTGCCAGTGACTCCCCAGTGAGGACCGAAGTGTTTCCATCTGCAAACAACAAAACCTATATTAGCCTGAGAATGACTCCTCACTGGGAAAAATCACGTTCCCATCTACAAACAGCAATACCCTGGATCAACCTGAGCATGCAATCATCAAAACCCAGAACCTGTCTGCGCATGAATCGTCTCCATGGAAACCCATATGATTCATTAAAACCCTGGGCCAGCCTTCGAATGAATCCTAACTATAAACTCGCGTTTCCATCTGTTAACAGCAAAATCATGGACAATCTTTAACTGAATCATCTGTGAAAACCAACCCAGCGGGCACACAACGCCGATTCAACGTTGAATTCACGTCTACTGTGTTTTCGACATCTTTCAGAAAGACGTTTTTTGCTCGGCGCTTCAAACAGAAGAAGTAAATTTGCAAACTTTTGTCATGATTTAATGCAAAACCATTTGTCGCAATTATCTATGCGCAAAGAGTTTTATTCTAGCTAATGGTTTTTAAAAAATCCAATATTTTTTCACTTTTTCCCATAGTAAAACTGAATGCAAATTATGCAGAAATCTGCAGGGTAGATCACTTGTAAGCAGATTTTCAACAAGTTCCACTTGTTCAATTTTTCTGAAATTTTCACAATATTGTTGTGAAACATCAATTATTCAAATTCAGCAAAGAAAAGTAAAAAATATTTACTAAGACAAAAATTCCAAAAACTCACTTTACTATAGAAATTGCATAGGTCAGACCAATTTTTGGCGATAAATTTAATTTTAGGGTACATATTTAAGAACAAAATACAGAAACAGAAAAGACAAATGGTTTCTGATAAGATATAGCCAATCAGAACAAAATATTTTCATTTAAGATAAAACGCCAAGCAAAAACGTCTTTCTGAGAGATGTCAAAAGGACAGTAGACGTTAAATCAACGTTGAATCGACGTTGTTTCAACGTTGTGTGCCTGCTGGGAATGACCACTTATTGTTGTTTACATGTGAGAAGTTGTATGTTATGCAAGTAATGAGTCGTTCAAAGGCTGATCCAGCGTGTTCACGTGAGACCTTAAGCACAGGCTGATCATGTTTTTGCTGTTTGCATATGGGAGATGTTGTTTCGGGGCTTAACCCTTAAACTGCCAATCACAAGAATTGTCGTCTGCTTTGTCATCTGCTTGTGATTTTAATAGTCATTTCTGCAAACAGTGTGGACCCAGATCAGACTGCTCCCACACTGTTTGCCTGTGTGCAAAAATAGGTTTGAAAAGTTTGCAAGAATATTCAGCAGACGACATAAACAGACGACATTTACAGATGCAGGTTTTCTTGGCGTTTTAAGTGTTAATGGCTCTGATTTTGTCCTGTTTGCAAATGGGATCCTGGTGAGGACTCATGTGCAAGTGGCACAGGCTGGTGTTTGCATATGGCAAAAAAATATAGATTTCCCCAAGTAAAATGTCATGCGCATTGGTTTCCAGATTTTGTCAGTTTGGTTGTGAGAAATTGTTGTATTCCCCGCAGTAAGGTCTCAAGCGCAAGTTTTTTTGTTTTTTTTTTACATTCTGTGGCGTCTGATCTGGGTCAACACTGTTTGCTCAGGCCTGATTGTCCGAATACCGAGGGTAATTCACTGTTGAAACAGTCCTTCTTGTGTGTTATTATTAGTTAAGAATAACAAGTTTTGAAGAAAAATAACAATAAACAAGAAGATAACTGTTTTGTTTTCTTTTATTTTTTCTTCATGAAGTAATAAATAAATATTAACAGACCCTTAAGGAAAGTTCACAGAAGTCAGAGCCATAGATAAGGTATTGGCATTTTTAACAAAAAAAATGATTGTTATTTTTCTTATTTCTTCACAAAACATATGGTGTGGGTCTTTATTAGAATTATCTCGTTGAGGCAATTCTAATAAATAACCACAATATACGGGTTTCTGAAATTTGATAAAATATACATATCTGAAATTCGGTATCTAAAGTTCCGCATAGTGTCATACTTACCACAGATATCTAAACAAGCCCGAGCAAACAATGTAGACCCAGATCAGACGCCGCAGATGCGGCGTCTGATCAGAGTCTACATTATTTCTTACTCGTCGGACAGTTTTAGACACCTTAACAGCTTGTATAATGGTTTTGTTCAAATTTAAGGACAAGTATGGGAAGAAATTAGGGGTTTTAAATTTAGGATAAAAATGGTATTTATGTAACTTGTTATGTAAATGTTGCGCATCCATTGCCTCGGGTGCCTAGTGGTTTTTAAAACTGGCAGCGTCATCACTGTTGATGCAGATTGCCACAATATAATACAAGGATACAGACCGGGTGATGTGGATTTATAGTTACCCTAAAAGTGGTAATCACATTTGCGGTAGACGCCTTTTTTATTTTATTTTATTTATTTATTTATTTATTTATTTATTTATTTATTTATTTATTTATTTAATTATTATTATTATCATTATTATTATTATTATTTACATTTGCATTGCCATGGAAAATGAGGCTTGGCATTTCATGTGACTGGTCTACCTAACAGACGATTCACACAATTATTATTATTATTATTATCATTTGCATTACCAGTGAAACTATAGCTTGGCGTTTCATGTGACTGATCTGCCTAACAGACGATTCACACGAAATGCTAAGTCTTATTGTCTTTGAAAACAAGAATTTAAAAAAAAAATGTCGTCTAATACAATTTTGCTTAGCGCTTTCAGGGCTAAATTGTACGTGAGAAGATATTTTAAACATCCGTTATTTGCAACTTTTAATTTGTAAGACATTACTTAGAATTTTATTTCTGGTAATGGTTTTATTTATTTATTTCATGGAAAGATGTTATTTATGTGCGGAAAAGTATCTAAATTTAAATTTATGTAATTAACGTATCTGCTTCAACAAATGTACGAGAATGCCGGGCGAGAACTTGAAAGAAGGCTTCTTGTTTGCCCACATATTCTGGTTTAAATAATATTTTTTTCCAAATATTTTAAATTACAGGTACAAAAATACATGTGGAAAGTGTCTGAGCTAAAGTTCAGAAGGTACTAAAAATGTATATATGAATTGTGAGTAACATAAGTGAATTGTGTCTAACATAAGTGAATTGTGTCTAACATGAGTGTCGTGTGCAAAGGAGATGCGAGACGCAGTTTTAACTGGTAGAAGAACATTTATTTTTAATTTGATGTTTTATTATAAATTTGTGGTTTTATTGAATTTTAACTTGTATTAATTGGCAATCAACGGCTATGATTTTAGCAACAAAGACTTCAAATGACGTCAAAACGTACTTTGACCTGTAGACAAAGGATCATGCACCATCTTCGTTGACATGGGGCGGCCATGTTGAATTTTTAGCTTCGTCCTACTGAATAATTGCATTTTGATAAAGGGTGTTTTAAAATCATTTTGAAAACTGAATTTTTTACTTAGATTTTAATGAACTTTTCGTGAATACAATTTTGAGAAGAATAATCTTTGGACGTAGAAGAAAAAATAAATATGGCTAGAAAAAACAGTTTACTCTCTTATGGGTGCATGTCTCCATAGAGACTGGTCTTATTCCTTTTATATGTTCTTTCATATGGACAGTATATGTGATTTCAAGACTTGTGTATGGCCTTGAAGTGCTAAAATTATTACGGACTGACCAGTTCAAGGATTACCACATGGAGTTTCAAATTGTATAACACTGGCGCTGTCGAATATACTAGAGCATACAATAATTTGCAAACGACAAGGATACAGTCCAATATCAGACAGCTAAAAGGCAATAATTTATAAAGTCGGGAAATGAGCAAAAAAATTGGGTAGAATTTATCCAGGTATTCAAGGATTACCACATGGAGTTTCAAATTGTGTAACGCAGGCACTGTCGGGTATACTAGAGCATAAAAATAATTTGTAAATGACAAGGATTCAGTCGAATATCAGACAGCTGAATAATAGGCAATAAGTTATAAAGTCGGGAAATGAGCAGAAAAATTGGATAGAATTTATCCAGGTATTCAAGGATTACCACATGGAGTTTCAAATTGTGTAACACAAGCACTGTCGGGTATACTAGAGCATAAAAAATAACTTGCAAATGACAAGGATTCAGTCGAATATCAGACAGCTGAATAATAGGCAATAAGTTGTGAAGTCGGAAATTGAGCAGAAAAAAAATGAATAGACTTTATACAGGAATCGCCACAATCACAGAGCATAGCCTACCAATAACACCAAGAGGAAGCGGAAACATAACATGATAGACAGTACACAAGCCATAAACCAGAGAAATGCAAACGAAACAGCTCCCTATTTCCCAACAAGGTCATCAAAATGCTGGACAGGAGCCACTGAACACACTAAGGCAACGAACAAGACCAAACATCAAACAATATAGCTCTTGATAAGGCGCTTTTTTTCAACCAAAAAAGAATCTATATTTTTCTTATTTCACAACGAAAACATATGTTGTGGGTACTCATTAGAAGCGCCTCGGCGAGGCGCTTCTAATGAGTACCACAACATGTGTTTTCGTCGAGAAATAAAAAAAAAATCTATTTTCCTGATACCCACACTTATCTGGACCTATGAAAAAAGCCACACAGCAAGCAGCCACAAAGCAACACAAAGAACAAACAACATAGGGCCCATCGCTTCAGAATGGACA
The DNA here is from genome assembly GCA_964016985.1 of Anodontia alba. Classification (NCBI taxonomy): domain Eukaryota; kingdom Metazoa; phylum Mollusca; class Bivalvia; order Lucinida; family Lucinidae; genus Anodontia; species Anodontia alba. Next base: position 6,974,349 of record OZ024837.1, read on the forward strand.
GAACACAAGCTTCAAACTAAAGAAAATCGAAGCAACCAAATCGGTCTTCCCCAATAAGGTGATCACAATTCTAGACAGGAGCCACTGAACACGCTAACAAGACAACTAACAGGATAAAACATGAGCGGCTCCACAGAGAGCAGCCACAAAGCAACACAAAGAACAAACAACGCAGGAACCACAGGAACGCAGGGCCCATCGCTCAAGAACGGACAGAACACAAGCTTCAAACTAAAGAAAATCGAAGCAACCAAATCGGTCTTCCCCAATAAGGTGATTACAATTCTAGACAGGAGCCACTGAATACACCAATAAGACAACTTACAGGATAAAACATGAGCAGCTCCACAGGGAACAGCCACAAAACCACACAAAGAACAAACAACGCAGGGCCCACCGCCCAAGAACGGACAGAACACAAACTTTAAATTAAAGAAAATCAAAGCACTCAAATCCCTCTTCCCGAAAAATGTGATTGCAATGCTAGACAGGATTTACTAAACACAACAAGGCAACAATCAGGACAAAACATGAAAAAGCTACCGCAGCAAGCAGCCACAATGTCGCACAAAGAACAAACAACACCAGGAAGGAACCACTTTAGAACAGTCAGTAGTAAACACTACCGGGAGAGGGTGGGCAGTGTGTGCTTTCTCAGCAAACACAACGTTGAAATAATGTCGTTTCGACGTCGCTGCGACGTCGCAGCGACGTCGAAACGACGTTATTACGACGTTGTATGTTTACTGGGTTTCAATCGATGTTACTAGCACCAAATCTTCATTCTTGGGTCAAATATTGTAAAAATACAAAATGAGTGTTCCACTCAGGCAGTGAAATATTAAAGAAATAACATGTAAATCAAATTAGATCACTGTGATGAAACGAGATTACGATCTGCCTAATATTTATGTACAGTCGAACCTCAATGGCTCAAACAGCTTTGAGATCATGGGAACGTGTTCGAAAAATGGGTAGTTCGAGCCACTGAGGGTTAATAATTATTAGCGCCAGGTTAGAAGACAAAAGGGAATAATATATTGATGTCTTTTCGATTTTATATAAAATAATGGTTTGTTGAGTGTATTTATTAGAAGACGATTTTTACATTCTTGAATTTTGACGTCTACGGATGCAAATTGAGGTATCAGTCTAATATTAATAACAGAATGAGAAACAGTGTAGATCCTACTGAGACAGTTTATCCCCTGTTTTCACAGTACAGTAAAACCTCAATGACTCGAACACCGATGGCTCGTTTATCGTGGCTGATTCGAACTTTTTTTTGAATCCCTAGGAAATTCTTCTTATAGCTAAAGAAAACAAATATTCAGGGAAATTCAATAGACTTCTTATTACATTGTATTTTTTTCAAGATAATGAGTTGTTGTGTGCACTCATTATGATTGCCTCATCGATGCAATTCTAATGTGTACACACAACATAGTATTATTTTATAGAAGATTGAAAAGTCATCCCTAAATTATCCTTATTTGCCTCCTGATCTGGCACTATGTTTAACCGTCAGTGGTTCGAACTACCCATGTCTAGAACAAATTTCCATGGTCCCAAATATGTTTGAGCCATTGAAGTTCGACTGTATTTCATGTGAGAAAATGGTGATACATCTTACATAGACATGTTAACATAATGTCCTCCAATGTTTAACCAAGTGACTCTCACACACTACATATTGGAAGAGTCCAATTTTAATTTTAGGCACGTCCGGCTATGAGATTTACATATTCCTAGAGAAAAATGGCTAAACTATTTGCAAACAGTGGAGATCCTGATCAGACGCCGCGTTCTGCAGCGTCTGATCTGGATCTGCACTGTTTGCCAAATACCATTATACAGGTCTCCCGACTACAATGGGTTATATAACATTCTGGGGACATGCTCTTCACAGCAAGACAGCTTCAAGAGAAATGCCAGGAACAGAATGTAAACATCTACATGACCTTTGCCGACCATACCAAAGCATTTGACACAGTCAGTCGTGAGGGACTTTGGAAAATTATGGCAAGTTTGGCTGTCCTGCCAAATTCATAACAATGGCAGTTCCACGGTGGTATGCTTGCAAGGGTCCAAAACGATGGCAAGTTGTCTGATTCGTTCCCTATAACAAATGGAGTTAAGCAAGGCTGTATACTAGCTTCAACACTGTTCAGCATGATGTTTTCTGTCATGTTCACAGATGCTTTCCAGGATGATGACAGTGGTATACCTATTAGGTATCACTTTTGATGGGAAGCTTTTCAACCTAAGAAGGTTGCTAGCTAAATCCAAGGTGCAGACAGAGGTGCTAGATGAGTTCTTCTTTGCTGATGACATAGCAAAGAGTGCTCCAACAGAAATGAAAATGCAAAAATGTGTGGATCAAGTATCTGATTCATGTGACAGCTATAATCTCACAATCAGCATCAAAAATACCTAGGTGGTCTATCAGCCAGCACCTGGAAAGGTTCACAAGGAGCCTACCATCACAGTGAAAGGTCAACAACTGCAAATGGTAGACAAGTTCACCTACCTTGGAAGCACATTGTCTAGAGCTGTGCACATAAATGATGAAGTCAATGCCAGGATTGCCAAAGCTAGTGCAGTATTTGGCCGACTACATGGAAGTATTTGGGATTGAAGTGGAATCGAAGGAGACTTGACACAAAGCTGAAAGTCTACAGATCCGTGGTGCTGCCTACAGTATTATACGCATGCGAAACTTGAACAATTTACCAACGGCATGTCAAAAGACTGAACCACTTCCATACAAGCTGTCTTAGAAAACTTCTAAAGATCAAGTGGTTAGACAGGATTCCAGACACAGAAGTCCTGAAAAAGACAGGGATGCAGAGTGTACATACTCTTCTGAAATTGGCAAAGTAAAGATGGACAGGCCATGTAACCAGAATGCCTGATAAATGTTTACCAAAGAAAATCCTCCATGGAGAACTACAAATGGCACAACGCTCCCATGGTGGTCAGAAGAAGCGATACAATGGCACCCTCAAAGCCTCCCTTAAAGACTTTAACATACCAACAGAGTCGTGGGAAGAGATTGCACAGGATCGAGCAAAGTGGCGAGGCCTCATAAGAAGAGGTGTTGGTGAATACGAAGCAAAAAGAATCAGCGAAGCCGAGCAGAAACGTGCGCAGCGGAAAGCCAGAGATAAGGCATCACCAACAGAGCTTTCTTCCTCAGATCTCTCTTGTTCTATCTACAACAGGCAGTTTAGAGCTAAGATTGGTCTCATCAGCCATCTTAGAACACACAAAAAGTAACACTTCACGCATTCATTAGGATTGATCATTGTCAGTAATGACACACGATCGATATATAACATTGTTTTCTTATTTTTCAGGATACAAGGTGATTCAAACAATAAAACCAGAAAATTAACCATATTTTAAATATTACGTAAAAGCTAATATTTATTTCACTATGGGCCGTGGTGGTCAAAATCCTACACATCCAGGGACGTTCAACTGGGATGAGGTGAAGACACATAAGTCCCATGAAGACAGGTGGATTGTTATAGACGGTCAGGTTTATGACGTAACAGAGTGGTCCAAACGTCATCCTGGGGGCAGTCGTGTGATTGGGCATTATGCTGGCCAAGATGCAACAGTAAGTAACTTCTATGACTCGGACAACGATACATCACGAAAACATGTCTGTATAATTTTGACCCCCGCCCCGCCCCCACCCCCCCCCACCCCCCCCCTTAAGCCCCACTTTTATATGGTAAAACTGGGGATTACAGGTTTATACATTATTTTTCTTATTTCTGCTCTAAACATAGATTGTGGGTACTCGTTAGAACCGCCTCGTCGAGGCGGTTCTGACGAGTACCACAATCTATGTTTTGAGCAGAAACATGAAAATATCAGATTTTTTTTTATCTGAAAATTTTCATTTTGCGGTGGTAAAATTTCCAGTATATTTGAATAGGTATGTTTTCGTAATGAGCTTGTTTATGATGGCTGATTCGAACTCGTTTTTGAGTACCTATGAAATTTTTTTCGATAGCTCAAGAAAACACATATTTGGCATATTTCAGGGAAAATTTCTTATTTTATCATGAAAACACATTTTGTGTATACTCATTAGAATCGAATCGCTTCATCGATGTGATTCTAATGCTTACATGCAACATAGCGTTATTTTATAGAAGATGAAAAGACATCCTAATTTTTTTCCACATTATAAAAAAAAAAAAAAAAAAACCGTAGATTTTACGGTAAAAACTGGCAACTGGCTGCAAGTACATGTACCGTAAATTTTACGGGCGCCTGTAGGTTATTTACAGTAATCATTACACATGGTAGAGCAGTGTAGGGCAACGTAGGTAACGTATAAGACATATTAGGGATGTGAGCTAACGCACCGTATCTTAAGCTTACATATCCTTACCACTTCCTACGAGATAATTCCTGCAAAAGTTCTACGGGCCCCTTTGAAAATTACGGTAATGGGGATGGCAGCCAGTTGTCAGTATTTACCGTAAAATCTACGGGAATGTTTTGCAGTGCACTTGTCTCCTGACCGGGCGGTTCTATCAGGGTCGAGATGCGAAATGTCTTCTGAGTTTATTCCTATGAAAAGACCAGTTGCATATGTCGAGGGTTAAGCGCAAGACTGTAGTAACTCAAACATATTTTACTATATTGTTTATTGGCAACTTTGACCCCTTTGTAAACAATGCAAATTTAGGTGCCATTGCTCATACGAGCAATGGCACCTAAAATTCCATTGTTTACAGAAAGAAATATTGTAATCTTCATAACGCCTTCATGGTGAGGAGATTAAGTATTGGGAAAAACAACCATCTGACCTGCTACAGTCTTGCGATCAACCCTCGATGTGAGGTTTTCGGAATAACCCTTTTTTCAGAGAAAATAACTCGGGCTTAACATTATATGTCACTTGTTTGATTGCAGTTGATTCATGTAACAAAATGTACGGCTCGTATCTTGCTGATCTGCCGGGCTCTATAGCTCAGTCGGTAGCGCGTCTGACTGCAGATCCAGGGATCTCAGGTTCGAATCTCAGCTCAGCCACATAACCTTAGTGGAGATTGGTCAGGAACTGATTTCTGCGGGTCATTCTCCCCTTTCCACTGATTCAAGAAGGACAGTCAGTTACTGACGAAATAATGTGCTGAAGTCTAGTGAACCGCTTCGAGGACTAGGCCTGGCTGGCTCGACATGGCCTTTACAGCGTTAATTGGGCTGTAAAACTCCAACTTGACCTAATATCTTACTGATCTGCGAGCCAAGGGAATTAAATGGTTGTCATATCAGCTGCTAGTTATCTCTTTTGCATATCTTAAGGCGAATAAAGAGAATTGTTAGAGCCTGGGGCATCATGAAAAAAATACCTGTATAATTTTGACCCCCTTAAACCCCACTTTTATATAGTAAAACTGGGGTTTACAGGGGTATACATTATTTTTCTTATTTCTGCTCAAAAACATAGATTGTGGGAATTCGTTAGAACCGCCTCAGCGAGGCGGTTCTAACGAGTACCCACGATCTATGTTTTGAGCAGAAATATGAAAAATATCAGAAGTTTTTTTTATCTGAAAATTTTCATTTTTTTTGGTGGTGAAATTTCCAATATATTTGAATAGGCGTGTTTTCGTAATGCGGTATATATGAACTCACTTTAAACACGCGAGGTTATCTTCGACCATTCAGTACAGTCCATAGTTGATCGTCGAAGGAACCTATCCAACGGCTAAATAGTCAACCAGCGTACTTTAATAAACAAACGTGTTGTTCTTTCTTTCTTGTTTTAAAGCCCTTAGGTCCGCTTCTAATTTTTATCAAATTATTGTAGCGCACTATGTTGATTTATTTCTTGTCCAATTCGATGATTTTGTTTACACTTACTAAATTATTGAATTATTTAACCCATTGTAGTCTGGAGACCCCTAAAAAGGTAATTGGCAAACAGTGCAGACCAAGATCAGACGCCACAAAACGCGGCGTCTGATCAGGGTTTCCACTTTATGCAAATAGTTCAACCATTTTTTCTATAGAAATACCTAAATCATATACCTTGATATACCTAAAATCGAAAGTAGAAGCTTCCAATATATAGTGCGGGGGAGGTCATTCAGTCTCCAATGAGTTAAGCCTTACAAGTCTTTCGGTAGATTCAGCAGAGAACAAATTTATATTTTTTTCTTATTTATTTATTATTTATTTATTTATATACTTATTTATTTATTTTTTTTTAGAAAATAGGCTTTGCTATCTCATGCTAATAATTGCTTTAAGGAGACAATTTAAATAAATTTCGAAGTCTATTTTCTGAAAACAAACCAAACTTGAAGAATTTTAAGCGAGGCTCCATAGCACAGGCGGTAGACTGGCTCCAGTCGTTTTTGTTTTATATATATTTCTCTCTTTATATTATTTTTTTTATCATGATCCTCTTTAATCCTATGGCTGAACAAAAACGACCCTTTTTTCTAGTCAAGGGACTAAGGTAAACAAAAATCTATAAGTTATACAAGCTTTGTGTCCTCTCATAAAAGAGAGAGAGAGAGAGAGAGAGAGAGAGAGAGAGAGAGAGAGAGAGAAAAGAAAATAAAGAAAGGGTCTTGGGCTAGACTACACCGTCGGTAGAGCATCTAACTGCAGTACCAGGGGTCGCAATTTCGAATCCCTGCTCGTCCATACAACTTCGTGCAGATTGATTATGAAACCGTTTCTACGCCATTCTCCCCTTTCCGCTGATTCAAGAAGGACAGTTGTCAGTTGAAAGTTACTGGCGAACCCATGCTCACAAAGTACTGGTTAACTGCACAGAGCGCTGAGTCTGCTCCAGAAAAAGTGTGAGCTGGTTCACAGACCGGCTCGACATGACATTAACGGTGTTGACTGAGCGGTAAACTAAACAAAATGTATTTTTAACCCATTTATGCCTGGTGGAATCCTCCACTATAACCCTGGACCAGTCCATTTCCAATAGAAGGGTGTCTGGTTAGTTTTTATTATTACTATGTTTTAGAGAAATTCCTGTAGTTAATACAAACACTGTTTGCCACTGTCCCTTTTATGGGACGCTACGCATAATTGGGTTAAGTATATGAAGTTGTTTCCCCCTTGAAAACTGTGTCCCTTCACTCAAAGAAATATCTATGGATTTCTTTCTTTCTTTCAATTATACCTTTTATAACATTTACCATAAATCTATATCATTTTTTACAGGAGGCTTTTAATGCCTTCCACAATGACATGACGCTCGTGAAGAAGTACCTCAAACCAATACATGTTGGTTCATTAGCAGACAATGAGGAGTCTGAGATCAAGAAAGATTTTAGAAAACTGAAAGAAACAGCAACAAAAATGGTAAGTAGAAAACAAATGATCGCCTTTCGATAGTGGGTGGGGAGTGGTAAAATATGGTAGGCTGAATTATTTTATTTATTTATTTTTTATTATTATTACTTTTTTAGATAATAAATGTAAAAAAAATCAGAAAGTTTTATTCTTCGTGATAAATCTTACCTTTGAAAGATAATATAGAATATATTGAAATATTGAAATATTTTATGACCCATGCAGTTTTTTTACAAACGCTATTATTTTCAAATACTGTTTATTTGTTTTCTGTTTGTTTGTTTGTTTGTTTGTTTGTTTTTTGTTTGTTTGTTTTTGTTTGTTTGTTTTTTTGTTGTTGTTTTTTTTTTTTTTTTTTGTTGTTTTTTTGTGGGTTTTTTTTTATAATTTATTTATTTCGGTACATATGCTACATTATCTAAGCAATCAAAATAACAAGTTTTAACATATTAAAAAGACTTCTCATTCTGGTTTCATTTCCGGAGTCAGTAAATGTGAGCGCTAAGCAAATTTATAGCAGACGACAATTTAATTTTTGATTTTGTTATTTTTTTTTTCAGAAGTTCTATACATTTCAAATGTTAAATAAAATCTTATTTTAGGTAGATTCACATGAAATGTCAGACCTTCTTTTCCCTGAATAATAATAATAATAATAATAATAATAATAATGTCGTCTGCTGCAATTATGATTATCGCGTCAAGGGTTATATAAATAATTAGATTAATAATATTTCAACATATTATGGTATTTGTGGAGGAATAAGAGAAATACAGTCGAACCTCGATAGCTCGAACACCGATGGCTCGTTTACCATGGCTAATTCGAACTCGTTTTTGAGTCCCTACGAAGTTCTTCCGATAGCTCAAGAAAACAAATACTTAGGGAAATTTTCTTATATTAACGTGAAATTGTATGTTGTGTGTACTCATTAGAATCGCCTTGTCGATGCGATTCTAATGAGTACACTCAACATACAATTATTGTGTAGAAAATCGAAAAAAATCCCTAAATTATCGCCATTTGCTTCCTGACTTGGCACCATAATTAACCCTCAGTGGCTTGAACCACCCATGTCTCGAACAATTTTCTATGGTCCCAAAAATGTTCGAGCCATCGAAGTTCGACTGTATAATACTCCTTGACTAAAAAACGCTTTATCTAGAATTATTAAAATACAGTGCCGTCGTGGTTTTGTGTTCTGTTTTTCAGGGTTTGTTCACTCCCAGTGTAGTTTTCTTCTCTGTAATACTGCTACATGCGATTCTTCTAGATGTTTTCGGCTACTTAAATATGCTCTACTTCGGCACGGGCTGGATACCATTTTTGGTGTCCCTTGTATTAGTATCTGCTGCTCAGGTAAGGCATACAACGTCGTGCCGACGTCGCGGACATAGCATGATGTCGTAACCACATAGTTGGGTCCACAGGTGCTTGAAGTTTGGTCCATCGAACGTACTTATAATGTCCCATTGTATATATATAAATTCTAGAGCAATTTACGAAATGGCTTACCGTCACTTATGATTTTTGACATTATGACTTATTTATGGACAGAACTTCAAGCTCCTGTGGTTGGGTCACGGTATTTGGGAATACCGAAATCCAATATTTACCGGAATCTACCGGAATCCAATATTAATTACCGAAATCCAACTATATTGTCAAGTTTACCATGATTTGTGTAAATTTAGACATATCACTGTTAAATAACATATAATCAAACAATATGGCCAAGTTTAGAAGAATATTTTGGAATAATAACGATTTTATTAACGTTTTTTACAATTTCGGAATCTACCGAAATCCAATATTAATTACCGAAATCCAACTATATTATCAAATTTACCATGATTTGTGTAAATGTAAACATATACACTGTTAAATAATATATAAACAGATAATATGTCCAAATTTGGAAGAAGTTTTTGGAATAATAACGATTTTATTAACGTTTATATAATTTTCATAGGTGGAGTTACTTCCCTTCGTAGCTTAGCTCTGTGACTGGTACATAGAAGTACGGGGGAACACAGCGAAACATTTTTCATATTTTTCCAATAAATAAAGCTTTGATTTTTCCTGCAATTGTCTCCACTGGAGACGATATCAAGCATGAGATGTCAAGATATGAAGCATAGTATTGGTTTTGTTTTGCATTTAACTGCATGCAAATCGGTAGCCTAACGATTGTAAAAACTCTCCCACAAATACTTCATTTAAATGGATTTGTCCAAATTTAAACTTTACCACTTTAATTTCTGGGCTAATTCAGCAGATGACACCGAATACAGCGTCTGATAATTTGATATTTCTTATTTTTCCCTGAAAAGGTTTGATCCGGGTCTACACCTTTTTTGTGCGCACATAAGGCATTGACCAGTAATAACCTTACGCGGCGTTCAGCCGATCCCGGTTAGGGAGGGTTGTTACAGATTCTGTGCGTTATATAGCTATGTCTGGAAGATAGTTATTTAAGACTGGTGAACTCAAATAGTGTAGTCCTAGATCAGACGCCACGCTCCGTGGCATTTGATCTGGAACTACAGTATTTGCTTATGTCCTTTTATAAATGAGTTAATATATTTCAGCTATTGTATATAATTATATAATGTGTTTGCAGATATCAATTTACTTTTGTGCCATTTTCTAATTTGGTTAACATATATTTTAAATATTTTAAAAATCTATCAAGTTAACAATTTCAGAATTCTCTATATAGACATTCGCTTTTTTATGCATTAAAAGTTGCATTAATTATTTTATTTCTGGAGTTGAGTTTACTGCTTTAAAATATGTTTACTATTATTCTATTTCATATGGCATTGTTAAATTTATGACACGGGCGTCAAGCTAAAAAAGTGCCCTTGAACATGCGCAAAATGTACGGATTCACCCCAACGGGCAAACGACATCTTAGGAACGTCGCATCCACGTTGTGTGCCCGCTGGGACATCTTTCAGTTGCCCTGCATGCAGTCTAATCCGGGCTTTTGATCTCGATTCATACATTTTGCAGTACCAATGAGTCTGTTAGCAGACAGTGAAGACCCTGATCAGGCTGTACATCCGCACAGTCTGCCATCTTGGCCTTCGCTGTCCACATATGTCTGAGGACACGTTTTCGTATGGCATGGCAGATATATGGTTGATTCTTCAAATTGTTTAGTTTAATAAGTTGATATTTGAATATACAGTGTGTTTTTGAATATACAGTGTGTTTTTATATACTTTATGCTGTTGAGAGAGAGAGAGAGAGAGAGAGAGAGAGAGAGAGAGAGAGAGAGAGAGCTTTTATTACATTGAATTGATTACTTAATTGTGGAAAAAACAGTGCAAGTATAAAACATGTCTTGCTATATTTTATTCTGTTTGCCCTCTTACATTATCTGCCCAGGCTAAAAGTAATGTTTCGCTGTGTTTCCACGTATTTCTATATACTCGTCACAGAGCAAAGCTACGAAGGGAAGTAACTCCACCTATGAAAATTATAAAAACGTTAATAAAATCATTATTATTCCAATAAAATCGTCCAAACTTGGCCATACTGTTTAATTATACATCATTTAACAGAGTATATGTCTACATTTACACAAATCATGGTAAACTTGTAATATAATTGGATTTCAGTAATTTATTACTAGATTAAAGTTTAATCTGATGTTAAACTTCAAGCGGTCTTTTATACAAGCCAAAATTGAATTTACAAGGTGTTTTACTTTCGTTTTCCGCGCCGGTGTCCGCCATACTTTTTTACATCTCGTCCGGTCTCGCGGCAGGCGAGAGCCAGAGAGGTATCCCTTAATAGCGAAATAAAACACAACTAAATGTAATGTAATTGTGTTTTTGCATGCAATGCTTTTTGGCGAGGGGGGATAGTTATTTAAACTCTTTTAATATTTTGAATATATTAAATTGGTATTTTCAGTACCGCATTGTAAGATAGATCTCGTGAGATCTCGCGCGACTTCACTTCGCGCCTTTGTTTGTTGTTATGATCATGTGATAGCATTCAGCCAATCAGGAGTCAGGCACGCATGTTCTGAACCAATCAGATTTAAGTACTTTGTGACGAATAGACCCCGCAAAGGTTTAAGCGTCACTTTTTGAATGTTAGCTTTAAAGTAAGGCAGCCATTTTCAATCAGCAAAATATTACTTTAGAAAATCGGAAAAATGCGTGTTCAAAAACATTGAACTTCGGATTTTAAGTGAATAATACTGAACTGTTACCCAGAAGATCCTTATATACAAAAAAAAGCATAAATGTGGTAATGTTTTATTTCGCAATTCCAAGCTTCAGACTCGCGAGCAGAGCAGACATTATTAAGTCAGTTTTTGGAATACCCAAATGGTATGTTTTATCAGAAAAAGAAGAGCAGAGACTATTTAACTACATAATGTCGACAGAAACTGTGCAAGAGGCCATCTTTAACCGTATACTGGACTGCTCGACGTTTTGTGACGAGGCGTCTTGTTATTTTTGTTTGGAGACCGAGCCGGTAATGTGTCGCTCTCGAGTTATGGAACGCAGGGATTAAATGAACGCAGTAATAGACGCGATCATTGGACTAACAAACATGGCAAATGAACAAAGAACGGGGGAAACTCCCGAACCCTCTGACGAGGACTTAACAAAACAATTTCTCCTGCAAAATAAAGTCTCGGAGCAATGTACGAACGAGCTAATTCAATACAGGGGATTTACGAGTTTGTATGCCCTGGCACTGGCAGAACCAGAGGACGTTCTGGGGCCAGAAATCCCCACTGGCCAACAGAGACTCATACTTCATCTAGTAAAAGTGCTAAAATCTCAGTCGGAAGACAAGTCTGCAGACAAAACAGGTGCGCCTAAGCAAACACCGCTACAAAATACGGATCCTGGCTTGACACCCCAATCGTCAACGGCTCAACAGCCAGCTCTTCAGCATCCTACACTGCCCCCTCACCAGGGTTGTGCACCAACGGTACAAACCAGCGATTTATATGGCTCCGCTATTCTACATTCAATGATAGCGGAACAACAGAATCTCCGGGACAGCAGCTCGACAACGGCTCCCTGCCCCGCCCCGGCCATCAACCCCAATGGATACACCAGTCAACAGCCAACTTGGAATGACCCACAGATACACTTATCAACCGCCACTGGTAAGTCAGTTTCTGCTTTTTATGACATCTGTGACTTCGTTCAGGGCAGTATTGAAGAAGAAACCATCATAGGTGGTCAGGGCGATCAGCATATTGTTGTTAAATCTGGTCCAAGAAGGCCCAAATTAGAGAACTTAACTCTTAGTCAGTGGTCAGTAGCCAACCTGGCAATTCTTTATAAGTTGGTGGGGGAGAACAAGTTAGGTGGCAACTCCATGCTGGATTACCTTTCGTATACTACTAAGGTGTATCAGCTGGTACAGCGCTTTAGTTTGCCATCTGTGCTTTTGTATGACCGGGAATATCGCAAGCTGCAAGCTAGTATGAATTTCCGCTGGGGAACGGACGTCCAGCACTTGCATACTCTATGTCTGCAGGCTCGAGATAAGCCTGTAGCACAGGGTATGCAAGGTCCAAAGAAACCGGGCACTCAGAGGCCGGGTGGTGGCAGAGGCGATAAGTCAAGGCGCGATACACCAATATGTCGAAACTTCAATTCCACCAGGGGCTGCACCCATCCTAACTGTAGTTACAAACATGAGTGTATTGTGCCAGGGTGTGGCAAAGCCCACACTGTCATGACACACACAACTGAAAAAAAGTAGGTGTTGAGGTCAAACCTGTTCCGGGACTCCAGTTCTCTGCTTGGGAGCAAGAATTAGCTAATGATCCTGATAAAGAATTTTTGCTGCAAGGGATTGCAAATGGGTTCGATATCATTGATGATGATGTAGTTGTCTCCCCTGTCTCAGTGGAGAACCATCCGTCTGCTAGGCCTTCCAGTAAGCTATATGGGAAAGCGACTGAGCAAATTCTCACTGAGATAGAGCTTGGCAACTATGTTATTTGTGATAGCCCCCCAGAGATTGTTAGTCCCATTGCTGTGATCCCGAAAACTGATGGCGGCGTTCGGCTGATCCACGACTGCTCTCGACCGATTGGAAATGCAGTCAATGACTATTGCTCAACAGATTGGAAACAAAAATTTTCCACTGTTGACGATGCAGCAGCTCGCATGACGGAGGGTTGCTTCTTCGCCAAGGTGGACTTAAAAAGTGCATACAGGTCGGTGGGTCTTAGTCAGCGCAGTCAGCAGGTGACGGGACTTAAATGGCAAATAAATGGGCAAACTGTATATATGCGTGATTCGAAACTTTGTTTTGGAGCCCGGTTAAGCCCGGGCATTTTTCATAGAATAACACAGGCAGTAAAAAGAATGATGGCCCGGAGGGGGTTTGACCTTGTTGTTGTGTACTTGGATGACTTCCTTATTATCTCCCAATCAAAAATTGAGTGTCAAATTGCCTTAAATGTCCTCATTCAGCTTCTCAGGAGGCTGGGTTTCTCCATACACTGGGGTAAAGTTGTCGACCCGACCACCAAAATCACATTTTTGGGGATCGAACTTGACTCTGTAGCAATGGTGCTTCGGCTCCCAGATGACAAACTGCAAAGTTTTAAGCTGGAACTTCAGGGTTTCATACATCGCAAGCGCGTGTCCAAGCGTCAACTGCAGGCTCTGGCCGGTCGGTTATCTTGGGCGGCTGGAGTAGTGAAAGGCGGGCGAGTTTTTCTCCGCCGGATCTTTAACCAGATCAATGTACTCAAGCATGTTTCGCATAAGGCAAAACTGTCTAAAGCAGTTAAAGAAGACCTACTCTGGTGGGTCAACTTCTTGCAAACTTTTAATGGGAAATCAGCCTTGTTGGAGGCAATGCCCATAGACTGTGTGTTTACCGATGCGTGTGATGATGCAGCTGGAGGAGTCTTTGGTGCAGACTGGTTTTATACCAACTGGACCAGGGATATCCCCCAGGCGCAAAACCTTCATATCAATGAAAAGGAAGTTCTAGCAGTAGTGGTTGCTGCCCATCGCTGGGCCCCATTTTGGGCAAACAAACGAATCATCATACGCTCCGATAACATCACCACAGTTGCATCTATAAACAAATGCACCTCCCGCAATGACTTCATTATGCAATGCTTGCGGAAATTATTCTGGTTAGGCGCGACCTTTAATTTCCACCTTACATCTAGATATGTCCAGGGCCATCTTAATGTAGCAGCTGATGCGGCCTCTAGACTTCACTTACCTGGTTACTTGCAAGTGCTACTACAGTATACTGCCGGCACCCCCTTGGACTTGCATATGTCACCTAATTCCCTTCTGTTTCTCTTCAACAGAATCAGAAGAAAGCCCTCCCCAGTACTCCAATAGTGATCATCATCCAGCTCCCTCATCACTGTCGTGTGAACTTGACCAGGAAGTGTTATTCTACCGAGGGCACACCTTTGCACCTTCTACTACTCAGACTTATATTGCTCAAAGGCAATCTTTCCTCCAGTTCTGCCAAAAAGTAAGCATTCCACCAGTCCCCCTGTCCCAAGAGAATTTAGGTAGATATATTGCTTATTTATCTAGGCGACTAACTTTTAGTTCAGTAAGACAATATCTCAATGCAGTACGCCTTATGCACCTAAACGCAGGCCATTCGAACCCCCTGGAAAATAATTGGTACGTGGCCTCAATCCTGAAAGGGGTAAAAAGGGTTAAGGGAAATAAATCTGAGCAAAAGTTGCCTATTACTTTAGACATATTAAAAATGTTAGTGGCCCGGCTAGATATGTCCAACTCCTTGGATAGAGTGTTTTGGACTGTATGCATTGTTGCCTTTTATTCCTTTTTTCGTAAATCTAACCTATTAGTACCAAACATTGCGTCATTTGATCCATCTCGCCATCTATGCACATCTGATGTAGAATTTCAGAGTGAAGGGGCTGTGTTGACTGTGCGGTGGTCAAAGGTAATTCAGTTTCGTGAGCGGACTCTGAGAATCCCATTGCCAAAACTAAGGAATCCACTTTTCTGCCCATCTACAACCCTATTGGGTCATTGTCTGACCTGTCCTTCAGTTCAGGGCCCTACCCCCCTTTTTCGCTATGTCGAAAATGGTACTCCAATCGCATTGACCCAAACAAAATTTGTCAGCAAGTTGCGTCATAGCCTGGCGGACCTGGGATTCCCTGCTGACCATTACAGTGGTCACAGCTTCCGTCGCGGCGGTGCCCAGTTCGCCTTGCAGTGTGGCCTACCAGTGGAATTAATCAAACTACAGGGGGACTGGAACAGTAATGCCTATGAAAGGTACTTGCAACCTTCCTATGATCTCCGTAGGAAAGTGGCATGTACAATGGGTTCCCATACAATGAGCTTTCTCGAACCAGGTTGCACTGATCAGGTCACAGATGTGTAATTTGAAGCGGACTGACTTACACTTGTCTCGATGTTGTATGTATATATGTATTCTTGATGTTGTTGTTTTGTATGTTCATTCAACTATGGATCGGTAATAATGGCATAATTTTACTTTTTTTTTTTTTTCATGATTTTATTACACTTATTTTCGCCTACTAATAACACTACTTCTACCCTTTGGGTCTTTGGAGGTATTTTTGAAATGGTTTACTATATTTGACATGTTCTAGTCAGAAGAAAATGGAATGTGTTTGCAATCCATTTCATGCTTTGTATATATGCAAACAAAACATTTCAAATATATGGTTCTTTGACCCAAAGGTGTGGTTTGTCTTTACTCATAGACCAGCAGGACGTAACATTAGGCGGTCACCACTGCTCAGTCATGGATTTGAACTGGAGATTGCACGAGACAGCTACCCTAGATTCATATCATTGCAGTCCGAGTCTTGCAGGGAGTTAGCGCAATCTACAGTTTGGAGCTGGGGGCTGGGCAGGGGTGACCAATTGATGTAAGCGAAGTAAGTTTAATTACTAGATTAAAGTTTAATCTGATGTTAAACTTCAAGCGGTCTTTTATACAAGCCAAAATTGAATTTACAAGGTGTTTTACTTTCGTTTTCCGCGCCGGTGTCCGCCATACTTTTTTACATCTCGTCCGGTCTCGCGGCAGGCGAGAGCCAGAGAGGTATCCCTTAATAGCGAAATAAAACACAACTAAATGTAATGTAATTGTGTTTTTGCATGCAATGCTTTTTGGCGAGGGGGGATAGTTATTTAAACTCTTTTAATATTTTGAATATATTAAATTGGTATTTTCAGTACCGCATTGTAAGATAGATCTCGTGAGATCTCGCGCGACTTCACTTCGCGCCTTTGTTTGTTGTTATGATCATGTGATAGCATTCAGCCAATCAGGAGTCAGGCACGCATGTTCTGAACCAATCAGATTTAAGTACTTTGTGATGAATAGACCCCGCAAAGGTTTAAGCGTCACTTTTTGAATGTTAGCTTTAAAGTAAGGCAGCCATTTTCAATCAGCAAAATATTACTATATTGGATTTCGGTAGATTCCGAAATTGAAAAAAAACGTTAATGAAATCGTTATTATTCCAAAAAATTCTTCCTAACTTGGCCATATTATCCGTTTACATATTATCTAACATTATACATGTCTAAATTTACACAAATCATGATAAACTTGATAATATAATTGGATTTCGGTAATTAATATTGGATTCCGGTAGATTCCGGTAAACATTGGATTTCGGTAATCCCAAATACCCGTTGGGTCATTGTTATCAAGCGGACGCACAATGTTAAAACAGCATTGATGCAACGTGACGTTGCATCGAAGTTGATCTGACGTTTTATAAACATCATCTGCCCGATGGATAGTTTGTTTGTGTTTGTGTTGAGGTTTTACGGCCCAGTCAACCCAATGGGGTCATGTCGAGCGCGGTCAGTTTACCTAACCACACGTTTACTGGGCAGGCTTAGTCCTCTAAGCGGTTAACCAGCATTGTGCACATTCTTTCGCCAGAAACTGACAACTGCCCTTCTTGAATCAGCAGAAGGGAGAGAATGACCGTAGAAAATATTTCATGATCAATCTCCACGAAAGAATGTTGCCGACCTCGGCGGGGGTTGAACCCGCGACCTCCTGGTCTCCAGTCGGACGGCGCATCCAACTGAGCCACCGAGGCCGGCCGATGGATAGTTTGCTGGGATGTATTTTTGGGATAAATCTACGCAAAGAAAGTAATTCCAAGATTCACGCGATACGTCTGATACAGGCATTGATATATTAACTGAGCCAGCGCACGACAAAACCTACAATAAGACTTGTGCGACCAGCGAAGATTCAGATCAGCCTGCGTATTCGCGCAGTCTGATCAGAGTCTTCGCTGATCGCATGTGCCTTCTACAGCCTCCAGGCTATCCAAAGAGGGATAAAAGAGAACCCTTGACGTACTCAGTGGATGTACAGGCTGGTCTGAGTATTTGCTGGTTACACAGGTCTTATTGTATAGGTTTTGTCGTGCGCTGTGTCAATTATCACTTAGCCTTCATATTTCTATGAAATCAAACTCTACTTCTACATGAAATGTGCATTAAAAACAAAATGAGTGTGCCTTTTTGTATCTCCACTAATTTCAGAAGAAATGGGGACCTCCAAATGTCTGCTTGCACTTCCAACTACGGTAGCTTTTCTTTGACTCTTTCACTGCCATAGGCGATGATAACAGGCTTTTACAAACAGCGTAGATCCAGATGAGACGGCTCATTATGAGCCGTCTCATCTGGATCTACGCTGTTTAACATTCAGTCTTGCAACTTTACATATAAACTTATTTCTAGTTGTTACTCTGTTAGAAAAACAAAGCAGACGACAAATGTCGTCTGAAATTTGGCAAAGAAAGAGTTAATCTCAGAGACATGTAGACCTTATTCATATTTCTACACTGTGTTCTTCTACAGGCTCGTCCACATGATAAAAGCTGCTGGACTTTACAGAGCCCGGGTTGCTTCCATACGAATATAGTTCTGTATTAAAGAGTTCATTTTTTGGCTATTTCTAAAGTGTTTTACCTGCTTTGGTGCCACTGCTCAAAATGTATGATTCAGGCAATTCTGCAGTAGATATTAGCGAAGTTGTATATTTTTTGGTGGTTATTTGACTGTGAAAGAAGAAAATCATCTGGGCCCAGTTGTTCAAAGCGTCGTTAGCTTAACGAGCTCGTTAAGGGTCATTTCGTTAACTGTTTAAGCGGATTCAATATACAATATTCTGATATTTTTTTGCTGAAAAAATGTGAGTAGCTTTTGCACTGCAAAAGCTACTCACATTTTTTCAGCAAAAAAAAAAATCAGCATATTTGCATATCACTCAATTAATGTAAATTTTAACGACTCATGAACTAATGATGTCGTTAGCTTTGAACAACTGGGCCCTGGTATATATATACGACTTACACTTACACCTGACTTGTGCCAGTGTCTTCGGATTACATGACACGTGACCTACCATTCTGTTTCTAGTTTTGAAAATTTTACAGGGACTGCTATCAGGCAAGTTCCAAGTATTGCAAGTTTTGACCATTTGATCATAAAACTAAAAAAAGCTGTAGGCTGTAGTACATTTGCAAAATGTATAAAGTATAGAAGGGAAATACAGTCGAACCTCGTTATCTCGAACTCGCTTATTTCGAATTACCGCTTATCTCGAAGTGAAAATCTGGTCCCTGTTTTAACATGAAACTATGACAACAGGTAACAAAATAATGTGGAAAAGAGGAGGAATTGCTCCTGAGGAGCAATTTCTCTTCTTTTCCACATTATTTTATAAATTGCTCCTAAGGAGCAATTTCTCCTCTTTTCCACATTATTTTATATATATATTTCTAACTTCAGGAGTCAAATTACACATTCATTTGTTAAATGTGATTGTTCAACTTATTGTTTTCCTCACTCTCTCAACTCTGATATGTCGAGGTACGGATATCTCGAAGTATTTCAATGAGTCCCTTGGATTTCGAGATAACGAGAGTCGACTGTAAATGGTAGTCTGTTGCCGAAAAGATGCAATTTTGCAGACAAAATAAGTAATCTGTTTTTTTTTTGTTTTTTTTTGTTTTTTTGTTTTTTTGTTTTTTTGTTTTTTTTTTAAAGCAAATGTATGTAATAATATTCTGTTTTCTGCTTTGTTTTAGACTCAATTTGGATATAACCAGCATGACTACGGTCATTTGTCAGTGTTTAAGAGCAGGAAACTGGACCGTGCTTTACACCATTTTGTTGCGGGATTCATGAAGGTGGGTAACAAATAGCCTGACCCCATGGCTAAGAGTTTTTTTTTGTTGTTGTTGTTGTTTTTTTTTTCTAATCTAAACAAGGTAAAATACACCTTCTTGACTATCTTTCTATGCATACCATCTCCCTTATCTAACAGAAACTCATAGCTGATCAGCCAAATCAGAGAGAAAGACATTCCAAAAGAAATGAGTTTTGTAAAACAGAACTCTTCTTTTTATATGCTGATTCAAATATCAGTTAGACGGAAACCAGTCTAGGTAACAAGTAGCAATTGGATGTTTAAGATGTAGGGTACAATGAACTAATTATTTTATTTCTTTGAAACAATCAGGATATTACACACAAACATTTTCCCCGTCAAATGGCGCACAGAGGCTCGGGGAGGGCCATCTCTCTAAGCATCTTATATTATATCGTTTACATGTAATATACAGAACCCTGTTTAATAATATTATAATCAACTATACCAATCATGTAATTATGATAAGTTTAAAGGAAAACACTTACAGAATTAATAATCTTTTCAAAGTTAAAGACCTACAATAGCTGAGAAAATTGATGCAAATTTTATCAAAATCGGTTTAGAATTAAGAAAATTATGGGTATTTGAAGATTTCAAACAAGGCTGGCATTGGCGCCGCCATTGTTGTGAGTTTGTGGTGTCTTTTGCTCTTAATTAAATTGCATTAACTGAATAACTCACATATGCAAAAACATCAAATGCTATCTTCTTTGGTATAATAGCAACTTATTTCCCTAAAATTGCCTTGTTTTATGTCTAACAGAAAGTCTTATTGTCATTTTAGAATTTTTAAGTCCGTCATTAAATATTCAAAATGGCGGCGCCCATGTTGACAATTACAAAAGCTAAAAAAACTCCAATAACTTCCTCATTTCTTGATGTAGTTTGATAAAGCTAACTACAAAATGTTCAGTTTGTAGATATCTTGAACATCAGACATACTTTATATTTTGTGAGTGTTTCCCTTTAACAATATTATATGAATGAAGAGAACATATAATTATTTGTCCTATCCTGTCTGAGGTGTTTTATATTCAGAGTATGTGTAGTCTCTTCCAACTCTTATACGATAGAGACTGATGTATTAATGATGTTTGTAACATTTATTATCAGCATCAAGCTACTCCAAATACTGGGACATCCCAAAATTACATCTTTACATGTTGTTATTTCCAGGCAGTTCCAGCTAGCTGGTGGAACCATATGCATTACCAGCATCATGCAAAACCTAATTGTGTAAGTATACAAAAACTGATAAATTTTACCTGTTATTCTTGCTACCGCAAACTGACCATTGTGAAAACAAGCCTATTCAAATATACTGAAAATTTTACCACTAAAAAATGAAAATATTCAGATAAAAATTCTGATATTTTTCATATATCTGCTTAAACATAGATTGTGAGTACTCGTTAGAACCGCCACGGCGAGGCGGTTCTAACAAGTACCTACAATCTGTGTTTTTGAGCAGAAATAAGAAAATTAATGTATACCCCTGTAAACCCCAGTTTTACTATATAAAAGTGGGATATAAAGGCTCCATATTCCTCAAAAATGGACATTTTACTATCCAATAAATGTTTTATAAATTGATATATGGTATTAATATAATCATAAAATGTGGTATCTGACAACCTGTAAAATTTCAGTTGGGCTCTCGATTTGAAGTAGATCAAAAATGAAATGATTTTTATCGTATCTCAGAATTAATGTTGCCAACATTAATTCAGACGCATGATAAAAAACATTTTATTTTTTTTTTTTTTTTTTGATCCAGTTCAAGAACGAGAGACTAAATGAAATTTTACAGGCTGTCAGATGTCACAATTTATGATCGTATTAATATCATATATCAAACCTTTCTTGGTTAAAAAATGTTTATTTTTTTTATGAATATGGTGTCTTTAAAGGGGTCAACATTATATAGGCATGTTTTCGTGATGAATGTCTAGGGTTGGGCGCATAGTGGTCCTGTTTGTGGTTTTGTGTTGTGGCTTCAGATCGCCATTGAGCCTTTGCTGTTATTTCACCACACTGTTTTTAATTAGGGGATAACTGCATTCAAATTTGCCATTTGGGGAGGTAATTCGGCGGTTTTACGGTCGGAAATTTCGTTTTACGGCGACGCGTCAGCGGAGCCGTAAAACGTAATTTGCGACCGTAAAACCGCCCATTTACCTCCCCAAATGACAAATTTGATGCAGTTATACCCATTCTAATGCATTTATTCATTTTTTCTGTTGAAAAAATGTACTATTTGCACAAAACGACAAGTGCTTCAAGCTGCGTAAAACCAAATGCCAGCCAATGAGAAGCGACGTTACGTGATGACGTCGGATTTGCTACAGTATATCGCAGAATATACCGTTGCAAATTTTTGACGTTATCCAATCAGACGTCGCGTTACATACGCGACTGCATTAGAATTATAATTATATGTGTTTCACTGTTATGTTTCATATTTGAGACAGAGGGCCTATATGCGGGCCGAACATGTATTAGTAATTAGAGCTTCATTAGAATTAAGGGTGATGTTTCGCAGGACTAAAACTGGTTTAAGCCCCCAATAGTTTTCCTATACTGACCGCGTCAAGGCGTCACACAGATGCTTTTGGTGCCTTGGGAGGGCTGTGCTTCGTGATTGTGGCATTTCTTGGGTATCTTCTCTAATATCTTTGCTGGTACTCATGAGTAGAACTCACAGCGTTTTCGTTAGAGAGGTGATTCCACTGATAAGATCATTTTCATAGATCATATGAAAAATATCAGAATTTTTATCTGAAAACTTTCAGTTTTTGATGGTGAAATTTTCAATATATTTGAAGAGGCATGTTTTCGTAATGTGTGGTTCTAACCATTTCATTTTTATTATAGATATCCAAGGACCCTGATGTCAGACTGGACCTGGTGTTTGTAGTGGGAGATGTTATGCCTGCTCAGGTGAGTGAAAACTACATCCTAGCAGGCACACATAGTTGAAACAACGTCGGTTCAACGTTGATTATACGTCCGCGTTTCAACGTTGGTGCCTACTTGATAGAGGAATGGCGGTATCGAGTGCGTCTGACTGCAGGTCCAGGGATCGCAAGTTCGAATCTCAGTTCAGTCACATAACTTTCGTGTAAATTGATCATGAAATAAGTTCTATGGTCATTCTACCCCGTCCGCTAAATCAAGAGGGGCAGCTGTCAGTTATTGGTGAAAGTATGTGCAAAAAGTACTGATTAACCGCGTAGATGACTAAGCATGTCCAGGAAAGATAAGGAAAAGGCGTTGTAGGTTGTCTGACTAACTCGGACTAACCCAGACAGCATTCTATGTAAATCTATATCGGGCCGTCATCGGCCCGTCAGGGTAGCTGACGGGCCGATGACGGCCCGATGTAGATTTACGTAGAATGCTAGCTGGGAAGTTATCATCTCTGATTGTTGCTTTTCTTAAACATATGCAATACTATTTTAGTTTACGCACAATTTTGGTCAAATTTAATGCGCGAAGCTAAGCGCATCCAATGAGTACCCACTACATATATTTTTGCGGAGAAGTTAGAAATAAATACTAATACATTTGCTCAAGATCTGTAAGTATTTTGTCTGTTTTTTTCTAGGTTGCCAAAACGAGGAAGAAGAGTATGCCTTTTAATTTTCAGCACAGATATTTCTTTGCAAGTAAGTTGAATTAATATACTACATGTACTCAGGGTTTGATTAACTGTATTTTACCCTCACTATTGGAACATTTTAACCATACTTGTCCAAAAATCAGAGCAAGTTCATTTTACCACCAGTTGATATGTCTAAAACTGCCGAATGAGTGGCAAACAGTGGAGACCTAGATCTGCGGACTACACTGTTTGTCGAGGCATATCTGTCCCAGATTTTCTGGGTAAATGCAGTAATGTACTACTCAGAAATTGATTTACTCCATTTTACTCTCACTCCTGGAACATTTTACAAAACTTGTCCAAAAATCAGAGCAAGTTCATTTTACCACCAGTTGATATGTCTAAAACTGCTGAATGGATGGTAAACAGTGGAGACCTTGATCTGCGACCTACACTATTTGCCGAGGCATATCTGTCCCACTTCTTCAGGTAAACGCGGTAATATACTGCTCAGAAATTGATTTACTCGATTTTACTCTCACTACTGGAACACTTTAACCAAACTTGTCCAAAAACCTGAATAAGTCCATTTTCCCACCAGTTGATATGTCTAAACTGCTGAATGAGTGGCAAACAGTGGAGACCGATATCTGCGATCTACACTGTTTACTGAGGTATATCTGTCCCAATTCTGTGGGAAAATGTAGTAATGTACTACTCAGAAGTTGATTTACTCTATTTTACTCTCACTGCTGGAAAATTTTAATCAGACTTGTCCAAAAGTCTGAACAAGTCTATTTTCCCACCACTTGATATGTCTAAAACTGCTGAATGAGTGGCAAACAGTGTAGACCTTGATCTGTGACTTACTCTGTTTGCCAAGGAATATCTGTCCCAGATTTTCTGGGTAGATGCAGTAATGTACTACTCAGAAATTGATTTACTCCATTTTACTCTCACTCCTGGAACATTTTACAAAACTTGTCCAAAAATCAGAGCAAGTTCATTTTACCACCAGTTGATATGTCTAAAACTGCTGAATGGATGGTAAAGAGTGGAGACCTTGATCTGCAACCTACACTATTTGCCGAGGCATATCTGTCCCACTTCTTCAGGTAAACGCGGTAATATACTGCTCAGAAATTGATTTACTCGATTTTACTCTCACTACTGGAACACTTTAACCAAACTTGTCCAAAAACCTGAATAAGTCCATTTTCCCACCAGTTGATATGTCTAAACTGCTGAATGAGTGGCAAACAGTGGAGACCTAGATCTGCGACCTACACTGTTTACTGAGGTATATCTGTCCCAGTTCTGTGGGTAAATGCAGTAATGTACTACTCAGAAGTTGATTTACTCCATTTTACTCTCACTGCTGGAAAATTTTAATCAGACTTGTCCAAAAATCTGAACAAGTCTATTTTCCCACCAGTTGATATGTCTAAAACTGCTGAATGAGTGGCAAACAGTGTAGACCTTGATCTGTGACCTACTCTGTTTGCCAAGGAATATCTGTCCTAGTTTTTTTTTTTTTTTTTTTTTTTTTTTGTATATGCGGTAATATAGGCTACTGCTCAGAATTTGATTTACTCCATTTTACTCTCACTACTGGAACATTTCAACCATACTTGCATCTTATTGTCTTATCTTAGCACTGCTTATTGACACATCTTGTTTGTCTTGTTTCAGTTGGACCACCTCTTTTATTTCCGATTTATTTCCAAATTATGGCGATCCGACATTTGATCACACGGAAATTAAAGCTGGTAAGAAATCAACATACATATTACAAAGATTCAGACAGAAGGAACGAAATGAAAAGAAAACGTACATGTGCGCCCAGCGAAGATTCGGATCAGCCTGCACATTTACGCAGTCTGATCAGAATCTTTACTGGATGCATTTTGGATAGCCAGTGATGCAAAGTTTCGTCATGCACACAGTGAAGACTGATCTGACTGTGCGGATGCACAGGCTGATTTGAGTCTTCGTTGGGCGCTCATGTCCGAAGGTACGTTTTCTCCCGTAGCGGCTCAAATTACCATAACAACTTGAAAATAAAATTCAGTCGTAAAAACTCCAAGCAAACAGTGTACACATAGATTAGACTCTCCAAATTAAACAGCCTGATGGGGATTTAAACTATTTACCATTCAGCATGCAATTATGCGACACACTCAGCTGATAGTGAGATCAACTCATTTTAGGGAAACACTTTGCGGGTATTCATTAGAAGCACCTATATAACCAAGGAACTTCTAATGAGTGTCCACAGCATATGTTGTTTTTTTTTTTGTTATTGTTGTTGTTGTTGTTGTTGTTGTTTGTGTGTGTGTGTGTGTGTGTGTGTGTGTGTGTGTGTGTGTGTGTGTGTGTGTGTGTGTGTGTGTGTGTGTGTGTGTGTTTTCATGCAGAAACAAGAAAATATAAATTATCTTTTAGACTAAAATGTGTCTTATTGAGAGTTCTGTTTATACATGAACACTTTCATGTGAAAAAGTTTTAAGATGGGGAACTATGAGAGTATTCTAAACTGATTAGAAAACTTCATTTTTCATTGGCTATTCTTTATTGTCTGACGAAATGTTTGTCTACTTTCAGGAATCGGCTTTAACAATTGCATACTTCTGCAAGTTTGCCTATATGTACGTACCTCTGCTTGGAGTGAAGTGGACTCTTATCTATTATTTTGCTATGAGGTAATGTCTTTTATAATGAGGTTTTCAAAGTGATCTTATCTTTTACTTTTGTTATAAGATCTTTTTATTGCGAGGTTTCCAAAGTGATCTTATCTTCTATCTTACTGATAAGGTATTTATGGTGATCTTTCCAAGGCCATCTTAACTACTATTTTTATGGAGTAAGAGCTGTTATTGTAAGGTTTCCAAAGTAATTTTATCTTCTACATGTATTTTGCTTCGAGGTAAGATCTTTCACTGTGAGGTTTCCAAAGTGATCGTTTTTACCATTTTGTTATGGGGTAAGATCTTTTATTGTGATGTTTCCAAAGCAAAGCGATCTTATCAATTATTTTGCTATGCTATGTGGTAAGATAGTTTAGTGTGAGATTTCCAAAGTGATCTTATCTACATTTTTTGCTTTGAGGTAAGTTTTTTGTGAGGTTTCTAATGTGACCGTTTTTACTATTTTGTTATGAGTTAAGATCTGTTATTGTGATGTTTCCAAGGCGATCTCATCTATCATTTGCCTATGAGGTAATATCTTTTATTGTGAGATTTCCAAAGTGATCGTATTTCTATTTTGTTATCCGGCAAGTTCTTTTATTGTTTGCTTCCAAAGGGTTCTTATCTTCTATTTTGTTATGAGGTAAAATCTTAAGTCTGAGGTTTACAAAGTGGTCTTATCTACTATTTCACTATGAGATAAGAACTTTTTTGTGAGGTTTCTAAAATGGTCGTATTTACTATTTTATCATCCGACCGATAGGTCGGGGGATATAGCGATCAGCATGGCATCTGTCCGTCCGTAGGCACATCCTTGTGTACTCCATAACTTTGATACCCCTAGACATGTTTTGATAATATTTGGTAGGAATGAAGAGGAGGACCAGTAGGCGTGTCGCATGCAAGAGAGACAACTCTAACTGTCTCCTTATGTAGTTCTTCCCTGAAGCTGAAATCTTCTGCAGGCCATAACTCCCATATTGTTTGAGATAATTTGATAATATTTGGTAGGGATGAAGAGGAGGACCAGTAGGCGTGTCGCGTGCAAGAGACAAATTTCACTATCTTCGTTATGTAGTTATCTCTCCTAAATCAGAAATCCTTGTGTGCTCCATATCTTTGATACCCTTAGACATATTTTGATAGTATTTGGTAGGAATGACTAGTAATGAGGAGGACTAGTAGGCGTGTTGCATGCAAGAGAAAACTCTCACTGTCTTCGTTATACAGTTATCTCCCCTGAGATCTTTTGTCTGTTAAGTGTTTCCAAGGGCAAATTTTATAGATTTTATTTACTGAACGCACAGTTTCTGGCGAAAGAATGTGCACAAACTGGTTAACCGCTTAGAGGTCTAAGCTTGCCCAGTAAAAAAGTCTGGTTCGGTGATCTGACCGCGCTCGACATGACCCCACTGGGTTGACTGGGCCGTAAAACCTCAACACAAACAAACATTTCCCCACATTTTGACTTGTTTTATTTATTTATTTATTTATTTATTCAGGTGTATTGAGAGCCACTGGTTTGCCTGGGTATCACAGTCCAGCCACATTCCGATGACCATCAAGAATGATGAAGCAAAACCTTGGATGGAGCTGCAGCTTAATGCCACTTGTAATAGCGAGAAATCTTTCTTTAATGATTGGTTTACAGGGCACCTCAATTTCCAGATTGAGCATCAGTGAGTATTATTAAAAAGGGAAGACATATACAACTTTTGTGACTTTCTGTTTGGTTTCCCGCAAACTTGGACCCAGTATACCCTGAACTAGTAACTACGGTACAGGTATTGTATTTATTGGAAATATGTTGTCTTGGCTGAGTTTTCACTCAGCGTTTTCATAATTTTGTATGATGAAGTTTAAATGTTCATATTTCAATTATTTCTCCAAATATCTGAGGTTTGTTTTCAAGAAGCAATAGTTCAATATATTGCCTTTAAGACTGCAGCATTGTATTTAAGGAAAATCAAACAGTTTTTGAAAACATCAACAAGAAACTTTGGTACCCATTTTAGCTATTTTTGGCACTTTTAGCAGGAAATCATCAGAAATGCACCCAAAATGATGGTATAACTCCAATTTTATTAATTGCAACTTAACAGTTTTCAACCAAACCTATTAAAAACAATTTATTACAACTTCGGTTATTATCCAAAATCATTTTTAACGACCATAGTGCTGTAAAATAGCGCTAAAATCAAGCCAAGACAACATATTTTAGCAGTTCCAATAGAGACAAGTCCGGGTATTATTAGTTGCGAGCCGTATACCAAGCTTTCCCTGAAAATGTGTCTACTCTAAAAGGGAAGAGCAGACCATTTTTCAGAAGGGATGTAAAATTTCACAGTTGTCTTCAAGACATTTTCAGAACAAGCTTGGTTTGCGGGAAACCAAACAGAAATTCACAAAAGTTGTCTCCCTTATACAAAATGGCGGAATTCTATCATGTGTATTCAAATCCCTTAACCCTTAAACTGCCAATCACAACAATTGTCGTGTGCTTTGTCATCTGCTTGTGATTTTAAAAGTCATTTTGCAAACAGTATGGACCCAGATCAGACTGCTCCTCTCAAGGTCCACAATATTTGCCTGTATGCAAAAATAGATTTGAAAAATTTGCAAGAATACTCAGCAGACGACATAAACAGACAACATTTTCAGATACAGGTTTTCTTGGCATTTTAAGGGTTAAGAGTTTTGTGCTTCTGTGGTTTCATATGTGGCGTTTGTTTTTTTTATTATTATTTGTTATTTGTTCCTTGTCTTTCCGTCTGGTGCCTCGGGTTGTGTGTCTGTGGTTGCCGGGGGGTGGGGGTGGGGGATAGGTGAGGGGGGTGGCTGTACATCGTAATTGTGGCATTTCCTGTATATCTTCACTTATACTTTTGTTTTTGCAAATACTTTATCATATGACAAACAGCCGTGTTCCTTCCCAGCGGGCACATGGCGTCTATACAACGTCGCCTCAACTTTGATGCAACGACATGACGTTGTATCGACGTTGAGGCAACGTTGTATAGACGCCATATGTCTGCTGGGTTATTGCATACAATTTATACAAAATCAGGACGACAACTTTTTAAAAACGAATATTTTCAATCTCGTAGAGAACATCAGTCAGGCAGTCAAAAAAAAGGTAATTTATCTGAGAGCTGTAGAATGATCCGAATTTATATTCAATCAATTAAGCCAATTCTTCGGCAAAACAGAAATACATAAAAGTAAATGAACAATTTATGTAAATAATAATTCCTGGCTTCGGGTTTTTGACTGACAAGGGCCTTCACTGTCTGTCCGCATTTTCTTCAAAGACGTGAAATTGTCAGATATCAAACAAACCATATCTTTTCTGAAGCTGGGCGATTAGTTGCCAAAAAAAGTTCAAGACCAGATTGAAAAAAATAAATATTAAAAACCCGAAGCCAGGAACGTTATAAAACTTTCATGCTCAACTCAGCTGAGCGTGAAATTTGTCCTGCTAATAAATCTCAAATTAACTAACAATTGTAGATTCTTCCTTGATAAACATAGCTGAGCATGAAAATTTCTCTGCTAATAAATATGAAAATGTCAACTATTGGGGTTTGAGATAACGGTAGTCGAAAACATTTGCTCTCATTTCAGCTTGTTCCCAACCATGCCACGCCACAACTTATACAAAGTGGCCCCACTTGTGAAGTCACTATGTGAGAAACATGGCATTCCATATGTTGTCAAACCACTGTTGCAGTCGTTCAAGGACATTATCAGGTAATACTAATTGTTTAGTCATTAACAGTTCAGATGTCAAATTTTATTTACTCAGGATGACTACTGTTCAAAGAATATATTATTTCATTACTATTGTTTACAGTCGGTTTCAAATTGATAGTTGTGTAATTATTCCTCAGACTTCAGAGAAGTTAAGGCGCATAATGCTTTATTTTTTTTCTACTGAAAATGCATTGAATAAAGCAAACATTCCTGTTGTCTTTAGAAAGTATTCCATTTTTAAGAAAGAAATTTTGAGAAAATTTATCAAGGTTGTTTAACTAACACGTTTTTTTTTTTTTTTTTTTTTTTGTTTGTTTGTTTGTTTGTTTGTTGTTGTTGTTTTGTTTGTTTGTTTTTGTTTTGTTTTGTTGTTTTTTTATTTGTTTGTTTGTTTGTTTGTTTTTAATCCCAGCAAGAGTGTTATAAAGAGGCTGCGGTGTATTCATTTCATTTGCTTAATTTAAGATCGTTATGATACGCACTTATGGGGTCCATATATCTAAATTGATTATGGAAGATTTGTTTTTGCCTCTAATTATGATAATATATAGTTTGCTTACATGTTTTGTTTTCAGCTCACTGAAATCCTCTGGACAACTTTGGGAAGAGGCCTACAATGAGATCTACAGTGATTAAATAGTGCTACCTCGTAGAGTTCTATAAAGACATTAAATACTTACTATATAGGTTCTGGTTTGGTATTAACCCTTCTCTTGCTGAATACGACATGCCCTGTCTTAGCAAACAGTGTAGATCAAGATAAGTTGGCTTCTGAAGAAGCCAACTGATCTGGATTTGCATTGTTTGCCATTAAGTATGTGAATTTATAACAACAATCTGGATCAAGTAATCTGATTGGCTGGAAATTAGGGCGTGGCATCTTAATTTATTCAGCAAGGCAAGGGTTAAATGGCATTTACATCTCACAGACTAAGTAGAAATATACATTAAGTTACCCAGGAAACCCCACAATCGCGAAGCACAGCCCTCGGCACAGCCTAGCCGAGGCATGAAACAAGAAGATATAAATAGATTCTAAACATGGGACCTTTGAGAGCAATGAACACACCCACAAAACTGTAAACAGCTACTGACATGACGCAACGACACAGTTGCA
The DNA here is from genome assembly GCA_964016985.1 of Anodontia alba. NCBI lineage: Eukaryota > Metazoa > Mollusca > Bivalvia > Lucinida > Lucinidae > Anodontia > Anodontia alba. Next base: position 7,005,101 of record OZ024837.1, read on the forward strand.
ACAACTATACTAGAGGAACCGCCTTGAAACAGACAGCAGGAAAAAAACTGAGTAGTGTAGGTGACTTAAGCGAATTTGATTCAATCGAAACTTCGTACTTAATTTTGATGCAGCTAAAAATTACAAATATTTGTTTGGTCCGTATCGTGTTCTTTACCTCCTTATCAGCGAAACAGCACAGATTTATCACAAAAATCAGAAGCCAGCAATGAAACAAAGTAAAGGACTCAATGCATTACGAAAACATGCCTATTCAAATACATTGAAAATTTCACCACCAAAACCTGAAAGTTTTCAGTTAAAAATTCTGATATTTGTCAAATTTCTGCTCATGACATAGATTGTGGGTACTCGTTAGAATTGCCTCTCCGAGGCGCTTCTAACGAGTACCCACAATCTACGTTTTTGAGCAGAAATAAGAAAAATTATGTATACCCCTGTAAACCTCAGTTTTACTATATAAAAATGGGGTTTAAGGGGGGTCAAAATTATATAGGTATGTTTTCGTGATAGGCAAGCAGAAGCCAGAGCAAAGATAACCAAAAGTTGGGCGACGATGGAGCCGACCACAGGCAGCAATAGCCGGGCTCCAACCTTTGAAACAGCCGTCATTCAGTCTAAGGCTCGACGTATTCGTGCAATTAAAGAGGGAAGCAAAGTTATCACAATAATTTGGTTAATAACCATGCATGCAGTTTGCCGCATAACAATCTTGCTGTAACACATATTTTGTAAGGGCTAAGAATCTTTTGAATTGTTCTGAAAAAATCAGCATTAGCAATAATCATTCAGAATTTATATATTTCAAGAAACAGTGTCAGTTATTGCAGTTGTGAAATCTGTTTATCATTGTTTATTATTATCTCTTCTCCTTTCCTTGCCTCCAGAAGGCGGTTTTTGTGGCCCTTTCCTGGGTAACTTTCCGTTTGATTTTGTGATACAACAGGGTTTAAAAATTCTGTGAAATTATAGAGCTTTTGACTTTTCTGAACTTATGAAGCATGTATTAACCCTTGTCCTGCTGAACCCGGATATAACCTGTTTTGCAAACAGTGTAGATCCAGATCAGTTGGCTTCTTCTGAAGAAGCCAACTGATCTGGATCTGCACTGTTTGCCATCAAGTATGCAAATTTATAGCAACAGTCTGGATCAAGTAACCTGATTGGCTGAAAATTAGAAGTGGGCCTGGCATCTTAATTTATTCAGCAGGCAAGGGTTAAAGTATAACAGGGCTGTTTAAAAACACTATAGGTGTTAAAGTTCTGTGTAGTAAATGGCTTTGAAATTGATGAGGTTGTGAAGCATATTTTACGGTTTAACCGTGGTATGTAAAAACACCACAGCACAAAAGTTCTGTGAAGTTAAAAAAAAAACCTGTGAAATTTGTGAGAGCTTGCGAAGCATGTCTTATAGTATAATAGGGCTATTAAAACACCATAGGTGTTAACATTCTGTGAAGGTCTTTGAAGTTGAAGAAGTAGTAAGTAAAACACCATGGAACGATATATTGTTCTGAGAAATTATAGAACTTGTGAAGTTTGTGAGACCGTAAAGCATGTCTTAAAGTATAACAGAAAAATATTTAATACACCTTTATTGTTGAAGTTTAATTCTGTGTTGTGAAGCCCAAGGAGTCCCAGGGTACGCAACCATAACAGGCACAACACCCTACACCTGCGTTCCATAATTTGTGGTTGTGTGCGTGTGTGTGTGCATGCGTGCGTGCATGTGTCATTGTGGCGGTGACAGGAGTCGCTCAAATTGTTTGTTTATGGGTGATGGGATATGTATAATATTTTGTTTGCATTTATTTTTTGTTATATTACTTATATCTTATTTCTCCTTGTTAAAACTAAGTGATGTATCTTTCAACTAAAATTGAATGATGGTATTAGAAACTGTCGCATATATCCTAAGTTTCGGATGTCTGGTCTGAGTCTACACTGTGCCACTCATCCAGCAATTTTAGATACATCATCAATGCTGCAGGGGCACAGCACTGCCTACAAGACTTTATGTGCGCCCAGCGAAGACTCTGCAGGATGATAAAGAGTCTTCGCTGTCCGCACATGCAATATTGTAGGAAATGTTGTGCCCCGTGTGACAATTTCAACCCAAAGAATAAAATAATAACAACCCTCAATGATAATCTGCAATTACGGTTTAGTAAAGTGACATATACTAAGATACGGTCAACTACATTTGTGCCGGAACGTGTGAAAACGCACCATCGAACATGTGCGACCAGCGAAGATTCAGATCAGCCTGCGCATTCGCGCAGTCCGATCAGAATCTTCACTGGACGCATTTTGGATAGCCAAGGATGCTAAGTTTCTTCATTCGGACAACGAAGACTCTGATCAGACTGCGCGGATGCGCAGGCTGATTTGAGTATTCGTTGGGCGCACATGTCAGAAGGTACTTTTCTCACTTAGCATCTCATTTAGTATTTGAAACTAGATTCGTTCAGGAAATACAGTTTGTTTGTATTTTAATTTTACGTGAATGACATTTTGATTGTTGATAATTAATTTTGTAACATTTGGCATTATAACATTAGAGTATTTTTGGATAAAGTTTGAGAAATTCTACACTTGTATTTATTAGAAGTTAGGAAACATTACGTTTCCGATTTAAAAGTAGCCATGAAGGTATCCAGGGACCCAGGAAAAGTCCACAATCACAGGGCATGACCTTCCATAAAGAAGGAGTGAAGAATAAATAATGACACGACACAACCACGCAGTTTCAATAACCCACATACAAACAAAGAAGAACTGAAACAAAGGAACCTCCTTGAAATGGTCAGCAGAAAGTACTACCGGGGTTTAACCCTTGCCATGCTGAATAAATTAAGATGCCACGCCCACTTAATTTTCAGCCAATCAGATTGCTTCCCATGCTGAATAAATAAAGATGCCACGCTTACTTCTAATTTTCAGCCAATCAGGTTACTTGCCATGCTTAATAAATTAACATGCCACGCCCACTTCTATTTTTCAGCCAATCAGATTACTTGCCATGCTGAATAAATTAAGATGCCGCACCCATTTCAAATTTTCAGCCAATCAGATTACTCGATCCAGGTTTTTTATACAAATTCACTTAATGGCAAACAGTGCAGATCCAGATCAGTTGGCTTCTTCAGAATCCAACTGATCTGGATCTACACTGTTTGCAAGGGCAGTGTATATTCGGGTTCAACAGGATTACTCGATCGAAACCTCACCCTTATCACCTCAAGCAGCTTCCGTACTGAGATATTTAGATACCCAGGGAAACGCCACAATCACGGGATGCAAACTTAATTAGACCACGGACCAAGTTACTAAGAATGTGAAAACTGTAACAGGATATAGACATAGCTAATATTCCCTGAATCTTGCAAATGCGATATCCTGTCAAAAGTTTTGTGGTTGGAGACCGAAGCATATGCCTTCATTTACATGTACTCCTCCCAGTTCAGTAGACCGTTGCTTTATGCATCTGCGTGACTTCACCGTAGTACAATGCCTGAAAGCAAATAACTAAGTTATTACTGTTTTCTTGAGCATTAACCACGCCTACCAAACGAAAGAACACGTAACCATCAGTTAAGAACGTGAAACGATTAGAGTGACGTCCGGTTTGGAATTCGATAATTCAAAAAAGGTAAATAAACTTAGAATTTTCTGTTTCATGAACGATATAAATGTTTTGAGTTTTTAAAAAAAAAACAACAAAAAACCAAAAAAAAAAAAAACAACAAAAAAAAAACAAAACGGGGAATTACATTCAACAACCCGTTGATATCGGCGTCTGTGGAGTACATCTCAGACCACCTATTTCACGAATATTGGCTGAATTATTTTTCGCATGCTGAAGGTGTACCGACAGCCATAGACAACACGTGGAAATTCGTGGTGTTCATTGTCCTTCATTTAATTTTGCCCTTTACTAGAGTTTCAGCATATCATCAGCACACACCATAGCTACAGATAAGAGGGGGTATCCACATAATATTTTTTCTTATTTCTTGACGAAAACATATGTTGTGGGTACTCATTAGAAGCGCCTCGCCGAGGCGCTTCTAATGAGTACCCACAACATATGTTTTTGCCAAGAAATAAGAAAGATATCAGCACTTTTCGGATGAAAAAAGCGCCTTATCTGTTGCTATGATACACGATAGACACATTCATATGGTTGTTTGTGTTAGGATACATTTGTATTTTGGTTGTCAATGCAGCATTATCGCAAAATCGCCACGGGAAGCGTCGAAAATGGGTGGTTACGCATTAGATCTATATAAACAGATAGGTAGGCGTGATTAACAGCAAATATGCAAAAACAAGTCACCCAGAAAAGGTCACACCCACGTAGTACAGCCTTCCCGAGGCACCAAAAGTAGAAAAAGATAAGGACCAAACAAAGACAAGACACAACGGCACTGATGCAATAACCACCATTCAAGCAAAGAAGAACTGCAATAGAAGGTCCACCTTGGAATAGGCAGAAGAAACAACTACTGGCATGAGAGGGACAAGTCCATTACGAAAACATGCCTATTCAAATATACTGAAAATTTTACCGCCAAAAAATGAAAATTTTCAGATAAAAAAATTCTAATATTTTCATATTTTTGCTCAAAACATAGATTGTGGGTACTCGTTAGAACCGCCTCGCCTCGACGAGGCGGTTCTAACGAGTACCCACAATATATGTTTTTGAGCAGAAATAAGAAAAATAATGTAAACCCCCAGTTTTACTATATATAAGTGGGGTTTAAGGGGTCAGAATTATATAGGCATGTTTTCGTGATGCTATGCTGTTATGCAACCCTAACTATTTTCCAATATGAGACCGCCTGCACATGTACACGACACCTCATTCTGGGAAATCTACCATTTTCCCATATGAAAGAAGTAATTCCTGGGCCAGCCTATGCAAGAAATATCATTCGTGGAAAACCAAGGGAAAAGTAAAACCCTGGGTCAGCCTGTATATGAGTGCTACACCTTGTTGTCGGTTGGTATATAGTGCCTCTGTTTGAGCTGGCCGACTCCATCCCAAATATTCAATTTCTATAATTATAATAATAAACAGAAAGGAAGGCAATGATCAGGAATCGATACAATTACCTAACATCTTCCGGCTAAGAAACCAAAGGGAAAGAAGGACGCACTAAACGCAACTGCACCACAATCAAAACACTACAAGCAGAAAGCCAGAAGGACGTTTTTTTGTTTTTGTTGTTTTTTGTTTTTTTCCAAAAACTGGCCAAACGGCTATCCAAAATAAAAATAAAAATTACCAGGACATACATGCAAAGACATTCAGTGACTGAAAAGTAAACCACAGCAGAAGCACCGCCTTGAAATGGTCAGTAAAAATATTACTGGGGTCTTAAATCGATTTTATGTGGCTACATACTTCGCCCTTAGTTCTGCCATGGTATACACACGACATTTGTTCAGTTCGCGTGAAGGGTTCCTACCTCATCAGTGCAACATCTCCGAGAACATAAAAATCAAACTAATACAGAGATGAAACAAAGATGGGGACTCGACCGCAAGTAATAACTGAAATGCTGAGGCAAAAGAAAATCAACAGTTGGACTCCGGTGGGCCCGACCAGAGCCAGAGCATCAGGCACCAACCGACTTACTTTAAAGTCTTTACGCCGGAGCCGTCGGCGTGCAACTAAAGAGGGAAGTATGGTAATAATTAAAACCAAGCAGACACCTCTTATATTGGAAAACCACCAGTCCAAAGAGTTCAGTTATCAGGGGCCCTAAGACCCAGGACTCTCGTCCAGTCATCACGGGCCATCTGCTCATATGAGACTTCATTATGATAAATGCAAAAATGTTACATACACGAACAGCAGAAACAAAACAAAATAAATAAATAAATCCGTCTGAATTAAAAGATTACCTGACCATAAAATTCCGGTTCCGTTGTACCTTCCATTATCTTCCAAGTATAATATAATGCGAAGGGCGTGGTCGGGAGTGGCAATGGTGTCGTGTATCTTACGTCACCGGGGCGTCCAACTGAAATTGGCTTACAGTTGGGCAAGGCCTGCTATCCTTGTAGCAGGTAAGGGTAGAGGGGGAATGTTTTTATTTCTTCTGTTTCTTCACTTTCATTCCTGTTCCTATTTCTTCCCTAATCGTCTCTTTCATCTCCTCTACTATCTCTTCTATCTCTTTTCTCCCTTTCTCTGGGAGACGACACAAAATGACCCACAAGGGTTGACGTGTCGTTAAACCTCAACACAATCAATAATATAATGCGAAACCAATATTGTTTTCTAAAACCTGGAGCAGTCTGCACATAACATCTTACTTAACCCTAGTCCTGCTGAACCCGGATATGCCCTGCCTTTGCAAACTGTGTAGATCCAGAGATCCAGATCAATCGGCTTCTGAAGAATCTGGATGTATGTATGTATGTATGTATTGTCTAGATTTTAACGCTACCAGGCAAATGAGTCACATAGAGGCAGCACCAAGAATCTGGATCTGCACTGTTTGTCATTAAGTATGTGAATTTGTATCAACAACCTGGATCAAGTAATTTGATTTGCTCAAAATTAGAAGTCGGCAAGGCATCGAAATTTATTCAGCATGGTAAGGATTCAAAAATAACAACAATGCGAACAACAAAACAGTCAGCAAAAATTTCGAGGAAAAGCCGCAATCACCAGGACTGATGACTTTCGATTTAATTGAAGATATCTTTATTTTAGAACATTAGAATGATATCTATTTTACTGAATGTCCTTTAAAAAGTTATTGTAAATTGAATTAAATATACATTTGATTGTCAAAATTAAAGATCATTAAGATATCTTTAGATGAATTCGAGATATGTATGATTGAACTATAGTTGATTTTAATTCTTTTATAATGTAAGATATCTATAATTCATTAAAATATGTATTTAACGGTATTTAAAGTAGCTTTATTCGGCAGTATTAAGGATATATTTTACTGAATCGAAATGCCTTCTAGACATTTTTGTCAAATAGTTATAACGCAACAGAAAGTCTTGGTCTTAGTGAGCCTCAGCGCGACTATGGTTTTCTGATGCGTTTATACAAATCTGACAGATATGGTCCCTCTGATGTTTCATTGTTTCCCTCGGAAATTAATCGGCATTTTCAAATGTTCCCCAAAATCAAAATCTTGATTTTCTATGTTCACTGTTCCGTAAAGTTACCTTTGTTCCTCTGTTCCCTTCATTTATATACGTTTGTTTCCTTGTTCGCCTAAAATAAATGGCCTCGTTCCCCTGGGTGCATACTAATCTACGGTATTCCCGGTATCCATATCCCGGTATTCACAGAGGTCCTTGTGTTTGACATAGCATAACATCAAAAGTACTTGACCGATTTTAATAATTTAAACACCAAATTAAAGGCAATAGTCTAATCTACAATATAAGGATATTTTATTATAAAAATATTGGTTGCTGATGTTGTAGGATGATGTCAAAGTCCCGGTATCGAGATTCAATTGTCCCGGTATCCATAGAGGCATACATCTTTGACATGGCTTAACATCAAAATTGCTTGATCAATTTTACTAAATTAAATACCTTGTAAAAAGCAACACTCCAATCTATATAAAAATATAAATTTGTGAAAAAAATGTCTGTTGCTGATGTTGTAGCATTCTGTCAAAGTCCCGGTATCGATGTTCACATGTCCCGTTATTCATTGCGGCCTGTGTGACATAGCATATTATCAAAAGTACTTAATTGATTTTAGTAAATTAAATATCCGATTAAAGGCAATGTTCCAATCTATAACATAAATATAAATATATAAAAAAAAATGTCAGTTGCTGATGTTGTAGCATTATGTCAAAGTCCCGGTATCGGGATTCACATGTCTCGGTATTCATTGAGGACTCTGTGTTTGATAAAGCATAATACCAAAAGTACTTAATTGACTTTAATAAATTAACCATCCGATTATAGGCAATGCTTCAATCTATAAAATAATTTTAAACATATAAAAAATATCAGTTGCTGATGTAGCATTATGTCAAAGTCCCGGTATCGGGACCCACATGTCCCAGTATTCATTGAGGACTCTATGTGAGACATAGCATAATACCAAAATATCAAAAGTACTTGAATTATTCTAACCAATTAAACACCAGATTAAAAGCAACACCTCATATATATACTAGCCCAAACTGCTAACGTATCAAGACTTCTTGTTGTATCTTTTTTATTAGAAAAGCTATGATCATGAAACTCCGTAATTTTTGTTTCTACACAATGACGTTTAAGTCACCATGTGCAAATGTTATGGTTGATTGCTGTTCGTTGAGCACGGAGTCCAGGGTACAAAACCTTATTTTGGTGCTGCACGTGCGAGATATTGAAATGTGGTAACTTTTGAAAACCAACCCCAGTGACGTGTTTGTGATCATTGTGGCGTTATCTGATGAGTTAACCCAAAACCGCTTATGCTGTTCACTGTGAGATTATTTGTCTTTATATTGTCAAATTTCATGAAATTATCTTAAAAAATGAATGAGCTATTTGAATTTGAAGTCTTTGTTGCGTTAGCAGTTTGGGCTAGTATATATATATATATATATATATATATATATATATATATATATATATATATATATATATATATATATATATATATATATATATATATATATATATATATCTGTTGCTGATGTTGCAGTATGATGTCAAAGTACCGGTATTGTGAATCACGTCCGAGTATCCAGCGGGTCAGGGTAATAAAATGGAAACCATATTACTGACATGAATAATATAAAACTAAATTAAATGCAATATTCTTAGCTATACGATGAATGTAGAGTTTTGAAATTTTATTTATTTTTGCTATCATAGTGTTCAGTCGAAATCCCGGTTTTGCGCTTTGCTCGCCTCCGTTTCCACTATTGTTCGATCGTATGACTGAAATTGAACCACATAACCGACTTGGGAGAAACAAAAGCAGTGCTAAGGCAAGACCCTAAAGTATTTATTTATTTATTTATTTATTGACGTGAAATTATGATAACAGCTCTCAATAGCCGGTTTGTACTAATGAGTTTCCAAACCCCAATTGCCTACTGCTAGGGTATTAAATCATGTCATATCAAAGCCAGGCTTATCATAGCATTATTATTATTATTATTATCAATGAGAATTATAGTAAGTTTATTATTATTGTTAGTAGTAGTAGTAGTAGTAGTAAATAAAATATCAGATCAATTTGATTGTACTATTGTATGGAGCACAGAAATAGATCTAAACCAAGTTAACTGTAAGGGATAATTTGTGCAGTAAAAACTTGAGCCGTCACATGAGAAAAGAGCACTTAGACGTATCCGATTTGTGGTTATTTAGATATATATGGGAACCCCCTAATGTTGCCGAAGACATGGGTTTTTACCTGAAGCTTCCTCAAGGTCCCTACTACCCGTCTGCGAACAGCAAAAGCTTTGGCGATAATATATTTTCTGATTGAAGTTAACATGCTTCTAGATAAAACATACACAGTAAGGTGGAAGCCATTTTCAACTGAGATATAAAGACAGAACTATAATGATCTGTTTTGAATAATCTACGTTTTTGAGCAGAAATAAGAAAAAAAAATATCAGACTTTTTTATCTGAAAATTTTCAGTTTTTGGAGGTAAAATTTTCTATATATTTGAAGAGGCGTGTTTTCATAATGGGTTCATTTGACAAATTAAAGCTATTATTTTAACACTCGCTTTGCTGAGTAAAAAATAAGAATACAATCTTGTTCTTTTTTTAACCTTTTTAACATATGTATCGCTATTGTACATTCAATGGACATTTCGTGTCTTTTTTAGGCTTTAGCCAGATTTCAATAATGATAATAATAATATTTTTTTCTTTTCAAAATAAACTAACTGTAAGTGAAAATTTAATGAAACAAACGCAGATCGTTTCACGCATCGTTTGTCACTTAACGAACCGATGATTTGTTAACGATGAGTAGTTAACTTCATTATCTTCAATAATGACTACCACGTGCGAATACTTAACGTGAACAAGACTTTCCAAAATTTCTATTTTCATTACTATAAAAATTACTCGAACTTGCCGATGCAATTCAATGTTGTTGTTTATTTATTTATTTTTTTATTCGTTTCCATCAATCTAACATGATATAACATGATATTTTTCGGAACATTTGCGCCGATGAATTCCTCATTACAAGTCCTGTATAATATTGATTTCGGGTACTCGTTAGAACCATCTTGACGACACACATGTTTGGATACTCATTAGAATGATTCCGTCGAGAAAACAAAATATTATGAGTTTACTTGTAGTTATGGAAATTAAAAATAGTCCATAGATTAAAAAGCCTCTTTCGTGAAGATTGACCATAAAATATTTTATGCTATCATTCTCGCTCTTCTGCTGAATAAATGTAAAATTGCTGGATGCGTAACAAAGAGGGTAGACCCTGATCAGACGCCGCGTTTTTGCCATTCGGTCCCTTCGCAGCTTGCCCCCTCCCCCCCACGAGAAGTTCAGTGTATCTTTAGCAAATCCGGTTTTCAAGTATCCTTTACATGAGAGAACTTCTGGATTGTCGGACACTGAATGGCCTGCGTCACCTGTTGGCCCAGCTTCTCGGCCCTCGACTTCCTTCACAATTGCAGTTTCCTCGGTTCACGTTGCCAAGACATCATGTGCAAAGTCCGTGACTGTTCCATCTGTTCGGTATGTATTCGGACAGACAGGCCTGAGCAAACAGTGTAGACCCAGATGAGACTCTGCAGAATGCCGCGTCTCATGAGCGTCTAACCTGTTTTCCACCAGTCCAGCAATTTTTAGTGTATTACCGTATGTATTCGGATAAACGGGCCTGATCAAACAGAGTAGACCCAGATGAGACTGCAGAATGCGGCGTCTCATCAGCGTCTAACCTGTTTTCCACCAGTTCAGCAATTTTTAGTGTATTACCGTATGTATTCGGATAGACGGGCCTGATCAAACAGTGTAGACCCAGATGAGACTGCAGAATGCAGCGTCCCATCAGCGTCTACACTGTTTTCTACTAATCAAGCATTTTCAGACACAACTTCGAGCAGTAAATTGTACATGTTCAAATTTTAGAACAGGTATGGCAAGGAGTTGAAGTGTACGAACATTTAGGGTAAAAACAGTAGATACTGCTTGGGCAAAATATATCACAATTATTCATCTTATAGATTGGATTGGAGGATTGCCTTTTAAGTCTGTGTGTGTGTGTGTGTGTGCGTGCGTGCGTGCGTGTGTGTGTGTGTCCAAACGACTTCTTCAAATACCTGTATTTTTTTACCTAACTTGTTTTTAATCTGGTGTTTATTTTTTTTAAAAAATCAGTCAAATATTTTTGATGTTATGCTTTGCTTTGAACTTTGACATCATACTGCAACATCAGCAACAGGCAAATTTTTACAAGTTTATATTCATTTTATGGATTGGAATGGTACCTTTAATCTGGTGTTTAATACTTAAATCAATTAAGTACTTTTGGTATTATGCTTTATCAAACACAGTCCTCAATGAATACCGGGACATGTGAATCCCGATACCGGGACTTTGACATAATGCTACAACATCAGCAACTGACATTTTTTTTTATATATATTTATATTTATGTTATAGATTGGAACATTGCCTTTATCCGGATATTTAATTTACTAAAATCAATCAAGTACTTTTGATAATATGCTATGTCACACACAGAGGCCGCAATGAATAACGGGACATGTGAACATCGATACCGGGACTTTGACAGAATGCTACAACATCAGCAACAGACATTTTTTCACAAATTTAAATTTTCATATAGATTGGAGTGATGCCTTTTACAAGGTATTTAATTTAGTAAAATTGATCAAGCAATTTTGATGTTAAGCCATGTCAAAGATGTATGCCTCTATGGATACCGGGACAATGGAATCTCGATACCGGGACTTTGACATCATCCTTCAACATTAGCAAACAATATTTTTTAATCAAATATCCTTATTTTGTAGAATAGACTACTGCCTTTAATTTGGTGTTTAAATTATTAAAATCAGTCAAGTACTTTTGATGTTATGCTATGTCAAACACATGGACCTCTATGAATACCGGGATATGGATACCGGGAATACCGTAGATTAGTATGCACCGTTCCCCTGTTCCCCCAAACCCCTGGGAAAGCATCAGATATCTATTAGATATTTTTATTGAAACATATGTTTGTGTATAATGTACTTAAGTCATTTATACACAAACAGATGTTTCTGAATATGTTGTATGAATATAGAAACTCGACGGAACTAGAAAACCAAGAAAAGGAAATGTAATTTCCAAATACGATTTACACGAAAGCCAATACTTGTAAATAGAACCAAGGGGAGTAAATAGTACAATAACTCTCTAAAGTGTGAAAACACACAGGACCATAATCCGGAAGATTGACAGCCGAAATTCGCTGTAAGTGTTTTTTTTTCTCTCCAGATTTGCCTTTTTATAGCGCAAATTTACACAATAAATAATCAGATTACCGTATTTCCATCAAGATAACACTTTTATTTCCAAGTGATACTCTTACACAGCTGGCTAGTCCAAAGAAGGGGTCAGCTCACATCTGGTCATTAGTGACTGGCTACCAGAAGTACAGGATGTGTACCTGGGACTGTTGCTGTATCAAGAGGGTTCACTCTTAAAAGGAAAGAATGTGCTCTATAGGGGATCAGGATTTGGTATTTTTGGCAGCAAGTCGTGTCCGGGATAATCATGGAGTGCCGCGTAGATTCTGGTCCACCAGGGGACATAAGGATGCATATGTTGTGAATGGTTGGCAGTTCCCTACATGTTGGTTTCACAGAGAGTATTTCCCAGTTCTTATACATCTGGGAACTACTTGAGATTTTTTCCACCACTGAACTGTCCTCTGAAGTGATTGTCAGAGTAACTGTTTCCAAGTGAAGTAAATATGAGAGTGTAGCATGAAACCGGGTCCTCTACGAAGTCAAGCACCGCGGTCACCCATCCAGGTACTAACTGCGATCTCCGTTGCTTAACTTCGTAAAAAAGCCTATCACTCTACCAGTGTCGCCATAAAAGCCGGCTACCACAGCCAGGCTGTAGAAGTGATATATATACTATTCTGTTACATTTCTCCCCCTCTTCTCTTGACTTCGTCCCAAAGTCACACATGCCTCACAAGGCAAATCCGAGGGCGGAGCCTATGCAACACACTAAGGACACTGTCTTCCATCCCACCGCTGACACCAATGTAGCGTGAAACCGGGTCCTCCATGAAGTCAAGCACCGTGGTCACCCATCCAGGTACTAACCGCGATCTCCGTTGCTTAACTTCGTAAAAAAGCCTATCACTCTACCAATGTCGCCATAAAAGCCGGCTTCCACAGCCAGGCTGTAGAAGTGATATATATACTATTCCGTTACAAGAGAAAAAATGCTTGCCAGAAGCCGAAATCAAGCGCAAGACCCTCATTACACTAGTCAAGTGTAAGACCTACTGAGCTACCTGGGTGGTCCTATTCAGTCCATGCCACCCCTCATAACATTTGGAATTCAGGTAGCTCCCAGCTGTCCTGAAGGTGTAACCTGCAACCCTGAATGGCTGCATCCGGCACACATCCTTTTATTTCTATCACCAATAAAGTGAACAAGAGAAATAAAAGTGTCTGTCTGAGGTGGCTCAAAGTCACAAGCCCTTTAACACTAGTTAGGTGCTCTACCTACTGAGCTACCCAGGAGGTCCTTTTTAGTCCATGTACTCAAGCCACTGGAAGAGTATGTAGAAGAAAAGAAAAAAGAGTGTAAGGCAGTGTAAGGCCAAATAAAAAATAGGAAGTGTCTGGTGACAACCGGCTGTCAGCAGACTTTTAGGTCTGGTGACAACCGGTTGTCACTAGACCAAAAAGTCTGCTGACAACCAGCTGTATTTTTCCAATAATCCTGTGTAATAATTATTGGTTTCACAGTTAATTCTACATTTTCAGGCGTTTATTTTCCTATTTTTTTTTTTTCTTTTATATAAGATTTTTAACAAAGTTGTTGGTATATTAATCATTTAAGTGAGGCATCCAAACAATATTTAACTCATTGTACTTATCAGTCAAATAGTATCTCATAGAGTCAAGATCTTTAAATATTATTATTATATGAAATAGTTCTTTGTTTTTATGCAAATGAATACTTTTACGGTTAGACAGCAACAAAATGTTACTATTTTTGCATATTTAATTGGGTGGTTATGACATCACTCCCTCACAAAAAATGGCAGCTTCCATGACAGCATTTTATAGAATGTTAAAATCCAACAACTTCCTTACTTACCAACCAATTTTCATAATTTTTTCACCAAATTACTCAGCCAATCATGCTTAATAGTTTATGTACATTTTCCTTTAAGTAATCACTGTATCTAGAGAGGGTATCTTCATTTAGTACATAGATGTAAACTTGACTAACATTTAGGGTTGCAACAGTATAGTCACCTCATGATATGATATGTATCGCTATACTTGCCTCTCAATATCATATGTATCTGACATAATACTATTTTAATGCATAAGCCACAGCTTGGAAGTTTTAATACTCTTGGAAAACAGGTTCAAAATTATCTCCAGAGCTTCCTTCTTGTGTAATAATGCCTTTGTAGAAGCCCCTGTATGTCATATAAGTGATCAGTGTATTTCAGTAACATTTTAGGTCTTTGTAATTTGTTATAAAAATGGTCTTGAAATATGTTAAAGTTACATCCCTTGATAGGTTTTACAATTTGCCATTAATGGAACTTTTTTGTCCCAGTTTTCTCAAGAACTGTAAGGGTAACAAAAGTTGAAACCTGGTACACACATGGACAGTGGGTTGATGTATTGTGTATACTGGAACAGTGCTTGCATTAAGGGAAGTCTGGGAGTCAAAGACTCCCAAAAATTGCCCTTGGACTTCCAAAAATCAATGCCAGGAAGTCTGGGACTCCCAACTTTTAAAGATATTTAGTCATTTATTAACACAAATTTAGAATGAATTTATGTGTTATTTAGCTTAAGAATGGGGGTTTTACTCTATAAATTTATGAGAGTTTAAGAATATTGAGGTTGAATTTCTGAGTGAGTGAAAAAATTTGATCCCCAGGACTTCCAGATATTGGAGCTAGGAAGTCCTGGGACTTTCTGATATTTACAGTGCAAGCGCTGCCGAAATCAGTGCCAAGGGCCCATAACACATGGATTTAAATCATTTCATAGATTTATGTTGCCATGTAGCCATATCCTACAGTGATGTTATCTGGTAAGCATGAATTAAAAATATTTCAACACTATAAGTTTTTCTCCTCTGATAGCGCTGCAGTGGGGATGTAGTGAGATCCTCTGACAGCTCTAATTTTAAGAAAAGAAACCAGTATAGATTTAAAGATGGGTTCATTATTTATGAACTTTTATGAATTGGTTATTTAACTGAAATATACTTCAACCAAAACCTTCAAATTTGCATGACTACAAAAAACATGTTATTTAGAAGTAGTTTGTTTCCTGTTACATGTATACAGGCCCCTTAGGAGAATCTCTTAAAAATAAAGGCTTTTTATAAGGCCTATTTTTGGCCAAATAAAAGTTTTTCAGGATGAATTTTGTACAAAATAAAGAGCATTTGATGGTTAAATTTCTTGCCAGATCCCAAGCAAAAGAATCCTTTCGCCGTCACCTTTCAAGCAAAATAGGGAAAAAATTGCAGAGAAAATCTGATATTTTTATCTTTAAATGGAAATGACAATATTAACTTGCATTTCTGTTTAGGAACATATTACTCTTAAGTCACAGAACTATAATTTGCTGTTATGAAATGCTACATATTTACTCTGCCCTTCTCTTGCATTTACAATTGCCAAATATAAAGTTTTTCTCATCAAAATACAGGTTTTTCAGCCAACTTTAAAGGTTTTAAAGGATTTCAATAAAATTAAATGTTTTTAATGGTTTTAAAGGTCCCTGTGTGCATGTGCATGTTTCTATTTCTTGTCTTATATATAAATTCATTTATCTGTTCCATAAAAAGTATGCTAGGATTAAATAAGCTGACAGAAAATAATTGAATGTTAAAATGCAAGCTACATTGTATAAGCATTTAAAAGTTATTTGGTATTTTTCTTTGAAAACACTGTCAATGGAAACTTATTATATTATTATTCCATGATAAGGACAAATTTTCCATAATTTTATTAGAAAATATAGCTGGTTGTCAGCAGACTTTTAGGTCTAGTGACAGCCGGTTGTCACCAGACTTTTGGTCTAGTGACAACCGGTTGTCACTAGACCTAAAAGTCTGCTGACAGCCGGTTGTCACCAGACCTCGCCTAAAAAATATGTGTGTTAAGGGTAACGTATTAGAAAAAAAATAGGTAGGGTAGGTAGGGATTTTTTTTTTTTTACATTTTTATATGTAGGAATTCCATAATTTCCAAATATATTGGGACTTAGCACCATAATTTACATAAAATTTTACCAGGTCTGTTTGACTAACCTTTAATATGTCTAAAAGTACTGATAGAATGGCAAAAAGTACAGACTTGATCAAACTCCTCCTGTAGGAACAGTTTGATCTGGGTCTACACTGTTTGCTCAGACCTACTTGTCTGAATATTTAGCATCAATAGTTTATCCCAGTAACACCTATTTTTTTATGTGTGCGTGTTTTGTTTTGTTTTTTTAGAAAACATGAACAAAAAATGGTAGATTTCACCAGGAAAATTAGATAGGGTAGGGTTACCCTGAACACATTTTTTTTTTTTATTTGGCCTAATAAACTATTTGCCAAACAGACATTGTCATGATTAACATTTAAAATCAAAATAAATATTAACCCATTTTAGATTGGAGACCCCTAAAAGGGTAATTGGCAAACAGTGCAGACCCAGATCAGATGCCGCAGTAAAATAAGTCTTTATCTGAAGCTATGCAGAATAAATCCTCTGACTAGAGTTTGAAATTAACAAGGACATGGTCACCCACTTTGGTCTGAGTCCCTAGATTTTGGAAGTACATGTAAATGCCCAAAGGCATAATGTTAAAGTCACAAGGCCTGCAGACAAAAATATACTTAGGTATGTGTCCATTCTGACCTCTTTCAAACGACCAACATAATATGCCATTTTGATACAAATGACCCTCATGGGTTGATACGTCATTAAACTTGAACTCAACATCATATTTAAAATTATGTTTTTTTTTTTTGTTTTTTTTGACAGGAGAGTTTTTTTCTTATTTCTCCATGAAAACATAAATTGTGGGTACTCATTAGAATCGTTTCACCAATGCGCTTCTGATGAGTATGCACATTTCCACAAGATATGTTTTCATTGAGAACTAAGAATAATATTTTCCTGATACCATCTTTTGCTTCACAACATATTTAACCATTAAAGCGCCAAGGAAAATTTGAAACAGAGGACATTTTAAATTTTATTTTTTTTTATTTTTCAGAGAAAACAAGTCTTGACGTCATGTGAATCGTCTGCCCAGCATACGATTCACATGAGAAGTCAAGACTTATTTTCTCTGAAAAATAAGAAAAAAAGTCAAATTGTCGTCTGCTGTAGTTGTGATTGGGGCTTTAAGGGTTAAATTAATACTGTATTTGAGCAAACACATCCCTATAAGCAACAGGCAAGCAGTTTTTTAGTCTTCATATTATAGCCTGCATACTTTTATCTACTTTATAAAAGCATAATGTTGTCAGTACTCACTTGAATTACCTCATCTTTGTCAGGGCAATTCAATTAAATGAGTACTAACAACATATGCTTTTATAAAGAAAATACAAAAAAAAAAAAAAAAAAAAAAAATCACATATATTAAAGCAGCATTAAATATACCCCTGATGAAGTGTTCTGCTGATCTTTTTTTGAAGTTTTCCCATACTAGTTAACTGTTAGAGGACCAGGAAAAGTGTGTTTAGGTAAAGTCTGACCGGCTAACTTGACTGGGCTGTTAGACTCCAAACCAAAGAACCTTATTAGATGGATATTTTAATACTAGTTTTTACAATAATTTTGAAAAACCTAAGTGCACAGTGAGGTAATTAGGTTGAATACAGTAGTTACTTTTTACTGATGAAATTTACATGTATCTGCCAAACTTGAAAGCTATAACCAGCATGCCCATATGCCTTTCAATTGTGACAGTTTATTAATAGCATGGTTCAATGTTCTTAATTAATAGTTTATTAATAGCTAATGTCTCTTCTATCTTTTAACTGCTGCTTAAAGACTTCTCTGTCATGTGATTTGATAATAAAATTTTTTTTTACCACATTTATATGCCGACCAACTGTCAGTTTGGCCTTTCTATTGTAATATCACAGCTCCAGATAAGACACCTTTTTTCCACTCGAAAAGTACTGATATTTTTCTTACTTTTCCATGAAAACATATGTTGTGGTACTCATTAGAAGCGCCTCGGTGAGGCGCTTCTAATGAGTACCCACAACATATGTTTTCGTGCAGAAATAAGAAAAATTATTATATGGATACCCCCTCTTATCTGGAGGTATGTAATAAGTATGAATATATGTGTATGTTTATTGCATAAAATGGCATGTCCTGTAAAGGAGGTCATATAGCTGTTTTACATGAAATGTAGGGCATTTTGGCTGTCATGCAAAAATTGTATGGTGGACCTGTCCTGATGAATATTGAATGTAAAGGTCAAACGGCAGGTCAGTTTTGGTCAAATTTAAGCATCAAAAATTATAACTCTTAAACCCTTACAGCATCAGTCACGACTGCAGCAGATAGCATTTTATTATTTTTATTTTTTCATAGAAAATAAGGCTCGATATTTCATGTGATAAAGGTTCTTTTACTATCAGTAAAGAATTCCATTAGAATTATCACAGTGGGATGATTCAAATGCAAATTGAAGACCATGCATTTCCATGAAGATCTTAGAAAATACCATTTGTAAAAAATCCAATCTGAAAATACACAATTGTAATAGTGGTTAAGGTTAGGGTTGAGAAATTTTTTGGTATTCACCCTTAAAAGTGACAAGGAAAATTTGTAGCAGATGACATTGTAATTTTTGTTTATTTTTCATGGGAAATAAGTCTTGACATTTCATGTGAATCATCTGCTTGGCAGATGATTCACATGACATGCCAAAACGTACATGTATTTGCATGTAGAAATTTGGTATTACCAGTAACCCTTAAAGCACCAAGCCATAGTTGTGCAGACAAAATATTCTATTTTTTTTTTTTTTTTTTTTCATATGCAATAAGTCTTGGCATTTCAGGTGAGTCGTCTGTTTGCAGACAATTCACATGAATTGTAAGACTTGTTTTCTATGAAATATATGTAATTTATATATATATTTTAATGTTGTCTGCTGCAGTTGTTAAATGTTATAGAATGAAAATATGAGATGAAACCATTGCTCAGTGAGAAGATGACATGGCAGAGAAGTATGGAGAGGGTAAATTCATTACTTTCTTGATGTGCCTTTACTATTTTGTGAAAGTGAATACTGTTCTTCAGTTTGTGGCTTTTCAAGTGAAATTGTGGCTTTTCAAGCAAAATTGTGGCTTTTCAAGCAAAATTGTGGCTTTTCAAACAAAATTGTGGCTTTTCAAGTAATTTTTACAGTGCTGTATTCCCCCATTTGTGAATTTTGTTGAATACAGTTTTATTGTGTGTGTGTGTTTTTTTTTTGTTTTTTTTTTTTTTGGCCAAATACAAAAATACATGTGTTTAGGGTAACATGGCAGAAAAAAATTGGTATGATAGGCAGCACAGCTCTAGATAAGAAGGAATGTCAGGTAAATATTTTTATTTCTCCATGAAAACATATGTTGTGGGTACTTATTAGAAGTGCCTCACTGAGGCACTTCTAATGGGAACCCACAATATACATTTCCATGGAGAAATAAGAAAAAAACATAATGAATGTATATACCCCTTCTTATCTTGAGCTATGAAAATACCATCACTGTAGTAAATCAAGTATGATCAAGAATCCAGAAGAAGATTTTCTAGGACAGATGCAAACAGTGCTGGAAATTCATAGCACCAGATAAGAGGGGTTATATCCACATATCTTCCTTATTTCTCCATGAAAACTTAGGTTGTGGATACACTTTAGAAGTACCTAGGTGAAGTCAGCGGTCATCCTAGAGGGCAGTTTGGGAGTAAAAGTCTCCCAAAGCTGGCTGATTTCTCCCTATCTTGAACTGAGGGAGAAGTAAAAATGTATAGAAAGAATAGGGAAATCCAAAATTTGGACCAAAACTTCTCCCTGAAATCCTGAAATTGTCACAAAACTTCTCCCTCTCTAACAGCTCCAGGATGACCCCTGGGTGAAGTCCTTCTAGATAATACCACAAAAATATTTTCCTGGAGAAGAAAATAAAATATCAATACTTTTGTTTTCATTTGAAAAATGGGCCCAAATTGGAGCTATAAAATTAGAAAGAATTTTGCAACCAACCCTTGGAAAAGTGTAACTATATGATGGTCAGTTGCAACTTGCATGTATTTAGTCACTGACAGGGCTAATCAGATGAATATGTTTCTTATGGCGGCTTGACACATACCCACAATCAGAGCAGTTGTTAGGAGGAGTAGTTAGTGATAGTTCTTGGAAACTTTTTTCTTGTTTGTCGATAAAAGCATAAATTTGTGATATAGGCTACTCATTAGAAGCACCTTGGTGGTTACGAGTGATTCACCAAGAATTGAAAAACAGAAAGACAAACAATGTCGGTCCAGATGAGATGTCTTTTTATCAGGGAAAAAAATAATGAAAAATAGAATGGCATACAGTGTAGATCCAGATGAGATTATGAGCCACCTCATCTGGATCTACACTGTTTGCAAAAGTGTATCTTCTAGTCTACAGAGCTGAAAGGATTAACACCGGTCAAGCTGAATAAATTAAGATGCCACATCCACTTCTATAAATTGCCAGCCAATCAGATTCTTTGATCCAGATTGTTGATATAAATCCACATACTGAATGGCAAACAGTGCAGATCCAGATCAATTGGCTGATCAGGATCTATACTGCTTTCAAAGGCAGGGCATTTTGATGTCAGCAGGGCAGAGGTTAAGCTATTTTTTCTTTGTTTGTTCTTATGGTGAAGTATGGAACATGTATTTACCTTAAGTATTCAGACACCTTATTTCCTTAATGTACTTGTCCTAAAATTTGAACAAGCTCATTTCACTGCCTGTTAATGTGTCTAAATATTGCTGGGTGGGTGGCAGACGGTGTAGACCCTGATCAGACACCACATCCTGTTTGCTGAGGATGTCTATCCTGTTTGCTGAGGATGTCTATTCTGTCTGCTCAGGATGTCTATCATGTTTGCTCAGGATGTCTGAATATTAGGGTATAATACAGTAAGTATATTTAAGGCTTGTCCGAATATAAGGGTATAATACAGTACGGTAAATGTCCTAAAATTTCAAACACTTTATTCTATACTGTTTTGGCCCTAATTTTGCTTTTTATGCAGCTGTTTCATAAAATACTTAGTGGAATGGCAAACAGTGTCGACCCTAATCGGATACTTAGTGGAATGGCAAACAGTGTCAACCCTAATCGGATTGCTTTCTTCAGGATCTGGGTCTGCACAGTTTGCATGTGTCATTATATCAGACTCTTTGGTGTACAAAATTTTAGGACATTTCCTGTATGTTTAGGGCTTGCTGCATTATATGGATTCCAGTCCTGCTTCCAGCAGAGTTTTCATGCTTTTATTGTGTTCCCTTGCACTTGTCACCTTACATCACCCTATCATTGTCTCTTCACTAACTTACAAAAGAAATAAGTATTTATGTACTGTAAAGTAAAAGTAAATTACATTGTATATTGAATTGCTTTGATAAAAAAAAAATCATTTTGATATTTGAAGAAATTTTCAGTATTTGCACTTTCTGTTACACATTATATTCATAACAAAATTGTAAATGCCATGTTTTTCAATCATTTTTATATACAGTTGACTCTCGCAATCTCGAACTCGCTTATCTCAAATAACTGCTTATCTCGAAGTGAAAATCTGGTTCCTGCCTAAACATGAAAATCTAACAACAGGTAAAAAATATTGTGGAAAAGAGGAGAAACTGCTCCTAAGGAGCAATTTCTCCTCTTTTCCACAATATTTTCAATATATCTCTAACTTCAAGAGTCCAATTCATATACAAATGTATATTTATTAAATGTGGTTAATCGAATTCTTTTTTCCTGAAACCTGCAAATCTGATATGTCAAGGTATGGATATCTCAAAGTATTTCAGAGAGGCCCTTGGAATTCGAGATAACAAGAGTCGACTGTATGTATGTTTGGAATATTCATTTTCTTTTTAACACTTAGCTCTCTGGTAAAAAATTCAGCAGATGAAATATCATCAGCTTGTCGTCTGCTGAATTAGCCCATTATCAAAGTGGTAAAGGTTAGTTTTCCCAATGTTTTCCAACTTTTTACTTAACTGGAGAGAGTTCAGGAGAGCTTTTCTCATGAGAGAGATATCCGATATCAGTCCATCCTTTTGTCCATAAACATTTTGTTCCATACTGCATCTCCTCTGAGACCTATTCTTGACACTTGTCAATGTTTCAGTAAGACCAAGTTTTGTCTAAGCAATATTGTTTTCCCCTGGTCCTGCTAAACCCTGATATGCCTAGTGCCTTTCCAAATAGTGTAGACCAAGATCAGTTGGCTTCCTCAGAAGCCAACTGATCTGGATCTGCACTGTTTGTTATTCTACATGTATATGAGAATTTGTATCAACAACCTGGATCAAGTAATCGGATTGGTTGACGCTTAGAAGTGGACGTGGCATCTTAATTTATTCAGCATGACAAGGGTTACGGTGTGTCAACCAATATGGCAAGTAGTGGCTATCTTTGAATTTTCTTGTTATTAGAACCGTAAACTACCAATTACCACACTGTATGCTTAGGTTTTTCAAAATTATTAAAAAAACTTATGGTAAAATACCCACCTGATAAGGGCAGTTTATGAGAGGCTTATTTATAATTTTTTTTTTCCTGATTTTGTTTATAAAATCATATGTTGTGGGTACTCATTTGAATTGCCTCTTGTCGAGGCAATTCTAAATGAGTACCCACAATATATGCTCTTTTAAAGAAGTAGATAAATTACACTGACTGTAACCTGAAGACTATAAAATTGCTGGACTGTGTGTGTATAGGGGTATTTGTGGAAAAAGATACTGCTGTTGGTATGTGGAATATTGCCCAGTATGTCTTATATGATCAAAGGAATCCCTGATACATGTAGGAAAGCTTAACAGGTGGACAGAAGTGAATCTCAATTTGTTCATCTTTTTAGCTCACCTGAGCTCTGCTCAGGATGAGCTATTGTGATCACTTTTCGTCCGTCGTCCGTCCGTCCGTCCGTCCGTCCGTCCGTGCGTCCGTCCGTCCGTCCGTCCGTCCGTCCGTCCGTTAACATTTTCAAACGACTTCTCCTCTGAAACCGCTGAGCCAATTTTGCTCAAATTTCATATGGAGCCTCCTTAGGGTGGGGGAACGAAAAATTGCTAAAATGGTCGCGGTCCGTTGACCAAGATGGCCGCCACGCCCATATATGGTAAAAACCTTTAAAAATCTTCTTCTCCAGAACCGAGAATGCCTTGGGGCTGAACCTTTGCAGGAATCATCGGGGACGAGAGGTCTACCAAAATTGCTAAAAGAATTGTCGTACGTTGACGTTTGACCTTTTTACGGCAAGGTCAAGTTTGCTTCCCTATGCATTTGTATGGGAAAAACCTTTAAAAATCTTCTTCTCCAAAACCGAGCATGCCTTATGGCTGAATCTTTGCATATATCTTTGGGAACAGGAGAGCTACCAAAATTGCTAAAATAATGGTCGTACATTGACATTTGACCTTTTTACATTAAGGTCAATTTTGCTTCCTTATGCATTTGTATGGGAAAAATGACCAGAATTTCAAACAACTTCTCCTCTGGAGCCTCTGGGCCAATTTTGCTCAAATTTCATATGGAGCCTCCTTAGGGTAGGGGAACAAAAAATTGCTAAAATGGTTACGGTCCGTTGACCAAGATGGCCGCCACGCCCATATATGGTAAAAACCTTTAAAAATCTTCTCCTTCAGAACCGAGAATGCCTTTGGGCTGAACCTTGGCAGGAATCATCGAGGACGGGAGGTCTACCAACATTGCTAAAAGAATTGTCGTACGTTGATGTTTGACCTTTTTACGGCAAGGTCAAGTTTGCTTCCCTGTGCATTTGTATGGGAAAAACCTTTAAAAATCTTCTTCTCCAAAACTGAGCATGCCTTATGGCTGAATCTTTGCATATATCTTCGGGAACAAGAGGGCTACCAAAATTGCTAAAATAATGGTCGTACATTGACATTTGACCTTTTTACGTTAAGGTCAATTTTGCTTCCTTATGCATTTGTATGGGAAAAATGTTCAGAATTTCAAACAACTTCTTCTCTGGAGCCTCTGGGCCAATTTTGCTCAAATTTCATATGGAGCCTCCTTAGGTAGGGGGAACAAAAGATTGCTAAAATGGTCACGGTTCATTGACCAAGATGGGCGCCACGCCCATATATGGTAAAAACCTTTATAAATCTTCTTCTCTAGAACAGAGGATGCTTTGGGGCTGAATATTTGCATAAATCATCGGGGACAGGGGGTCTACCAAAGTTGCTAAAATAATGGTCATACATTGACATTTGACCTTTTTACGGCAAGGTCAAGTTGCTTCCTTATGCATTTGCATGGGAAAAAACATTTAAAAATCTTATTCTCCAAAACCGAGGATGGCTTGTGGCTGAATCTTTGCATATATCATCTGGAACGGGCGGTCTACCAAAGTTGCTAAAATAATTGTGATACATTGACATTTAACCTTTTTACGGCGAGGTCAAGTTTGCTTCTGTATGCATTTGTATGGGCGCCATACATTTGTATGGAAAAAATGTTGATAATTTCAAATGGCTTTTCCTCTGAAGCCTCCGGGCCAGTGTTGCTCAAATTTCATGCGGAGCCTCCGTGGGCAGGAGAATGAAAGATTGCTGGGTATGGTCCATTGATCAAAATGGCTGCCATGCCAATATATGGTAAAAGCCTTTAAAAATCTTCTTCTCCATAACCAAATAAGCCCTGGGTCCTAATCTTTGCACAAATTATAGGGGACAGGAGATCTACCAAAATTGCTCAAATAATGGTTTATGTTGACATTTGACCTTTTTACCTCCAAGGTCAAATTTGCTTCCCTATTTGTGTGGGCCATATACATTTATATTGAAAGTATCGAAGTGACTTGTAGATCAACAGTAGTTAAAATTGTTCTGATTGGAAATCTGAGATGGCCATCATCTGGTTTATATTTATAATATGTCCCTGCCACTGTGCTGTTTACATGTATAAAATCACGATTCTTCAGAAACCACTTAGCCAATTTCCACCAAATTTCACATTGATCCTTCTGTTGAAATGTGATTGATAGTTTATTCATGATCATGCTCCATTGACTGTCAGGCCCATATATTCTTCTTCAAAACTAAGAACTGCTCAAATGATGATATTTTCATTAGTTGCGATGATAGGATTGGATAAATGTTGCATAACATCTGCATGTCTGCAGTGGCTATGTCACTCAGGTGAGCGAATCGTGGCCCATGGGCCTCTTGTTAATTTTAACCCTAGTCCTGCTGAACCCGGATATACCCTGCCTTTGCAAACAGTGAAGATCCAGATCAGTTGGCTTCTGAAGCCAACTGATCTGGATCTGCACTGTTTGCCATTAAGTATGTGAACTTATGGCAGCAATCCAGACCAAGCAATCTGATTGGTTGAAAATTAAAAGTGGGTGTGGCATCTTAATTTATTCTGCATGACAAGGGTTAACAGGTTGTTTATAAATGACAGTGTCTCTTTGGATTATAATAATGTTTTGCAAGGGAATTACTATAAATTTCTAGTCCTGCTGAGTTGTATCTTAGGTTATCATAGGGAAGGAATTAACCTTTAGTCTGTCATAGACAAAATTAGCAGACAGCAAGCCATGTACATTTATATGTTTATTTCATTTGAACTGAGTCCGTCTCGGTGGCTCAGTTGGGTGTGCGTCAGACTGGTGATCAGGAGGTCAAGGTTCGATCCCTGTTGGGTCCGGCTGCATTCTTCTGTGGAAATTGATCATGAAATATTTTCTGCAGTCATTCTCTCCCTTCCCCCCTGATTCAGGAAAGGCAGTTTTCAGTTTCTGGCTAAAGGATGTGCACAAGTATTGTTAACTGCTTAGAGAAGTGAACCAGTCCAGGAAAAGTGTGGTTAGGTCAAATGACCGGCTCAACAAGACCGTGATGGGTTGATTTGACTATAAAACCTCAGCTCCACTTCATTTGAACCATATTTGGAGATGATTAGAATTAAGTAATGTGTACAGGTTAAAACAAAACAGTTTTGATATACATTGCATGCTGGGTAAAAATTTCAGCAGATGACATTTTGAAATATTTTTCTTATTTTTCCTCAAAATAGGATCTGAAAAGACAATTTGCATGAATTGTCAGATTCTATTTTCTAGGAAAAAATAAGACAAATATCAATTTATTGACTGCTAAATTAGCCAAGAGAGTAGTATAAAGATTGCAGTATTGTTAGCTTGTTTTCAGATGTAGTCCCCTAATTAAACCCCACACATGATAGTAGCGGATTATTATACCTTGCATTGGTTGCTTGTGTATCTGTCTGACTGTCTGTCCATCCATCTGCCATATGTCCATCCATCAGTATTTTTGTTTCAGAACGATAACTTGAGAAAATGTCTATGGATTTTCACCAAACTTGGTGTGTTCATTGATAGTTTGGAGATCTGATTGCTAAGGAGCAAATTTCATCAATTTGTGACAGTTATAAGTCCTAATTTGTCTATTCAGGCAGACATGCAACAGTATAGACCCAGATAGGATGTTGCAGAATGCGCCATCTGATCTGGGTCTACAATGTTGGCCACTCATTCAGTGGTATTTTAGACACATTAGCACATAGTAAAATGGACTTATTTAAAAAAGGTAAGAAAAAAGTCCAGGAAGTGCCACAATCACAAACCGCAGCCCCTCCCAGACCCCAAGAGGAAGAGGAAACCGACAAATCTAAACAAGCACAAACCGAACAAACGTACGAAAAGCACTAAGATTAGCTCTCTCTTCCCCAAGCGAGGTAATCGCAATACTAAAAGGACTGAAAAAACACAAGAACAAAATGACATTAACATTCTGGATAAAAATTTTAGCAGACATAATTTTGAAATATTTTTCTTATTTTTCCCAGAATGGAGACAATTTGCATGAAATGTCAAATCCTGCTTTCTGGAAAAAATAAGAAAAAAACCACCAATTTATCATCTGCTGAATTAGCCCAGAGAATGGTAAAGGCTAATCCTTTCAGCAAAGCAGACTAAAACATATGCTACTGTGCAAACATTGTAGATCCAGATGAAATGGTTGGTTTGCCAGTCTGTTTTTGATTTTAGACTGAAATCCCTATTTGCATTAGTGGACATGTCCAAATTCAAGGATGGAAAAGGCCACTTCAGAAACTTAGGGATTAAAATAGCGTATATGACCTAATTATCACACATACCCCAACAAGCGCACAGTCAAGCAATTCCGTAGTCTTCAGATTACAGCCAGTGTACTTTTTGTCTACTGCTTTATAAATGCATATGTTGTGTGTACCCATTTGAATTGCATCAACTTGTTGATACAATTCAAATGAGTACCCACAACATACGCTTTTATAAAGAAAAAAAAAAAAATCACATATACATCATCAAATAAGTCCTTTGCTGATCTTTTTTTGGTAGGTACATGCAGATCCATATTTTACCCCATGTTTTAACAGTAATTTTGAAACACCTAAGCACCCAGTGTGGTAATTAAGTTGAATACAATGTACGGTATTTACAGAAAGGAGAGAATGTGTCTGAATATTTAAGTAAACTATGGTAACCAACTGACAGTTTTCTTATAAATGTCCTGTGGAGAGATTTAAACTGTAATCTCAGGTTAAATTAGTATATAACTGATGAAGAAATAATGTATTTACCCTAAGTATTCAGACAACTTATCTTCTTACCATACTAAGTCTAAGTCTTGTCCTAAAATTTGAACAAGTCCATTTGACTACCCGTTGATTTGTCTAAAGATTGCTGGATGAGTCTCAAACAGTATAGACCCTGATCAGATGCTGTAGAATGCAACATTTGATCAGGGTCTACACAGTTTGCCCATTATGTCTGTCCCAATACTTAGGGCAAAGATTGTTCAAAATACCTTAATTCTTACCTTTACCTCTCACTGGGCAAATTTTGTAGATGAAAAATTGATTATATTTTTTCTTATTTTTCCCAGAAAACAGGATTTGAAATTTCATGCAAATGGAGACAGTTTGTATGAAATGTCAAATCCTGTTTCCTGTGAAAAATGAGAAAAATATTTCAAAATGTTGTCTATCGAAAATTTAACCCTTTGCACTAAGCTTTAATTTTGACCTTTCTTCTCAAGTTTATATAACTTGATATGGGTCTATTTCATAAATTCTTTTTTTCAGTCAATATCACTCATCTCCTGAATTACAATAGTGACACTGACAGATACACCACCATGGGAGTTCACACTGACCAGAAAATAGTTGTCTCCCTTCTCAAAGAGGATGCCCCCATCACCCTCAACCTCACACACCCACCTCACCACCCCCAGGAACAAATTCTTACCCTTAATGCTTAGCATGTGGGATAATAATTTCAGCAGACAACATTTTGGAATAGTTTTCTTATTTTTTCCAGTAAACACGCTTTGACATTTCATGCAAATTGTCTCCTAAGGAAACAGTTTGCATTAAAATAGCAATGTCTATTTCCTAGGAAATACATGTATAAGAAAAAGAAAATCATCAGTTTATCATCTTTTGAATTTGCTCAGAGTGGTAAAGGTTAGTAACACCTTTGAGAAGGGAATTCTTATACTAGTTATTAATTCTTTTCTGTTAGATTGCTCTTCTTTGAAAAGGGTGGAAAAAACTGTCTGCTGAGAGCTCTGTCTCTTTGAGGTTCATCCATCCAAGTTCTTAAAGGGTAGATAAATACAATGTAGATATTTTAAAAAGGGTTCTTGTCTAAATGGGAAGAATTTCCTACAAGGGGAGCAAATTCTTTCCTTTCATACTAGCCATATCAGAAGGGGGCATAGTTAAAACAGAGTTGCCTCTCTGATTACCCTTAAACTTGCTTAGCCAGTTGCTTTTAACCCTTGTCATGATGAATAAATTAAGATGCCAAGCCCACTTCTAATTTCCAGCCAATCAGATTACTTGATCCAAGTTTTTGATAGAAATTCACATACTTTTTTTAATGACAAACAGTGCAGATTCAGATCAGTTGGCTTCTGAAGAAGCCAACTGATCTGGATCTACACCATTTGCTAAGACAGGTCATGTCGTGTTTAGCAAGAGAAGAGTTAATCCATGAATCATCCCGTCTCCAGTAACATAGCCTGCATTAAAAGATTAAAAAATAGTAAAAGCACTGTTGCACTCTTTTAAGGCTGCAAATTATGAATTAATATAAAATTTGTATGGAATTCATCTTACTTATTATAGTGCACATGTGTCTAAGCTTTCGTGTTTACAGATCCAGCATGCATGCATGCCTCATTACCATAATATTTACATTCAGGCATTGAATATGTTTGGCAGATGGGTATATTTTGAATATTTAATGAACATAAAACATGCCTCAGTGTGAGAAAATATACCTTTAAACAATTTGGACATGTGCATCCAGTGATCAGTCCACTATCTGCCTGAAAAAAAAAAACCCTCGGATTCTTTGCTATAGACTGGCTCCAGTCATTTCTGCACTTGATTTTTGTCATTCCTTTATCACTTCCTGTAGCTGTAGCAAATTTTTTCTCTTTAACCCGTTGCAATCCGTAGACCCCTAAAAGGGTAATTGGCAAACAGTGCAGACCCAGATCAGATGCCACAGAATGTGGCATCTGATCAGGGTCTTCACTGTTTGCAAATAGTTTAGCCTTTTTTCTGTAGGAATATCTAAATCTCATAGCCAGTCTACTAAAAATTGAAATTGGATTCTTCCAATTTATGGTGTGGGCGAGTCTATTCAGCCTACAATGGATTAATCCCATTTTACTGTTTTACTACAAATCTACTACTCTATCTTTTCCACTAAGGGACATAACTGATTCAATCATTATAAGCTGTACTAAATTGTATACCTTTGAAAAGAAAAGAGAAAATGATAGAAAAGATAGAGTCTGGAGACAGACTACCCTTGCTACATAGCTGCAGATGAGAGGAGTAGCCAGTTAAATATTTTCTTATTTCCCCACAAAAACATATGTTGTGGGTACTCATCAGAAGCGCCTCAATGAGGCGCTTCTGATGAGTACCCACAACATGTTTTCGTGGAGAAATAAGAAAAATGTTAAGACGTTTAGAGCACAGTCTGGAGCTATGTTAGCTAATAAAAGAGTGCCAAGTGAAGCCTGGTCAAACTGCGAGAAGCTGCATAGACTGGCTCCGGAGTCCAGTGACTAAATATTTGTTCCTATAACCCTGTTTAATACATCCACTAAAACGAGACTAAAATAATACATGTATCATTATTATAAAGGCTGGTCACTATGGGCTATAGGGGCTAGGTAGAACTAACCAGTCTGTTGGTTTTTACTATCAGAGAGAAATATTTCTACAGATATTGTATTTAAGCAGTCATTGATTAATTCAGTAGACTAATGCCAGTCTAGGAGGTGCAGTCTGGTATGAGTCTATACTGGACGCACATTTTTTAAAGGTACATTTTCTTACGTTACAACACAGATGTGTTTTTCATGAAAATTTAAATGAAATAGTGTTAATCTGAATTTCTGAAGGGGCATTTTTCATGCTGTGGCATTAAGATGTTTTTCATGAAAATTCAAACGAAAGCGTGTTAATCTGAAATTCATTTCTTCTATTTTAGGTGATTTGGATACACTGGATAGCTTTTCCACCATTGTTTACAAGGGAAGCAACTTTTGTGACTTCCAGTTCACTTTTCTGTAAACCAAACCCCTTCCCAAAAGGGATCTACTATAAAAGGAAAGAATTTGCTCCTTTTATAGTAGACCCCTTTTCAGAAGGGAGGACAAATAATTCTGATAGAATTACTTCCCATGAAAGTATCATTTTCCCTTAAAAATATGCTGATTAAATTTCTTTGGGTATAATTTCATTTGCATAGTGATTGTGCTTAGCTTAGTTAAGAAATTCTTTGAAGTATAGTTGATTACTATAGCATACTTATAATTATTGAGAGACCCTGGCTGAGTGATAGAAAATTTATTAAATCTATATAATCTGGGTAGCTCCAGATAAGAGAGGTTATCTATATACAATTGTAATATTTTTCTTATTTTTCCACAAAAGCATATGTTGTGGGTACTCATTAGAAGCGCCATGGCGAGGCAATTCCAATGAGTACCACAACATATGTTTTCTTGGAGAAATAAGAAAAATACCAATAGATTTTGGTGAAAAAAAAGAAGTGGCTTATTGGAGCCATGTACCTGTATTTCATGTCTTTATTAACATATTTACTGTTATCTATTCGTATTTCTTGCGTACCGGATAAGGATTTCCGCAGATTACACCGGTGCTAGCAAATCTTATCTCACACACCTTTATTCTTCCCATGGGAAAGATAAAAATTCGAGAATTTTCACGTGTTTTATATACACTGGTTGTATAGGACGTCACAGTACGCCATTGTTAAGATTGACATCACTGAAAATAGTTATGTCACTCAACTTCAGGATATTGTCGCCATAATGTACGTAGCGGATAACTGCAATCAAAGTGACTACATTATCAACAAGAATTCCGGGGAAGGCGTCATCGCACCTGCTGGGGCAAAAGTCACAGGAGCCACAATCAGAACGTGGTTATTAAATAAGTTTATTTCATTCTTAGCAGTGCTTACTTGGAAAACTGGGTTGAAAAAATGTAGACAAAGTACCTAGTGGGGCACATATATTCCAGGCCAGTCCCATTCCCTCTAATGGCTATATCTTCAGCACTGACTTTTCGTATCATACAGCCCAATGATAATGGAGCGTTGACGTAAAATGTGTAAAAGTCACTGGAGCATGAAATATAGGTCAAGGTCACGGGTCAAGATACCTGCTAATTCAGTACATCAAGGAGAAGCACAATGCAAGGTATAGTGGTTGTAGGCCTTATAGTTGAGGAGTTATCAAACATCAACGTAAAATGTGTCAAATATAAGTCAAGGTCACCGGGTCAATGTACCTGCCAAGCCAGTGCAATGAGGTGAAGCACTATGCAAGGTTTAGTGGTTGTAGGTCATATATTTGAGGAGATACCAAACATCAACATAAAATGTGTCAAAGTCATTGGAGTGCACAATATAGGTCAAGGTCACCAGGTCAAGGTACCTGCCGAGTCAGTACATCGAGAAGAAGTGCTATATAAGGTTTGGTGGTTGAAGGCCTTACAGTTGAGGACATAAGGAAGGGTGACGTAAAAGGTGTAAAAGTCAGTGGAGCGCGAAATATAGGTCAAGGTCACCCAGTCAAGGTACCTGCAGAGTTCGTACATTGAGGAGAAGCACTATGCAAGGTTTGATGGTTGTAGGCCTTATATTTGAGGAGATATTGAACGTTGACATAAAATGTGTAAAAGGCACTGGAGCGCAAAATATAGGTCAAGGTCACCAGGTCAAGATACCTGCCGAGTCAGTACATCTAGGAGAAGCACTATGCAAGGTTTGGTGGCTAGAGGTCTTACACTTGAGGAGATCTAGAACATTGACGTAAATTATGTCAAAGTCACTGCAGCCAAAATATAGGTCAAGGTCATCAGGTCAAGGTATCTGCCAAGTCAGTTCATTGAGAAGAAGCACTTTGCAAGGTTTGATGGTTGTAGGCCTTATAGTTGAGGAGATATCGAACGTCGACACAAAATATGTCAAAGTCACTGGAGGGCAAAATATAGGTCAAGGTCACCGGGTCAAGGTACCTGCCAAGTCAGTACATCTAGGAGAAGCATTATGCAAGGTTTGGTAGTTGTACACCTTATAGTTGAGAAGATCTGGAACGTCAACGTAAATTGTGTCAAAGCCAATGGAGCGCAAAATATAGGTCAAGGTCATTGGGTCAACATACCTGCCAAGTCAGGAGGTCAGGGAGATGTGTCATGCAAGGTATCATGGTTGTTGTAGAATTGTAGTTGATAAGAATACTAACTTTGACGTAAATGTCGAATTTCGACATAATAGAACTGTTAACAGACAGACGGACGGACGAACGGACAGACGAATGGAAAAGCGGGCACCTATGTCACAAAGTCAGGAGGTCAGGGAGATGTTTCATACAAGATTTGATGGTTGTTTAGTCTTGTAGTTGATTAGAATACTAACTTTGACATAAATGTCGAACTTCGACATAACAGAACTGTTAACAGACAGACGGACGGACGGACGAACAGACAGACGAATGGAAAAGTGGGCACCTACATTACAAAGTCGGGAGGTCAGGGAGATGTTTCATGCAAGGTTTGATGGTTGTTTAGTCTTGTAGTTGATTAGAATACTAACTTTGACATAAATGTCAAACGTCGACATAAATGTTGACAGACGGACGGACGAATGGACAGACATACGGAAAAGTGGACGCCTATGTCGCAAAGTCAGGAGGTCAGGGAGATGTTTCATGCAAAGTCTGATGGTTGTTTAGTCTTGTAGTTGATTAGAATACTAACTTTGACATAAATGTCGAACGTCGACATAAATGTTGACAGACGGACGGACGGACTGACGGACGGACTGACGGACGGACTGACGGACGGATGGACGGACGGACGGACGGACGGACAGAAAATCGGACGCCTATATCGCACCCTGCTACAAGCAGGTGCGATAAAAATCCACTTTTGGAAATGAGTGGTATG
This sequence comes from Anodontia alba, assembly GCA_964016985.1. NCBI lineage: Eukaryota > Metazoa > Mollusca > Bivalvia > Lucinida > Lucinidae > Anodontia > Anodontia alba. Next base: position 7,039,155 of record OZ024837.1, read on the forward strand.
CAAGAAAAAAAATCTATCAAGGATGTGAGGGACAGACAGAAAAATCTGTCCCTCGGGATCAGTCTTACATCACTTGGCAAGTCTCATGATGCCAGACAGTAATCCTCGGGACGAATTTTTCTATCTACCCCTCACACCCATAATATCTTCTTATTATGCTCCCCAGGGGTGTTGCGATTCATTACTACAAAAATGGAATTCTGTAGAAAAAATTTTGGCCAAAAATAAGATATTTTCATGGTTTAAAGCCAATTTTTGTTGTGTCGGGCTGACATTACAATGTTCTTCTCCTCGAAAAGTGGAAGAGGTGTTTGTTTGAGTTGGGGCTTTTACTAGAATAAATGTGGTAAGTGTTCAGACAGACAAGCCTAAACAAATAGTGTAATCCCATATATAAATTACGATAAATATCCTAAATTTTGAACACTTTATTCCATGCTTTTTTGGCTTAAATTTTTTTTTTCTGCATTTGTCTCTTAAAATGCTTAGTGGAATGGCAAACAGTGAAGACCCTGATCAGACTGCTCCTTCAGGAAAATAAGTTGTTCAAATTTTAGGAGAAGAAGCATGATATGGTGATAAGGAGCTATTAACCTGGGCCCAGTTGTTCAAAACTTAATGAAGTTGTTAACGTGACGTTCAAATTTCTACCTTGAAATATGACAAATTGCTGAAAAAATGTGCGATGCTTTTGCTACTCACATTTTTGCAACAAAAATATCAATGTATTTCAAAATACCTTAGCTACAACAGTTAACGAGTTTGTCATTAACGAGCTTGTTAAGCTAACAATGCTTTGAACAACTGGGCCTTGGTTTGCCAGCAGTAAAATTAACCACATCAAGGGTGAGGTAGTAAAATGGACTTACCATAATCAATGTTTTGAACAAGGCTTTGTATGATTAGGAGTAAAACAGTTCAAAAACTTAACCCTTGTCATGCCGAATAAATTAAGACCACACCCACTTCTAATTTCCAGCCTATCAGATTTTTTTATCCATGTTTTTTTATAGAAATTCACATATTTAATGACAAACAGTGCAGATATGGAGAAGCCAACTGATCTGGATCTACACTGTTTGCTAAGACAGGGCATGTCGTGTTCAGCAAGAGAAAGGTTAAGTTAAATACAATAATTGCATTACATGAATCAGCCAGAAAAAAAAAAAGAAAAGCTACATAATCAAATTATATGTACATAAAGGTGTAAGGTAGTCTTAATCTATTCTGATTTTTAGGTGGGTGTATATAAGTATTAACCTTTACCACTCTCTGGGCAGATTCAGCAGGCGATGAACAGATGGTATTTTTTTTTATTTTTATTTTTTTTTTCGAAAATAGACTTTGACATTTCATGCAAATTGTCTCCTAAGGAGACAATTTGCATAAAATGTCAAAATGTATTTTCTAGGAAAATAAGAAAATATTTTAAAATGTCATCTGCTGAAATTTTTACCTAGTTAAAATCTTCACGGTGGGAAACCCTAATAATGTTAGTTTCCAGTATATTAACATAACTATAGATAAGACGTCTTTTTCTCATTTCTCTACAAAAAACAAAAAGAAAAGAAAAGAAAATGTTTTGTCATAGGTCTGCATGAGGGAGCTGTTTTCTGCAAGAATATATTGCTATTTTTTTCTTTTACTTCCATACCTCAAGAAGTCTGGAGAACTTGGGGGAAAAAAACCACCTGACCATTGGTAAGCAGAACTTGGCTTTCTTGCTCGGGTCACGTTGGAAAGCCAAGTTCTGTTTACAGCTGGTCAGGTGGTTTTTCCCCGGGTTCTGCACTTTTTGCTCACTTTTGATTGAACGATCGGCTTGATATACATGTAAGTGAAATATTCTTGACAAGGCTTTAAAACCCAAAACAAAAGTGGGTAAATATTTTTTTCTTATTTCTCCACAAAACGTACGTTTTGTGCATGCTTCTGATAAATACCTACAAAATATTATTTAATGGAGAAAAAAATAAAGATATCTGTATTTTTTTAAAAAATATATTGACGTTTTTCTTTTCCGTAGCTCTAGGTAAGTGGGGGTGTGGGGTAAATCCTGAAGGAGCAGGCTGATCAGTGTCTACACTGTTTGCCATTCCACTACCCTTAAAGCGCCAAGCAAAATTTGTAGCAGGCGACATTCCAAAATTTTTTTATTTTTCAGTGAAAACAAGTTGACATTTCCATGTGAATTGTCTGCCAAGCAAATGATTCACATGAAATGTCAAGACTTGTTTTCTCTGAAAAATAAAAAAAAAACAATAAAAAAAAATTGTTGTCTGCTGCAGTTGTGATTGGCGCTTTAAGAGTTAAGAAACAACTGCATAAAAATCAAAATATAGGCCCAAAAAGTATCAGATAAAGTGTTCAAATTTTTAGGACATTTACCGTACCCAGAATATATGTTTTCATGGAGAAATAAGAAAAATATTGGTACTTTTTGGTTGAAATACATGCCTCATCCAGATCCAGAGCTATGTATTTCATTCACCAAATCAAACGTAGACACTGATCAGACATTACAGAATGTGGCAGTTGATCTGGATCTACTGTGTTTGTGTAGTGCTCTCTGTCCCGCTATACCTAAACCTCTTTTCATTATAACATGGTTTTGGATATAAAGGTGGCTCCCCAAAATCTATAGATTATATAGAAAAATGACCATAAATGGTCATTTTTCTATATAATCTATACATTTTTGTTTGGATATAACACGGTTGTTTAACTAACATGGTTACAGCTTTGGAACCCAACAGCAGTGTTATAAAGAGGTTGCGATGTTTTTCGGATAAATATAGTCATTTTCTGATACTTGCAGATAAAGGGAAGAATGAGGAAAAATCATGGCTGCTGTCAGGATTCAAGCTAAAGTCTACAGCTGCAGTTGCCAGAGCAGATGATGAGAAAAAAATCAAGAGAATCACTAACAAAATTGAATCGGAATCCTGTAGTGAGCATAATTTTATTCCTTCCTCAGTGGATTTGCTTAATGAGCCAGTGTCATCTTTGAAGTGGGAATTTGATCATCTGATTCAGCAACAGAAATCAGCAAAAAAATCAACATTTGAGACTTCTGCTTACCGGTATGATGATAAGGATGATGATGATAATAATGATCAACAGAAGTGGTCTGATGCTCTGCTTGTTCAGCCAGTGTCCCATCATTTAGTGGTTGATGGTTCAACATGTGAACATAAATTACGGTAAATGTCCTAAAATTTCGAGCGCTTTATTCCATGCTTTTTAGCCTAAATTTTGTTTTCATGATTGTTTCATAAAATATTTAGTGGAATGGCAAACAGTGTAGACCCTGATCAGACTGCTCCATCAGGAGCAGTCTGATCTGGATATGCTCTGTTTGCATATGCCATTTTGTCAGGAGCTTTGGTATACAGAATTTTAGGACATCTACCATATCTGATTCTATAGTAATACCACTCTTGTCTTTCAGAGATTCATTCCAAATACAGACAAATGCTGCTGAAAATTCAAGAAGCAATAATTTTAATGGTGATCAGAATTTAGCTGGTTTAGAATTAGAAAACAATTCTGATGCTGCAAGAGCCATCCAAAACATTGTTTCAGAAGCTGAGGACCAAGCCAGTGAAAAGTGCAAAAATGATTTATTAGTATCACTCGTAGGTGATAAAACTAATACAAAACTGACTGGTCAAGGTGAAAAGTTGTCACTGTCTACAGCTAGCACATTAGATGATGACACTGATATTAATAAAGAGACATATTTTCAGTGTTCCAGTGACCTTGCCCTGAGTAATACATGTAAATGGTTGTCTGATCCGAACAGCAAATGTTTATTGTTCAGTCATGCTAAGCACTCCAGTGGCGAGAGTAAATTTAGCAAGCCAGGTGGGAAATTAAATCATGAAAATATAAATACACCTAATGGAGCACAATACAAGTTAGCTACCTCAGTTTTCGGTGATAGGTATAGCAATAAGGTTGAAACTTTTGAGGTAGACAGCGGCACTCAGGATAAACATATTTTTCAGGAAGGACCAAATATTTTTCCGAAAGGACTAAGTCATCTGAAACCGGACCAGTCAGACTTGGAGAGTTATTATACTGCACCGACGGACTTTGGGTCAGATTTTTATGGATTTTCTACTTCCAGTTTTGTGACTTGTCGTGAATCTTTTTCTTCAATTCCTAGGTCAAGATTAACTAAAGCAAAGGATATTTTGATTAAAGGTAGAAATTATGTGAGAGCTAAGTTGGAAAACTATCAGAAGAAATTTCCTCGAAGGCAGAACACTAGTAAAAGGGGATGTATTGAAGAAACAAAGTGTAGTTCATGTCGATTTCCTTGTCTTTTTCTGGGTAGGGAAATATCTCAGATTAGTTTTGGCATTCCAGAATGTTCTACTGCACAGGGAGAGGACTGTCATACAGAAATTAAAAACAAGGAGAATAATTGTAAGAGCAATCATGGCTTGAGTGAAATTTGTGAAGTGAGTGGAGATATGTCAGAAAATTCAGGCTTTGAAACTAATCAGGTGACCAAGTCTGAAGGATCAAAATCAAAGGAACTAGCTGCTAACCCAGAAAATGGACCGGAACTTAAACGATCAAAAACCTCCCTTAAAGAAGGTATGGTTTAGTTTCTTTTTTTTACCATATACATGTACGCTATAAATATTCAGATATTAAAACACTTTACAAAGCATATGACTTTGGATCATGAGGTCCCTGGTTAACCCTTAAAGTGCCAATCACAACTATTGTCGTCTGCTTTGTCTTCTGCCGGTTACTTTAAAAGTCATTGTTGCAAACAGTGTGGACCCAGATCAGACTGCTCCTTTAGGAGCAGTCTGATCTGGGTCCGCACTGTTTGCCTATATGCAAAATGTAAGTTTGAAAAGTTTGCAAGAAGATGCAGCAGACGACATAAGCAGACGACATTTTCAGATGCAGTTTTTCTTGGCGCTTTAAGGGTTAAAGGCGGAATTCAGCTCGTGACTGTATGGCACTTCAATGCACAGAGCCTTTCCATTATCAGCCTTCTATCATCCCATTATGACCATTTAAACCACTTAAATATCGCCGGTTCAACCCCCGCCGAGGTCGGCAACATTCTTTCGTGGAGATTGATCATGAAATATTTTCTACGGTCATTCTCTCCCTTCCGCTGATTCAAGGAGGGCAGTTTTCAGTTTCTGGCGAAAGAATGTGCACAATACTGGTTAACCGCTTAGAGGACTAAGCCTGCCCAGTAAACGTGTGGTAAACTGACCGCGCTCGACATGACCCCATTGGGTTGAATGGGCCGTAAAACCTCAACACAAACAAATGACCACTTAAATAATGTTGCTTGCAAGGAACATACAACACCAAACCATCAAAACACCTTACCATATTTTTCTTGAGCTCTGAAAAATCCATAGGACTGCCTGGTAATGTCACTAAAACAGCTCATAGGTCTAGATAAGAGTGGGTATTAGGTAAATATTTTTTCTTATTTCTCTACGAAAACATATGTTGTGCATGGGTACTCATTATAGAAGCCGCCACGAAAATATATGTTGTGGGTACTCATTAGAAGCGCCTCACTAAGGCACTTTTAATGAGTACCCATAACATATGTTTTTGTGGACAAAAGATAAATACTAGATCGGGCAGTCGATGGCACGCCATCGCAAATCCCCACGCTTCTGGCAGAAATTGCCCTTGTACCACACAGCATAGTTTTAAGCAACAAGGCAAAATTCTACTTGTATGTTATTCTACTCATCATTCCCTTCAATTTGATATGCCACATGACCATGTTGTGAGAAACTTAATTTTTGACCCCGCCCCACCCCCCGTCCCACCCCAAAGGGTGTTCCTGGGGTCACAAAGTAAATCCCGTTCAATATGTTTTACATCTATCACTACTGAGTATATGTGCACATTTTCGCATAAAAATCTTTAAAATTGACTTTGAAATTGGAAATTGTTAATATTTGACCTTTTGACCCCTCCCCAGGGCCCCTGGGGGCAGGGCCAAAAATAAACGTGCTCTTGCACGCCCTACTTGTGTAAGCAAGCCACTCACCAAATTTGGTTGGATTCTGTCCAGCGGTTTGGGAAGAGATAACATAACGGACAGACGGACGGACAGACGGACGGAGGCGATAACAATATCCCCGACGCTTTTTCTAAAAAGCGTGGGGATAATCAATACTTTTGGATTGAAAAAAAAGCATTCTATTCAGCTTGATATTTTTTCCACAGAAATGTATGTTGTGAATACTCATTAGAAGTACAACATTTAGGGGCTTCAAGTGAGTACCCACAACATATTTTCTTATTTCTCCACTGAAGCATGTTGGGGTACACATTAGCAATGCCTCACATTAGAAACGCCTCAGTGTGGCACTTCTAATGGGTACCAACAACATACGTTTTTGTTGAGACAGAAGAAAAGTATTTACCCTACTACATGTATATCCCTTCTTGTGGAGCTATTTAACTTGTAATTACCGTACTCGACCTAATTACCGCATATACACCAATAAGCGCACAGTCAGGCAATTCCGTAGTCTTCAGATTACAGCCAGTGTAATTTTTGTCTACTTCATAAAGGCATCTGTTGTGGGTACCCATTTGAATTGCATTGACTTGTCAATGCAATTCAAATGAGTACCTATAACATATGCTTTTACCAAAAACGTCCCATAAGTATTATTTGATGAGACATTGCTGATCTTTCTTTTTTTAAGTGTACTCTTAGAGTAGGTAGGTACATATATATTTAACCACAAGTTTTCCGGGTAATTTTGAAAAACCTAAGCGCACAGTGCGGTCATTAGGTTGAATACGGTATTTTGATACCATAAGTTCCATAGCTCTTGATAAGTTGCTTTTTTTTCCCTTTCAAAAGTACTGATTATATATTTTCTTATTTCTCCATGAAAACTTATGTTGTGGTACTCGTTAGATGCACCTCAGAGAGGTGCCTCTAATATGTACCCACAACATATGTTTTCATGGAGAAATAAGAAAAATATTTACCTGATACCAGCTCATATCTAGACCTACATATATGTGGTGTAATAGACTAGCTACTAGTCGGATATCAATATTATTTGCATCAATCAATTATAATTATTAATTTACTTAATTAACTAAGGGCCATCTACTACTTACTGCTTGCCTCACCTCTTTGTTAGCAGCAACTAATCTTGGAGATATCAGAGACCAACTATTAGAGACTGGCTATACAAGATGTCATACATAAATTTGAATCAGCTTATAGTTAGGAGTGATAAAACATGACATCAAGGTCTAGGAGCTAGTCTAGTGGTGTAACTATTGTATTTTTCCTGAATTTTGAACTGCCTGGTAATGTCACCTAAAAGTGCCGGCTGAATGTCAAACAGTACAGTAGATCCTGATCAAACACAGCATTTGTTCATAGCTCCAGATAAGGCACTTCTTTTAATCAAAAAGTACTGTAATAAATAACCGTAAATATTGGGAGAGGCGTATCTGAGCAACCAGTGTGGACCCAGATCAGATGCCGCAGAATGCGGCATCTGATCAGGGTCTGCACTGTTTGCTCTCATCCAGCACTATTTTAGACAAATCATTAGGTAGCAAAATAGACTTTTTCAAATTTTGAACAAATGTGGTAAGAAATTAAGGTTTCCCATTACCTTTAAAGGGGATATTTTTCTTATTTCTCCTTGCAAACATATGTTAAGGGTACTCATTAGAAGCACATCATTGTCTGAGGCACTTCTCAGAGCTCTCGGAAACGCAGGATTAGGCATACTGGGACGCAAACTTTTTCCCGGGGACGCATAAATTTCATCATGTGGGAGTCCCCCGTACGCATGTTTTTTTTTTGTCGGCACGCGTCAAAAATCCAGGAGCTGAGAGACAAATAAACACCCACAGATCAAAAGCACTTTGATTCTACCATGCCACGCTTACTGAGCCGCAGGAGGCGTGATCAGATGTCATACTGTGTTGACCAATCCGGTAACTCGGACCATGTGTAGTGTGTAGTGAAGCGAAGTGTGAACGGTGATAGACAGGATGACTGATGTGCAAACGATATGATTAAAGTAATTACGAAAGAATCGGAGAATCGTTTTCAAATCATCCTGTTTTGACAATAGGAAATATTTTTATTTACATACTGAACTATGAATAGAATTGTTTGTCTGATAGTTTAACCGTTATTTTACGCATTGCAGACAACGAATATGACCATTTTCATTATCGTCTCCATGCTTTTGTACCTCGCATGACAAACTTCAGGAACCATTGCAAGTTTCGGACAAACAAATGACGTATTGTTTACCAGTGAAAAATCGTTCGCTATTACAAACTCACATTTAATCGGTAGCATAATTAAAGGTGAAAAAAGCAAGTAAGTGATGTAAACAACATTGGAACTGCATGTCAAGTTAACGAACAGACTTCGGCTGATTAGGAATGACAGAGAAAATAATTTTAATTGCTTTTGTTTGCGATTTGAGCAACATAAACATGGAAGCTAAAGTCTTCGTTTTTCTTTTTTCTTTACTCTTTCTTACGTCTGTGTTTGTGTTCGAACGTGAAAATGCCAAGATACCCATACCAACTGCAGTGATTTATTTACATTTTTATACCTACAGAATTTTCCACTATATTTTGTGAATCTTAGGACTCGCTGAGATTTAAAATGTCCCAAAGCAAAAATGTGAGTACGGGACTCGGGATGCGCAGGTAAAAAAAAAATCACTGCCAACTGTATAAAGAATATTCTAGTACCCGTGTTATGTTTTATTTACTGAGTTTTTTTTTTCCTGTGAAAATTACAATTCAAATGTGCTATAAACTATGTGCTTTTGGAGCATGCGATAGTAAATGTCCTAATAATTTGTACGGTGTTAACAGTTTCTGGAATAAGACATGAGAGCAAACAGTACAGTCAATGATCCGACTGCATCAGACTGATAATAGGATACATCAGATCAAGGTCTGTACTTCTTGTTATTCCAGGACATTTTAGAACATTTACTGTAGTAACTCAGCATTAATTTGCATCTACGCATGTACTGTTTTTGAAAGAAATAAAGATGACTGAGTTATATTGTTTCAATTTAATTAAAATCAGTCCATCAAAGAATTATTGAATATACTACCACACTGAGAGAAATGCGTGAATTTGTGGGACCCCCACTTTTCGGGATGGGACTCCCACTTTTTCCAGTGGGACTCCTACTTTTTGCAAGATGGGAGTCCTGAACTCCTGTTTTTGAAATCCTAGTGAGAGCTCTGCTTCTTATGAGTACCCAAAACATATTTTTTTTTTTGTGGAGATATAAGAAAAATATGTCCCTGGTAAATGTACCTAGAGCTTATTAGATTAACAAACAGGTTGGTTAAGTTTAGCTGTGTGCATTCAGTCTGCACATTTTCATTTCCCCTAGTTTTATTGAGTCAATTCTAATGAGTACCCACAACATATATTTTTTATAGAGAACTAGATAAAAAAATACTCATTACGTGCTTGTAGGGGTATGTGTTGTAATTATTACCAGTATGGTATTATCAGCTGAATGTTTAACTGGGCTAATACAGTATTCATTTCTTCATTGTAACTTTTCAGCTAATTTATAATTTATTTCTTTAATATAAGATTTATTATACTTTAAGGTCAAACCAAATTTTCATAGCTTAAGATAAGATCATAAGTGAGGTGATTTCGCAACATTTTTTTTTTTTTTGTTATTTTTTTTTCCTTACCAGAATATAGTTTGTGGGTACTGATTGGAATCCCCATTTTGAGCTAACTCCAGTATCCACTTCATATACAGTATTTTCATGGACAAAAAAAATCCACCCCCCACCACCCCCCCTCCAGCTTACTAATTTATCTGGAGCTGCACTACAAGCTACATTTTAGTGCACAAATAATACACCCAGGGAAACCCGATATCGGGATATCGGAGGTTGCGAGATTTCGGAGGTAAACAAATGATGTCATCCGGCGACAGTGTATGTACTTATCCTCTTTTAATGATCAAAAACGTGTTTCTGGAGTATAAGCAACGTAACCTATATTTTCTCAGTTGAATAGTTTAATATATGAAAATAAAATTTCAATATAAAGTATCCTCCTATTTATTCAAAATCACGTTTGAAAAGGAAATTTCATAGTTTTTCACCCAAATTCCATTTTCAATTGTTTATAGCCTTTATCCTGTAAAGCTTTTTCATTGAGTATGTATGTCTGTATAATCTAGAACATTTCTATAAATTATACAAGAAATAGCAGATGTGAAAAAATTACTAAAGTGGCAGATTTTTTAGATTTCTTTAGGGTTTTTGTCACATTTATTGGTAACAGGATGTCGGAGGTATGATGCAGGGATGTCGGAGGACAGATTTATATTGGTTAACGGGATATCGGAGGAAAAGAAATTTTGTGTTCTTCTTAAAACGGCTACATCTTTTCTGAAACGTGATCTTGCCTGGTTTAATATGTTGAAGACGATTACCTGAACCGTCAGGAGTGGCATGTAGCAAGCGAACAAAGCGTTTATGCTGACTGGCAAAGAATAAATGAAATAATGTGCCATATACTTATCAAGATAAAACATTAAGGTAACCAGCCTTCGTGATGAAAACCCCGGTAACAAACACGACTTCACATAGAAAAAGTGGGGATTGCAGGGCTATAATTGTTTTTTCTTGTTTCTGCTCTAAAATATGTATTGAGGTACTCTTAAGAACCACGTCGTTTCTGCACTAAAACATAGGTTGCGGGTTATCGTTAGAACCGCCTCGATGAATAATACGAAAATTAACAGTTTTCTTTCTGAAAAGTTTGTATTTTTTAAGACATGAAAATTTCATTCTGCGTGTTTTCATATTTGTTCATCACAACGTTTAGTGCCTTTGGTGAGTTTCCAGGCCTGAACACAGACTTTTGAAATGGAAGGGGCGGGTATGTGAATTCTTGGCTTTTCTTAAAGGGGACACAGATGCCAACAAAATGCCGATGGAGGATGCAAAATTAAGGATTGTAAAGTGATTTTAAGGCCAAACCTGCATGATTTTTAAAATAATTGGCCCGAAAGGGGTACAGGTCTCGTTTCATCGTTTGGTCGGTCAGACACTCCATGGATTTTTCACTTACATTTAATTTAGGCTTAAAAACCCAGGCCCGTGGGTTTTGAAATGGGGATGGTGTGACCGTATGGAGGCGTGCAAATGCTCAGAAAATGTCGACTTAGAGGCGAAAATTAGTAGGGGTGTAACCTGTGTTTTTGATTAAAATTTAAATAATTTGTCCACAATGGGGGCTACGTTCGCCAACCGCCCACCCCCCACCCCATCTACTTGATGTTGAATAAATTTGTCCACCCCCTCCCCAACCACCACCACACACACACACACGCGCGCGCGCAGCGCGTATGAAAGAACACGTTACAAAATATGCAATGTTTTCTATTGATAGCAAATGAAAATGACAAAGGTCTCCTCGATACAACTTGATACAACTCATATAATTATTATATCACGCTAGCAAATTTATGCTGTGAAGACCCCTTGCAAATCTCACTTATATTAGGAAAATGGGATTACAGGGGAATGTGTAATTTTTCTGGCTGCTCTTAAAAACCTAGATAAGCGGACTGCCCCTAAAGATTTGTAGACAACAAGAGGAGTTGAAAGCCCGTATGGTATAAACTGGGACTCAGAGGTATGCTTCTTAACAGATTGTAAACATTTTTAAAGAGCTCATCGTGTGATTATTATTATTATTATTATTATTATTATTATTATTATTGTTGTTGTTGCTAAATTCTAAATAAAGCGACCCACCTAACACAGGTAATGGTCAAATATGAACGACTCGGTATAAGAAAATAGATAGATTCTTGTAAGTAGATACACAAATGTCAGCCCGATGGAGGAATAAGCACCTATTATTAACTTTATTATAGAGTTTTTGTACTGATATTGGTGAATATTGTGCCGAGTTGGGATATTGCTATAAATAATTGATATATCATAGATTTACAATGGTAACATTACGTTTATTATTTCTGATCTGATGGCACTCGTTGGCACCACATCGGCGCTGCGGTTCTTACGAGTTTCCAAAATCAACATTTCAATCAAAACTTAGGTAGGAAAATATCACGGTTCACATACAGAACATCATTTTTGCAGCGAAAAGCTGTTTTATTGCATATAAATTCTTAAACGTAATGGCATTGGTTCAAGTAATATTATTACATTAAACTCTCCTACAAACCTATCAAACCCTATTAAAATTGCTACAAAAAGAGACACTAGTATTGGCTCACAGGCTTAGCACCATATTGTGCGAGCAGGTTTTAATTTATATTGCTTTTTTAGACAGAACTCACTCCCTCAATTTTCAGTGCCTCCGAAATCCAGCAACAGTCCCTCCGAGATCCACAGCATCATGTATCAATGTACCTCCGAATATTCCGTTATCCAAAATTTCGCTAGTACTTGCTTTAAATTTCATCCGGAGGCGTTATTTTTTGTTGATAAACTGAAACAACTATGAAGACAGTCGAAGAAAAGATAAGTCCATCCTTGGGCAATAATAAACCAACATGTCATTTACCATGATCGGGATGGTAGCCGTCGAAAAGGCAAAACATGAGATGAAAAATAGATCATCTTGGTTCAAATGCCGTTTTCACCTCCACAAAGTAGCTGAGAAAGGAAATATTTGTTTTAACATATTCATTATTATGTCTCTAGAACGAGCAACTCAGCTTTTTTATCAAATGATTAAGATATAAGCAATAAAAAATGGATAAGTACATACCCTGTCGCTGGATGACGTCATTTGTTTACCTCTGAAATCTCGCAACCTCCGATATCCCGATATCGGGTGTCCCTGGGTGATAATACCTTCTGCTTGAGTCTAGATAAGAGTGGGTGTCAGGTTTACATTTTTCTTATTTCTTCACGAAAACATATGTACTCATTAGAAGCGCCTCAGCGAGGCGCTTCTAATGAGTACCACAACATATGTTTTTGTGGAGAAATAAGAAAAATAAAAATACTTTTGGATTGAAAAAAGCATCATATCAAGACCTATGCTTCTGACTATAAACCCTTTATCTTGACCCTTCTAATTTAAGTACCATATTCGATCTAATTACCGCACCGTGCGCTTAGGTTTTTCAAAATTACTAGGAAAACCTTATAGCAAAATGTGTAATAAGGGCACTCTTTACGTAGCGATTAGCAGAGGACGTCGTGAGAGGATTATTATTAATGCTTACGTGATATTTGTTCCTGATTGTCTTAATAAAAGCATATGTTATGGGTACTCATGTGAAATTGCCTCGACTTGTCGAGGCAATTCAAATGAGTACCCACAACATATGCTTTTATACTGAAGTACATAAAAAAACATGGCTGTAACATGAAGACTACGAAATTGCTCGACTGTGCGTTTATGAGGATTGTGCGGTAATTAGGTTGAATATGGTATTCAGTGTTGCATACTGTATTTACCATAATTATTCCAACACCTTAACATGAAGGGCTATTGTCAGTTCTGATTTTTCTACCCTAAATATTGGAACATCTTAACACATTACCAAGGTTTAAATCCTGCCAGAGGCAGACTTCAGCTCATGAGCCTTTCATCATCATCCTTCCAACATCTTCGTATGACTAAACCCTTAAATTGCCAATCACAACAATTGTCGTCTGCTCTGTCATCTGCTTGTGATTTTAAAAGTCATTTGTGCAAACAGTGTGGACCCAGATCAGACTGCTCTTAGGAGCAGTCTGATCAGGGTCCACACTGTTTGCCTGTATGCAAAAATAGGTTTGAAAAGTTTGCAAGAATATTCAGCAGAGGACATAAACAGACGTCACTTTCAGATGCAGGTTTTCTTGGCATTTTAAGACTTAAATAATGTTTAAAGGGGTGTAAAACACCAAATCATCAACATCATCCATAATTGTTGCCTTATCTGGAAATATGAAGGACTTGATGATTCTAAGTTTGAATAAGTCTTTTTACAAATATTTAAACTTTTTTCTGTTTTCAGGGACTAAAGAAGGAGCAGGAGGAAGTAACTCTGAGAAAGATCATAAAATGTAAGCCATTGTAAACTATCTCTGTACATGTATCTACCATAAATATTGGAACACTTATCTACCTACCATACTTGTCCCAAAAAATTGCATCTCCATTTTATTATCTATTCATGTGTCTAAAAATTGCTAGATTAAGTGGCCAGGGCTTTATCCAGGTAATTTGGGAAAAGGCCCCTGGGCAAAATTGGGAAAAAATTATCGACAAAACACCAAAATTGGGAACACAAGTTCATCTGAGAAATGCCAGGAGCAGAATCTTATCCTGTATTGCTTTCTGGATTGGTTGATGCCTGTTGGGTCTGACCTTCATCGGATTCTGGCTTAGAATCGGATGTGTCCTCTTGTTTCATAGATGTTTTATGTAACGACGGCGACTCTGTAAATTTCTCCACCTCGCAGCTTGAACTTGATAACGTTTCAACTGATGATGGTGATTACGATTCAGTCACTGCTGGATTAGCCTGAGTGAAACCAAATGCTGAAAGCTTCATGCAAGATTTGACATCTTGTTTTTGTTGGTCTTTTTTGTGTAGTATTTGCTGTTATGAGATGCTGATTGTGACATTATGATTGAAACATCATAAACATAACCTTTTAAGACCAATATTTTATTGGTCGATCAAAATAAAGCTAGGTTTACTAACAATATTTTCGTATTTTTATATGCGCGCACATCGTTTTTGGCCCCAGTGTGTAAATTTTTCTACGGTCATTCTCTCCCGCTGATTCAAGAAGGGCAGTTGTCAGTTTCCGGCGAAAGAATGTGCACAATACTGGTTAACCGCTTAGAGGATTAAGCCTGCCCAGTAAACGTGTGGTTAGGTAAACTGACCATGCTCAACATGACCAATTGGGTTGACTGGGCCGTAAAACCTCAACACAAACAAAATCTAATGAGTACCCACAACTTTAGTTTTTGTGGAGAAATAAAAAAGATGTTACTCAATTCCACTCTTATCTGTTTCTATGGCAATGAGTGAGTGCCCTTTTACCTGACCCAGTGTAACTGCAACATTATTGAAAAGGCCATAAACCTTAACCCTTGTCATGCTGAATAAATTAAGATGCCGCGCCTACTTCTAATTCCCAGCCAATCAGAATACTTTATCTGGGTTTTTGATAGAAATTCACATATTTAATTACAAACAGTGCAGATCCAGATCAGTTGGCTTCTTCAGAAGCCAACTGATCTAGATCTACACTGTTTGCTAAGACAGGGCATGTCGTGTTCAGCAAGAGAAGGGTTAACACTACCACAGGCACTACTCTGACTGTCCAGTAGGTTTGAAAAGTAGCAATATGGAAAAAAAAAAAAAAAAAATCGAGTGTGATAAATACTAATCCACACCTATTTCTTTTCTGCATGAATATTTTCTATGGACTTTTGAAATTGTACCCAGATCTGATACACTTAACTGATTTCACTCCTACAATATTAATTATACTCAAAAGAAGCATAAAAGAAAATTACCAGAGCAGACACTGTTAATGGTGCATAGACAGAACATTTAACCCATACATGTAGTAGTCTGAAGACCCCTAAAAGGGTAATTGGAAAACACTGCAAACCCAGATCAGACACCGCAGAATGCGGCATCTGATCAGGGACTCCACTGTTTGCAAATAGTTAAACCATTTTTCTCTAGGAATATCTAAATTTTATAGCTGGATGTACCTAAAATTGAAATTGGAGTCTTCCAATATATAGTGTGGGTGAGTCTATTTAGTCAACAATATGTTAACCAGGTTCATTGTGTCTGTATTTGATATACCAGTGCTCCTGCTAGGATTTGGGGGCAGAAGGGTGCTGGGTAGGGCACTTTTGGGGCATTCATACAAGAACATGAGGGTTTCATGTGAGGTGCTTATAAGACATGGAACAAAATATAAACCCATCTCAAACTTGAATAAACAGGACTCACGATAAAATTGTCAGCAGACGACATACTGAGATTTTTTTTTTTTTTTTTTTTTCCTGAAAACTGGTTTTGACATTTCATGCAAATTGTCTCCATTGGAGACAATTTGCATGAAATGTCAAATCCTGTTTTCTGGGAAAAATAAGAAAAATATCACATCAGTTTGTTGTCTGCTAAATTAGCCCAGACTGGTAACGGTTAAATATTGATAACTTTTTTAATTTTGGTCTAATTTTCATGAAATTTTCCCCAAAATGTAGGGTTTCATGTCTGGAGTTGAAATAAGGCAGAGGGCAGCTTTAAAAGGACAGAGGGGTGGTAGGAAAGGGCAAGAGGGACAGCCCACCCCTCTGTATAGGGCTAGCTGGAGCACTGAATTATACTAGAATTTACCAGAAATGGTCATAAATGCCTAAACAGATAGGTCTTTGAGCAAAGATGTAAAACCAGATCAGATGCTGCTGAACACATGTCTGATGAGGGTCTACACATTTTGTCACTTAGAAACATGATTAGGTAATAAACTGGATTTATTCTATATCATGAAATATTTTTTATGGTCATTCTGTCCCTTCCGCTGATTCAAGAAGGGCAGTTGTCAGTTTCTGGCAAAAGAATGTGCACAATAATGGTTAACTGCTTAGAGGACTAAGCTGCAAGGGTAAACATGTGGTTAGGTAAACTGACCACGCTCGACATGACCCCATCGGGTTGACTGGGTTGTAAAACCTCAACACAAACAAACAAACTTTATTCAAATTTAAGGACAGGTATAGTAAGGGGCTTTGAGGTGGAGGGCCCTGCACCCTACCCCTCCTCCATCTGAATATTTAGAAGACATACTATACTATAAAGTTTAAGTTTACATGAGTAAATATTTTGGGCCCTACAAGCTTTATGACACAGAAAACATGCTAATTTTTTTTTATTCACACGGGGATAGTTTTCTTCAACAAAGACATACTTTGCCTGTGTAAACAAGGCTTTTGAATAAATATGGTACTAAATTGTATTATGATATGTAGCTCTAGATAAGGGATGGTATCCAGGTAATTATTTTGTTATTTCTGCATGAAAACATATGTTATGGGTACTCATTAGAAGCGCCTCGTTTTCATGCAGAAATAACAAAATATATCTGTACTTTTGTTTGAAAAACGTTTTTTAACTGGAGCTATGGTTTTAAATCATGCTACATTTCAAATTTCACCCATCATGCTATTTATTACCTTTAACTGTCCTCAGTATGCTGAATTTAGATATTAGCAGAAAACTTTTTAATATCTTTTCATTATCTCAAAAAGAGCAGTTCAACACTGCATGAGAATTCCTCTAACAATCCTTAAAGTGCCAATCACAACTGCAGCAGACGATTTTTTAATTTTTTTTATTTTTTTATCTTTTTTTTCAGAGAAACTAAGTGACATTTCATGTGAATTGTCTGCTTAGCAATATCAAGACTTATTTTCTCTGAAAAATAGTAATAAAAAAATTGTGTCTGCTACAAATTTTGCTTGAAACGTTAAAGGTCGAGACAAACAAACTAGACACCAGGTTTGAAACATAGCATCCTGTTTTTTTCTGAAAAACAAACTGGAAAAATATGATTTATTTGTGGTTTGCTAAGTTCACTAAGGTCAAAACTGTTACTTGTTGAATTTTGTTGCTTATAAAACAATTCTTTATGATGAGCTGGTCATTAGAAAACCTATCTTACACAATTTCCAAATGGCTTATCTGTGCATTATCATCAGCACATCCTTTGATAAAATGCATAATTGCATATGCAGAAGATAATTTCCAATAGCTCTGGAAAAGAAGACTATCTAGATATATATTTTTCTTATTTCTCCATGAAAACATATGTTGTGGGTACTCATTAGAAGCACCTCAGCGAGGCGCTTCTAATGAGTACCCACAACATATGTTTTCATGGAGAAATAAGAAAAATAGCGAGGCGCTTCTAATGAGTACCCACAACATATGTTTTCATGGAGAAATAAGAATAATATCAATACATTTTGGTTGAAAAAAAATTTGCCTTATTTAGGGTTATGATTTTTGAGTCTGCTAGCATACGCGCACTACTTCTTAATCAGACGCAATGCGGCACTATTACGGTGAACTGAATGTGAAGCAACGGAATTTTGTATGGCTTTTTTATTTCGCTAACATAACTGTAACTGAAATCGATTTAGATAATGCAATTTGAAACATAGACTTCAAAATTCGGTGTAGTAATACACGCGCTACTTTTGTCAAGGCGTTAATTCGGCACGGGGTCCTACTAATCACCCCATGGCACCCCACGATATCCCAAGGCACCCCACGGCACTAAATTATTTCATTGTATTTATTAACTAAATGCTGAAATTACACCAGGGTATTAGTTTTATGTATCCAAATTTGTTTTTGTGATAGTTTAAGACATTAACCTTACTTCAAGGGATTATCTCGGGGCGCCTAAACACCAAGATTCAAACTGACGCTAAAATATAGCAAAGAGACCAATGGTGTAAGTTAATAGTCTATCAAAAATAAGTTTTAACTTAAAATTGCATTTTATATTCAATTTTATTCACACCTCAGTGACACGGAGTTGTTTTATGACTGCTGGCCCATTTATAGGTTTATGACCCTTTTTTTTTGGACATCTGAAAATCTCTTGAAAAAGGTAGGCATAGCTGGTTGGGCTAATCTGTTGATGCTTAGGTGAAGCACTAGCAAATGATAATCAGTTATTAACGCTAATCTGGACTGAACATAGCCATTTCAAATTTATTTAATCTGCTCTTGTCTTAATAATAAGTTGATAGAGTAAATTTATAAAATTGTACTAGAATAATCGTGGAGCTACATCAGGTGTTGAATTTGTATGAACTGGAGCATATCTAGAGTTGAACTTTAATAATTCTAGAAATTGGAAATTGCTGCTGGAGATACATGTACACTCATTTGGAATAATCAGGTGATAAACTTCATTGGAAAATAAAGAGGTTCATTACTCTAGTCACTGCATTGGCCTATATATGCAGACAATAAAATGGATTTTTTTGTAAAGAAAGAAACAAAACAGAAGAGAAATAATTGTATTTAGTTTTTCAGTACATGGTTAGATTATATATGTATATCTGTTTTACACAGATGCCTCAGTAAAGACCCATTCTTATTTATACATTAAAAAAAGTAGAATGCATTTCCATCTGACTGATTTTGAGAAATTGATAGTGAAAGCATGTAGTACAGAGTGTTCATGTTGGTTGTTTTTCAAGGAATAGTAAATTTTCTCACAAAGCCTTGTCTCTGAATGTAAATTTAATATTGGATGAAGCCACTGGTTGTAAGCAAGTGTGAAAATATGGATATAGAGCAAAATCCAGGTCCATCAAATCATATAAATCTACAAGAAAATGCATCTGTATTATTGCATGGAAGTATTCTTCAAGGAGATGAGATATTTAGTCCTGATTCAAGAGGGCATCAATGCCTACCATCAGGGCTCGGGAAATTTTGAAATCTGAATCGGTCCAGCCGATGACGATGACGTCATCAATGAGCCCATTTCCAAAAAAAAAATATGTATATATCACCTGTCACGAAAACTAATGACAATTGGCAGTCCTATAACTCCTTTTAAATAATACACCTCAACCGCGTTATATGACGGAAGTCCGGGTATAACGAGCATGATCAAAGCTGGCGTCATCAATAAATACAGTCAGGTATGTAAAAAGAAAGAAAAAAAAAAACGGTTTTGTTGTTATTTCCACCTCCGCAGGGTTTTCCTAAACTATTTACAAACAACTGATTCCCGTCTTGTATAAGCGCGAAGACAGCGGGAAACAGGAGAGACGGAACGAAACGACTTTCATGGACCTAATTAGGTCTAATAAAAAGTCTGCGCCACGGGTGGTTTTGCTGTTTTCAATGTTTCAAGATTTGACCAGACTGCTTAAATTTTAAGCACTGACCAATCTTGTCTAGCGCAAGTGGTGCATTACTTATTTTTACCGTGAAATCTGCCTTGAATTATACTTGCGTGTTACGGCAATCAACAACAACAACTACAACAAAAAAAAGAATCAATCAATTATAACCAGATCATACGCCGTTGTATGCGACATCTGATTAGGACGTACACGGTTTGGAAATTAATTTATCAAATCTGGGACCGAGAAACCGTGTGCTGATCAAAACAAAAAAGAAGAGGAAGAAAACGGGTGTGTTCAAGCGGTGCATTCTTTTATCACTCTCAGTATAGCGACCTTTGATCTTTTGGACACGCCGACTGCACCTGGATGTTTTGCAGTCTCAGTGTATTCACACGTGTCACACAAACGGATTAATTATCAGACTACCGTTACTGATGATTCGTGTTAATCGCTTGTTTACCGCACAAAGGTCAGTGAAGTGTTGATTTTTTGACAATGTTTGGATAATGACGTAATTAATTTGTGCTGCCGTTATTCAGGTGTCTCTCCAATATACATGTCAAATGACCGTTTAGGGCCTTTTAACTACCATAATATCGCATTTAAAAGGTGCGCGGACGTTGTCAGTTTGGGAAGACCTGACCGTCTGGGATTTTTTAGACATCATTGATTCGTGAAAATTGGTTGGTTGGGGAAAAATGGGGTTCAAGGCAAAACCTGTTGGACCGATTTATTAGCGTTTCGGGGTGTTTGAAATCGGTCCAGAATTCTTAATTTCGGTCCAGACCGGCTATTTTTCCGGTTTTCCCGAGCCCTGCCTACCATGTTGTTTAGTATTTTTGGGGAAAGCTGTACATAAAAGGATCTGTACCAACACGTGGAATGTGAACAACATGAATGAAATTCTGTTTGCAGGAGATAAATTACACGAGTATCCTTTCCTTGATTTAGAGACAACACTCGCTATGACATATGCAGTCCTCGCTTGACGTACATTTGATAGAGTTTTTAAAGAAAGTCTTCTTTTCAGGAAGTACAATGCCCAGATGCTTGATATATTCCCTAGAGCTCCATTTTATGGTGTAGTATTGGTAGCATTGGAATGCCACCTATCTTCTTTGCATGTATTGTGTTTGCATAGAAGATACACAGCACTCCATCAATACTTTACAAGCTAGCAGACTCTGAGGACTATCAGTCCTTTGATTTTTATTATTTTGCAAATTCCACAAATATGTTCTGCATCTGTGTGTTCTGGACATTATAATGCCAGATTAAAGTGAAATACAGAAGATAATTTTCCTGATAATTTTTGTTATTCACATGCCAAAACATGCATTTTAACATATATTAAATTTCCTCAGCAAAACAAATGTAATGAACCTTCAGTGCATGTGTTGATGCAAAAATGAATTTTGCTTTTCACTGTGTAGATATGTTTAAGTGCAAAAGAAAAATTGCTATTCAGTGTTGAAGCGTCTGGGTGGCCGAGTGGTTAGCATTCCCGACTTCCCATCATTAGATCATGGGTTAGAATCCCACTGAAGGCAGAATTCAGCACATTATTGTTTGGTGCTTCATTTGCACAAGAGTCTTTTATTATTATCCTTCATTGTCTAATATGACTTAAATAATGTTAAAAGGGACGTAAAATACCAAACCACCATTATCTTGCATCTAAAAATTACTGGACAAGTAGCAAACAGTGTAGATCCTGATCAATGCTACATTCTGGGAAAAATAAAAATATCGTCACTTTGTTGTCTGCTGAATTAGCCCAGAGAGTGATGAAAGTTAAAAAACCTGTTGCTTTTCATTTGATATGGGCAAATTTAAGGTATCACATCCTAATCTTGATATAACAGTCTAAATTATGACTAGAAAAATTTTCATTGCTTTATTATGATGGCACTTGGAAATTCATTTGAAATTCTATTTGGGAGAGATAGAAGAGGATAATAAATTAAACTGAAGAGCTTTTAGGGAGAACACGCCTAACTACTTGTAAACTATTGTTGAAACTACATGATAACCATAGCTACAGATAAGAGGTGGACATCCACATAATATTTTTCTTATTTCTCGACAAAAACATATGTTGTGGGTACTCATTAGAAGTGCCTCGGCGAGGCGCTTCTAATGAATACCCTGAACATATATTTTTGTCGAGAAATAAGAAAAATATCAGTACTTTTCGGCTGGAAAAAAGTGCCTTATCTGGAGCTATGAAACTATTTTTGAAACTACATGATAACAAACAAAGGTTATATTCTGTCCTTTTGTTCATCAATTCTTGCAAAGTTTTTGGATGTCCATGTTGGTTAGACTGGATTATTTCTTTTTCACACTTTTTTTTGTGATTATGATATATGACCATGTAAGTACATGTAATGTTTTCTTGTGTTACTAATGTCGATCGTTTTCTTGTTTTACTTATGTCATCTTACCCTAAGAACGATCAGGGTCTACACTGTTTGCTACTCATGCAGTGGATTTTAGACATATCAACAGGTACATGTAGTTAAAGGCTCCATATTCCTCAAAAATGGTCATTTTTTATCCAAGAAAGGTTTAATAAATTAATATACAGTATAGTGTTAATACGATGATAAAATGTGGCATCTGACAGTCTGTAAAATTTCAGTTAGTCTCTCATTTTTGAACTGGATCAAAAATGAAATGATTTTTTTTATCATATCTCTGAATTAATGTTGGCAACATTGCTTCATGGATACATGAAAATCATTTCTCATTTCAAGAATGAGAGACAAACAGAAGTTTTACAGACTGTCAGACAGGTGCCAAATTTTATGATTGTATTAATACCATATATCAATTTATTAAGCCTTCCTTGGATAATAAAATGTCTGTTTTTGAGGAATATGGAGCCTTTAAAATACTTTGTGGAACAGCAAACAGTGTCAAATTTTTGGACAATTGTTTTAAGGAGTTAAAGTTTCCAATTATTTAACCCTAGTCCTGATGAATCTGGATGTATCCTGCCTTTGCAAACAGTTTAGATCCAGATCAGTTGGCTTCTTCAGAAGCCAACTGATCTGGATCTGCACTGTTTGTCATTCAGTATGTGATCTGCACTATTTGTCATTCAGTATGTGAATTTATATCAACAACCTGGATCAAGTAATCTGACAGGCTGAAAATTGGAAGTGGGCGTGGCATCTTAATTTATTCAGCATGACAAGGGTTAAGGTAAATGTTTGTTTAGGCTGAGCAAATAGAGTAAATAAGGTCTACATTGTTTTGTCACTCATTCAGCAGGTTTTCATCATCATCATCGTAATCAATCAGAGTTTTGATTAACATGTAGATACAGGGGCAACATCCACATCAGTGGGCCCCCTTCCAGATAGCTGGCTTCCATGTCATCTTGGGCCTCCCAGCACATCAACAGGTAGTGAAATGAACTTGATTAAATTTTGGACAAGTATTATGGGGACTCAATGTCTTGTGGACTTTTCTACCTAAACTCTTTGGACAAACCCCTTTCCAAATGAAGGAATGTGTGATTAGTTTTACTAATAAGCCAGTTGTTTTTTTTTTAAGTTTTACCTACCCTATGATTTTAGCTCCTCCAGAAAAATTAAATTTGCAATTCAAATTTTATATCTATTTTATGTCCCTACCCTTAAAATCTGGGTCCCTACCCTTAAAAGCTGGGGCTGAAATATTGCATTTTTACTTGTATTTTTGTTTGAAAATCATTTTATTTGATCAACCCAAGTTTTTTTCCATATTTTTATTTTTATTTTCATTCTTCCTCCCGACAGTAACTTTATAAGAAATCTCCTGTAAATCTAAACATAAAAATCTCTGGCCTTACTATCTTTTATAGAAGTTCCTATACTTCATGCAAACAGTATAGACCCTCTGCATTCTATTTGCATAGGTCCCAATTAGAGAATGCTAGAGAATGCAGAATTGTTTTCTGATACAATATGGTCAATCAGAACAAAGTATTTTCAATTAAAATAAAATGCCAAGGAAAAGATGTCTTTCCGGGTGATGTCAAAAGGACAATAGGGTAAATCTGTTTTTTTGTCTGATGACACAGAGTAAATCCTGTTCAGATTCTACAGAATGCTGCACCTGATAAGAGTCAACACTGTTTGTCACTCATTCAAGTTTTTAGACACATCAACAGGTAGTAGAAAAGACTTGTTCAAATTTTTAGACAAATATTTTAACCCCAGTCCTGCTGAATCCGGATATGTCCTGCGTTTGCAAACAGTATATATCCAGATCAGTTGGCTTCTTCAGAAGCCAACTGATCTGGATCTGCACTGTTTGCCATTAAGTATGTGAATTTGTATCAACAATCTGGATCAAGTTATTTGATTGGCTGAAAACTAGAAATGGGCATGACATATTGATTTATTCAGCAAGACAAGGGTTAAGGAGTTAAGTGTCCAAATACTTAGTGTAAACATCACTAATCCTGCAATCTAGTCTGAAGGAAAAAAAAAAAAAAATGAAAATGGTATACTGTATTTATTCTGATATACACCTTTGGGGCATTGCAAATCATGAATGCTTAACCCATTGTAGACTGGATGAACTCCCCCACACTATATATTGGAAGATTCTAATTTCGATTTTAGGAAATTCATACTATGTGATTTAGATATTCCTAGAGAAAAATGGTTGAACCATTTGCAAACAGTGGAGACCCTGATCAGACACCACATTCTGCGGCATCTGATCTGGGTCTGCACTGCTTGCCAATTACCCTTTTAGGGTCTCCAGAATACAGTGGGTTAAATGACTATTTTTAGATGAAATTTAGGCAAAAATATTGTAATTGAAAGGTTTAAAGCCCATTTTTACAGTATTTTGACCATTTTTTTCCATAAAAACGGGAGGGGGTGTATACTCCACAACCTATAATATAACACTATTGTCGGGGTCCAAAGCATAAACCGTGTTAGTTAAACAACCATGTTATATCCAAACAAAAATGTATAGATTATATTGAAAAATGACCATTTATGGTCATTTTTCAATATAATCCATACACTTTTGGGATCCATCTTTGAACTTTGTTATATCCAAAAAACCGCGTTATAATGAACTGTGTTATAAGGAGGTTGTAGTGTATTAGAATAAATATGGTAGCTTCCACGTACCTTCAGACATGTGCACCCTCCAAAGATTCAGATCAGCCAGCGCATTTGCCCAATCTGATCAGAATCTTAACTGGACACATTTTGGATACCAAGGATACGAAGTTTCTTCATATGGACAATGAAGACTTTAATTAAACTGAGCGGATATGCAGGCTGATTTGAGTCTTAGTTGGGCGCACATGTCATTGTGGCTCACATGCGCTGTATACCTTCTTAGTTGGGCGCACATGTCATTGTGGCTCACATACGCTGTATACCTTCCTCATCTGCTACAGTCATTCAGCACCACCTCAGGTTTTTAACACTGACCCCTGGGGCACAGAGTAGGGGTCCAATGCTTGGGGATTTATGTTGGCATTCAATTGGCAGATACCTCAGTTACCTTCTGCAAAGGTATAAGTCACTGTGTAGTGTATGGATACTGTGCAAACATGGCTCCAAATAAGAGACTAATTTCTTATTTCTACACAGAAAGGGAGGCGCTTCAAATGAGTACCAATAATGTATCTTTTTATGAAGAAATAAATTAATACACTGTATTCGACCTAATTACCGCACATGCTCCTATAAACGCACAGTCAAGCAATTTAGTAATCTAAAAGATTACAACCAGTGCACTTTTATCTACTTCTTTATAAAAAAAAACATGTTGTGGGTACTCATTTGAATTGCCTCGACTTGCAGCGAGGCAGCATTAACAAGTCGAGGCAATTCTTACGTGCACCCACCACATATGCTTCTATAAAGAAAACAGAAAATAATATCCCATAAGCATCATTAAATACACTCCTCATGAAATCCTCTGTTGATCTTTCTTTGCAGTGTGCCCTTATTAGGTGGATATTTTACCACAAGTTTTCCCAGTGCTTTTGAAAAACCTAAGCACACAGTGCAGTAATTAGGTCAAGTACATTATTTTGTTGGAAAAAAAAAAAAAAAAAGTGGCTTATCTGGATATATATAAACTCTAAACTCTAAATATTCAAACAGACATGCATTATAAAATGGTACAGACCCAGATCAAAAGTTTAAAGGTTAAGGCAGGTGTGATGTAGCTTTCTGCTGAATTCTTGAAAAAAATCTTTAGTGCTGGAACTTGCCTTAGGGCAGTTTAATCAGGGCATGTGTTTTTGGTTAATACATTTGTATGTAACCGTCTTCAGGAATTTTGAAATCTGGCATCAGAGACCCTTATCAGACTGCTTACCTGGCAGGCTGATGTTTGGTCATTTCTGGGCCTTAATTAGCTGTGAGCATATATTATGTCCAGAAGATCTATTTTCTCATAGCATATACTGTAGTTGAAATGTACTGAAAGAATATGGTCTGATGAGCAAATATTTCAGATCAGATCTTTATAACTTGTGTAATGTGTTTACAATAAGCATAGCAATAGATATTAATTCTTTGCATGCTGGGTAATTTTGCATGCTTTTTTTATCGTCTGTGGATTTTTTTTTTTAATTAACTTTTTCAAAAAAAATCTTTCAGAAATACCATCAGAGTGTCAAACAGTTTGGATCCAGATCAAAATGTCGGGCCTAATCTGGGTCCAAACTGTTTGCACAGGTTATAGGCAGACGACAAATGTCGCCACTAGTGGAGGAAGAGTTAAGTGTTCTTTTATCTGAAAACTATTGATATTTCATTTTATTTCTCCATGAAAACATATATTGTGGATATTCATCAGAAGTGCCTAAGTTAGGCACTTCTAATGAGTGCCCATAACATATATTTCCTTGAAGAAATAAAAGAAAAAAGAGATGTTTGTCTGGATACCCAGCTTATCTGGAGCTATGCCGAAGGGCCTGAGTAAACAGCTTATGCCCAGATCAGAAGGCACTTTGATCTGACGTCACTTTTAGAACTGTTCTGGAACCACATTGTTCAACAATGCCTGTTTGTCCAAATACACCATAGCTTTTGATAACGCCCTTCTGTTCAACAATGCCTTTTTGTCCAAATACACCATAGCTTTTGATAACGCACTTTTTTCAGCCTAACAGTATTAATATAATTTTTAATTGTCCACAAAAACATATTTTGTGGGTACTCATTAGAAGTGCCTTGGTGAGGCGCTTCTAGTGAGTACCCACAACATATGTTTTTATAGAGAAATAAGAAATATATTTACCTTATACCCTCTCTTTTCTATAGCTGTAGGATAAATATAGTAACCTGTACTTTTACTTTTTTACAGGACTGTTAAATTAAAAGGGGAGAGCACTTCAAAGACTGCTGTTGGGGAGGAGCAAAGTGGTGTTACCAAGGCAACAGTAGAGGAAGAATGTCAGGATGACATGCCTATTGGAACAGAAGGTACATACCATAACTATATCTTCTCAACAGAGTGTGAGGGCTGAGGGAATATAATAATTTCAGTACTGATCCCAGTCTGAGTCAAGCATTTTTATACCCCACCACACAATAGTGGCGGGGTATTATGCTATACCCTCTGGTGTCTGTCCGTCTGCACTTTGTTTCCAGATAACTCCTGCAGCTTTCATCTGATTGCTTTGAAACTTTGTGGACAGCTAGACCTTGAGGTGGTACAGCACATATTGTTTTGAGGTTATGGTACACCAAATTTTGATAGAGTTATTGCATTTTTTAAAGATTTTTCAACTTTTTTACAAATTTCCCAATAACTCCTCCTACAGTTTTCATTGGATCATGTTGAAACTTGGTGGGCAGTTAGACCATGAGGTGGTACAAGGCATATTGTTTTGAGATTACAGCACATCAAGTTTTCATATTTATTTAAATATTAACTTTTTTAAAGATTTTTCGACTTTTTTTCCTAGTTTCCAGATAACTCCTACTTTTTTCTTCACATTGTGTTAGAGCCAGGTTTCAGTACACCAAATTTTCATATATTTTCAAGGTTACAGTTCACAAAATTTTCATTTTGATATATGCACTTTTTTTTTTTTTTTTGCAGATAAAATTGTTTACCCTGGTGTATTCATCAAACATTTGTTGCTTCAAGTTCTCATGGTGGCTTTCAATTTATTAAGTACCAGATCAAATACAGCCATCTTCTCTACGTTTTTTACTCTGCAGTGGTGCGGTATCATGAAGTCTGTGATGCTTTTATTGTGAACTTGACGTTGTTTTCAAGGTCACAGAACTCCAAACATTGCCAGATCCCACAGCTTTAATGCAGCATCACATAACTAAGTCAGAATGACCTACATTTGCCAAAGTAGACCCCTGGTTTGCTTTTCTGGGTTGGGATTATATCTCTATTTTGGTGTGTGCAAGCACCCTCATACATCATAGCTGCATTCATTCTGCCAAACCAGGTCACTTGCTTACAAAACTAAGTCATCATGACTTTTTTTTTTGTGAAACTCCACCCCTAGTCTGCCTTTTGGGTTGTAGCTCATATCTTTACTCCCCTGCCAATGAGTCTTCTTGGTGCTGCTACAAAATTAGGTCACCATGACCTGTCTTTGCAAAACACAACCCAGAATCTGATATTTGATTAGGCTACATAGGGCTGTAGGTAGCATATCTGACAACAGTCATTTGGATCACAAGTAAGAATCCCTCAACACGGCCACATAACTTTTGTGGAGATCATTACGAAAACATGCCTATTCAAATATAATGAAAATTTTATCACCAAAAAAAGAAAATTTTCGGATAAAAAATTCTGATATTTTTCATAGTTCTGCTCAAAACATAGATTGTGGGTACTCACTAGAACCGCCTCAATGAGGCGGTTCTAACGAGTACCCACAATCTATGTTTTTGAGCAGAAATATGAAAAATAATGTATACCCCTGTAAAGCCCAGTTTTGCTATATAAAAGTGGGGTTTAAGGGGGTCAAAATTATATAGGCATGTTTTCGTGATGTGATCATGAAATCATTTCTACAGTCATTCTCCCCTGCCACTGACTCAAAAAGGGCAATTGTCAGTACTGGCAAAAGTATGTGCACAAATACTAGTTAACTGCTTAGGGGACTTAGCCTGTCCCGAAAGAGTGTAAGTAGTTTAACTGATAGGCTCAACATGACCTTAACAGTGTTGACTGGGCTTTAAAACTCCAACTTTGTGTGCAAGTGACATGGGCTATGATGTATGAGGGTGCTTGCACACACCAAAATAGAGATATAATCCACTGCCTGAGGTCATCTTCATTGTAATTAGGTATCCCTGACAAATTGTTGCAAACATGGACATCTTAAGGGGTTCAACAGATGCACCTAAACACTTCAGGTCATCTTGTGCAAAAATAGGTCTATGATTTACCCTTGCCAAAATATAAACCCGTTATTGGCTCACTATGCTAAACCATCTATATTATTTGTATGCTATAATTATAATATCTTTATTGTTCACTCGATTCATAGGTGAACATTAAAGATTTTTGTTTTTTTGCTTTTTATACCCTGCCACATGGTAGAGGTGGGGTATTATGGTTTCACGTAGGACATCCATGTGTCTGTCTGTCTGGGCATACATCCAAGGGTTAGGGGCTATTTTTGAGGTATTTTGAGGTTTATTCCGTTTAAAATACATTAGCTGGCCCCTAAACCAATTTGAGTAGCCCCTAAATCCCTATGGAAATTTAACATTGAGGTAGCCCCTAAACCCAAAATGTTTGGGATTTCTACCGGGCAAATTTCGTCAAATTTTGATGGAGTTATCTGCCCGAGATACATTTTCGTTTCTGAAAAATAACTTGAGTAAATGCCAAGGAATTTTAACCAAACTTGGTACATGCATTAATATTAAGGAAATCTGGTTTGGCATTGCTGATGGGCAAATTTTGTCAATTTTTGACAGAGTTTTCTGCCCACAACACAATGATGGAGGGGTATTATCATTTTACATTTTTATTTATCTGTGATGTATCTTGGGCAAAAATAATTCTGGTTATGTCCCTATTGAATTAATGACCAGTGTAAAAAGTAACAATTTATTAAATGCATCTCTTATCTTTACTTTCAGCTCACACAATTATGAGAGACCATGATACCTTCAAGTAAGTGATTTTTTTCCCTGTGTTTCCATAAATACACATAGTATGCATATCCAGATAAAGGGGTCTGCGCTGTTTGCATTAAAACAGGAATTTCTATAAAAGGGTAATTGGCAAACAGTGCAGACCCAGATCTGATCAGGATCTCCTGTTTGCATTAAATACAGGAATTTCTATAGAACATAGTAAAAACAAACTAGACACTCTGCTATTGGAAATAGACTAGTCCACTCCACGTAAATGGGTTAATGCTCAACACAGAACATCTAGAGAATATATTTTTGAAATACCATAATAACCCTAAATATTGGGACAGATAGGCCTTTGCAAACAGTATAGACCCAGATTAGATGCCAGAGAATGTGGCATCTGATCAGGGTCTGCACTGTTTGCCATACATGCAGCAATATTTTAGACACATCAACAGGTAGTAGAATGAACTATTTCAAATTTTAGGACAAGCATGGTAAGTAGATAAGGTGTCCCAATACTTAAGGTAGATACAGTAATATTATAACTAATTTAGAATATTCACTTCATATAGAAGTTGGTTTAGTGTTATGATTGACAGGGAACATGTGAGCCTATTAAGGTTAAAGTTACAAAAATGTCTTTAAATTATTAATTAATGGGGCCATCTTGTTTCACATCTGACACAATCCATAAAACATTAAAGGGTAAAAGTTAAAATGGCACTAAATATGCTTTATTAACACTTACAGTGCTATGGGCAAATTCAGCAGACGACAAGTTGATGATATTCTTATTCTTACAAAAACGGGATCTGACATTTCATACAAATTGTCTCCTAAGGAGACAATTTGCATGAAATATCAAATCCCGTTTTCTGGGAAAAATAGGAAGAATATTTCAAAATGTCGTCTGCTGAAATTTTTACCCCGAATGCTAAGCCTTAATCCGTCACATAGCCCTAGATAAATTGAGGCACAACATCAGAAAACGCACTTTTGGACAAGTGCGCCCAGGGAAGATTCGGATAAGACTGGACATTTGCACGGTCTGGTCAGAACCTTCACCGGGTACATTTTGGACAACCAAAGATGCAATATTTCTTCATGCAGACAATGAAGACTGATCAGACTGCATGGATGTGCAGGCTGATTTGAGTCTTCATTGAGTCACATGTCAGAAGGTACGTTTTTTCATGTTATGGCTCAGATATTTTACTTTGTTCCCTGTGAAAACATATGATATAGGCAACGGTCCAGATAAGAGTGGGTATCATATAAATAGTTTTCTTATTTCTCAACACAAAAACATATGTTGTGGGTACTTATTAGAAGCACCTTGATGAGGCTGTTCTAATGAGCACCACAACATACGTTTTTGTGTAGAAATAAGAAAAAAAATATTTATAATGTTTCAGTTGCAATAAGTGCCTTATCTGGAGTTATGTAATAAGAAAAAAATATTTATAATGTTTCAGTTGCAATAAGTGCCTTATCTGGAGTTATGTAATTATTTTAGCATATTGAAGGTAATTTTTTTTTTTTTTCAATAAAAAATGTTGAAATTTTACCCCATTTCTCCATGAAAGCATGTATTATGATAAATGTCCTAAAATTTCATACACCAAAGTGTCTGACAAAATGGCATATGCAAGCAGTATAGACCCAGATCAGATTGCTCCTGAAGGAGCAGTCTGATCAGGGTCTACACTGTATGCCATTCCACTATGTATTTTAGGAAACAATTGCATAAAAAGCAGAATGTGGGCCAAAAAGGTAGGGAATAAAGTGTTCAAAATTTTAGGACATTTATTTACCTGATGAACCATTCCAAGACGTTTCTAATGAGTACCTACAACGTATGTTTTTATGAAGAAATAAGAAAAGGATTTTACAAACTGTGTTTGTGTATGTGCATTTGTGTAGTGGGGACGGAGGGTGGCATACTATTTTCAGGTTGTCCATCTATACTGTTTTCATCTGTCCATCTGTTGGTATGTCCTTCCCTCTATCCCTTACATTTTGGTTTCTGCTTCTTATCTTGCTCAATAATTTATCAGACGGCAGTCATTACCTTTTGAGGATTATGTAATGAGCACTGCTTATTGACACTTGTTTGATAACTCTCTTATCTAGGGCTCTGATGAAATTTATATAATAACTATTAGTATTGAAAATATTTTTCTTAGTTTTCCCAGAATATTGAAAATATTTTTCTATTACTTTTTACCAGATAATTAGGGCTTAACATTTGAATGAATGTGCCTTAATCTTTTTAACCCATTGTAGTCGGGAGACCCGTAAAAGGGTAATTAGCAAACAGTGCAGACCCAGATCAGACGCTGCATAACGCAGCATCTGATCAGGGTCAGCACTGTTTGCAAATAGTTTTTTTCTAGGAATATATTCATTTCATAGCCGGATGTACCTAAAATTGAAATGGACACTTCCAATATATATTGTGGGAGAGTCTGTTCAGACTACAGTGGGTTAAAGTGGTAAGAGTGATTCAGACAAACCTTGCATATTTGACTATTGAATAAACTGTTATCATTCTCTGGGCAATTTCAGCACATGTAAAATGTCTACTAAGGAGACAGTCTGCATGAAATGCCAAAGTCTGTTTTCAGGGAAAAATAAGAAAAATATTTCAAAATGTCATCTGCTGAAAATTTTATCCAGCATGCTAAGCATTAAACATTAAAAGCAAGCCAAAAAGTCCTGAGGGTTGAACTACATTCTTCTGTTTTGGACAAAATGCGTAAGGCATGCAAAAAGTAAGATATAGATGAGCAACCTACCGTATTTGATCTAATTACTGCACATACCCCTATTAGCACACATTAAACTTGTTGAGATAGTTCAAATGAGTACCCACAATATATGCTTATATAAACTTGTTGAGGTAATTCAAATGTAACCACAGTATATGGTTTTATAAAGGAAATCAGAACACATATCACATAAGCATCATTAAATATGCCCCACAGGAAGTCCTCTGCTCATATTCCTTTAAAGTGTGCCCTTATTAGGAAGATATTTCATTACATTTTTTCCAGTAATTTTGAAAAACATAAGTGCACAGAGAGGTAATTAGGTAGAATGCGGTATGTCTTTTCTCTGCCTTGATGCAAATGACCCTTATGTGTTGATGCATCATTAAGCCTGACTTCATCATCTTTTCTCTGCCACACATGCTGATATAAAGATTTTTAACTCTTTCCCCTCTACTGGTGACGTTTGATATCTGCTGATAACCTTTGCAAATAGTTTGGACACAGATCAGGCCCGACAAAATGTCGGGCCTGATCTGGATCCAAACTGTTTGACACTCTGATGGTATTCCAGAAAGATGTTTTTGAAAAAAATTTATTGAAAAAAAAAATCCACAGATGACAAAAAAGCATGTAAAATTACCCAGCATGCAAAGAGTTAAGGGGAAAAGATACACTTTCAGGGGAGACAGTTTTGTCAAAATTGTTTTGCTCCCTTCCAGAAAGGGATCACTCACATCATATGATTTGGCAAAGAGAAAAGAAAACAATATCAGTAGTTTTCAGTTGAAAAAAGGGGCTGATCTGGAGCAAAGTTTTGCTATGATGTGCATAAAGGGGGTGGTCATGTGTGGTGAAGGTGTTGTGTACCTTAGTCATCTGGGGGGTCCAGCTGAAATTGGCTTACAGCTGGGCAAGGCCTGCTATCCTTGGAGCTGGTAAGGGTAGAGGGCGCATGTTTTTATTTCTTCTGTTTCTTCACTTTCATTCCTGTACCTCTTTCTTCCCTGTCCTTCTCTTTCATCTCCTCTACTATCTCTTCTATCTCTTTTCTCCCATTCTCTAGAAGACAACACAAAATGACCCACAAGGATTGACGTGTCATTAAACCCCACTACAATCAATCAGTGTGCGTAAAAACTGCTGGAAAGTGGCAAACAGAGTAGACTCTAATCAGATGCTACACAGTGTGGTGGTATCTGATCTGGGTCTACACTGTGGTAATCAGGGTAATCTGTCATCTGCTAATTTGTCAGTTGTGTATGATGCATGTTCTAGAAATTTGAATAGAAAAATAATAATGAGAGCTTAATTTGGTATCTTAATAATCTTCAGAAATGAAGCAGGGACGTTATAGCGCAAATTACCCCCCTTTACAAAATAGGTTACGCCCCTCAAAGAATTCTTTGTGATTTTTATACCCCGCCATATGATAGTGGCAGGTATTATTGTTTCCTGTTGGTCATCCTGTTGGTCTGTCCATCTGTCAGTACTTTTGTTTATGGACGATAACTTGAAATTTATTATATGTATATACATACAAAAAATACCACTGCCTACGTACACTTTCCAACACAAAAATACAACTTTCTGTGTCACGCTGGTAGCGTTTTCCGATTCTGTATCACTATCTTAGCTTACCCTGGTTTTGCAGTGACATTACCAAGTGTCATTTTATCTAATGGAACCAGAAGTATGACATCCGCCACCAATGGCGTCAGCCCTTGAACAATACTCTTCCGTCCCTTAGATCATCAACAACCATAAATTATGTGCTGCCAAGACCTCGTAAAGAACTGTTTAAGCAGAGTTTGATTTACTCTGGACCATTGATTGGAATAATCTACCTGACAAATTAAAATACTTAGGAACTGTTGATAGCTTCCATAAAAATTGCATCAAATGGATGAAAGGAATTCAAACTTAGTATATACATTATATATATATATATATATATATATATATATATATATATATATATATATATATATATATATATATATATATATATATATATATATATATATATATATATATATATATGTGTGTGTGTGTATGTATATGTATATATATATATATATATATATATATATATATATATATAATTTAGACCCTGTATATGTGTTGTGTGTATTTTGTACATATCCATGTAACCTGGTTTCAGGACTTGTGTTTCGCTTTCGGCAAGACTGTTTTCTGGGGATATTAGTGCATTTTTTTTTTTTTCTAGTGACTGGTGTCAGATATGTCTTGTTTCAGTGAAATAAGGCAACTCTACATCAGCTCACAGTGTATATTCAAATTTGATCATCTCTCTTATTAGTGTGTGTGTGTATGTGTGTTTCTAGCCTATGCATTTTCTTTTCGTTGTATATAATGTAAATAATAGAGGGCCTCATGGAAGATTAGCCTGTCTTGTTGCTAAATGTGTAACCCTCTGAAAATAAAGACCATTATTATTAGTAGTAGTATTCGAACCATAGTTCACGCTTTTTGACATAATTTGAGTAAAATTATTAACAAAATGAGAGATAAGGTATATAATTAAAAACATCATTAATGTAGTACTGTATTACTTCTCATGGATCGGCTGATATCATCAGATCACACTCGAGGACGGGACCCCATAGCTTAGTGGATAAGAGAGCTGACTCTTAATCCATTAGGTTTCTCACAGCTGTGGTTTGAGCCTTGCTCGGGTCATGTGTGGGAAAGCCAAGTTCTGCTTATTGATGGTCAGGTGTTTTTTTTCCCCTGATTCTCCAGTTTTCATCCACCTTTGATGAATGATTGGCTCCATATAAGTGAAATATTCTTGAAAGAATATCAAAAAAACAAATCAAAAAAACAAATCCCATTCAAGGCTTCGCGTCTTGTGTGACTCGATGATATCAGTTCATTCACTCGATGTGTTACTGTCCGTCAGATAAAGTCACTACAGTAATAATGTGTATATATTGATGGCTTGGAAATATTACTGTTTGTCACCAAATATTGATATACAACACACTTGTTCTGCCTTGTGGTACAAGCTGGCTTTTATAATGATGTGGTAGAGTGTAGCACTTTGTGTCCAGCGGACCAGGTACGATCCTCGGTTGGAGAAAAATTGTGATTTGTATTTTTTTCACCTCTTACATGTAACAAGCCTAAGAATTCAAATGGATAGGCTAAGCAAACAGTGTAGACCAGATCAGATGCCACAGAATGTGGCATCTGATCAGGGTCTATACTGTTTGCCACTCAGTCCACAGTTTTTAGACATATCAACAGGTAGTAAAATGGATTTGTTTAAATTTTAGAACAAGTATGGTAAGAAGTTAAGTGTCTGAAACCTTGTGGTAAAAACACCAAACACTTTGTTGTCTTGTAACATTGAAGAAATTGAAGTAGTAAATAAATCATACCCTAGCTACTTGGGTAAAATTTTCAGCAGATGATACTTAGGAATATTTTTCTTATTTTTCCCAGAGAAAATAGGTTTTGATATTTCATGCGGATTGTCTCCTCCGGAGACAATCTGCATGAAATGTCAAACTTATTTTCTGGGAAAAATAGGAATATATCATGGATTTGTCATTTGTTGAATTAGCCCAGTAAGTGGTAAGGGTTAGGAGATTTTTTTACCTTCCACATATTGAATTTATAATATCACCAGACAACTTTGAAATGTATTTTTTAATCATTTTTTCCCAGAAAATTTTATTTGACATTTTATTCAGACCATGCTTTGGAAATGATTTGAATGAAAGTTCTAGTCCTGTTGTCCATAAAACAAGCAAACGAAAAGGACTTGATCTGTGTTGTCTGCTGAATTCGTGTAGCGAGTGCTAAAGGTTTATGTTTCATCTTGGTGTCGCCAGATTACATTATGAAAGGTGTAACATGAAAAAGTTGCCTTATGAGACATCAAAGATCTAGACCAGTCAAGCCAGAGGCTTTGTTTTTCATACATAACATTCAATATCTAGAATTTTTCAAGAATAAGGCCAGCCAAAAATGGCCTCCCCAGCATGTTCTCTGAAACAAAATATGCAAACACCAAAGCCAAATATTAGTAGATGTTTCTATGCTATCCAGTCAGAGTTGAGTATTTGATGATAATTTTGGGATAATTTTCGCCATTTCTCAATAAAAAACATATGTTGTGGGTACTCATAAGAAGCACCTTGGCGAGGTGCTTCTAATGAGTACCCACAACACATGTTTTCGTTGAGAAATAAGAAAATTATCCGAGAACTATCACCATATTCTCCGCTTTAACAAGTCATCTGTGTACATTAGTACTTTTCGTTTTCACCTCGGTCATGTTACATAACAGGCAGTGGCATGTGGCAGACTGACAAGTTGATTTATAGTTGCGGTAATTAATTTTAGAAACTTACACTCACATTAATGTTGGAAGAGAGTTTTAGTTAACTGTTAAAGATGACATTTGTATGTGACCCTATCACTGGTGTAGGACCTTATGATGTCAGAAATAATGGTGGCTGAGATTGGACTGGGCATTTGCACTTTCTGTATCTGTTTGCACGGTACAATGTATCATAGCACTAGATAGGATTACCAGTCTGGTCAAATTCAGCTTAAAACAAATTCATGATATTTTTCTTATTTTTTTCCCAGGAAACAGGCAATGACAGTTCATGCAAATTGTCTCCTATGGAGACAATTTGCATGAACTGTCATTGCTTGTTTCCTGGTAAAAATAAGAAAAATATTTGAAAATGACAACTGCTAAAAAGTTTATCCAGTATATTAAGCATACTCCTTACCATACTTGTCCTAAAATTTGAACAAGTCCGTTTTGCTAATGCCGGCTTTGGTGGCTCAGCTAGATGCCCGTCTGACTGGTGATCAGTAGGTTGCGGGCTTGACCCCTGCTGGGTCCGCAACATTCTTTCGTGGAGATTGATCATGAAATACTTTCTGCGGTCATTCTCTCTCTTCCACTGGTTCAAGAAGAGCAGTTGTCAGTTTCTGGTGAAAGACTATGCACAATACTGGTTAACTACTAAGAGGACTAAGCCAGCCCAGTAAAAGTGTGGTTAGCTAAACTGACTGTGTTTGACATGACCCCATTGGGTTGACTGGGCCGTAAAACCTCAATGCAAACAAACAAGTCCATTTTGCTACTGGTTGATGTGTCTAAAAACTGCTACCGGTACATGAGTGGCAAATTCACCTGAAAAATCAAACCTTATTTTCTCTGAAAAATAATAAAACAAATACACCACAACCTCTTTATAACACTATTGTTGGGGTCCAAAACATAAACGGTGTTAGTTTAACAACCGTGTTATATCCAAACAAAAATGTATAGATTATATAGAAAAATGACCATTTATGGTCATTTTTCTATATAATCTATACATTTTTAGGATCCGTTTGAACTGTGTAATATCCAAAACTGTGTTGTAACAAACAGTGTGATAAAGAGGTTAATGTGTATTTCAAAATGTGGTCTGTTGCAGTTGTGATAATGGCACTTTATGGGTTAAGAAAAAGCAACCTTACCTAGATGTATAGAATACCAATGTATTTATTGGCTTTCCACTTACTGAGATGACTTCAAGTTAACGGAGCATTTGTGGTGAATGCATCATAATGTGGGTACTCATTAGAATTGCCTCAGCAAGACTATTCTAATGAGAAATAAGAAAATAAACATCAAACTATTACCCCCTACCCAACTCCACCCCAATTCCCTCCTGCTATATAGTGCCATGTTATTACCGTATTCGACCTAATTATCGCATTGTGTGCTTAGGTTTTTCAAAAAATACTGGGAAAACTTGTAGTAAAATATGTACCTACCTATACTAAGGGTACACTTTAAAAAAAGATAAGCGAAGGACTTATCAAATGATGCTTATGCGATGTTTTTGTATGTTTTTCTGATTTTCTTTATAAAAGCATATGTTGTGGGTACTCATTTGAATTGCATCGACAAGTCGATGCAATTCAGATGGGTACCTACAACATATACCTTTATAAAGAAGTAGACAAGTACACTGGCTGTAATCTAAAGAGTACAGATTGCTTGACTGCGCGCTTTCTTTCTTTCTTCCGTAACGTCTTAACCTCCGAAGAGGGGGTATGTGCTGTAATTAGGTCGAATACAGTAATTTGTATAAGAGAATTAAAGCCTTCAAAGGACTCTTTTCTCATTGGTCTAAGTGGCTTAGATGGTAGAGTGTCTGCCTTCAGATCTGATCAGGGGTTGTGGGTTTGAGTCTGGGGCAGGATACTGCAGTGAGGCAGCACCACAAAAGGGCATCAGGTCCCGTCATCACACTGAGACACCATATTACACTTCCGTCATTTCCAAATGACTTAATGTTGAAAGGGATGTAAAACACTAAGTCATCATCATCATCATCATCATCATCGTCATCATCATCATCATTCTTACTGTACTTTGCTTGGCATTAGGAGAACTAGGACTGGTTATACCAGTGTTAGTACAATCAAACTTCAATGGCTCAAACATCTTTGAGACCATAGAAAATTGTTCGAGACATCGGTAGTGCGGGCTACTGAGGGTTAATTATGGTGCCAGGTCAGGAAGCAAATAGCGATTATATAGGGATTGTTGTTTTGATTTTCTACACAAAAATTGTAAGTTGAGTGTACTCATTAAAATTGCATCGATGAGGCAATTCTAATGAGTACATACAACATACAATTTCATGGTAAGATAAGAAAATTCACTAAACCTTTGTTTTCTTGAGTAATCAGAAGAATTTCATAGGGACTCAAAAATGAGTTTGAATTTGCCATGGTGAACGAGCCATCGGTGTTCGAGCTATTTCGGTTTGACAGTATAATGTGATTAGTGGTAGTAGAATATCAGTGAGTCTGGGGCATGATACTGCAATGACGCAGCTCTATACGAGTAAAAGGGCATCAGTTCCTACCATCACACTAAGATACCATAGTCACATGACTGAAATATTGTTGATGCTAAAGGATGTTAAACCTCAACTGAAGACTTTTGTCATGACACATCTCATGGGATTGATACAACAGGACCTTAATAGACGTCAAAGTATATGTTGTTTTTTTGTGACATGCAAAACACTTATATCTTTTTTACATAATTGATGTTTGTTGTAAGGACTAATACTGCAGATGACTTTTTGTTTTGACTCTGTTTATCTAGAGTAGAGCTATGTATTACCAACTGTTTTTGACCTGTGTATTCTAAAATGATATTATGGTATTTATCCTAAATATTGGGACACCTTAATACCTTACCATACTTGTCCTAAATTTGAATAATCCATTTTACATTCTGATATGAAAGATTCTAGATGAGTGGGGGACAGTGTAGACCCTGATAAGATGCCAAATTCTTTGGTGTCTGATTTGTGTCAATGCTGTTTCCTCAGGCCTGTCTGTCCCAATGCCTAACCCATGTCCTGCTGAACTCGGATATACCCTGCCTTTGCAAACAGTGTAGATCCAGATCAGTTGGCTTCTTCAGAAGCCAACTGATCTGGATCTGCACTGTTTGTCATTAAGTATGTGAATTTGAATCAACAACCTAAATCAAGTAATCTGATTGGCTGAAAATTAGAAGTGGGCGTGGCATTTGAATTTATTCAGTATGACAAGGATTAAGGTACATAGCTCCATATAAGAGGGGGTATTCACATAATATTTTCTTATTTCTCGACAAAAACATATGTTGTGGGTACTCATTAGAAATTCCTCCATGAGGCACTTCTATTGAATACCCACAACATATGCTTTTGTCGAGGCATTTCTAATGAGAACCCACACATACATTTTTGTCAAGAAATTTGAAAATATCAATACTTTTCAGTCGAAAAAAAGGTACCTTATCTGGACCTATGGATTAAATGGTATACTGTATTTATTCTAGTATAAGCTCTGGGGGTGTTGCAATTTATTGCTGCTAAAATGACAGTATGGAGTCCAAATGGGCCAAAAATAAGATATTTTGATGGGCTAAACTCAATTTTGCATGTGTTTATAGCAATGTTTTTCTCGTAGAAAAGTAGGAGGGGGCGTTTTTAAAGAGGGGATTATATTAGAATGAATATGGTATATTAGATTTTTTTAAATATGTGAGGCCAAGTGTAAATACACCCACACTATTTTGTATGCTTTTGTAAAGATATATAATACACTTTTATGAAGAAATTACCATATTTGCCCTAAATATTTGGACAGAGGAAATAATGCATGCTCCTTTCAGAAATACCAGGAGAGGTGAAATCATACCACAAACCAGTGGCACATCCCAGTAAACCTTTATACAGGGAGTTACCCTAGACTGGATCCAGTCTCCAGTGACTAAGTATTTATTATTATAATCCTGTTTGAAAATGCACGAAAATAAAACCAAAATAATATCATAACTATAAAGGCTGGTCACAAATGACCAGTCATGATATTTCAGTGGCTTTTCAAACAGGATTATAAGAACAAATATTTAGTCACT
The DNA here is from genome assembly GCA_964016985.1 of Anodontia alba. Lineage (NCBI taxonomy): Eukaryota > Metazoa > Mollusca > Bivalvia > Lucinida > Lucinidae > Anodontia > Anodontia alba. The sequence goes on from OZ024837.1 coordinate 7,080,459, forward strand.
GGAGACTGGTCTGGATCAGTCTAGGAATTACCCAAGATTGCACCCACCCTCCGTACTGTGTACTGGAACCCCTTTATGCGTCATAAGCCGTGTTGAAAAAAGTGAGGGGTATACTAGATGTGCCCTGTCTATGATTCTAGCACTCCAACATTCCTTGATTCTTTTATACTGAATCAGTGTGCAGTGCAAGGAGGGAGGGCTGGGGGCCATAGTCTGTTCCTTTGACAGTTCTAGTGTGTGTATATCATAGCTTTAGATAAGACACTTTTTCCAACAAAAAAGTATTAATATTTTTCTTATTTCTCCATGAAAACATATGTTGTGGGTACTCATTAGAAGCACCTTGCAGAGGTGCTTCTAATGAGTACCCACAACATATGTTTTCGTGGAGAAATAAGAAAAATATTTACTGGATACCCACTCTTATCTAGACCTATGGTATATTGATGAATTCTGATACATACTGCCATACTTATATCTTCAACAGGTCTGAGAATGATCCACAACAGGTCCCAGAGCAGAAACCGACAAACAAGCGGCTACGATGGGTGTCTGCCATGGATAAGACTCAGAGTGGCAGCCTCAACTCGAGTACTACAAGTAACAGCAGGTATGAATATACTGCATAGCTCCTGATGAGAGGTGTATCTAGAGAAATATTTTTCTTATTTGTCCATGAAAACCTATGTGGGTACTCATTAGAAGCGCCTCGGCGAGGCACTTCTAATGAGTACCCACAACATAGGTTTTAGTGGGCAAATAAGAAAAATATCAACAACTTTGGTTGAAAAAAAGCATCGTACTTGGAGGTATGTATAATGTATTTCTTGACTCTAAATATTTGGAGAGATTTCCCTGAACAAAAAGAGTGTAGACCTAGATCAAACTCCTTCTAGTGTGCCCTGTTTGTCATTCAGTCGTACTGTTCAGACATCCCCATACTCATGGTATTAAAGGATATCCAAATAAATGTTTTTCTTTTTTTTCTCCAAGAAACCATTTGAGTTTTAATCAGAAGTTCCTCTTCAGGTACCCAAAACATGCTTTCTTGGAGAAAACAAGAAACATTTCGAGAATTTTGGTCATCTGGAGCCACATACTGGCTAAAAAGTGAAATGAACATGTTCGAACAGTGTCCACATTAACCCATTGTAGACTGAATGAATTCCCCCACACTATATATTGGAAGATTCTAATTTCGATTTTAGGTATGTCAGGCTATGTGATTTAGATATTCCTAGAGAAAAATGGCTGAACTATTTGCAAACAGTGAAGATCCTGATCAGACACCACATTCTGCGGCGTCTGATCTGGGTTTGCCAATTACCCTTTTAGGGGTCTCCCGACTACATTGGGTTAAGGATAATGAGGGTATTCTTTAAAACAAAATATCATACCAGTAAGTATTTGTAGATGACATTTGAAAAATTTTGGGGTTTTTTCACTGAGAAGAGAGCTTGGCTTTTTATTCATAATATCCTCAAAACAGGAAGTTTGTCATATTATGTCATATATTGTCAGAAAAGTTAATAAAGAATCACCTGGTTGCCAGCTTTAATTTTGCATAGTGTTATCCTTTAATCTGCTAGTGGAGCAAACCATGTATTTTTATGCCCCCACCATTCGAAGAATGGTGGAAAGGGCATATTGTGTTACCCCTGTCTGTCCGTCTTCGTCAACGTCCGGCGTTAGCACTTTGTGTTTCAGATTTTCAGGCGAGGGCATCCATGTCCTTTGGACACATTTCTAGTTTTATTATTTATTCATCTTGGTAAGATATTGAATCTTGGTGAAATGCATGAAATGTCAAATTCTATTTTGTGGGAAAAATGAAACTTCTTCTTTCCAAGTTGAAATGAGACAACCCAGTTAGCTAGTTGATAACAAAGCATAACATTGTTTCACCTGTCAATTTATGTCATCATAATTACACTAAATATTGACTGATGGACTATTGATTGTTTCTTATTATTAGACAAGTAATAAACATATCAATAAAGTAATGAAATATTTAACCTTTCACCTGCAGAATTTAAATACCAGTAGACAGCATTTTAAAGTATTTCTTCCTTTTTTTTTTTTTCTTAAAATATAAAATAGGGTTTGACATTTCATTCAAATTGTAGACAATTTGAATGAAATGTCAAACCCTATTTCTTAGGAAAATTAAGAAAAGTTGCCTGTTTGTCATCTGCTCATAAGTGGTAATAAGAGCTTAAGGTCAGCTGAGGTCATTGAAATCAACAACTGTCTCAGATCTAGGGAGGGGTCTGTAGTTTAATGTCCATTTCTAATGATGTTCCTGTCCTTGTGTAACCTGCATTGAATTATATTCCGGGATCAGGGTGGGTCTGGTGGGGTGGGGTTTGGTTAGGGGAAGTTGCCCAGTATCATGGAAGGAAACATATATACAGTTGATATGTGTCAAGAAAATTATTGCTGTTTCTGTATATCTCATTGTGGCTATGGGTAAGTTGCTGTTTTGATGCTTGAGAGGACTGAAAAGAAAATTGATTACTTTTTGCAAAATTGTTGTTATATTTATTCATAAATCCTTGTAATGAGACCTTTGGTCTATTTCCTAGATGCTGGGATTATTTTTCTTTCACATCCCCTGGGTGTACTCCCTCCCCCTCTTCCTGCTTCTGGAGAAAACATTGATATGTGCATAATCAGCTAATGCTTCAGTTTTTAAGAAGATTTGTCTTTTGAGCACAACTTACGGTAAATGTCCTAAAATTATGTACACAAAAGTTGCTGACAAAATATCATATGCAAACAGTGCAGACCCAGATCAGGCTGCTCCTCCAGGAGCAGTCTGATCAGAGTCTACTCTGTCTGTCATTCCACTAAGTATTTTAAGCAACAGCTGCGTAAAAAGTTAAATTTAGGCAACAAAAGACGGAATAAAATGTTAGAAATTTCGGACATTTACAGTACTTGATCTCTCTTGCTTTCAGTTGAATAAATAGTCTAAAAACATATTTGAACCCCATGATGAGAAAAGGGTCCTTAACTTTGATAATCAAGACCCATGTCAGCCTAAACATCTGGGCCCAGTTGTTCAAAGCATTGTTAGCTTAACGAGCTCGTTAAGGGTCATTTTGTTAACTGTTTTAGTGGATTCAATATACAATATTCTGATATTTTTTGCTGAAAAAATGTGAATAGCTTTTGCACTGCAAAAGCTACTCACATTTTTTTGAGCAAAAAATTTCAGCATATTTGCATATCACTCGATGTAAATTTTAACAAATCGTTAATTAACGATGTCGTTAGCTTTGAAAAACTGGGCCCTGTTTAATCTGATCGGGGCCAGTCTCTTGATTTATTCTACAATATGATAAATTTCATAAAAATTTGAACAGTTAAACCTTAGTGAGAAGTAACTTATTTGGCAAAGGGAGGTAATAAAATTGCCCCCTTTATATATCAATTAAATAATTTTTTTTTATTTTTAAATGAAAGTAAACATAGATTATGGGTGGCCAGGGGTGTCTAATGAGTACCCACAATATACATTTTCATAGAGAAACAGGAAAAATATCCATACTTATTGGTTTGAAAAAGCGTTCTATCTGGAGATATGGACGATGTTCTCATGATATGTCTTGTTTGTTTCAATTTTTAACCTATATTCTTAACTCTTTGCATGCTGGGTAATTTTGCATGCTTTTTTGTAGTCTGTGGATTTTTTCTTAGAATTAACTTTTTCAAAAGAAATCTTTCAGGAATACCATCAGAGAGTCAAACAGTTTGGATCCAGATCAGGCCCAAATTTTTGTGGGGCCTGATCTGGGTCCAAACTGTTTGCAAAGGTTATCAGCAGATGACAAAAGTCGCCACTAGTGCGGAATGAGTTAAGTGCTATCATTTAAAACTTAAAGTGTTGTAACATCTAATTTGCAATTGTCGTATGTTTGATGTAAATGGGAAATCCTGTTTTGTGACCTGTATTACAATTTTAACCCTTAAAGCACCAATCACATCTGCAGCAGATGACACTTTTAATTTTTTTTTTATTTTTATTTTTCATAGAAAATAATTCTTGACATTTCATGTGAATTGCCTGCCAAGCAGATAGTTCTCAAGAAATGTCAGAAATATTTTCTATAAAAAATTAAATTAAAAAATAGAATGTCTTCTGCTACAAATTTTGCCTGGCACTTTAAGGGTTAAAAATGTATGAAACTTATAGACAGAAGTTTTATATCTAGTATTTGTTTATGTAATATTTTAAAGGTTTCATATGGAGATTTTTTTGTCAGAAGTGAAATGAGGTGAAATGTTGTGTAGCTCTAAATAATTTTCTGCCTTATCTGGTATATTTTGTGTAGAAAAAAGTACAAATTGAGTGACACGTAAGTAACCGGCACATTTTCCGCTAGTTTGTCTATTTTCCCATGTATACTGTAGCAATTCATTTAATATTATTAATTTGAGTGTCCATTCACAGTGGCAGGGTATTATGGTTTCATGTTGGATGTCTGTGTCCATCTGTCTGTCCTTCCCTTCATGGTTCCATCTGTATTTTAATTTCCGGACTTGAGTAAATATCAGTGGATTTTCAGGAAACTTGGTATGTGCATTGATATTGTTGGAGATCTGGGCCCAGTTGTTCAAAGCTAATGACATCGTTAGTTAACGATTCGTTAAAATTTACATCGAGTGATACGCAAATATGCTGAAATTTTTTGCTGAAAAAAATGTGAGTAGCTTTTGCAGTGCAAAAGCTACTCACATTTTTTCAGCAAAAAATACTAGAATATTGTATATTGAATCTGCTAAAACAGTTAACGAAATGACCCTTAACGAGTTCGTTAAGCTAACGATGCTTTGAACAACTGGGCCCAGGTTTGGGATTGCTAATGGGCAAATTTAAGGAGGAGTATTTAGTGATAATTCTGGGATAATTTTCTCCAGCTCTCCATCAAAACATATGGTGCTTCTAATGAGTACCCACAACATAAGTTTTTATGGAGAAATAAGAAACAGTTATCTCATAATTATCATCAAATATACCTCTGCCATTCTATAAATATTTTATAGTCTAGAAACAACAATCTGGGCCCAGTTGTTCAAAGCATTGTTAGCTTAACGAGCTTGTTAGTGGTCAAAATGTTAACTGTTCTAGTAAGTACAATATCTAATTCACGGGTATTTTTGCTGAAAAAATATTCATTTTTTCAGCAAAAATATTAGTATATAATCTATATTTAATGACCAAATTTAAATGATACGTTAACGAACGACATCATTAGTTTTGAACAACTGGGCCCAGATCTTCTGTAAATGTAATCATCGTCATCATCTTTGTATATTTCTTGCCTTTCGTCTGCTGAAAATTACTATATAACTACTGTAGTTACCCTAAATACACATTACAAAAACATGCCTATTCTAATATATTGAAACTTTCACCACTAAAAAACTGAACATTTTCAGATAAAAATTCTGATATCTTTTTCATATTTCTGCTCAAAACATAGATTGTGAGTACTCATTAGAACTACCTCAGTAAGGTGGTTCTAATGAGTACCCACAATCTATGTTTTTGAGCAGAAATAAGAAAACTAATATATACCCCTGTAAACCCCAGGGTAAACTGACCAGCTCGACATGCAGGGTTCGCGTTACTGATCTCCATTGTCGCCATTTGCGCAGAAGAATAAAATTTGGCACCAAAAATCATAAATTGGCGAAAACAAGTGGCGAAAAAATATATCGCCTGAATTACCCGCTGCTGAGCCGTATAATTGTCGCGCGTGTCTATCACACCTTCCTTGATTGTATAAATCGCCAGTTAACAACTCAATTATCGGTCAGAAAATGGTAAAATTAACCTGAATGTGATGAAAGCGATAGAAGGTCACGTGCCGTGATGCGCAGTTTGACAGTAGCACCACCACTTTCCACGCTTTCGTCCTCAATATTCATGATGCTCTGCTGAAACTACCAATCAGGAATTAATGTCAGAGTCGCACCGCCTACGTAACGGAAATTTACCCAGAATGTAACCACGTGGAACAGTATGTCAAACACAAATATGGAAAACAAATTGATTACACGAGAAATAATTATTGTCATTAATCGGTTCGGATTATGCTAATTAAAGCGGTAAGTACACTTTGACAGTGCCGACTTTAATTAAGCATGTTTCGGAACCTTTTGATGAGCCTTTTATTCGGAGATCAACGAACGTCGTCACAAAAAAAAAAAAAAAAAAGAACACGAATAATTCTTTGGAAGCGGACACATTAGTCTCCGATGGTCTGGATCGGGAATTTCGATCCCCACAGATTGTAGCCATTTATCATGAAACACAAGTATTTGGTATGGTCATTCGCTCCTTCCACTGTTTCAAGATTGGCAGTTACGAGTTTCTTGCTGAAGGGTGTTCTGTGTACTAGTTAACCGCCTATTGTATAAGCATGCCCCCTCTTTTTTATTGGCGCCATTCAATAAAAAATGCTGTTCCCCATTCCATTTCGCTTTGACTCGTAAACTCCCTTTTAAGTCAGTTGCAGTTAGCTCCCTTAAAACAGTAAAGCCTGCAGTGTGAGAAACTTACCCCGTATTTATCAGGGTACAAATGAAGACTATGTTACGTTATTCTCTTACAGTGGCACAAAAAAAATCAAATTGGCGAAAATGGTGGCGAAAAAAAAAAAAATCCTAGTGTGAACCCTGGACATGGCTGCAATAGTATTGACTGGGCTGTTAAACAAACCAACCTGTTGATGTGTCAGCATACATGTACTTGGCCTAAAATGCCAGCACATCCAATTTAATACACAATGGTGTCTTAAAAAAATGCTGGATAAGTGGCAAACAGTGCAGACCCTGATCGGATGCTGCAGAATGCAGCATCTGATCTGGGTCTGCACTGTTTGCTCAGGTCTGTCTGTCCCAATACTTAGAGTAAATAAGCATTTCTCATAAAAGAGTATTGTTAGTTTTACATCTGTAAGGTTTGTGACTGAGAGGTTGCGGGTTCAATCCCCGGCCGTGTCATACCAAAGACTTTAAAAATAGTACTAGCTGCTCTTTTGCTTGGCGCTCAGCATTCAGAAAGTAGGGCTAGAACTGGTCAGCTCAGTGTCGGTATAATGTGACTAGGTGGAATATCATGTCAGTGTTTCTGGGGCGTGATATTTCAGTGAGGCAGCACTCTAAAAATGAGCATTGAGCTCCCTGCCACATCCAGACACCGTCGCGATATGACAGATTGAAAGATTGTTAAAAGTGACGTTAAGCCCAAATCAAACAAACAAACAAACATCTGTAAGGAGATCCTGCCAATACATACTCTAAATGAAGGGGCTGTCTAGATATGTCACTTTTACCCAACCCAAAAAGTAATTGTACTTTTTTTTTTTTTTTTTTTTTTTTTCTGTGAAAACATAATGCTACATGTACTTGTTAGATGCATCTTGCCGAGGCACTTTTAATAAGTACCTAAACATAAAATTTCTTTTTCAAACAAAGTTTTTATTTTCCTCAAATTCAGCAATGGTGTAAAGTTAATAACCTGTCATAATTTCTCACCTTAAATCATGACTACGGTAATGTCCTAAAATTTCGAACACTTTATTCCATTCTTTTTTGGCCTAAATGTTGCTTTTTGCGCAGTTATATCTTAAAATACTTACTGGTATGGCAAACAGTGTAGACCCTGATCAGACTGCTCCTTCAGGAACAGTCTGATCTGGGTCTACACTATTTGCATATGCCATTTTGTGTACGAAATTTTAGGACATTTACTGTAGTTTTAAAAGTAATTAGTTTTAGATGTAACCTACTCCTCCCTAATCCCAGTTAGGCCATACCAAATGAATTAATAGATTCTCATCCAAATTTTAGAAAAAAATGGGGCGGGTGGGTGGATTTTATTTTTTATTTTTTAATTTTCATGGAAAACATTTATCAAAACAAAACAAGGTAACAGACAGTACTGATTGTGGAAAAGGCAGCAAATCTTTTGTTATTATTCTTCCTATAAAAAAAGATGCTTTCCAATCAGTAAAAGCCAGATAAAAGCTGTCTTCAACACTAGCATGGCTGCATGCGAAAAAAGTTTCCACCCCAAAACTTTTTATTGGTCAAAGACCAGGAGGTCGCAACATTCTTTCGCGGAGATTGATCATGAAATATTTTCTATGGTCATTCTCTCCCTTCCGCTGATTCAAGAAGGGCAGTTGTCAGTTTCTGGCGAAAGAATGTGCACAATACTGGTTAACCGCTTAGAGGACTAAGCCTGCCCAGTAAACGTGTGGTTAGGTAAACTGACCGCGCTCGACATGACCCCATTGGGTTGACTGGGCCGTAAAACCTCAACACAAACAAAGATTGGAGCCAGTCTAAGTCCATAGTATAATATGTTTTTATGGCACAAAGTTTGTGATAGAAGATAAACTTTATCATGCACAAAATTTGTGATAGAAAAAATACTTATCATGCACAAAGTGCATATTATGCAAACAGTGAAAAACCAGATCAGTTTGTGCATCTGTGGGCTCTGATCAGAGCCATAGGTGTTTGCTTGTAGAAGCTTTGAATTGATGAATATTGAAAGTGCATTTGCAAGAGAAGTAAGTTGTGAACTTGATTGCACATTTGCAAGGGAAGTAGCTCATACCACATATATGTTGCATTAGCTCAGGATTGTTTCCCCTGATGAACCAGAATGACAGACAGTAGTACAACAGGATTCCAGATTAGAAAATATTTATTTATTTCTTACTGTGTTCAACTTAACCCTAAAGTGCCAATCACAACTGCAGCAGACGACAAGTTTTTTCTTTTTTTTTTTTTCTTTTTTTCAGAGAAAACAAGTCTGCTTGGCAGACGATTCACATGTAATGTCAAGACTTGTTTTCTCTGAAAAATAAAAAAAAGAAGATTTAGAATGTCGTCTGCTACAAATTTTGCTTGACGCTTTTAAGGGTTAAGTGGAATGGGTACACTCGTAAGTGTTTCTGCCATTTCTGTCAAGGGAGACAACTTTAGTGACTTCCTGTTTGATTTACAGCGCACCGATCCCCTTTTGAAAAAGGATCTACACTAAAACAGAACAGAATAACTAAAAGGAAAAGAATTTGATTCTCTGGGAGTGAATTCTTTCCCTTTTAGTGTAGTTTCCTTTTCAGTGGAGGGGCAAACTATTTTCTTTTTGTGTAGATCTTTTTCAAAAGGGGAACAAAATCAGTTCAAGAAAGTTGCTTCCCTTGAAAGTGTGTCTATTTGCCTTAATAACAGCACTGTGCAGGTAGGATTTTACTGGAAAATTTGTGGTAAAATATCTGCCTAATAAGGGTACTCTATAAACTGCTAGGTGAATGCAAACAGTGTAGACCCAGATCAGATGTCGCATTCTGCATCATCTGATCTGGATCTTTACTGTTTGCTCAGGCCTAACTAGCCTAATATTAAGAGTTATTGCAGTATTGGTAGCAGATTCAGCCAGATTACAGTTAATAAATTAGTTTTATAATCAGAATAATTTTATTATATTGTATGTGTGTAATAGCTATGGGTAGGTATTTTTCCCATTAGTGCACAAGAATTAATGAAAATTAATATTGCATGTTAAGCACTTTAATGATAAACCCTTACCACTCTCTGGGGTAATGCAGCAGATGACAGATTGAGAAAATATTTTTTTCTGAATTTTCCCAGAAAGTAGGCTTTGACATTTCATGCAAATTGTCTCCTAAGGAGACAATTTGTATGAAGTGCCCAAGCCTATTTCAAAAAAAAAAAATCAGAAAACTATTCCAAATTGTCGTCTGCTAAAATTTTTACCCAGCATGCAAAGCATTAAACCTGTGGGCTGGAGAGAGTATAATTCTAATTTGTATTAATTAGTCTTTATTACCGCAGAAATGGATAAACGGTCAGAGTCTGTGTGAGTAAAAATTCTTGTTAAAAATTATTTGGCATATTATTCAAATTGAAGAAAAAATATGTTTGAAAGCATCAAAATATAATTTTAAGCTAATAAAGATTGTAAGTAAACTATAATGTACAAAAATGTTTCGGTAGATAAGCCTATTAATTTTTTATTCTCAGTATTAGTACATTGTAATTTGATCATTTCTCTGCATTTTGGGAAACTCCAAAACTCCTCTTTGCAAAGTTCTTATAGTCACAGAAGATCACAGCACATTTATTTCACTGTAGAAATACGAAATATTTATCCTTTTTATGTGTGTGTGTTTGTTTTTAAACATGTTGTGCATACTTAGAATTTCCTCATGATAATTGAGCGCTAGACTTAAGTAACTCAAGCATATTTTTGAAACCCTTGTTTAGGGGCAACTTTGACTCCTTTGTAAACAATGCAAATTTAGGTGCCATTGCTCATACGAGCAATGGCACCTAAATTTCCATTGTTTACAGAAAGAAATGTTGTAATCTTTGTAACACCTTCATGGTGAGGAGATTAAGTATTGGGAAAAGCAACCATCAGACTTGCTACAGTCTTGCGATCAGCCCTCGAAATGTACTTGTTAGAATTAGCACCCACAACATACATAATTTTAATATGGTTTTTATCTGACGACCTTTTTTCATAGCAGTTTTATATCTGTATCCAGTTCCTGATAAAGAAGTGGTAGTCGTGGTAATTGCTAACTGGGATCCAAATGGTCTTGGATGGAATTCTACTGGATGTCACCCTACTGGAGGTCAAGGATGCACCTTTGTGCACAGACATTGTATTTACCATGATTATTTGGACTACTTAACTTCAAACTATACTTGTCCTTGAATGAAAAAGTCTATTTTTACTACATGTTGGTGTGTTTAAAAAGCACCAGATCATTGGCAAACAGTGGAGACCATGATCAGATGCCGCATTCTGTGGCATCTGATCTTGGTCTCCAGTGTTTGCCAATGATCTGGTGAATGTGGCATCTGATCTTGGTCTCCACTGTTTGCCAATGATCTGGTGAATGTGGCATCTGATCTTGGTCTCCACTGATTGCCAATGATCTGGTTAATGTGGCATCTGATCTTGGTCTCCACTGATTGCCAGTGATTTGGTGAATGTGGCATCTGATCTTGGTCTCCACTGATTGCCAATGATCTGGTTAATGTGGCATCTGATCTTGGTCTCCACTGATTGCCAGTGATCTGGTGAATGCGGTATCTTATCTTGGTCTCCATTGTTTGCCAGTGATCTGGTGAGTGCGGTATCTGATCTTGGTCTCCACTGTTTGCCAGTGATCTGGTGAATGCAGCATCTGACCTTGGTCTCCAGTGTTTGCCAGTGATCTGGTGAATGTGGTATCTGATCTTGGTCTCCACTGTTTACCAATGATCTGGTGAATGCGGCATCTGATCTTGGTCTCCACTGTTTGCCAATGATCTGGTTAATGTGGCATCTGATCTTGGTCTCCACTGATTGCCAATGATCTGGTTAATGTGGCATCTGAGCTTGGTCTCCACTGTTTGCCAGTGATCTGGTGAATGCAGTATCTGATCTTGGTCTCCACTGTTTGCCAGTGATCTGCTGAATGCAGCATCTGATCTTGGTATCAAGTGTTTGCTATTGATCTAGTGAATGCAGCATCTGATCTTGGTCTCCCCTGTTTGCCAATGATCTGGTGAATGCAGCATCTGATCTTGTTCTACACTGTTTGTCAATGATCTGGTGAATGCAGCATCTGATCATGGTCTCCATTGTTTGCCAATGATCTGGTGAATGCCGCATCTGATCTTGGTCTCCACTGTTTGCCAATGATCTGGTGAATGTGGCATCTGATCTTGGTCTCCACTGTTTGCCAGTGATCTGGTGTTTCTGTGGCATCTGATCTTGGTCTCCACTGTTTGCCAATGATCTGGTGAATGGGGCATCTGATCTTGTTCTCCACTGTTTGTCAATGATCTGGTGAATGCGGCATCTGATCATGGTCTCCACTGTTTGCCAGTGATCTGGTGAATGTGGCATCTGATCTTGGTCTCCACTGTTTGCCAATGATCTGGTGAATGCGGCATCTGATCTTGGTCTCCACTGTTTGCCAATGATCTGGTGAATGCAGCATCTGATCTTGTTCTCCACTGTTTGTCAATGATCTGGTGAATGCAGCATCTGATCTTGGTCTCCATTGTTTGCCAGTGATCTGATGAATGCCGCATTTGATCTTGGTCTCCACTGTTTGCCAATGATCTGGTGAATGCGGCATCTGATCTTGGTCTCCAGTGTTTGCCAGTGATCTGGTGAATGCGGCATCTGATCTTGGTCTCCACTGTTTGCCAGTGATTTGGTGAATGCGGTATCTGATCTTGGTCTCCACTGTTTGCCAATGATCTGGTTAATGTGGCATCTGATCTTGGTCTCCAGTGTTTGCCAATGATCTGGTGAATGCGGCATCTGATCTTGGTCTCCACTGATTGCCAATGATCTGGTTAATGTGGCATCTGATCTTGGTCTCCACTGATTGCCACTGATCTGGTGAATGCGGTATCTGATCTTGGTCTCCACTGTTTGCCAGTGATTTGGTGAATGCGGTATCTGATCTTGGTCTCCACTGTTTGCCAGTGATCTGGTGAATGTGGTATCTGATCTTGGTCTCCACTGTTTGCCAGTGATCTGGTGAATGCGGTATCTGATCTTGGTCTCCACTGTTTGCCAGTGATTTGGTGAATGTGGTATCTGATCTTGGTCTCCACTGTTTGCCAGTGATCTGGTGAATGCAGTATCTGATCTTGGTCTCCACTGTTTGCCACTGATCTGGTGAATGCAGCATCTGATCTTGGTCTCCACTGTTTGCCAATGATCTGGATTATGTGGCATCTGATCTTGGTCTCCAGTGATTTGGTGAATGCGGTATCTGATCTTGGTCTCCACTGTTTGCCAATGATCTGGTTAATGTGGCATCTGATCTTGGTCTCCAGTGTTTGCCAATGATCTGGTGAATGCGGCATCTGATCTTGGTCTCCACTGATTGCCAATGATCTGGTTAATGTGGCATCTGATCTTGGTCTCCACTGATTGCCACTGATCTGGTGAATGCGGTATCTGATCTTGGTCTCCACTGTTTGCCAGTGATCTGGTGAATGTGGTATCTGATCTTGGTCTCCACTGTTTGCCAGTGATCTGGTGAATGCGGTATCTGATCTTGGTCTCCACTGTTTGCCAGTGATTTGGTGAATGTGGTATCTGATCTTGGTCTCCACTGTTTGCCAGTGATCTGGTGAATGCAGTATCTGATCTTGGTCTCCACTGTTTGCCAGTGATTTGGTGGATGCGGCATCTGATCTTGGTCTCCAGTGTTTGCCAGTGATCTGGTGAATGCAGCATCTGATCTTGGTCTCCACTGTTTGCCATTGACCTGGTGAATGCGGCATCTGATCTTGGTCTCCACTGATTGCCAGTGATCTGGTGAATGCGGTATCTGATCTTGGTCTCCACTGTTTGCCAGTGATTTGGTGAATGCGGCATCTGATCTTGGTCTCCAGTGTTTGCCAGTGATCTGGTGAATGCGGTATCTGATCTTGGTCTCCACTGTTTGCCAAAGATCTGGTGAATGCAGCATCTGATCTTGGTCTCCACTGTTTGCCAATGATCTGGTTAATGTGTCATCTGATCTTGGTCTCCACTGATTGCCAATGATCTGGTTAATGTGGCATCTGATCTTTGTCTCCACTGTTTGCCAGTGACCTGGTGAATGCGGTATCAGATCTTGGTCTCCACTGTTTGCCAGTGATCTGGTGAATGCAGCATCTGATCTTGGTCTCTTTGCCAATGATCATGTCGTCTGTACAGTAAATTTCCCTCTATTGGTTAATGTGGCATCTGATCTTGATCTCCACTGTTTGCCAGTGATCTGGTGAATGCGGTATCTGATCTTGGTCTCCACTGTTTGCCAGTGATCTGGTGAATGCAGCATCTGATCTTGGTCTCTAGTGTTTGCCATTGATCTGGTGAATCCGGCATCTGATCTTGGTCTCCACTGTTTGCCAATGATCTGGTTAATGTGGCATCTGATCTTGGTCTCCACTGTTTGCCAGTGACCTGGTGAATGCGGTATCTGATCTTGGTCTCCACTGTTTGCCAATGATCTGGTTAATGTGGCATCTGATCTTGGTCTCCACTGTTTGCCAGTGATCTGGTGAATGCGGTATCTGATCTTGGTCTCCACTGTTTGCCAGTGATCTGGTGAATGCGGCATTTGATCTTGGTCTCCACTGTTTGTCAATGATCTGGTGAATGCAGCATCTGATCTTGGTCTCCATTGTTTGCCAATGATCTGGTGAATGCGGCATCTGATCTTGGTCTCCACTGTTTGCCAATGAACTGGTGAATGCGGCATCTGATTTTGGTCTCCACTGTTTGCCAGTGATCTGGTGTTTTTAAACACGCATCAACATGTAGTGAAATCAGCATCTGATCTTGGTCTCCACTGTTTGCCAAGCCTGTCTGTCCAAAGACTGAAGGATAGATATGGTTGTGTTGATGGGTTGTGAAGTATAACAGAACATTTCAGAGATTTTTTATGCCCCCACCATTCAAAGAATGGTGGAAAGAGCATATATTGTTACCCCTGTCCATCTGTCCATCTCAGTCTGGGTCTGGCATTAACAATTTGCCTTTAAGTTTTTCAGGCGGGGGCATCCATGACCTTTGGACACGTTTCTAGTAATTTTTTTTTTACCTTCAGTGTGGAACAGTTTCTGACCGAGCGAGAGACAGATCCAGAAAAAATGCTGAAGAGTCTTGGCTTTGGTTTTAATCCTGATGAAGACATTTCATATGGCCGTATACCAGACAGATTTCTTCTTAACCCCTCATCAGCTGGTGGTATAGATTTATACGAGTTTGTGCTACATCATCCAGATCTCCATCATCTCCTGTGGATTTGGGAGAAACAGGGTGGAGCACAGTCTGTGAGCTCATACAGTAACCAGTCTACCGGAAGAAAAACAGGTCAGTATACCAGTCCAGATACTTTTGGTGAAGGGCAGGATGTTGATCCTGAAAATGACAAACCATGGGATGATAAACAAAATCTTGAGAATAAATTTAAAGATATGAATGTGCCCGATGATATTGCTGTAAAATTGTTAGAATGTGTACCAGAGAGATATCTTAAGAAATTTTATGAAAGATTGATTGCAGATGACACAATGTTAACATCACTTTCGAACGGAAGAGAGATTAGTCATGAACAAAAAGTAAATGAACAGACAGAAGCAGTGGGAGTTACAGGTGGTCAAGACAAAAATAAAGTAACTGGTACTAGTGGTTCAGACACAGTAGTTACTGTGTCTTTGGCCAGAAATGCTGGTAAACCTACTACTTCCACTGACTCAGTCTTAAGTGGACAGAAACCACCTTCACCTGAGAAAGTCAAAAGTGAACAAAGACCAGATCTTCTAACTGTTCCCGAGTCAGAAATTACAGATATTAAGTCATTAGGAAGTTGGTCCTCAAGTTCTGATGATTCAGTGCAAGAATTCTATAATGTAGAGTTAGATGAGAATGAAACATTGGTATGAGTTTAGCTTATTTGCCCTAAATGTTCAGCTAGGTATGCATGGGCAAACAGTATAGAACCTGATCAAACTGCTCCTAGCAGTTTGATCAGGGTCTACCCTTTTTGTTATTCTACCAGTATGTTTTAGACACATTGCCAGTTACAGTCGACCCTCCTTATCTCGACCTCACTTATCTCGAATAACCGCTTATATCGAAGTGAAATTCTGGTCCCTGTTTTAACATGGAAATCTAAGAATAGGTAACAAAATATTGTGGAAAAGAGGAGAAATTGCTCCTAAAGAGCAATTTCTCCTTTTTTCCACATTATTTTATATATATTTCTAACTTCAGGAGTCAAAATATATATTTGTTTGTTAAATGTGGTTGTTCGATTTATTGTTTTCCTCACTTCCGCAACTCTGATATGTCGAGGTACAGATATCTCGAAGTATTTCGGAGGGTCCCTTGGAATTCGAGATAGCAAGAGTCGACTGTAGTAGTCAAATGGAATTGTTAAGATTTAGAATAAATGTGGTAAGGTGTTATAGTGTCAGAATATTTAGGGTGCATGTCGTCTGTACAGTAAATTTCCGTCTAACTTGATAAAAGTGAAGCCATAAACTGAAGATTAGATTAGACTTATTAGATTAGACTTTGATTTGTTAATAGTCTTTTTCAAAGGTTTTGAGATAACAAAACTGTCTGGGATAAATTGATAGAGGATGACAGACTCTTGACTTTTTTTTGATTAGTACAGTCAAACATCTTACCTTAAAAGGCTAAACTTCCTTATCTTAAAGAAGTTAGTCTCGGTATAAATGAACTTGTATTAACCCTTATCTTGATATGAAAGTTGGGATTACTGGTTCAACCTTCAGCACACCAATGGAATGTAATATTACCTGCTTAGCAATGAGTGACAGTATGGGGCAGCGTGTAATATTACACAACCGGCAGGATAAGGGAGAAGCAAGCACCTGCCTTAAGCAGTTTTAGCCCTTCACTTAAGTGCTTGCTTTAGACAGGTTTTATTGTACAATATTATTGCACTGTTATTTGTTTTGTTTGGAATGGATAGGGTCATTACGAAAACACATCTATTCAAATATATTGAAAACTTTACAATCAAAAAAGGAAAATTCTTAGATAAAAAATTCTGATATTTTTCATATTTCTGGCCTCGGTGGCTCAGTTGGATGCGCCATCCGACTGGAGACCAGAAGGTCGTAGGTTCAACCCCCGCCGAGGTCGGCAACATTCTTTCGTGGAGATTGATCATGAAATATTTTCTACGGTCATTCTCTCCCTTCCGCTGATTCAAGAAGGGCAGTTGTCAGTTTCTGGTGAAAGAATGTGCACAATACTGGTTAACCGCTTAGAGGACTAAGCCTGCCCAGTAAACGTGTGGTTAGGTAAACTGACCGCACTCGACATAACCCCATTGGGTTGACTGGGCCGTAAAACCTCAACACAAACAAACAAACATTTTCATATTTCTGCTTAAAACAGATTGTTGGCACTCGTTAGAACTGCCTCAATGAGGCTGTTCTAACCAGTACCCACAATCTATGTTTTTTTAGCAAAATAAGAAAAATAATGTATAGCTCTTGAAACCCCATTTTTACTATATAAAAGTGGGGTTTAAGGGGGTCAGCATTATATAGGCATTGTTTTCGTAATGTTTGCGTCTTTTTACCCTGTAGATTTAAAATTTTAACAAAGTCTTCTTAAATTTGTAACTTGTCACATCTTGTTAAATCTAGATATGGTGTTACTTTTAGAATTTGGTATTAATACAGTCTGCAGAGTTTGAGAATTAATGGACAAGGTTTTGTCTTAAGATAGATCTGGACTAGATGTTATATATTTATATGATAACTATTATAAGTGATGACAAGATTACGGAGCATGACTTAGCATGGAGTTCCCATGTTAAGCATTGAAGTTTCCGTATTCCACATACGAGCAATGATCTATAAACATTCACCTGTTTATACAACGTGAAAAACATTACAGACATCACAGTGACTATATTACTATGCATTACAGGTTGTCATATTTAGATTTGTTTATGTTTAGCAATATTATTTAAAACCTCTCATTTTCAGCAGCTATAGTTAATTTCCAGGAATATTGTATGCATGTATGCAGCTCTTGTTTTCAAAAGCCATACATGCAGTTATTTACAGAACTATTGTTAATTTCATATTTGAGGAACTATAGTTAGCCCTTGTCTTGCTGAACTATATGATGTGCCTTTGCAAACAGTGTAGATCAGATCAGTTGGCTTCTGAAGAAGCCAACTGATCTGGATCTGCACTGTTTGCCATTCAGTATTTGAATTTGTATCAACAACCAGGATCAAGTAAAATGATTGGCTGAAAAATAGAAGTGGACGTGGCATCTCAATTTATTCAGCATGACAAGGGTTAATTCATAAGAAAATAAATAGAGCAGCATCAAGGGAAAAAGTGCCTTCAAACATGCACAAAATGTTCGGATCCAGATCATCCTTGCTCAAAGTATCTTCCGAGCCTTTGCTCTCCATTCATACATTTTGTATTATCCAATAATTCTGTCAGAAGACAGTGAAGGCCCTGATTAGACTGTTTCAGTGTGCAGGCTGATCTGGGCTATCGCTGTCTGCATATGCCCAAAGACGTTTTTGCATGGTGCGGCCCATTTATATTGCTTATTTTCTAAAGCTATACATGCATTTAATTTCCAGGAATATTGTTTATATTTCTCTTAATTTTGAAAATATAGTTAATTTTCAGCAAAATATAATTATATATATATAATTTTCAAAAGCTGTATTTAATTCCCAGGAACATTGTTTGTTTCTCTTAGGACAGGGAATATTAATTAATGGGTTCTCTACCCTACCCAAGTTCCCTAAAAAATCAGACCAGATAAGACAAAAAATGAGGTGGAAAGGTTTTTTTGAGGCTGTTGTTTTGAAAACAGGTTTTATAACACTTTTTGAATTGCAAATGAATTATTTGTTATGAAAAGAGGTTTTTTTCTTATTGCACAGAATAGTTACTGCCAGTTATCTTCTTGTACTATGGTTTATCTCTTCATAGGTGGCCCAAGAATATAAAACAGAATTCACCCTCTCACTCCATCTTATAAAATTATGGAAAGCATCCAGGTGGCCGAGCAGTAACTTCTTCCAATTTTGGATCACAAGGTCCCAGGTTTGAATCCCACTATAGGCAGAATTCAGCTCATGACTGTACAGCACTTCATTGCACAGAGCCTTTTATTATCATCCTTCCATCATCTCAATATGACCTAAATAATGTTGAGAGGGACATAAAACACCAAATCATCATCATCATCTAATGCACTTTTGTATTTGTGATGTCATACATTATCAGCTTTACACTGGGGGGTGTAGGGGGGGGGTGAGGGCTCTGCCTAACGAGAATGCATTATTTTATGGGAATATAATATTAGCACTTTCCACACTATGGGCAAATTCAGCAGACAGCAAATTGTTCAATGTTTATTGTATGCATTATTTAGTGTAAATTGTTCACATGATTCTCTCTTCATTGTCCAAGAGTCTAGTGTGGTTCTATTTTCAGTTTGTCATTTGCTGAATTTCCCCATAGAATGCTAAGTGTTGTATTGTTATGTAACGATACAGTTCCAGTGGGCCCTTAAGTATTCATTATTTATTTATTTAATCTATTTATTTATGTTCAGAACTGTCTTGCTTAATGTACGTTTAATTTACCAGTCTTTTATAAATCCACCCCACCCTCCCACTGAAGGATTTAGTGATGTATATCTGCATGTCCATTTGGTTAACGTTCCCAACTGGAATGTGGATTACAAGACCCCAGGCTCAGCTTCCTGTTAACCCATTCAAGCCGAATGGGCTCTTCTACCTCAACTCTTTGGACAGGTCCATTTCATAGGTAAGGGATGTCTGGTTGGTTCTTATTATTACTATGTTTTATAGCAATTCCTGTAGTCATGCAGTGCAAACAGTGTAAACCCTGATCAGACGCCACAATATGCGGCATCTGTTCAAGGTCTTCACTGTTTGCCAATGTCCCTTTTATGGGACGTCAGGCATAAATGGGTTAATTCAGATCTTAGGAATATTTGAACTTTAATGATCACCAAATATGGTACTATAAGTATGTAAACATTTCTGAAGTAAAGTTGGAAAGTGGGGTGGGACACATATATTTGACTGGTATGATCTCAGTTTTCAGGGAATTTATTTGTTTTAGTAATTTAATGTCCCATTACTATTTGTTCAGTCATTATGATGCTTAGGTTGTAATATGAGCAAGTTTTTAACCTGGGAATACCTTACAATTGTAAGAGTTCCTCGCAAAACAGGGTATAAAGCCAAGACACTGAAATAGGGGTTATGCATGCCAAAACAAGATAAACACACATCGTTATTCACCCAGTAAACATTTTTTTAGTATTTGAAGCAGATTAAATTTTACAGGAATTAATAACCTTTGTCCTGCTGAATAAATTGAGAAGCCACACCCATTTTTAATTTTCAGCCAATCAGATTGTTTGATCAAGGTTGTTGATATAGATTCGCATACTTAATGGCAAACAGAGCAGATCCAGATCAGTTGGCTTCTTCAGAAGCCAACTGATCTGGATCTACACTGTTTGCAAAGGCAGGGTATATCCGGGTTCAGCAGGACAAGGGAAGTTGTTTTCTCTTTGTCAAATGATGTAGCAAGGGAGATAATCAAATAGACACAAAGGATGTAGAAATTTGTATAGCTACCTTACATTACATGAAAGGCGTTTTGCTTGCATTATCCATTATAGCGGTGACCAAAGCCATCAAGACATTTTTGTCTGTAATGTCACACCATTGCTCCTAGACCATTTAAGCTAGAATCTCAAAACTTTCACAGGTGATAGCCGAATGGATGAGGACTGGAGGAACACATTCTGAATTTTGATGTAACCCCTGGGGGCAGGGCCAGCAGGGTGTGGCCCCAAAGTGGCCAAAATCCATTTTGTACAAACATAGTCATGTTACATATCAAATCAAAGGTAATGAAGAGGGCAAATCTGGAGGTCACCAGGGGTCAAAAAGTAGGATTTTGGGTCCTTTTTTTTTTTTGATTGTCACAATTCCTCTAGGCTTTTTGAGCTAGAACCTTGAAACTGTCACAGGTTGCCCTATGGATGAGGACTGGAGGAATGCATTTGGAATTTTGATGTGTGCTGGGATATGCGATGCCACTGGCGCAGGGATATGCAATGGTGTGCCATCCACTTGCTTGCTTGTGTGTATATTCTCCAAAGACACCTTTTCTGATGGCGCAGCTCATAATTATAAGAAATATAATTATGATCTATTGATTTTTATCAGCAAGTTGTAAAGGTTAATGGGATTGTAGCTCTTCATTGTTATTTTATCTTGTTTCTTTTCTTTTTGTGAAAAAGTTTTTGCAGAATTGATTTTTGGTATTTCAGTTTCAGGTAGAGTAGTTTGTATTAGTACAGTCTTTCTCTCATGTTTTTTTTTTATTACAGTCTTACGATTTTTGTGAAAAAGTTTTTGCAGAATTGACTTTTGGTATTTCATTATTACCTGATATAGTTAGTATTATTACAATCATTCTTTCATGTTTTTATTACAATTTTATGATTTTTTTCTGATACTGTATTTCTCCTAAATATTGGGACATCTTGGCTTCTTACGGTACTTATCTCAAAATGTGAAGAAATAAACGTAACAACCTGTTGATTTGTCTAAAAACTGCTGGATGAGTGGCAAACAGTGTAGACCCTGATCAGATGCTGCATTCTGCAGCATCTGATCAGGGTCTGCACTGTTTGCGCAGGCCTGTCTGTCCCAATACTAAGGCTAATTATGGTAGTTCAGGTTATCAGTATTTTGATCTCTAAATGATGGTTGTCTCTATGTTTCTTATTATCTGACAAATTTTATGTTTGTAATGGGAACATTTTCTTTATTTTGATTGTTTAGATTTTACAAAATACATGTATTATTTATTTGTAATTGGGGTAAATTTTTATTTGAAATTGTATATAAACAGACTGTCAAAGCATATGCATCTTCCCAGTCACTCAGCACAAGTTCAGATAAAACACTTTCTGCAACCAAAAAATGTTGATATTTTCTTATAACTCCATGGAAATATATGTTGTGAGTACTCATTAGAAGTGCCTCATCGAGGCACTTCTAATGAGTACCCACAACATATGTTTTTATGCAGAATAAAGAAAAATATTTATCTGGATATTTCTCTTATCGAGAGCTATGCTTCATTGTTGGCAATGAACAGCAGATTTCCCTGTTGGACTGTTGGCTGTTTAGATTTGTACAAATATTTATTACAGTTTGGGTTTGATGAAAATATTGCTTTGCTTTATCATCATTATCATCATTATCAGATTTTTTATTAACGAGCAGGTACAGGGCCGACATCCACATCAGTGGGCCCTCTTCCAGGTAGCTGGCTTGCTGCACGCATGGCAGGTCTCACACCAGATCTCCAGGTGTGTCTATCATGAGGGTCGATGGCCGAGAGCTTCCACTCTCTGTAATTCCTCTTTGTCAGCTGTTTCCATGTAATCTTAGGCCTCCCAGGCCCACGCTTTCCATCAACCTGTATGTCTTAACTGCATCATTGGAGCATTCCACATGTCCATACCAGCGGAGCCTTCTCTCCTTCAGAATGAGGTCCAGATCCTCAATGCCAGATTGCTGGTTTTTGTGTCAAGTTCTCCTTCACATTGGCAGTTGCAAACAAGTTCTCCTTCAGATATCCAGTTCCTGAATATTGTGACAAGTTCTTCACATTTTCAACTGCTGTTTCTTGTGACAAATTCTTTTTTTACACACTTCCAATTGCTGTGTCTTGTGACAAATTCTCCTTCACATTTTCAGTTTCTTTTTCTTGTGACAAGTTCTCCATCACATTTTCAGTTGCTTTGTCTGGTGACAAATTCACCTTTTTTTATGTTTCCAGTCACTATTTCTTGTGACAAGTTCTCTTTTTTAATGTTTTCACTTGATCTTTCTTGTGACAAATTCTCCTTTACATTTCCAATTGCTGTTTCTTGTGACAGATTCTCCTTTTTCATGTTTCCACTTGGCATTTCCTGTGATAAAACCTCCTTCAGGTTTCTAGTTGCTTTTTTTTGTGTGAAAAGCTTTCTTTCTTCACATTTCCAGTTGCTGTTTCTTGTGACAAGTCCTCCATTGCAATTTAGCTGTCTACAGTTGACCTACATATTTTCAGTAGCATAACTCTGACCAACAGCTTATCTGTTTTCTAATTCTCTTACAAATGTGATTTTCAGATATATTATTTTACATAGTTATTCTTTGATATAAGTCTCAATACCGGTGCCATTAATTATTTACCTTTTGATTCAATCTTTATTCTCTGTGTTCCTGCTTCTTGTCAGGGGGTTCAATGTTTATTGTATGCATTATTCAGTGTAAATTGTTCACATGATTCTCTCTTCGTTGTCCAGGAGTCTAGTGTGGTTTTATTTTCAGTCTGTCATGTAATATACATGTATGTGTCATCCAGATTGCTTATTGTCAACATGTTTCTTGTCCAAATTGTTCATTGTCAACATGTTTATTGTCCAAATTGTTCATTGTCAGCATGTTGATTGTCCAGATTATTTGTTGTCAATATGTTTGTTGTCCAAATGGCTCATTGTCAACATGTTTATTGTCCAGTTTGTTTATTGTAAACATGTTTATTGTTCATTTTCAGTATGTTTGTTGTCCAGATTGTTCATTGTGAACATGTTTATTGTCCAAATTGTTCATTGTCAGCATGTTTATTGTCCAAATTGTTCATTGTCTACATGTTTATTGTCCAAATTGTTTATTGTCAACATGTTTGTTGTCCAGTTTGTTCATTGACAACATGTTTGTTGTCCAAATTTTTCATTCTCAGGATGTTTATCATCCAAATTGTTCATTGTCAACATGTTTGTTGGCAAGATTGTTCATTGTAAACATGTTAGTTTATTGTCCAAATTGTTCATTGCCAATATGTTTATTGTCCAAAGTTTTCATTGTAAACATGTTGTGAAGATTGTTCATTGCCAAGATGCTAATTGTTAGGCTTGTTCATAGCCAGTGTGCCATAGTAGTACATTATTTACCCTGAATATAGATAATAGGGCTGGCTAATCAGAGCTGAAAAGATAATCGATTATCAGTCCTGCCATTGTGGTTGATAATCGATTAGTAATCGCTGAAGTTTTGATCTTAATTTTACCTATGATCCTTTCATATGTTATATTGAGCAAACAGTGTAGACCCAGATGAGACGCTGCAAATGCAGCGTCTCATCAGGGTCTATACTGTTTGCCACTAACACAGCTATTTTAGACATAACAGTAAAGTATGAGAAGAAGTTGAGGTGTCTGAATACTAAGGGTAAATACGGTAAAGTAACAAATGCAGAAATCAAATGATCGATTATTCGCAAATCTGTAATGATAGTCATTTTTGTGGAATTCATCGATCAATTAATTGATTATCCGATTAATCGTGCCAGCCTTAATAGATAATCTTAACTCCTTACTATGCTTGCCCTAAAAGTCAATTTTATGTTACCTGTTTATGAGTCTAAAAACAGCAGTATGAGTGGCAACCAGTGTAGACCCTAATCAAACACTGCATTCTGAGGCATCTGATTTGGGTCTAGAATGTCTGCTGCTGTTGTGATTGGCAGTTGACGGGTTAAAATATTTCTGCTAAGAGTTAAATTCAGTGTAAGAAGTAATAAATTTTGTGCTTTTATGGTCCTTCTGAAAAACAAAAAAAAACATGTTATTACACAAACAAGAGTTTATGGTAAGTTTATGAATTAAAGCTAAGCATGCTGGGAAAAATTCCAGCAGGTGACATTTTGAAATATATGTATTTTCTTATTTTTTTCCAGAAATTAAGGTTTGACATTCCATGCAAATTGACTATGAGGAGACAATTTAAATGAAATATTGAATCTTATTTTCTGGAAAAATAAGAAATGAGTCAATAGCCCATCTGTCATTTACAAACTATGTGAATAAAGCTTATTTGTTATGCCAAAAAAGGACTTGGTGTGTTGTTCAAATTGTCCTATTTGATGATTCAAATGAAATCCTTAACAATAACAGTTTGAGAAGAATGTCACAATGTCATAGTTACCAAAGTCTGGGATACCATTTCTTGAACCATTTTAAGCAATAGTCAAATAATATTTATCAAAAGAGCATAAGAAATATTATTTCATACTAACTGATTTTTAGAGACACAACATTCCGTTCGAGAGATGCCTAGGTTAAGAATTTGGACAGATGGCCTTTGTAAACAGTGTAGACCCAGAGTGCCCCTTCCACTGATTCAAGAAGGGCAGTTGTCAGTTTCTGGCGAAAGAATGTGCACAATACTGGTTAACCGCTTAGTGGACTAAGCCTGCCCTGTAAACGTGTGGTTAGGTAAACTGACCGCGCTCGACATGAACCCATTGGGTTGACTAGGCCATAAAACCTCAACACAAACAAGACCCAAAGTGCAGCATCTGATCAGGGTCTACACAATTTGCCACTCATCCAGCAATTTTTAACATGTTGTAAAATGGACATGTTCAAATTTTAGGACAGGTATGGTAAGGAGTTAAGCCTCTCCAAATATTTGCAATAAATGTGTCATCTTTTTTCTGATAGATGTGTCTTGCACAGAGAAGTCAGCAGTTAACCCTTGTCCTGCTGAATAAATTAAGATGACACGCCCATTTTTAATTTTCAGCCAATCAGGTTACTTGATCCACATTGTTGCTATAAATTTGCATACTTGATGGCAAACAGTGCAGATCCAGATCAGTTGGCTTCTACAGAAGCCAACCGATCTTGATCTACACTGTTCGCAAAACAGGGTATATCTGGGTTCAGCAGGAACAAGGTTTAACAGTTACTAAAAATGTACTAAAATTTCAAACAAATTTGTTTCTCAGATATGTATTTGTTGGAACTGCATGCTCAGACAGCTTGTTCAATCTTATCTGGGTCTGCACTTTCTGCATATGCCATTTTCTCCGAAAAAGTGGTGTTTGACATTTTAGGACAAACACCAGTCATGTGTTTCATTGAATTAGATTTTGATAGTTCTGATGTTGTTTTCGTACTGTATCTAACATGTTGTTTTGTTACTATTTTAGATACTATTGTTAATGATACCAGTGTAACTTAACTTTTTATTAACTGTTAAAATATTTCCTTCTTGTTATTGTTTTTTACTTTTCTCTAAATATGTTCTGCAAAGTAGGATAATATACTGACACAGAAAAGAAATGCACCACTACTAAATGAAAAAAGAAACGTCAAGACTAATTCCTTACTATTGTAAACTGGCCTACAGGAAAACATATAACCTTGTCTAGTGACCTGAGGCATCTGGTTCCCAGCAGCACAGTTCACCAGACAGTGTTATGTCTATACCTATAGTGTGTAAACATACTGTAAATCAACAATATTGAGGGTATATTTGAATTGTTTATTCCTCAATATAAAGTATACATACAAGAAATTGTGGACAAACACATATAGATAATATTTTTGTTGCAACAGAAATAATAAGAAATCAGTCTTACTTTTCTTTGCAATTTAGAAGAGTTGCATTTCTGTTTTTGCTCAGTATAGTAACATAGTTGTTTTTTTTTTAAACTGAGATTAATTAATTAAATAACATGCGTTGAAATTTGTATCTTCTGCTTACTTGTGTGATGTATCATATTTGCCTTGAATATTCGGACAGACATGCGTAAGCAAAGAGTGTTGACCCTGATCAAACTGCTCCTTTAGGAGCAGTTTGATCAGGGTCTACACTGTTTGCCATTCGTCCAGCAGGTTTTGGACATAACACTTACCTGACTATTATCACAATATCTGTGTCACTAATAAACAATGCTAATATACAATATTGATGCAAATGATCCTCTTGGGTTGACAGGTCATTAAATCTGAATTCATCATCATCATTGAACATAACACGAACTAGTCAAATCGCATTATTCAAATTTTAGAATAAGTAGTGTATGGTACAAGGTGTCCGAGTATTTAGAGTAAATATAATAATAGGAGACCTTCTGTTTTTATCTGAGCTATATCATGATCGAACCTGTCTGTGAACATATTCAGACTAGTCCCTTTATGTTTCTAGGGTTAGGGTCCATGGAATCATTACAAAAACACGCCTGTTCAAATATATAGAAAATTTCACCACCAAAAACTGAAAAAATTCAGATAAAAACCCCTGATATTTTTCATATTTCTACTCAAAACATAGATTATGGGTACTCGTTAGAACCGCCTGGGTGAGGTGGTTCTAACAAGTACCGACACTATGTTTTTAGCAGAAATAAGAAAAATAATGTATACCCCTGTAAACCCCAGTTTTACTATATAAAAGTGGGGTTTGAATGGGTCAAAATTATATAGGTATGTAGGTGATGTAGTATAGCATTATAAATGAATCACAGAAAAATGAGGTTCAGATAAAGAAAGTATTCATGTGCAGTCGCCTCAGGGCATGTGTAGTCTGCTCAGGGCATGTGCAGTCTGCTTAGGGCATGTGCAGAGTCTGATTTGGGGTTGGTTAGTTCTTGTGTGCCTGAAGATAGGCTTTGTCATTGTACATGATGATTTAGTAAGTTATTTTCAGGTTTTTCTGTAGCATTTTATACACCTAAAGATGGTAGACTGGCTCCAGTCTCCAGTGAGTTTTTTCTTTGAGGGTTGAGCATTGCGAATGAGCATTTAAGCATTACGCTTTAAAGCAGGGAGTAAAATACTCCTTGTACTGAAACCTTATCTAGAGGCCTGTACATTCTCCCAAAAAATGCAAAAAAAAAAATAATAATAAACAAAAAAATGTCTAGATGCCCATCAATTTTTTGGAGCCCCGACCAGGTACTGATGGAACAAGACGTTTCTAAACTAATTCATAGCTCCAGATGAGATAATAATTTTGGTAATAACTTAAGATATTTTTACAATTTTTGCACCTAAACATATCTTGTGTACCTTAATGGCATTGAATTACTGAGACAATTTGAATGAGTATCTACAAGATACAATTTAGTGTAAAGCACATTTATAGGTACAAGTACATATCTTGAGTAAGGCAATTTCAGTGAGTACCTACAAGATAATTTTTGGTGCAGAAATGATAAATTTATCACCTTATATTGATTTATGAATATAAACAAACTCGTAGAGAACTGAATATTTGGGAACCATAGCTTGATTGCATTATTTCCAAACAACATAAAAATGAATAGGCAATAATGAGGTTCCAGTACCCTACAACCTCTTTATAATATGGTTCATTATTACACGGTTTTGGATATAACAGGGTTCAAAGATGGATTCCAAAAATGTATAGATTATATTGAAAAATGACCATAAATGGTCATTTTTCAATATAATCTATACATTTTTGTTTGGATATAACACGGTTGTTTAACTAACACGGTTTATGCTACGGACTCCAACAATATTGTTATAAAGAGGTTGTGATGTATATGTTTTCATGGAGAAAATACATAATTTAGCTTTATCTCCAAAATAACAATTTTCCAGCACCCCTTGTCTTATTTTCTCTGAAAAAAAAAAAAAAATTAGAATATGCTGACTGCTCTACTTCAGTTTTAAAAGGCATTTTAAGAGTTAAACCAGGAAGTCGTAATCTGGTCAAGGATTCAATGTTACATTTGAGCCACATCAAACCAAAAAAGTGCCTTCGACCATGCGCAAAATGCGCAGATTCAGACCATCCTGTGCATGTGCAGAGTATCATCCATGCCTTCACTCTCCATTCATACATCCTATAAGATCTAATTCTGTAAGCAGACAGTGGAGACCTTGATCAGACTGTTCGAATGCACAGGCTGATCAGGGCATTCGCTGTCCCCATATGCCCGAAAACACGTTTTCGCATGGTACCTCCCGTTTATGAATTTCACTGTCTAGATAATCAAGATAAAAAGTATGTTGGTTTTAACTGATATGAGCAGCATAAAAGTTACGGTAAATGTCCTAAAATTTCGAACATTAAAATGTCTGACAAAATGATATAATTTATGCAAACAGTGCAGACCCAGATCAGACTGCTCCTGGAGGAGCAGTCTGATCAGGGTCTACACTGTTTGCCACTCAGGTTTGCAATTCCACTACGGTCCTTTCGACATCGCTTGGAAAGACATTTTTTGCTTGGCATTTTATTTTAAATGAAAATATTTTGTTCTGATTGACCATATCTTATCAGAAATTATTTGTCTTTTATGTTTCTGTGTTTTATTCTCAAATATTTACACAAAAAATAAAGTTATGGCCAAAAGTTGGTCTGACCTATGCAATTTCTATAGTAAAGTGATTTTTTAAAATTTTTGTCTAAGAAAATATTTTTTACTTTTCTTTGCTGAATTTGAATTATTGATGTTTTACAACAATATTGTGAAAATTTCAGAAAAATTGAACAAGAGGAACTTGTTGAAAATTTGGCTCCAAGTTACCTGCCCTACAAATTTCTGCATTATTATCATTCATTTTTACTATGGGAAAAAGTGAAAATATTGGATTTTTTAAAAACCACTGCCTAGAATAAAACTTTTTGCACATAGGTAGTTACGACAAATGGTTTTGCATTAAATCATGACAAAAATTTGCAAATTTACTTCTTCTTTGTAAAGCGTCAAGCAAAAAACGACTTTCTGAAAGATGTCAAAAAGCATACTAAGTATTTTTACCCTTCTCCAGCTGAATTGATTTTGCCTAAGGTAGTCTCACTGCTGAATTGTTTTATGTAATTGTGAAAGAGTGTAATTATAAGCATGATGGGACAGTAAAACTATTATTTTTGGAGAACTTGTAATCAGAGTTTCCTGAAATTTGGTAAACTGACCAGATATTATTTTTCCTTCGAAATCACAATAACTTCTATCTGCTGTTAATATTGGTTGCCATGGTAACAGTGGCAGTAACCGTAAGTTTATCTGAATTTATATGAGAACAAGATCAAAGCATCCCCTCTCCATAACTATCATAGGGTTCTGTTTGAAATTTGTCAGGAATACTTCCCAGTGGCCAATTATCATATTACCAAACCTCCTTTTACTTTGGTTGTCGTGACAACTGAAAAGTACGAATGTAAAATGTTCAAAATATATGTATAATTGCTTAAGATGTTATGAAGTTGGGTTCTGTGTACTTTTGCAAGTACAAACTTATTAGCTAAATTTGGTATACTTATGTACTTTAATTATTGTCAAAGTCAAAAGTAGTCACATCTGGTTTTAAAATGGTCTCCATGGCAACCATAACTGTTAAGACAAATAAAGGGAAAGCAGTAAAATAGTATCTCCTTCAAAGGCACAAACAAAAGTTTAATGTTAAGAAAATTTACAATGTTCTCTGGCTAC
This sequence comes from Anodontia alba, assembly GCA_964016985.1. NCBI lineage: Eukaryota > Metazoa > Mollusca > Bivalvia > Lucinida > Lucinidae > Anodontia > Anodontia alba. Next base: position 7,110,402 of record OZ024837.1, read on the forward strand.
ATCTCTATCATATATTTGCAGCTAAATATCCGTCATTTATTTTAGTTGAACTTGATTAGACTGGTCCAAAAATAATTTTAAAAAAAATTAGACTGTCATCTGCTAAAGTTTTTCTACACGTTATATATATGTAGGTTAAACTTCATAATCTCTTATCTGTTTGCATTATGATCATTTGTAAAAGGTTAAAGAAAAAAAGTGAACAATTGATATCAGTGTCTAGTGTGATAATTTATCGTTTCTAGTTTGCTACATCATTTAGGCCATGTCAAAATATACAGCAAATGACAAGTTGAAATATTTGCCTTATTCTCCCAGAAATCACGATTTGACATTGAAGACATTTTGCATGAAATGTCTAACCTGTTTTCTGGAAAAAATAAGAAAAATATTTCAAAATGTCGTCTGCAAATTTTACCCAGCGTGTTAAGTGTTAAGATTTCTTAATGTCGAACCATGACAGTTTTGCATAATTTATTCAGAAACATCTAACACACTGGTTGATCAAAAAAACTAGATTATTTATATGACCGATGCTTTAATTTTTCATCAGCAAATTCCGTATTATTATTTATGGTGTTGTCAGGGGAAAAATGTAGAGGATTTTATTCTTTGATTGGCTTGATCTATTAAGGACAGGGATTGCTTTAGAATTGGACTTTTCTTCAACCGAAGTAACAGTTGGCTTAATGCTTAGCACGCTGGGTAATTATTTCAGCATATGACATTTTGGAATATTTTTCTTATTTTTCTCAGAAAGCAGGCTTTGAAATTTCAGGAGATAATTTTTTCTGGGAAAAATAAAAAAAAATCAAAATGACGTCTGCTGAAGAATTTGCCCAGTATGCTAAGTGTTAAATGTTATTTTCTGTCTTTATAAACATTTATATAAAAATATTTACAAAATCAATGTTCGAGGATCTGACAGTAAACTGTAAACATATGGAGTAACATTTGAAATTACTTTATTGTTAAATTATATAAGTGACCTAAACCTTTACCACTCTCTGGGCTAATTCAGCAGACGACACATTGATAATATTTTTCTTATTTTTCTAGAAAACTGGATTTGACATTTTATGCAAATTGCCTCCATTGGAGACAGTTTGCATGAAATGTCAAAACCTGTTTTCTGGGAAAAAATTTCAATATGTAGTCTGCTGAAAATTTATGTTGTCTGTTGAAAATTTTACTCAGAGTGCTAAGCTTTAAAATTCAGTGTTCATAGCTCAGGGTAAGAAAGATATACACATAAATATTTATCTTACTTATCTGCAAAAAAAAGCGTATGTTGTGGTACTCATCATTTAGAAGCTGCCCAGCCACTTCTAATGAGTATGACAATATTCTGTTCTTGTGGAGAAATATGAAAAATGTCAATAATTTTTTGTTTTAAAAGTACCTTATCTAGCACTATGATTGTTCACCCTTAAAGTGCCAGTCACAACTATTGTCGTCTGCTTTGTCATCTGCTTTGTTGTCTGCTTGTGGTTTTAAAAGTCATTTTTGCAAACAGCGTGGACCCAGATCAGACTGCTCCTTTAGGAGCAGTCTGATCAGGGTCCACACTGTTTGCCTGTATGCAAAAATATTTTTTTAAAATGTCTGCAAGAATATTCAGCAGACGACATAAACAGACGACATTTTCAGATGCAGTTTTTTCTTGGCGCTTTAAGGGTTAACTGTGGGAGGATAGGAAGTTATCAGACAATTTAACACTTAGCACTCTGGGTCAATTTTCAGCAGAGGATGTATTGAAATATTTTTCTTATCTTTCCAAGAAAACAGATTTTTAATTTTCATGCAAATTATCTCCATTAGAGACAGTTTGCATGCAATGTCAAATCCTGTTTTCTAGGAAAATTAAAAAAAAAAAAATATCATCAGTTTGTCGTCTGTTGAATTAGCCCAGAGAGTGGTAAAGGTTAATTTATCGGGGGGGGGGGGGGGAAATTTGTGATTTTATAAGACATTCAGGTTCTCAGGAAAGTGGTTAATTTATAAAGTGCTTTTTGAATTGTTTGTTTTGGGAATTTATGTTTTTAAGTCCCATCAACAGTAACTGCATTTTAGTCGCTTTTGGACATGAATGTGATTACATGTATGTCCATACCTTCAGATAAGGCCTTTTTTTCAGCTAAAAAGTATTGATATTTTTCTTATTTCTCCATGAAAACATACATTGTGGGTGATCATTAGAAGCGCCTCGGTGAGGCACTTCTAATAAGTACCCACAATGTATGTATTTATGGAGATATAAGGAATTTTTTTACTGATACCACCTCTTACCTAGAGCTATTTCAGAATTTATTCTTCAGAGTGGGCACTGTTCAAAATTTTAACATCATCAAAAAAAAAAAAAAAAAATGTAGTAATTTTGGCTAGTTGGTAAAAAAAATTTTGGTCATTTACAGAATATTTTTAGACAGTAAAAAAAAAAAAAAAAAAAAAAATTTATATATTATAAGAATCTTCATTATCCAAGTTCCTGTGTTATTCAAGCAATATTTGTGGCAGTGACACTATTTTCTTGATTGATCTAAAGCAAGACTGTTGAAACACATTTTATTGCTGTAGCAAACTGGAAAGCAAAAGTTAAAATGTTACGTCGTGGCTCTTCTCTCCCGTACATGTATTACAATGAGCGGAATTATTCTAAGCGGAGATTTTCACTCCCACCACAGCTTTTCTATGATGACTGTGAGGATTACGATGAAAGAATACCATGTAAGTTTAACCCTAATTCCAAATATAGCAGACGACATTTTGATATTTGTTTTTTGTTCAGAGAACATAAGTTATCATTTCATAGACAATTCACATGTAAAACCAAGTCTTATTTTCTCTGAAAAATTATAATAATGATAAAAAATTAGAATGTTGTCTGCTAAAAAATTAGAATGTTGACTTAGAGCCAAAAAATTACGAGCATGTGAAAAAATTGATTGTACAGATTTATATTTAACCCTTGTCCTGCTGAACCTGGATATACCCTACCTTTGCAAACAGTGTAGATCCAGATCAGTTGGCTTCTGAAGAAGCCAACTGATCTAGATCTGCACTGTTTGCCATTAAGTATGTGTATTTATAGCAGCAATCCTGATCAAGTAATCTGATTGGCTGAAAATTAGAAGTGGGTGTGGCATCTTAATTTATTCACCAGGACAAGGGTTAAGTGGAGTATTCAGATTAAGCTGAAGACGTGCAGGGAAATAACTCTGACATGGAAATATTTGTATCCCTTCTCATTGAGGGGCTACTCTTAAAGAAAAGAATTTGCTCCCTCAGGGAGCAAATTCTTTGCTTCAAGACTAGCCCCCATTTTCAAAAGGTTTCAGATACCAAAGGGAGACAACTTGCTGTCTTTAAAAGTTGTTTCCCTTTACAAAATGGTGACACTGAGTATTTCAGATATTTCCTAACAAGTTAATATATTTTCCTATTTCTCCATGAAAACATATTCTAACATAAAGGGCTTATTTTATATGGAGTAGTTTTGACTAAAAACTTAAACAAAACAAAGCTAAATAAAACTAAAACAAAATCAACAAAAAAAGAAATAAATAAATAAATAAAAAATAAAAAAGCCTACTTACAGCCATTTAAGCAGCAAGGTGGTTGCATTGATACTTTTTGTCAGGGCCTACCAGTTGAAAGCTTTGTTAACCTGACAATATTGTTTGAGTAGTGTGACTTTATTCTGACGATTACCATGTTTACCCTAAATATTGGGACACCTTAACTCCTTGCCATACTTGGTGTGAAATCTGAACAGGTCTATTTTACTATCTGTTGATGTGTCTAAAAACTGCTGAATGAGTGGCAAACAGTGTAGACCCTGATCAGATGCCACATTTTGTGGCATCTGATCTGGGTCTACACAGTTTGCTCTTGCCTGTCTTTTCAAATACCTAGGGTAAATATGGTAGTCTTTGTAGACCTTGAGGAACTCCAGAGTCCTGAGTTTTATCTGCTTATTATTTAACCCTTTCACCCCTGAATTGTTTAAGTTGGCTCATCCATCTTTGAATTTAGACATATCCATTGACATAAAAAGGGGTGTTGTCTAAATTCACAAACTGAATGGCAAACCGTGTAGATCATGATGAGACAGCTCATTATGAGCTGTCTCATCAGGATCTACACTGTTTGCAAAGGTATCTGTTTTGTCGTCAGGGTTGAAAGGGTTAACCGTTACACTCTGGGCTAATTTAGCAGACGACAAATTGGTGATATTTTTTCTTATTTTTCCCAGAAAATAGGATTTGATATTTCAAGCAAATTGTCTCTGTTCGAGACAATTTGCATGAAATTTCAAATCCTGTTTTCTGAGAAAAATAATATAAATATTTTAAAATGTCATCTGCTGAAATTTTTACCCAAAGTGCTAACTGTTAAGTTCTTCAAATCTCAAATATGAATTGTCGGAATACATGTATCTTCAATCCAAAGGACGTGATGTTATTTCATAAACCGAGATGCGATTTTTGAAGCGATAAACTTGACAGCAGTGAGCTGTTACAAAATGGACCTAAAGGTATAGTTTTGCTCCAGTGTTGTATAGTGAATTGCTTGGTTTTATTTGTGAATGGTATTCCTAAGTTAACACCCATTACTATTTTTAGACTTTCTGTTGTATGCTTAGACTAATAACTGACCATGCTGCAGTTTGATGTTGGTTAGACATGGGCGGCACTGCTATGTTTATCCTACATATTCGGACAGACATGCCAAGTAAATAGAGCTGACCTTGATTAAATTTTACTTTGATTAGTTTGATCAGGCAATTCAGTCATAAATGTGTTTAGTCAGGCTTGTTTAGATGTTATAACTGCATATTGCATAAAAATTTTAAAAGTCAAAGTCTGTTTTCTAAGAAAAAATGGGAAAAATATTGTCAGTTTGACTTCTGCTGAATTAGCCAAAAGAATGGTTAAGGTAAAGGGTAAAATGTCTGAATATTTAGGATAAAGTGTGGCATTCCAGTCATACTGGTGGCACCACTTTAAGTGTATAGTTTGATGATTGATTTATCGCTTGTTGTAAACGAAAACAGCAGACAACAGTTTCAAATATTTTTTTTTAATTTTTAACAGATTCTTCACTTAAGGCCACAGTATTTTATTTTTAGGTTTACAGGAGAGCCTAACCTATGATTTTAGCCCCTCCGAAAAACAAAATTTGCATTTCAGTTTTTATTTTTATTTAATGTCCCCATCCTTCAAATTTAGGGCTGAAGTATTGCTTTTTTACATGTATTTTTGTTGGAAAATTATTTTATTACATTGACCCAAACTTTTTCCCATTTGTATTTTTATTTTTATCCCTACCCCCCTGACAGCAACTTTTTAAGAAGTCTCTCATAAATCTAAAGATAAAAACCCTTGCTGAAACATCCCCAGTTTTTGCAGAAAACTTGAGATTTTAATGAACTATGAAGTACTAATTTTAAGTAAAATTAACTGTTACAGCACTGGTAAATGTCACAACTGCAGCGGACAGCATTCTGAAATATTTTAATATTTTGATTTTATTTTTCAGAGAAAATAAGGCTTGACATTTCTTGTGAATCACTAGCAGTTGACATGAAATTTCCCTGAACAAAAATTAAAAAAAAAAAAAAAAAAATAGACCATGATCTGGTCCAGTTTTGGTGGCACTTTAAAGGTAAATTTAACGCTTGTCATGCTGAAAAAATTAAGATGCCACGCCCATTTCTAATTGTCAGCCAGTCAGATTACTTGATCCAGGTTGTTGATACAAATTCAAATGCTGAATGACAAACAGTGCAGATCTGAAGAAGCCAGCTATCTAGATCTACACTGTTTTCAAAGGCAGGGCATATCCAGGTTCAGCAGGACCAGTATTAAGAAATATTATTCCAAATTGATATCACCTGATGATTATTTGGCCTTTAACCTCAAAAGACAACTTGCATGAATGTCAGAGCCTTAATTTCTGAGAAAAATAAGAAAAATATCGTCAATTTCTTGTCTGCTAAATTTGTCCTGCAAGTCTGTGGTAAAAATGAAACTCAGCATGTTGCAGGTTTAATTCACTGTATTAGGAGTTGAATTCAGCATGCTAAAGGTCAGCCTTTGCAGATGGGGTATTTTTGTTTGATTTTTTGATTTTCTAATTTTCAATTTTATGTTATTTGTTAATTGCATAATACGAGGGATGTTCGAAATGAATTGCTTATTTCTGTCTGCAGACTTCAAATTTCAAGTTAGCCCAAAAGTACTCATTTCATGCCCTCGAAGTACTCCCCATGGCTAGAAATGCAAAGTTTCAGCCGATGTATCCACTTCTTGAAGGCATCACGGTACGCTGATTTGGGCACAGTAATAAGGTACTGATGAATGGCAGATCCAAGTGCCTGTCAGAGCTGGTATTTCCGCCCAGCAAGGAATGCTTTCAATTTCGGAAACAAAAAGAAATCACATGGGGCAAGGTCTGGGGAATACGGGGGGTGAGGCAAAACAGTTACTTTTTCTTTCTTCAAAAACGCCGTAACTATTGCGGAGGTATGAGCTGGGGCATTGTCATGTAGAAGACGGACATGTTTAAAACCAGTGGCAGGGCGTCGTTTCTGATACTACTTTTTCAGTTTCTTCAGTACTACGTCTTTGTAGTACTTTCCGGTGATGCTTTTGCCCTTTTTCACTGGCACTTTTATTGCGACTCCTTAACCAGAGAAGAAGATTGCATACAAAACCTTCTTTGTACTCAAAGAACGTTTGGCAATTATTGGGCGTTTGCTGTGTTTAGTGGCCCAGATCTTATTGCTAACCTTTCTGACGGGCTAAAAATAATGGACCCAGGTTTCATCACCTGTGACGACATTGGCAAACTGCTTTTTGTCATATTTTGGAAACATTTGAAGCAGCTTCTTGGCCACTTTAACCCGTTGCCTCTTTTGCTCGTCAGTCAACAGATGTGGCACCCATCTAGCAGAAATCTTTCTGACTTTCAAATGCTTCTTCAAAATAAGGTGAACCATTGATAGTGATATGCCTACCTTTCGTGAAATATCACGAACTGTAAATCTGGCATCTCCTTCAATGATTTCCTTTATTTTGGAAACGATTTCTTTACGAGATGCAGATTTTGGCCTACCTGATTTCGGTGCATTTTTGATGGACTCTACACCAGACTCAAATTTCTTTTTCCACCGCCGAACTGTGTCATAAGACACACAAGAAGGTCCAAAAGCAGTAGAAATTTCAGTCATCAGCTTCTTCAAAGAACAACCAAGTTTTGAGCGAGCTTTGATGTAAGCCCGTATTTCTTCTTTTTTGTTGACGCTTCTACCAACCATTTTTACTGCAGTGGTCAATGACTGCATGTATTCAAATGGCAAATTTTATGTCTTACACTTAGTCTAACATGTACATTTATATACCATTGTGTAGATATTGAATAGCCCTATACAGGTATGTATTGGTTTTTATCGTGCCCCACATGAATATCGAGCTAGAGGACAATAAGCAATTCATTTAGAACATCCCTCATATAGACCTAGATTTTTTTGTCAGCTGAACAGAACTGAACTATGAAACTGAAGTCACAAGTGGCTTCCAGTTAGTGTATTTATACTTTAATTGTTTCCCCTGCATTTAAAAAATGTCCAGTTTTTGCAAATAGCAGTTTGGCCAAAATTCATGAACAGAATGGCAAACAGAAAACTGAAAAATCTGAAGCAAAATTGAATGGAAACCCTTTCAGGGGAGGGGAGGTAACTGTCAAATTGTTTCTATCTCCCTTCTGAAAATGGGTCTACTCTAAAAAGAAAGAATTTGCTCCCCATGGGAGCAAATTCTTTCCTTTTAGAGTTTACTCCTTTTCAGAAGGGACTTGTATGTTGGAAGCCTAACAGGAAGTCACAGAAGTTGTCTCCCTTGGACAGAATGGTAGAAAATTTACCAAGGGTTTCGAATCCCCTTAAGCCCTGACTAAACTGCTGATCTCATTCATGGGAGCAGAACAGTCACAGAATCGTTCAGCAGCCAAACAATTCTACACTTACCTTTAATCTTTAATGCTAATACATGAAATACCCTTTTATTTGTTTCAGTTGGCTTCTTTAGAACTGTTAAGTTTTATGTAAATTTGTTAACTTTTTTTTATTTGAATTTTGCTTCTAACAGGTATTTAAATAATATACGGTTATTACCATAATAATCCTAAGTATTGGCTTGAGCAAACAGTGTTGACCCATATCAGAATGCAGAACACTGAGATTCTACACTGTTTGTCATTCACCTAGCTGTTTTTATAGACACATTAATCCTTGTCATTCTGAATGCATTAAGATGCTATGCCCAATTCTAACTTTCAGCCAATCAGATTACTTGATCTGGATATTTGCTGTTAATTCACATACTTAATGGCAAACAGTGCAGATCCAGATCAGTTGGCTTCTTCAGAAGCCAACTGATCTGGATCTACACTGTTTGCAAAGGCAGGGTATGTCCAGGTTCAGCAGGACAAGGGTTAACAGGTACAGGTAGTAGTATGGACATTTTGATTTTAGCATCCAGTCAGGGTCTACACTGTTTGCCACTTGTCCAGTAGATTTTTGACAGATATGATATACCCCATTATTTTTCTCCGAGCATGGACCAGATGCTTAACAAACCCAAATGTATTTAATTTTTAGTGCAGTTTAGTTGTTGTTTTGTTTTTCATTTACATTGTGTATTTTGTTAATTTTTTAACATAATTTGGCATGTATTACATGTTTGATTTCAGTTTTAGTGCTTTTAACAATTTTGCTTGTAGAATTTTTGATTGTATGTACATATATATTTTTGTCCATCCATCCTCCCATCCATTCATCCATCCAGTCATCTATCCTAAACTTTTATATTTTTGATAGAATTTTCTTGTATGTAACCCAGTTAAAGAGAGAGACTTCTTTTGGATACAGTGTCTGATCTGTATGCCAATCGTATCAACTGTATTTTATTACACGCCCCCCCCCCCCCCACACACACACACACACATCTTCCTCTGCTCATTTTTTCTACTGATTGTACCAAGATGTATGTAAGAAAGAACTAAATCAGTTTTCTTAGAGTCTTTCTGTCTTTCTAAATGTTATATGCAAAATTTCTTGCACTGCATTCTTTCACAGTACTAATGTCCCCCAACCTACGGGAGGGGGACATATTGATTTTGGTGTGGATCACGTTGGTGTTGGCATCAGCGTGACACTTTTGTCTGCACAATATCTTGTGAACCAGTGGTTGGATTCTTACCAAATTTTCATGAATACATAATTGGGAGATAGTGATGAACTGGTTAGATTTGGGTGACCTTGACCTAATTTTCAAGGTCACAGCAGTAGAAAAGCTGAAAATTCACAGTTTGGGACATCTCTTTTCTTTGAAAACACCATTACTAGTTTGCACCTTAATACATCAGTTTAAGATGATACATTTGTATCTGTTTGTGTGCACCAGAAATGAATTTTCTCTCAGCCCACTTACAAAATTATCTGCCCTTATACATTCTACTATCACTCCCTAACCATCATCACGATTCTCTTAATTTTCATTGTACCATTGATATAGCTATCATTTTTCTTTCCTTTTTGTAACCATTGAAAGCAAGCACTAATTAGTATTCTAATCTTTTCAGCCTGGCAGCCTTAAAGTGACAGAAATCTTGGCAAACAGTGTAGATCCTGATGAGATGGCTCATCATGAGCCATCAGGATCTACACTGTTTGTCACAGTATGTGTTTGAATTTTTACAACAATGGGCACATCTACAACTTAACATTTTTACGTTCACTTTAGAAACCTGGGGATGAAAGGGTTATTCTTGTAAAAGTTGTTAACTTTATATTTAACCATTGCCTTGCTGAATAAATTAAGATGCCATGCCCACTTCTAATTTCCAGCCTATCAGATTACTTGATCCAGATTTCTGATTTCTGGCATGTCCTGTTCAGCAAGGGAAGGGTTAAATATTTGATTGTAAAATTACCTTTGTATCTGACAACATTAGGGTGCATTTTCATTCAGTCCTTTCATTACTTTGCAGAAGTTTTTCAGAATATAATTTTAGGATCATCCATGCATTTATTGTAATTTCATCCGCATGTACATTTCTGTATTAAAAAGTAAACTGTTTTGAATATTTCTCACTCTTAAAATTACCACATAAACATTTGAAGCTAAAAGTATAAAAATGATTTGCATAAGTTCTTCAAATTTTGCTCAAAAAATGAAAAAAAAAATGAGCCAAACCAATGTTTAACCCTTTAAGCACCAATCACAACTGTAGCAGACGACATTTTGAAATATCTTTTTTTAATTTTTCAAAGAAACCCAGTCTTGATATTTCATGTGAAAGTCTGCCAAGCAGATGATTCACATGAAATAGCAAGACTTGTTTTCTTTAAAAAATTAAAAAAATAAAAATAAATGTCGTCTGCTACAAATTTTGCTTGGCACTTTAAGGGTTAACACTTATCATGCTGGGTAAATAATTCAGTAGACAGCATATTGAAATATTTTTCCCATTTTTCTCAAGAAAATAGGGTTTGACATTTTATGCAGATTGTCTCCAAATAGGATATGATTTTTCATGCAAATTGTCTCCTGGGATATGTGTGCAATGTCAGTCCCTATTTTCTGGAAAAAATAAGGAAACTATTGTGAATTTGGCATCTGACCATGTTAAGTTGGCATCTGCCCATGTGAATATGGCATCTGCCCAGTTTGCCCAGAAAATGGTTGAAATTTTGAGCTGGGAACCAGTAAATCTTAACATAATACCATATGTAAACAGCATTCCAGTTAGAGCCTTCTTTGTAATAAGATTGTACATGTGTACAAATACTTGTTCAGATACACCAAAACATCTTTATAATAACACTGTTGCTGGGATCCAATGCAAAAACCATGTTAGCTAAACAGCCATGTTGTATCCAAACAAAAATGTAAGATTATATAGAAAAATGAACAAAAATGTATAGATTATATAGAAAAATGACCATAAATGGTCATTTTTCTATATGATCTAACAAAAAGTATATAGATTATATAGAAAAATGACCATAAATGGTCATTTTTCTATATAATCTATACATTTTTGTTTGGAGACTTTAAATGGTCATTTTCCTATGCATTTTTTGTTTGGATTTTATAGTCATTTCTCTATATAATCTTTACATTTTTTGTTTGGATACAACACTTAAAATGTATAGACTATATAGAAAAATGACCGTAAATAGTCAATATTCTATATAATCTAATCATTTTTGTTTGGCTATATAAATTGTCATTTTTTCTATATAATCTATACATTTTTGTTTGGATACATAAATGGTCATTTTTTCTATATAATCTATACATTTTAGTTTAGATATGACACTAGAAATTTATAGATTATATAGAAAAATGACCATAATCGGTAATTTTTCTATATAAACTATACATTTTTGTTGGATACACTTTTAGGGACCACCTTTCAACCAGCTCTTGATCGTACTTTGTGGATGCAAAGACCAGCTCTGGTCATTAGCTGATTACCTAAAGCATTTTGTAAGTTTGACCAGTCCCTGACTCCATTATATTTTCTTTGAATATTAACCCTTGTTGTCCTGCTGAATAAATTAAGATGCCACACCCACCTCTAATTTTCAACCTATCAGATTACCTGATCCGGATTGTTGCTATAATTTCAAATACTTAATGGCAAACAGTGCAGATCCAGATCAGTTGGCTTCTTCAGAAGCCAACTGATCTGGATCTACACCGTTTGCAAAGGCAGCGTATACCCGGGTTCAGCAGGACAAGGGTTAATAGAGGGCTTTTTCTACAAATATTTCAGATGCTTTGGGTCGTCAGCCAACATTTTCCTCACTGTTGCATGGTATGAAGTTCATCCAGACAGCCCAGTCAGAAGCAGAACTAAATCTGCCAAAGCAGATGGAAAATGCAGACAGCAATGTCAAGGATATATCTAAGATTAACAGCATTCTTGACTACCCCAATCGTGCCTTCTTAGCCAGTCAAGGGTTTTATGGCAAGGAATATGTCTCCAAGGAAGCATCTGGTGCAAAGGATAATGACCAAAGTACTCCAAAACCTGTTACTGCAGCCCAGAAACGTAAACAGTTTCACCAAAGTAGTAAAAGTAGGAATTGGTCTCTTACGTATGAACCTAATGGTGAAGATTTGACAGTAAGTGAGAGTACTGGAAGTTCAGGAAGTTCTGATCATGGTTTAATTTTAAGAAGTTTTAGTGAAGGCTTGAGCATCAGTTCTGAGTCATCTTTGGAAGGTGGGGATTCATTTAATGAGGAAGACAGGCGTAATTCTATCCGTAACTTGAGACGACAGTACCAAGAAACTATTTGTCAGAGTATAGATGGAGAATTTCCAGTTTTTCCAGGTAAAATTAATGCTGATAAGGACAAAATCCAAAGCACAAGTGAAAGACGTAAAATGGAGGTTGATCGTTTAATGGCTTCTCTTGAAGATGATGGGGACTATTTCGCTCAGTCCAGACAATCTAGTATTAAAGAAGTTCAAATAGTAAAGAAAAGATCTCAACCATCTAAAGATTCCATTGGTTCACCCATGACTCCCAAAATGTTTAATTTTTCATTTGAAAAAGACAATACGAACCAAAATGAATTCCAGTACTCAAATCCAGCTAGTCCATCTGATTTAAAACTTACACAAGAAATAAGTATAATAGTTGAAGATGAAACTGATTCTAAAATAGAGAATGATATAGAGTCTGAAATAAGGAAGGATACTAAAGCTCCTGGTCTGGGACTTTCTCCTTTTGAACTGATGAACAATAGGTCAGATTCTTCCCATACTTTAGTGTCACAAGACAGTAACTTCGATGTGGATTCTTTAAGTGGGGATATGACCCCAAGACCTGGGGATGTAAGTCCAGGAGTCCTGGAACAGTCCCAGATATTTATAAATGGGAGACAAATCTGCGGAGAAGATTTATCAGAATCGACAAGCTCCTCAGGGACATTGAGTACAATGATTATCAGTGATACAGATCAGGACCAGAGGTCAAGGTCATCTTCACAAGTATCCATGACAACAGTAGGAGAGCCTGAGTTTAAAGGGGAGCAGTTGAAACCTGTTGCCGCCTGTCCACCACAAGAATCCTTTGAACTGGAAGAGGTATATTCGTACTTAACCACTCTCCAGCAAATTCAGCAGATGACAGATTGATGATATTTTTCTTATTTTTTTTCCAGAAAACAGGATTTGGCATTTCATGAAAGTGTCTCCATTAAAAATATTGTGGAAAAGAGGATTTGAATGGAGACAATTTGCATAAAATGTCAGATTCTGTTTTCTGGAAAAAATAAGAAAAAAATTTCAATATGTCTTCTGCTGAAAATCTTACCCAGCATGCTAAACGTTAAGTACAGTCGACTCCCATTATCTCAAATTCCAAGGGACTCACTGAAACACTTCGAGATATCTGTACTTCGACATATCAGTGTTGAGAGAGTGAGGAAAACAATAAATTGAAAACCACATTTAACAAATGAATATGTAATTTGACTCCTGAAGTTAGAAATATATATATATCCTGAGGAGCAATTTCTCCTCTTTCCCACATTATTTTGTTACCTGTTGTCATAGTTTCATGTTAAAACAGGGACCAGATTTTCACTTCGAGATAAGTGGTAATTCGAAATAAGCGAGTTCGAGATAATGAGGTTCGACTGTATTAGGACAGCCAGGCCTGAGCAAACAGTGTAGCCCTGTATCAGATGCTGCAGTTTTTCAGACACATCAACATGTATTATTGCATAAAAAGCAGTGTCGCACGTTATTAACAGCCGTGCATTTATCGGCAAAAAGCAGTGTATTAACATGGCAATTCACACACTGTTAATGCACGGCTACGCAACTTTCAATATGATCGTACGGGGGCCATAGATTTGCTAACATTACGAGATGTGTACTGCCCAGCCCAAGAGCGAGCATAGTCCGTGGAAATTATGTTTGCGAGACATCGGTGAAAAGGCACAAGAAAATAGTGCAAGAAGTAACGTGAAATGTAGCAAATGTTTTCAGTTTTTATGCAATAATAGCGATTGATCAAGTTTTTTTTTCAATGCATTAACATTCGCCAGGTCCCGTGGGAGGTATTGAAAACCGCGGCCTCTGGCCTCGGTTTTCAACACCTCCCTTGGGACCTGGCGAATGTTAATGCATGAAAAACTATGTTTGATCCCTATAGTAAAATGGACTTGTTTTAGGACAAGTAAGGTTTGTTTGTGTTGAGGTTTTACGGCTCAGTCAACCCGAGGGGGTCATGTTGGGTGTGGTCAATTAACCTCATTGAGGCACTTCTAATGAGTACCACAACATATGTTTTCCAGCAGAAATATGAAAAATATCAGTACATTTTGGTTGAAAAAAAAAAAAAAAAAGAAAAAAAACTACCTTATCTGGAACTGTGAAAGACTGCTTTGATTCAGGAAATGACTCTAATGTAAATTTTAATGAATATTAAATTAGGCCTCATAACAAAAAGAATGTCTTGATGACCAAATGGTTGCAGGAAAAATTTCAACAAAGCAATGTCTTGCATATATATATATATATATATATATATATATATATATATTTATTTTATATATATATTTATATGTATATATATATTTATTTCTAACTGAACAAATGCATTAACACTGCAAACATTTTCATTAATGTTAGCTTGTAAACACGTTAGCTTGTAAACACGCTTAATGTTGTGTGTGTGTGTGGGTGTGTGGGTGGGTATGTGTTCAACAGAACAAACCTTAATCTTTAGGACATTACATGGGTGGCTTTAAGAAAATGATAACTTATCAGAATTTTCCTGCTTTATTTTTAGCTCACCTGAGCTATGCTCAGGATGAGCTATTGTGATCACTTTTCATCCATCGTCCATCGGTCCGTCTGTGAGTCCGTCCGTTAACATTTTCAAACGACTTCTCCTCTGAAGCCCCTGAGCTAATTTTGCTCAAATTTCATACGGAGCCTCCTTAGGTTGGGAGAACGAAAAATTGCTAAAATGGTCACGGTCCATTGACCAAGATGGCCGCCATGCCCATATATGGTAAAAAACCTTTAAAAATCTTCTCCTCCAGAACCGAGGATGCCTTGGGGCTGAATCTTTGCATAAGTCATCGGGGACGGGAGGTCTACCAAAATTGCTAAAATAAATGTCGTATATTGACATTTGACCTTTTTACGGCAAGGTCAAGTTTGCTTCCCTATGCAAAACCTTTAAACATTTTGTTCTCCAAAATCGAGGATGCCTTATGGCTGAACCTTTACATATATCATCGGAAACTGGAGGTCTACCAAAGTTGCTAAAATAATGGTCGTACATTGACATTTGACCTTTTTGCGGTAAGGTCAATTTTGCTGCCTTATGCATTTGTATGGGAAAAATGTTCAGAATTTCAAACGACTTTTTCTCTGGAGCCCCTGGGCCAATTTTGCTCAAATTTCATATGGAGCCTCCTTAGGTTGGGAGAATTAAAGATTGCTAAAATGGTCACTGTTAGTTGACCAAGATGGCCGCCATGCCCATATATGATAAAAACCTTTAAAAATCTTCTTCTCCAAAACCGAGGATGCCTTGGGGCTGAATCTTTGCATAAGTCATTAGGGACAGGAGGTCTACCAAAATTGCTAAAATAAATGTTGTATATTGACATTTGACCTTTTTACGGCAAGGTCAAGTTTGCTTCCCTATGCATTTGTATGGGAAAAACCTTTAAAAATCTTGTTCTCCAAAACCGAGGATGCCTTGTGGCTGAATCTTTACATATATCATCGGAAACTGGAGGTCTCCCAAAGTTGCTAAAATAATGGTCGTACATTGACATTTGACTTTTTTACCATGAGGTCAGTTTTGCTTCCTTATGCATTTGTATGGGAAAAATATTCAGAATTTCAAACGACTTCTCCTCTGGAGCCTCTGGGCCAATTTTGCTCAAATTTCATATGGAGCCTCCTTACATTGGGGGAATGAAAGATTGCTAAAATGGTCGCAGTTCATTGACCAAGATGGCCGCCATGCCCATATATGGTAAAAAACTTTAAAATTCTTCTTCTCCAGAACCGAGGATGCCTTGGGGCTGAATCTTTGCATAAGTCATTGGGGACGGGAGGTCTACCAAAATTGATAAAATAAATGTTGTATATTGACATTTGACCTTTTTACGGCAAGGTCAAGTTTGCTTCCCTATGCATTTGTATGGGAAAAACCTTTAAAAATCTTGTTCTCCAAAACCGAGGATTCCTTGTGGCTGAATCTTTACATATATTATTGGGAACATCTGCATGTCTGCAGTGGCTATGTCACACAGGTGAGTGAACTGTGGCCCGTGGGCCTCTTGTTAAAAGCTTTTTGGCACACATTTAGGTCCCTCTTTCTGAGTAATGTGAAGGAGTTGGCATATCAAAATACTAGAAAAAGTACAAAAATATATAGAGGCTACCAGGAATGCAGATCCGGGGATCACAACTTTGAATGAGGACAGAAGTAAAGTGAATCCCAGCACGGCCACCTAACTTTCATGGAGATTGATTGTGAAATCATTTCTGTGGTCAATCCTCCTCATAGCTCCAGATAAGGTGCTTTTTTTAACCCAAAAGTATTGAAAAGCTCTTTATTTCTTGACAAAAACATATACTGTGGGTACTCATTAGAAGCGCCGCACCGAGGCGCTTCTAATGAGAACCCACAACATATGTTTTCATCAAGAAATAAGAAAAATATTATGTGGATACTCCATCTTATCAGTAGCTATGCCACCTTCCACTGATTCAAGAAAGGCAATTGTCAGTTATTTAGAAAGTTATGTGCACAATTACTGGTTAACCTCTTAAAGGACTAAGCTTGGTCAGTAAAAGATCAAGTAGGTTCACTGACCTGCTTGACATGACCTTAATGGCACCATATTTCTCAAAAATAGACATTTTTTTATCCAAGAAAGGGTTAATAATTTGATACATATGTTGGCAACATTAATTCAGAGATACGATAAAAAATCATTTCATTTTTGATCCAGTTCAAAGAACGGGAGAATATTTGTTTTACAGGCTGACAGGTGCCACATTTTATGATAGTAATAATACCGTATATCAATTTATTAAACCAGGAAAAGTTAATACCATATACAGTCAACTCTCGTTATCTTGAATTCCAAGGGACTCACTGGTATCCGTACCTCGACATAATAGAGTTGAGAGAGTGAGGAAAACAATAAATTGAACAACCACATTTAACAAATGAATATGTAATTTGACTCCTGAAGTTAGAAATACTATATAAAATAATGTGAAAAAGAGGAGAAATTGCTCCTTAGGAGCAATTTCTCCTCTTTTCCACATTATTTTGTTATCTGTTGTCATAGTTTCATGTTAAAACAGGAACCAGATTTTCACTTCGAGATAATTATATAAAAAAAATTATATACAAATTCTGTGCAAACATGATTGTTATCTTCCACTGACATTTTATTGTCAAAAATTATACTGTATAGGGTTGGACTTGGTGGCTTAGTTGGATGCGTGTCTGACCGGAGATCAGGAGGTTGCGGGTTAAATCCCCGCCAGATCTGGCAACATTCTTTTGTGGAGATCGATCATGAAATATTTTCTACAGTCATTCTATCCCTTCCGCTGATACAAGAAGGGCAGTTGTCAGTTTCTGGTGAAATAAGAAAGTATTGTAAACCTGGCATCTGCCCAGTTTGTCCAGAAAGTGTTAAAGGTTGAAATTTTGAGCTGGGAATCAGTAAATCTTAACATATTGCCATATGTAAATAGCAGTCTGGTGAGAGCCTTCTTTGTAATAAGGTTTTTCATGTGTACAAAATATTTCATATATAAATATATATCATGTGTACACAACCTCTTTATGATAACACTGTTGCACAAATACTGGTTAACTGCTTAGAGGACTAAGCCTGCTCAGGAAAAAGCATGGTTAGGTAAACTGACCGTGCTTGACATGACCCCAAAGGGTTAGCTGGGCCATAAAACCTCAACAAAACAAACAATACAATTTGTTTCTACCAAATTGATTAATGCAAAATATGCAATCAAGTAAAGAGGAATCCTTGATTATTTGCTAACTGCTGGATGAGGGGAAAACACTGTAGACCCTGATCAGATGCTGCATTCTGCAGCATCTGATCAGGGTCTACACTGTTTGCTCAGGCGGCTCTTTCAGAAAACTTAAGAGTAAATATGGTAAATTGAAATTAACAATGCAGAATTTTTGTCCATAAGTAAATGTACTAGATTTGATGTATGTTTTGTATGTCATTTAAAAGGTTAGATTATATTTAAAGTACAAAGATTGATGTGAGACAGTTCTGACAGGTGTCATTTGTAAAAGTGTGCCTTGAATATGATTTTATAAAAACCCATGGCTTCAGATAAAATGATAAATTAGGATATATTTTTTATTATTTTGGAATCAAAACATTTCTTATGGGTGCTTATTAGAATCATCTCTGTGAGTTGATTCCAGTGCACACTCTTTAAGATATGTTATGATGCAAAAAATAATACAAATTATATGTTGAATGCCTACTTTATTTGGAGCTGTGGTTTTAACCCTTAAAATGCCAAAAAACCTGCATCTGAAAATGTTGTCTGTTTATGTTGTCTGCTGAATATTCTTGCAAACTTTTTAGACCTATTTTTGCATACAGGCAAATAGTGTGGACCCTGATCACACTGCTCCTAGAGGAGCAGTCTGATCTGGGTCCACACTGTTTGCAAAAATGACTTTTAAAATCACAAGCAGATGATAAAGCAAACGAATTTAAGGGTTAAACAGGATGCATTCTTAGTTTTTAAATTTTGTGTTTGGAAGATTTAAGATGTTAACACTTACAGTGCTATGGGCAAATTCAGCAGACGATGATTGACAATATTTTTATCAATTTTTCCTAGAAATAGGATCTGACACTTCTTGCAAATTGTCTCCCAGGAGACAATTTGCATGAAGTATCAAATTCTATTTTCTAGGTAAAATAAGAAAAATATTTCAAAATGTTGTTTGCTGAAATTTTTACTGTCATGCAAAAAGTTGTGTCTTTGGGACAAGAAGGAGTATGCGGCATGATCTAGTAATTTAAGAGTCAGTAGAAGAGTGATCATTTCTAGGAATGATTTACCATATAAACCTAAAGTGTTTGGACACCTTAACTCCTTACCATGCTTATCCTAACATTTGAACAAGTCTATTTTACTGCAGGAGTCATCCTAGAGGGCGATTTGGGAGAAAAAGTCTCCCTAAGCTGACTGACTTCTCCCTCTCTTGAGCTGAGGGAGAAGTGAAAATGTATAGAATATATAGGGAAATCGAGAATTTCGACCAAAACTTCTCCCTGAAATCCTGAAATTGATGCAAATTTTACTTCTCCCTCTCTGAAAGCTCTAGGATGACCCTGAAGTAATCTGTTGATATGTGGAGAAACTGTTGGATGTGTGGCAAACAGTGTTGACCTGATTAGACCTGACTGGCACAATTCTAAAACGATAGACATGGTAGTCTGGATACCTAGACAAAAATAGTCGAGATTTATCCCTGGCAAGGCTGTACAAATGCACGCAGAAAACATAACTGGAATACTGTTCAGTAGGACACTAAAACCTCTATATTTGAGGAACTGCCTTGGAACAGTCACTAGAAAACTACTCTACCCATTGTAGACTGAATAGACACTCCCACACTATATATTGGAAGAGTCCAATTTCAATTTAAGGTATGTCAGGATTATGAGATTTACATATTCCTTGAGGAAAATAGCTAAACTATATGCAAACAGTGGAGACCATGATCAGATGCCGCATTCTGCGGCATCTGATCTTGGTCTGCACTGTTTGCCAATTACCCTTTTAATGGTCTTCCGACTAGAATGGGTTAAACCAGTTTTACTCTTGCGAAACTTTAGACTTTGATTGGGGGTTTAGTCCCACCACAAAAAATTCTTCATCGTTTTTCATTTAGTTCAGACTTTAAGAAAACTTACTTAAATTTTACATGGTGTACATATATAATTTCAGATATCAAGTGCAGAAAACGGTATAGATGATTCATTGTACAGACCAGGACGGAGAGGTAAGCAGTGGCATAGTAGCTCTGTGTATTGGGGCATGATACCCTGAGCAAACAGTGAAGACTCAAATCAGGGGCAATCAAACAGTGTAGCTAGAACCATATCAGACTATTCCTTAGAGACTGTTCCTAAAAGCAGTATTATCAGGTTCTACGCTGTTTACTACTCAGCAAGTATTTTGTGACATAATTTTTTTTTTTTTTTTTTTGTCATATCAACATGGTTTAAAAGGTTTAGAGGAATTATGGTAAGGTGGGATGTGTACTAATGTTTGGAGTTATTATTGTACTACAATTGGAGATGGCTTTAAGCATGAATGAAAGCTCTAGTTATTTGAAAATCTGTATGAGGGTCACTGGTCTGGCCTAATTGGCCAAAATTAGATACTGTTTTGACCAATTACCACACTTTGCTCTAAAATTAAAAAAAAAAAATCATCAGGGAAACTTGTAGTAAAATATCCTCCTAATATGGGTACACTTTAAAGAAAGCTCAGCAGAGAGCTTTTTTTAGGGGCGAATTTAATGATACTTGCGCAATATTTTTGTGAATTTCTTTATAAAAGCATATCTTGTTGGTACTCATTTGAATTGCCTCGACTTGTTGAGGCAATTCAAATGATTATCAACAAAATATGCTTTTATAAAGAAGTAGATACATGGCCTGTAATCTGAAGACTACGAAATTGCTTAACTGTGCGCTTATAGGGTATGTGCGATAATTGGATCGAATAAAGTAGTCTAGTCCAGAAAACTTCAACTGTTTTGTGAGTGAGTTCATTGCTCTCAATAGTCATTCCTTTAGAACTTGTTAGTAGGACAGCCTGTTTGACCTTTACCCTGCTGCAGACAGCCATTAAATCGTCATGAAATAGAGCATACAGCCTAATGTGGAAAATGGTTGTCCAGATAAACCAACACATTTGCCATTACGAAAACATGCCTATTCAAATATATAGAAAATTTCACCTCCAAAAACTGAAAATTTTCAAATAAAAAACTCTGATATTTTTCATATTTTTGCTCAAAAACATAGCTTGTGGGTACTCGTTAGAACTGCCTCAGTGAGGCAGTTCTAATGAATACCCACAATCTATGTTTTTGAGCAAAAATAAGAAAAATAATGCATACCCCTGTAAACCCAGTTTTACTATATAAAAGTGGGGTTCAAGGGGGTCAAAATTATATAGGTGCATGTATGTTTTCGTGTTGCAGAGTCTGGTATTCTGTGTATGACTGGATATTGTTGAATATTGATGAACAAGTTTTGGTAGCTTTAAAATGAAAGAAGCATGAATGTTAGATTCTATGTACCTCATACGACCCAAAAATTACATTATGTATGAATTTTCTACTTCCAGATAAATTACAGTTTGTATGCATTTTCTACTCTGAGACATGCCCTTCGCCAACAGTAAATAAATATGAGTGCAAAGTTATAGAGGTAGTCGCAAAATTTTACGCAGGGTAACGAAGTGTTATTACTTTAGTGTAATATGAATTTTGTGTTACGTGTCCAGATATGTAGGGTAAAAATAGTAATCCGGTACACAAACCCACCTTTTTGCATGCCACAATCCATATGTTAAAATTTGATCTTATAATGTGAACTTTGCAGGTCCATTTCAACCTGTGCAGGCTGATCAAGATCTTTTTGTTTACTCATCAGTTTCTTTATCTAACACTGCTCTACTTATAAAATTGGTATTTCTTGACAGGTGTTGTTGAAAAGAATGCCAGTTTTCAGTCGGACAGCTCGGGATTTGCCGATTTTGAATCACCAGGGGAGACAAGTCAGAGTTACCTTGACCTTCAACAGGTTGGTACTGACCTTTAACCCTTGTCATGCTGAGTAAATTAAGATGCCATGCCCACTTCTAATTTTCAGCCAATCAGATTACTTGATCCAGATTTTTTATATAAATTCACATACTTAATGGCAGACAGTGCAGATCCAGATCAGTTGGCTTCGTTAAAAGCCACCTGATCTGGATCTACACTGTTTGCAAAGGCAGGGTATATCCGGGTTCAGCAGGACTAAGTGGTATGGATACATTATTTCCCTCCTTTCTTTTTGGGGACTACTCTTAAAGGAAAGAGTTTACTCCCTCTGGGAGCAAATTCTTGCCTTAAAGAATAATCCCCATTTTTTGAAAAGATTAAACAAAAAAGGCCAAACATTTTCTTTAAGAATAGTCCCCATTTTTTTAAAAGATTAAAAAAAAACAAAACAAAAAAAAACAGTAGACAACTTTCAAGCTAATCTACCTATAGAAAATGGTTGTAAGTATCCTATCCATTAGCTGTATATTAGCTCAGTGTTAAGGTTGCTTTCTGCTAATTAACTCCCCATCCCCCATATCTCGTTCAGTTGCGAATTATTCAAAAGGATTCTTTGAAGTTGGATTAATCTTCAAACAAGGGTGTTAGGCCAAAAAAATCAAAGAAAAAAAACTGACAAATAGTAAGTGCAAAAAAAAAAAAAAAAAACAACAAAAGAAACAGATGAAATGGTTTGTTATGAGTCATCTCCCTACACCATCTCGCTATGACTTAAAAGTTGAAAGGGATGTAAAACACCAAATCATCATTATCATCATTCTACACACCAACCCTAATGGAAAGGGATCTACTCTGTAAGGAAAGAATTTGCTCACCTTGGGAGCTTACTAGTATTCTTTCCTTTAACCCTTGTCATGCTGAATAAATTAAGATGCCACACCCATTTCTACTTGGCAGCCAATCAGATAACTTTATCCAGTCTGTTGATATAAAGTCACATGCTGAATGACAAACAGTGCAGATCCAGATCAGTTGGCTTCTGAAGAAGCCAACTGATCTGGATCTACACTGTTTGCAAAGACAGGGTTTATCTGGGTTCAGCAGGACAAGGGTTAAGAGTAGACCCCTTTTCAGCAGATGAAATAATTAAATTTTGACAAAGTTGCCTCCCCTTAAATTGTATCATTTCCATTGGCAAGTTAGAATTTTATACATAATTACTGTAATTAATTACCATAAATACTTAGACACCTAAACTCCTTACCATACTTGTCCTAAAATTTCTAAAATTTGAGCAATTCCATTTGACTGCTTGTTAACATATTAAGTGTCTAAAAACTGCTGGTTGAGTGGCAAGGAGTGTAATCCCTGATCAGATGGTGCATTATTCAGCATCTGATCTTGGTCTACACTGTTTGCTCGGGCTTGTTTGTCTCAATAAATAGAGCAAATATAGTGGTCATGACAAATTACAGTTTAACTCTGAAAGTGCCAAGCAAACTTGCAGCAGACAACATTTTCAATTATTTTTGTTATTTTCTCATTGAAAATAAGACTTGACATGTCATGTGAAATTCACATGAAATGTCATGTCTTATTTACTCTGAAAAATAAAAAATAATCAGAACGTCATCTGCTGTAGTTGTGATTGGCATTTTAAGGGTTAATACATCTTTTATTTTCTTAGGATGGTGGAAGATTAGGTATTGTTAGTAGCAGCCATGACAAGAAAACAGTATCACCACCATTATATCGCCATGACAACAGAAATACCCATGATGCAGTGCATTTACTTCCTGTTTCCAAAGAGAACCAATCAGATGTTAGAAAATTCAAAGATAAGCTTTCCAAAAGCAGTGACAATAAAAGGGATGTTCTTGTGTGTTCAGAAGCAGATAAATTCTCTCACAGTAGTGTTTGTATGCCATCCTTAGATTCAATCTCCTACACAAGAAATAGTGATAAATCTGAAAACAAATCATTAGTTTATACAATCAGTGTCCCATATAAAGTTGATGGGTCAAGGTCACTGACTCAGCGTCAAAGAATTAGGTCAAAAAGAAATTATGTGTCAACTATGAAAGTTGATGTGACTGTTAAACCTGGCAATAGTGAGGCTGAAACGCAAAATGTTTTCACTGCAAAAGGACCTGTAGATTATAGAGAGATTAAATATGACCTTGACCCAAATCAAGTAGATCCACTAATAAATACCTCATCAGGTGAGAATTTGCAGGATAGGCCCATACTTGATTTATCAGGTCTTACAGATATCCAGGAGTCTAGTGCCAAAGTTGAATTTGGAGAAATATTTTCAGAAGAGAGGAAAGTTCAGTATGGAAAACTTGGACAGTTTCCTAGCAATGGTGGTGATAATCTGTTGCTAGGCAACAGAGAAAGGTCACAATATTATGAAAATGGTCTGGCTTTAAAGCAGAAACTTTTTAAGAAAAAGAAATCAAAAGAAACTTTAGCTTCTGCTAAAAGTCAGATGGTTGATTGGTTGCTAAGCAACCAGAGACAGACAACTGGCAGTGAAGATAAACTGCTGTCTGCAAAATATGATCATCCTTTGAGTATGTCGACTCCTAGTTTAAAAATCAAAAAGTGCTCAGACAGACAGTTATTAAATAATCAAAGAAGTTTTGAAAGACACAGTTTTGATAACCCAGAAACATTAAATGATGAAAGTCCTATTGGAGATCGTGCCTTAAAAAACCAGAGAAATTATGACAGAAATAGTTTTGACTCTCAAGACGTATTGAGTGCTAATAATTCACAGTCTCAATCAAGGGCATCGCCTGTATCAGGTTTAGAGCCATTTCATTATAAGTCAGATATACACAAACAAATAGGTCACCTTCCAGGTGCCTTAAAGCATGGGGATTCCTTGCTGTCAGTGGATGAAAGTGTGGGAATGCAAAAAAGGCTGTCTCTAACCGGAAGTTCTTTAGGAATACCAGAAGAAGAATTGGGGTACTTGAAGCTTGCAAAGCTGGTGAATGGACCCACCAATTTAACGGTAAGCAGCAGGAAAAAGGAATGCCATCATTATCCCATAAATTTTGATACTTATTGTTTTGCATGCTGGGTAAAATTTTAGCAGATGAAAGTTTGAAATTTTTCCCTATTTTTTTCCCAGCATTTTTTTCCAGAAAGTAGGGACTGACATTTCATGCAAATTACATGATATGTCAGACCCTATGTTCTGGGAAATATAAGAAAAATATTACCAGTTTGTTGTCAGCTGAATTTGTCCAGAGTAATAACTATCATCTACTAATTAACTTTACTAATCTAGCAGAGGGAAATAATCAGTCTGGCAAAGAGAGTTAATTAGGTTGCCTCCCTTTGCTTTTTACTTTTCATAGCCTAATTAGTAGAATGGTTTAATTAGTGTAAATGAGCAGTTTGATCAGGGTCTGTGCTGTATGCCATTCAACTTGCACTTTTTAAATAGCACAAATTAGTTGAATGAACTTCTTCAAATTTTATAATGTGGTAAATAGCCTCTAATTTTATACACCAATATTGCTGACAAAATTGCATATACAAACAGCACTCACAGTTTGCCTTTCCACTGTAAGTGAGTTTGTGAAACAGATGTATAACAATGTTTTTCATTTGTAAATAATAGTGGACCTCATTGAAGATGAGGTGCTAGCCTCTATATTAAGTCTAATATTAATCCTAAAATTATTATTATTGGAAGGATTAAGAACAATATCAATAGATTTGGGAAAAAGTGTTTATTTAGAGTCTTCATTAACTCATTATAATCCCCTTCAACTGATTCAAGAAGGGCGGTTGTCAGTTTCTGGTGAAAGAATGTGCACAATACTGGTTAACCGCTCAGAGGACTAAGCCTGCCCAGTAAACGTGTGGTTAGGTAAACTGACCGCGCTCAACATGACCCCATTGGGTTGACTGGGCCGTAAAATCTCAACACAAACAAACAACTCCTTATAATCCCAACCTCAGATCAAATATTTATTATGGAAATGTTTTGAGAAAGTCTTACTGTCTAAGTGTGTATTTAGAGTTCTTATTCTGCTTTTGACAGATCAATGAATAGAGTAAAATAAAACAATTTGTGCATAGACAGTTATGGTGAAAAGCGTTGAATTGACTCTTGACAAAATTTTGCAAATTTACTTCTGAGTAAAGCATCATGCAAAAAACATAAATGCTTCTGGAAAATGTCAAAAGCAGAATAAAAGAATTTTGTCACATATTTTTTTGTCACAAAACACTTGATGGAATGGATAAATACAAATAGTGTAGACTGTCTGACCTAGGCTTGCACTTTTTGCAAATGCCATTATCAGAAAAGTTAATATACACAGTCATTACGAAAACAGGTCTATTCAAATATACTGAAAATTTTACCACCAACAAAATGAAAATTCAGGTAAAAATTCTAACATTTTTCATATTTCTGCTCAAAGCATAGATTGTGGGTACTTTTTTTAGAACTGCCTCGATGAAGCAGTTCTAATGAGTACCCACAATCTATGTTTTTGAGCAGAAATCAGAAAAATAATGTATACCCCTGTAAACTCCAGTTTTACTATATAAATGTGGGGTTTAGTGGGGTCAGAATTATATAGGCATGTTTTTCGTGATGTTTAGGACAAAAATATTCCTGTTTTACCTCTGGAGGTTGAATGACAAACCAGTATTATATTGGTCACACCTGTTACACCATACAGAGGTGTGAATCTGCCAGACTTCAATCATTTCTTTTTTTGTATCAAATGATTGAAGTTATATTTGGTGTCAAATTGTAAAATGTCAGCTAGGGGTGGTCATTGATTGTATTGCTCATTTTGTCGGTGAACATTGTTAGATCTGGCTACCTGAAGCATATTTCCATAGCTCCAAATAAGATGCATTTTTTAACCAAAAAGTATCAATATTTTTCTTATTTCTGCATAAAAACAAATTTTGTGTGTGCCATTAGAAGCGCCTCATCGAGTACTAATGAGTACCCACAACATATGTTTTTATGCAGAAATAAGAAAAATATATACCTGATACCCCCTCTTAACTGGAGCTAATGCCTGATGTGAACAAAGTTAGATAAGTGTCACACCCACGTTATAATTGTTAATTCTACGGTTTTCATCAATGTAACAGTTTTTATAGTTACCTGAATTATGTCACCTTCACAATGATTTGTCTTAACAAGATTTAGCAGGTATTTAGAGAAATGTTAAGAATGCGAAAACTGGGGATGTATAGGTTTCTAAAATATATCTCTCATGGTAAAAGTGTATGGTTCTTGTTAAAGTGTGTTTGGCCTGGGTTCTGGAAGTTGGTACTAAATGCAGAAGTAAAAATTATGGAATGCAAAACAATGGTGAAATTTGTAAGTAGAATTAAGTTAATGATTGATTAATCATATTTACCTTAAATCAGAAATATAACGCTCTGAAAATAAAAATTAGTGAGATTCTAATAAATAAATAAATAAATAAATAAATAGTGAGACAGTACATAAAACTGGGTTTATGGAGCCCAAAATTAGTGAGTCTCACTAAACATATTGAGACAACATGTTTATCCTTAATATTGGGACCCCTTAGCCCCTTAAGATAATTATACAAAATTTGAAAATTCTTAATGAGTCTAAAAAACTATTGGATGAGTGGCAAACAGTGTAGAAAAAAAAAATAATAGAGAATCTATCTGCAAATGAATTTAACAGAGTTAAGCTTATTGTGCTATTCAAAAATGTTACATTCATACTTAGTGTTTCTGTTTATTTTCCAAGGAAAATAGTACATTTGTACTTTAGAGTGTTGTCTGCAGCTGATGTGAATTTTAACCCATTTTAGTCTGAAGACTCCCAAAAGGGTAATTGGCAAACACAGCTGGTCCAGATCCGATTAGGCTGAATGCAGCATCTGATCAGGGTCTCCACTGTTTGCAAATAATTTATCCATTGTTCTTAGGAATACACCACAACCTGTTTATAACACGGTTGTCGAGGTCCATAGCATAAACCGTGTTAGTTAAACAACCGTGTTATATCCAAACAAAAATGTATAGATTATATTGAAAAATGACCATTTATGGTCATTTTTCAATATAATCAATGCATTTTTGGAATCCATCTTTGAACCATGTTATATCCAAAACCATTTTATAATGAACTGTGTTATAAAGAGGTTGTAATGTATCTAATTTACATGGCCTGACATACTTAAAATTGAGATTTGACTCCTTCGATATGTAATTTGGGGAGTTTATTCAGTTTTAAATGGTTAATGATAAATGGGTGGTATTTTCTTACTTTTCCCAGGTCGAAATATCAATTGACACTTTATTCCCATTGTCTATAGAGATGATTTGAAAGACATTACTAGCTCTATTTTCGGATTTACAATTTAAAAAAATATGTAAAACATGTCATTACGAAAACACACCAATTCAAATGTATTGAACATTTCACCACCAAAAACTGAAAGTTTTCAGATGAAAATTCTGATATTTTTTATATTTCTGCTCAAAACATAGATTGTGGGTACTCGTTAGAACTGCCTTGCTGAGGCGATTCTAATGAGTAGCCACAATCTATGTTTTTGAGCAGAAGTAAGAAAAATAATGCATACCCCTCTAAACCCCAGTTTTACTATATAAAAGTGGGGTTTAAGAGGGTCAAAATTATATAGGCATGCTTTCGTGATGGTCTGCTATTATGCAAACTGCACCATGACATCATACCCATACACTTGTTGAAAACGGGTTTGGTCAAAATGACAACATTAAACGAGACGTCTTGTAGCTGAATGTTACATAACTCTAGTTAAAGTGCTTTTTTCAATCCAAAAGTGTTGATATTTTTCTTATTTCTCCACGAAAACATATGTTGTGGGTACTCATTAGAAGCACCTTGCCGAGGCACTTCTAATGAGTTCCGGCGAGGTGCTTCTAATGAGTACCCACAACATATGTTTTCGTGGAGAAATAAGAAAAATATTAACCTGATATCCGCTCTTATCTAAACCTATGATGTTACATCAAATGCAATGTTTTTATCTGTAAGAGACTTTTGTAAAATACGGTTTAAAATGATGCACATACAGGCTATAGAATATTGAATTTCTGACATTATGTTTAAAATAAGTACTTCAGTTTGCGAAGCAGACGTGTGAATCTTATCACTCATCATGCTGTGGCGAGATTCAGCAGACAATAAATTGGTGACGTCCCTTTTGTCAAATACTGTATATGGTCAAAAATAGATTGGTGCATAGATGCTGCCAGATATTGGATTTCAGAAGCTAACTTTTATAATGAAGCAGGTGTATGACTCTTAACACTTACCTTGTTATGGCCAGATTCAGCAGATATTTTTTCCAGAAAATGGGATTTGAAATTTCATGCAAATTGTCTCCTGTGGAGACAATTTGCATACAATGTCAAGTCCTATTTTCTGTGCAAAATAATACAGAAATGTTTCAAAATGTTATTTGCTGTAATTTTTACCCAGCATACTAAAGAATTGATTACCATATTTGATCTAATTACCGCACAGTGGGCTAAGGTTTTATCAAATTGCTAGGAAAACCTTTTAGTAAAATAAGCACCTACTTTAAAGAAAAATTAGCAGAGGACTTCATGAGAGGATTATTAATGATGCTTATGTGATATTTGTTTCTGATTGTCTTTATAAAAGCATATCTTGTGGGTACTCATTTGAATTATTCAAATGAGTACCCACAACATATGCTTTTATAAAGAAATAGATACAATTACATGGGCTGTAACCTGAAGACTATGAAATTGCTTGACTGTGCTCTTATAGGGGTGTGTGCAGTAATTAGGTTGAATACGGTATGATTATGTTCCATTTCATGTTCCATGGTATTTCATCTAAACTCAATTTGTCTTACAGACTTTTTGTGTAAATGACAATAGATCTAGAGCACTGAAAAAAGTTTTTTTTTTTGTATTGTTTTTTTTTTTTTTTTTGTACACATATTTACAAATAATTTAAAAAATTCTTCATTTTATGTTGATTTTGTGGGCACACAAGGTTTACTTGATTCCATAGAGGTGTTTGGCCACAACAGTATTGAAGCATCAGTACCACCATTCAAGGATGTTGTTTGTGCAGGGGGGTGTACAACACTTCGTCGAAAGACAGTTGATCGAAAGATGTTTTAGTAGACATGACATATGGTCGACTTGGACAAATGGCCGATACGACACTTCGTCTAATCATTACTTAGTCGAATTTAAGTCGAAACTTTTCAACAATGTTAATTGTAAGTCTGATCAAATGAACTTACCTGTAAAACGAAAGTTGAAGTTTCATTTTCGGAAATTAAGGAATAAAAACGAAAACGAGGCTAACTTTTAAGGGTTCTTACAAAAGTGTATAATTTATAGGAGAGTATCCCCGCATTTCCTGAGGAAGACCCTGTGAAAGCTCACGACTGATTATTGAGGAGGGTGGATCGTACAACTTGAAGCGGACATTTTGATTCTGCTGACTGATTGCTGTATAGCCGTAGCTGCCGTGTCAGGGCCATGATTTCTCGCAGATCGTAATTAGTGCAAACAACTTTCGACCATTCGTCGCACCTATGAAAAAATTGTCGACCAAATGGTTATTCGACGAAATGGACATTCGACTAACATCTGTCGACAAAGTGACCTGTCAACCAACTGTCTTTCGATGAAGTGTCATGCACCGGTGCAGGGTTCGTCTTTCTAAGTGTATCAAAGTTGAAGCAACTTTATATAAAAAAGTTTTTAAATCATGTGGGTCAATTCATCAAAAAATCAAAGTATTGTAGCACTTGAGAGAATTTTTAAACCAAATGTTATATTATACTCAAATGAATTGTCTATTGGATGAAGTGTCCATTTGATGAAATGGTGAATAGACAAAATTGTTTTTTGACAAAATATTTAACAGTTTAAGATAAATACAAAAGTATATCTATATATTGTAAGACCTAAAAAAGAAGATTTTTTTTTTTTTTGATAAATTGTCATATTTGATGGCTTGACATTTCTGCATGTTGTTGCATTTTTCAAGTAATATAAGCACAGCAATCAAGAGTAAGTGTTTTATGCTGACTTCAGGAATTGGGGCAAATTTTCTGATAAAAGAGACCATTAAATTTTGAAAAGGTGGATAATTTGACAATGATTTGTTTGATAAGTCAGCTGAAATTCAGAAAGGAAACCGTTAAATTTATTCACAAAATCTTAACAGTTTGCTAAATTTGTGTATTTATTAATTTATTTGATGTAGCTGAATAGTTACCAGAAATGCCAGAATCATTTACTCATCAAGTAATTAAATCATGCATATCAAAGCCAATTGACAACAATAATGAATCACTAATTATTTAGAATGAGTGAAACATACACAATAATTAATCACTAAATTACTTCCATTTGATTGAAATAGTCACACTTTCACACTTCTGTTGTCCACGGCTTCGGGAAATAATTACTGGCACAAGCCAATCAAACAATTATGATGAAATTTACAGCTTTTGATGTAGACAAACTGTCAATCAAACTGGGCTTTGAAAGTGCTTGTTCAAATTGATTAGTTAACAACATATAGAATGTCCAAACACTTAACACCTGGACAGAAGCCAATACAACTTTAAATCACATAATATTCGGTCATCCTGCCATTTTCACTTTCTCTTAGCAGGCTAAAACACTTGTTTCCATTTGTAGCAAAACTATATTCATTTGACCAAAACTTAGGATTGCAGCTTGTTGATTTTGAAATCTGAAATTGAGCTTAAGCAACCAGTTTATTGTAAATTACATAAAAGTTGTAAAACAAAATTCTGTCTAAAATGCCTTTGGTGAACAGTTATGTTAAATTTGAGGTAAGTTTTTATCTATCTACTGTCTTTCTGTGTGTCTTTCTGTGTGTCTTTCTATCTATCTATCTATCTATCTATCTATCTATCTATCTATCTATCTATCTATCTATCTATCTATCTATCTATCTATCTATCTATCATCTGTCTGTCTGTCTGTCTGTCTGTCTGTCTGTCTGTCTGCCTATCTATCTATCTATCTATCTATCTATCTATCTATCTATCTATCTATCTATCTATCTATCTATCTATCTATCTATCTATCTATACACTTTCTATCATCTCTGTCTGTCTGTCTGTCTGTCTGCCTATCTATCTATCTATAGATCTATCTATCTATCTATCTATCTATTTATCTATCTATCTATCTATCTATCTATCTATCTATCTATCTATCTTATTTATCTATCTATCTATCTATCTATCTATCTATCTATCTATCTATCTATCTATCTATCTATCTATCTATCTATCTATCACGTTTGCATAGTTTTGTGGAAACTTTTTTTTTTAATTGTTTAATGCATGACAAAGATTTAGTTTGAAGTGTAATTTGAATGGTCTCTGGGCATAAAACAGTTAATACTAGATGGAATAGCAAACAGTATTGACCCAGAGGAACTGGATCTGCACAGGTTGCATTTGCATTTGTCAGAAAAGATGGTTTAGGACAATTACTGTATATTTTCAATTAACGATGCTTATTTCTTTATTTATAGGGATTTAGTGGTCACAAGACCCCCATGGTACAGTACAGACCATCTGTTCCCGTGAAACATTGGACGGACCTACATAAAACTAAGGTAAGTATTTTTATGATTTTGAATTGTTGATCATTTTACATTAATGTGATGATAAAAATTATTTTATATCCCTTTCAATAGTATTTCAGTAACTATGGATAATGTCCTAAAATTTTGTACATCAAAGTTGCTGACAAAATAGCATTATGCAAACAGTGCAGACCCAGATCAGACTGCTCCTAAAGGAGCAGTCTGATCAGAGTCTACACTATTTGCTATTTCACTTAGTCTTCTTATAAGACTTTTGGTTTTTATGCAGTAACTTCTTATCAGCATAAAAACCAAAATTTAGGGAAAAAAAAGTATGGAATAAAGTGTACGAAATTTTAGGATATTTACCGTATTATATAAAGATGACGAAACGATGATAACTAGGCTGTGCCATGCGAAAACATTTCTGGCATATGTGGACTGTATCAGCACAGTCTGATCAGGGCCTTTTCTGTCCGCTAACAAAATCATTGACACTATAGAATGTACCGTACTTACTCTAAGTATTGGGAAACCTTAACTCCTTGCCAGACGTGTCCTAAAATTTGAAAAAAGTCTATTTTATTACCTTTTGATTTTGTCTAAAATAGTGCTGGATAATTGGCAAGTAGTGTAGACCCTGATCAGATGCCACATTCTGCAGCATCTGATCTGGGTCTACACTGTTTGCTCAGGCATGTCTGTCCCAATATTTAGGGTTATAACGGTATCTATGGAGAGCAAATGCCTGGATGAGACGTTATGCATGCTCCGGTTGAATTCTAAACCTAGGCATTTTGGGCAGGTTCGAAGATATCTTTTTTGCTTGACATGACATAATGAACGTCTGCGACCTGATTTTGCTGTTTTGCATAGAGCATGACTCTTTTCTCACTGTGTGTCATACCTAGATTATTTTGTCAACATGTGCATTAATTTTAATAAACAGAAAATGCAGAGAAATGAACCACTTAAAGTGTTGTGATTATGGATTATTTGTCATGTTTTACATTCAGCCTAGTAACAGATGAATCTTGTAATGAAAAAAAGGGATATTTATGTAAACAGGATCGTGCGCACCTGCACAGTCTGATGAAGGCATTGGTGGTTTTCAGTATATTGTATTTATACTAAATATTTGGACATTACAACCACTTACCATACTTGTTCGAAAAATTTGAAAAAGCCTACGGTTAATGTCCCAAAATTTTGTACAAAAAAGTTTTTTACAAAATGGCATATGCAAACAGTGCAGAGCCAGATCAAACTGCTCCCAAAGGAGCAGTCTGATCTGAGTCTACACTGTTTTCCATTCTATGAAACAACAGCACAAGCAAACTTTGGGCCAAAAAAGGTATGGAACAAAGTTAGAAATTTTAGAATATTTACCATATTTTGCTGTCTGAGTGATGTTTATAAATCGGCAGAATGAGAGGTAAACAGTGTAGACCCTGATCAGAATCTGTGATCTGGGTCTACACTGTCTGCTCAGGCCTGTCTGTTTGAATATTTGGGGTAAATACGGTATTTTAAAGTGCATTATATAACTCAGGTCATATGCAGTATCACCTGATTAACTGAAAAAAAAGCTACCCTCATCCTGTTGAACCCCGATATACACTGCCTTTGCAAACAGTGTAGATCTAGATCAGTTAAAGAAGCCAACTGATCTGGATCTGCACTGTTTTGTATTAAGTATTTGAATTTGTAGCAAAAATCCAGATCAAGTAATCTGATTGGCTGAAAATTAAAAGTGGGCATGGCATCTTTATTTATTCAGCAGGATAAGGGTTAAATTTGGCATATTGTAGGGACACACATATAGTTAGGGGTAAAGTTTTTTTACAAACACACATTTCTAATTAAAAAATGTGATTTGTCATTTCATACAAAGTGTCTGTTCAGGAGACAGTTTACATGAAATATCATAGGAGACAGTTTACATGAAATATCAAACTCTATTTTTTACTTTTTTTTTATTTATTTATTTTTTTTTTTTTTTTTTCAAAAAATTAGAAAAATCTTATCATTTTATTGTTTGTTGTATTTGTCAGCAGACAGCATTTGAAATCTTAGTCTTATTTGTCTTTGAAAAAAAGATTTTTATATTTTATGCCAAACCCTATTTTCCGGCAAAAATAAGAAAAAAATATCTACACCACAACCTCTTTATAACACTATTTTTGGAGTCCATAGCATAAACCTTGTTAGTTAAACAACCATATTATATCCAAACAAAAATGTATAAATTATATTGAAAAATGACCATAAATGGTCATTTTTCAATATAATCTATACATTTTTGGGACCCATCTTTGAACCATATTATATCCAAAACCGTGTTATAAAGAGGTGAAGTGTATTTTGTTTGCTGATTTTGCCTAGAATATGCTTCAGGTTAAATATCATGGTTGTATCATGAAATGACAAACCCTATTTTCTGCAGAAAAATAAAAAATATTGTCATTTTTTGTCTTTTGCTGATTTTGCCCAGAGTGTACTAATGTATAAATATTTTTGCAGTATCTGGAAGAAGAGACACGTCTGATGCAACATGCAATGCAGCGATATAAGTCGGAGATGGCGGTCATGGAAACCATGCTGTTTAATATGTGTCAGCTGGCATCCTCAGAGCTTAATGATGAGGAAAGGTATGTAACTCTTTGGAT
This sequence comes from Anodontia alba, assembly GCA_964016985.1. Taxonomy (NCBI): domain Eukaryota; kingdom Metazoa; phylum Mollusca; class Bivalvia; order Lucinida; family Lucinidae; genus Anodontia; species Anodontia alba. Next base: position 7,145,631 of record OZ024837.1, read on the forward strand.
TGATACTCCACAACCTCTAGAACACAATTGCTGGGGTCCAAAGTGAAAAATTTGCTAAACAACTGTCTTGTATCCAATAAAAATGTATAGATTATATAGAAAAATGACCAATTATGGTGATTTTTCTATATAATCTGTATATTTTTTGTCTGGATAAAACACTTGGGGTCCACTATTACTTGTAGCAGGTAATGGTAAAGGGGGAGTGTTTATATTTCTTCTGTTTCTTCACTTTCATTCCTGTTCCTCTTTCTTTCATGTCCCTCTCTTTCATCTCCTCTAGACGACACAAAATGACCCACAAGGGTTGACGTGTCGTTAAACCCCAACACAGTCAATCAAAGAACTTCATGAGAGTTTTGTCTTTTATAAATGTCTTTTATCCAAAACCGTCTTACAATAAATCATTTGAGAAAACAGTGTAGACCTAGTTCAAATGGCTCCTAAAAGGAGCAGTCTGATCAGGGTCTACACCATTTGCCAGTCTGCTGTGTATTTTAAGAAAAGACTATAAAAAAAGCAAGATTTAGGCCAAACTATATAGAATATGTTTGAAATTTAGGTCATTTATAGTATTTCAATTCTTAGGATAAATGCAATATTTTTAAACCCCACCACATGGTTTCATGTCTGTCTGTCTGTTTGTCTGTACATCTGTCCCCATTTCATTTCTGTATGATATCTTGAGTAAGGCCAAATAAAAAAAAGTGTGTTTCAGGTTACATGGAATTTTAAATAGGGAAGGTAGGTTGGAAAATATATTTATTTTGTTAAAAGTTTTTATATGTGGTTAACAAGAAAACAGTATGGCGGAACAGAGAAATCTTCCATTCCTCACCCCCCACCCCACCACAAAAAAAAAAAAAAAAAAAAAAAAAAAAAATTAAAAAACTTAAGGGTTGGTGGTGAAAAATTAGACACAGTTAGGTAATCTGAAACACACACATTTTTATTTTAGGCCTAAATATCAATGGATTTTCTCCAAAATTGGTTGTGTGTATTGATATTGTGGTGATTTAGTTTGGGATTTCTAATGGGCAAATTTCTTCAGTTTTTGACAGAATTATTTGCCAATGACATATCTCTGTTTTTTTCTACGTACCATGACTTGAGTAAATGTCAATTGGATTTACACCAAACTTGGTATGTGCATTGCTATTATGGAGATCTAGTTTGGGATTGTTAATAGACAAATTTCGTCGATTTTTGACAAAGTTATCTGCTCGCTCTATGATACTGGCAAGGTATTTTCTTTTCATGTTTTTATATATTTCCAAATGAACAATTTAACCCAGGTCCTGCTGAACCCAGATTTTGTTTGTTTGTGTTGAGGTTTTACGGCCCAATCAACCCAATGGGGTCATGTAAGGCACGATTAGTGTACCTAACCACACTTTTACTGGGCACCAGTATTCTGCACATTCTTTTGCCAGATATTGATAACTGCCCCTCTTGAATCAGCGGAAGGGAGAGGATGACTGTAAAATGTATTTCATGGTCAGTATCCACGAAAGAATGTTGCAAACCCAACGGTGGTCGAACCCGCAACCTCCTGATCTCCAGTTGGACATCTCCTGATCTCCAGTTGGACACGTATCCAGCAGAGGCACAGAGGGCTGGCCCCTGAACCCAGATATGCCCTACTTTTGCAAACAGTGCAGATCCAGATTGGTCAGCTTATATAGAAGCCAGTTGATCTGGATGTGCACTGTTAGTCATTCAGTAGGTGAATTTGTATCAAAAACCTGGATCAAGTAACCTGCTTGGCTGACAGTAAGAAGTGGGTTTGGCATCTTAATTTATTCAGTATGACATGAGTTAACTTGAACTTTTGTTATTATTATTTTCAGAGCTGACTTAGAGGAACTTCAGTGTTTATGGTCAGAGGTACGGAAGGAGATTGAGAAGATGGAGGAACATCTGTCCCGTCGACTGACCAGTGTTATTTCCGGAAACGACAACTTTAGTACATTAAATGCCATGGAAATTATACAAACAGTAAGTAGAAATTGAGGCTCCCATTACTGTATTTACCATAATAACCCTAAGTATTGGGACAAATAGGCCTTTGCAAACAGTGTAGACCCAGATCAGACACTGCAGAATGCAGTGTCTGATCAGAGTCTACACTGTTTGCCATACATACAGCAATTTTTAGGACACATCAAGAAGTAGGTGAATAAATTTCAAATTTTAGGACAAGTATGGTGAGGAGTTAAAGTATCCAAAAATATTGAGTAAATACAATATAGTAGTCAGTTCCAGAGAGTAGGCCTATTGCAGTGCAGGACTTCCAGAAACAATGCACATCCCTTACATGGAGTTGTTTTGACAGAGAAATTAATGTACTTTCTAACAGACTAAATTTTCTTGCATTTGAGGTCTTGTCATGTATAGGTAAACTAAAAGTAACATTTTACCCCACATGTTGTTTCTTCAAACTTTGCTGATTGAAGCCAGAATGTTGCCAAATAATATATATATATAAAATAATGCAGTATCAAGGTTAAAGCTTAGAGCAACATTTATGTTTGAATAATGCTGGATTTTCAGAGTTCAAATTCTGATTGAATTCTCACAGATCTCACAGAATTCTACCTAACAGATAATCCATTTTCGATTCCTATATGCGATACCCATATCAGGGGAGGTAACTGGGGAGGTAACTAATCTGGCAGGCCTGGATATTCCTCTCTTACTAGGAGGTAAAGGTATTTTCCCCTTTCTTTAACACTAAGCATGCTAAGTAAAATTTCATCCAACAACATTCTGAAATATTTTTTCAATAAAATAAGGTTTAGTCAGTTTGCATAAAATTCTACCATATTGAAATTCTACCACATTTTCTGCAAAAAACTACGAAAAATGCAATCAATTTATTGTGTATTGAATGTTTGCCCAGGAAGTACTAAAGGTTGGATATAGGTATAATAACTCTTTTTTGAGTAATATGCATCTGATTCAGACTATATTTGATTGGTGTTGTTCTTTCAGATGATTGATTTACTCCGGGAACAGCTTTATCAGCAGCAGCTCAGCTTGAGTCGAGACGTTAGCTTTGATGAAGACGACCTTGACCTGTCAGTTCAGTCCCCAGCCAGTTCTATACCATCTGTATCAATGTCAGAGCCCATACTAGCTGATGTTTCTAACCAGATGGCCGATATTAAACAGACATTGATGAGAACACAGTTACAGCATCAAAAAGATCTGAGCAAAAGCTTCTCTGATGTAAGTTCACTTGTAATATATGCAGTAAATGTCCTAAAGTCTCAAACACTTTGTTCCATCCATTTTTTTTGCCTAAATTTTGCTTTTTATGCAGTTGTTTCCTAAAATACTTAGTGGAATTACAAACAGTGTAGACCCTGATCAGACTGCTCCTTCAGGAGCAGTCTGATGGAGCAGTCTGATCTGGGTCTGCACGGTTTGCATATGTCATTTTGTCAGAAACTTTGGTGTCGAAATGTTAGGACATTTACCATACTGTAAATATTTTTTTAAAAAAAAAGAGGATGATTTAACATATTGGAACACATTATTTACCGTGATTACCATAAAATTACAGACACTTTAAACTCCTTACCATACTTATCCTAAAAGCTGAACAAGCCCATTATATCAGCGTGTGATGTTTAACCCTTAAACTGCCAATCACAACAATTGTTGTCTGCTTTGCCTTCCTCTAGGAGCAGTCTGATCTGGGTCCACACTGTTTGCAAAAATGACTTTTAAAATCACAAGCAGATGGCAAAGTCTGATCTGGGTCCACACTGTTTGCCTGTATGCAAAAATAGGTTTGAAAAGTTTGCAAGAATATTCAGCAGACGACATAAACAGACGACATTTTCAGGTGCAGGTTTTCTTTGCAGTTTAAGGGTTAAGGTACTGATGGAATTAAACAGTTTAGACCCAGATCTACACTCGGTCTTTCCTGTCCAAATATTGTGGTTAATATGATACATATTTTTTTTTTTTTTTTTTTGTAGGGATAAGATGTGACCCATTTTCTGGGAACAACAGGAAAAAGGTGTCACTGCACTGGAGCCTAATCATAATGATATTTATTGCAATGCTATTTTGGATATAATGCTGTTAACCCTTAAGATGCCAAACACAACAATTGTTGTCTGCTTTGTCTTCTGCGGTTACTTTAAAAGTCATTGTTGCAAACAGTGTGGACCCAGATCAGACTGCTCCTCTAGGAGCAGTCTGATCTGGGTTAACACTGTTTGCCTGTATGCAAAAAGTATGTTTGAAAAGTTTGCAAGAAGATGCAGCAGACAACATTTTCAGATGTAGTTTTTATTGGCATTTTAAGGGTTAAGCCAAAACTATATGTTCTTAGCGATGATAGATGATATTATTTTCGTAATTTTGCACCAAAACACAAGTTTTGTCTCTTATCTGTAACTATAGTTCATTCATTCGTTCAGTTTTCATGGTGGGTGTAATTCAGTACATCTTATCTCAAATTATATTCATTCATTTATTCATTCAGTTTGGTGGCAGTGTATCGCAAAATATTTTGAGTCTTATCTCAAATTATATTCTTTTTCTTTCTTTCTTTCTTTCATTCATTCATTCATTCAATTTGGTGGCAGTTGTATTACAAATTTTTTTGGGTCTGATCTAAAATTATATTTATTCATTCATTTTCATTCATTCATTCATTCATTCATTCATTTCCTGGCAGGTGTATCTCAAGAAATGTAATGTTATTACAGCTGAAAGAAGCGCTAGTGGATGAAGTGCGTGCTGAAGTCAACAGTAATACATCCTGGCTACAACTACAGCTACAGTCCAAAGACAACGAAATACAGAGGCTGAAGACGGAGATGTTTCTACAAAATCTCCGATCTGGTACAACAAGGAAACGGCAGTATTTCGAGAGTGATGTGTGATCATGTGACAATCTCAGATCACTTATGAGTGGAACATAGAAGTTACTTGGTTTGTCGAAATCCTACTTTTGAGAACCAATCCATCCAAGCTGATAAATCCAGCAAGGTTATCTGGGGACCATGCAAGATACCAGAGTCAACAGGAAATGTAGGAACCAGACAAGATAATTAGGAACCAGACAGAGACTGGTCACCAGTCACATGCTGCCTTCCAAGATGCCAGAGCTGAGCAATAATCAGTGATTTGTTTGGTCCTGGCTTCTTGTTAGTCTGGTTCCCTGCTTCTGTGGAGTTCCTCACTTTATGCAGGCAGGCTGCAGGTAAATGAATTACTTCCGTTGTTTCAACTGTGAGGAGAGGAAATATATTTAGGTCTCACTATTTTTATTTCTGCTTTAATTTTTTGAAACACATACCATACAAGAAACACTGCATACTGTAGACTGGGACTAAATATATGCAGGCTGGTCTGTCACCATTTCAGTAGCTCCAGATAAGGCAGTTTTGGTTTTTTTTGTTTTTTTTTTCAACTGAAAAGGAATGTGAATTTTTTCTTATTCCTCCACAAAAACATGTGGTCGGTACTCGTTAGAAGCGCCTCAGAGAGGCGCTTCTTGTGAGTACCCACAACATGCGTTTTCGTGGAGAAATAATAAAAATATTATTTGGACACCCCTCTAATCCTGAACTATGATTGCTTATGTGTGCTTTAATTTTGTCTGATGCAAAATACAAAACTGTTCTGGAGTCAGGTGACTAAAGAACCAGTTGGAATTTTTTTCTTTTTTGACTGTGCATTTAAAAAAAATCTCATCTAAGTATTTGGACTCTAGCATTAAATTGGACACTAACATTTTTAACGTTTTAACATTATCTATCTTTGCCAATTAGGGAAGGAAAGAAGTCATTCTGGATAACTTCCATTTCATAACCCTTAAAGCGCCAAGCAAAATTTGTAGCAGACATTTTATTTTTATTCAAAATAATTGGAGAGGGCATTCTGGTTGTTTTTTTTTCTTTGTTTTTTATTTATTTATTTTTTTTTTAAAGAAAATTAACTTGATAGATCTTGTGAGTTAAACATAAACATACAATGACTAGCCTTGAGTTCCTAGAAAAAAAATGCAATGTCGTCTGCTGCTGTTGGTTGGGACTAGCACTTTATGATGATTTCAAAGTCCAGTTTCTCTAGTTTATTGTTCACTGATTTAGAGATAATGTTAAGCTTTACCACTTTCTTGGCTAACTCAGCAGACTGAGACAATACATCGATGATATTTTTCTTATTTTTCCTAGAAAAGAGGGATTTGATATTTCACGCAAACTGTCTCAATTTGCATGAAATATCAAAACCTGTTTTCTGGGGAAAATAGGAAAAATATTTCAGTAGGTCATCTGCTGAAACTTTTTACTCAGAGTGCTAAGCTTTAAGTGACATACCACTTCCTAGATTTGTAATAGACAGGACTGTCCTAAGATCTGAAGTATTTTTGTATTCTGAATAGAGAGACTGCTGTAAGCTAAAAAGAATAACTTGTTATCTTTAGTTTGATAATAGGTTTAGCATGCGAAATTTAGAAAGATTGATTCATTCCATTTGCTGTTAAAATAATAATATTTATGCACTGAAAATGAAATTTTTATTTCATCACTATTTTCTGAAAGAGTGTCCACTTTCAAGGATTTTCTCTGCACATATTTTTGTACACAAGTTTTATAACACTGCATTTCATGTTTGTTTTCATGATTAGGTAGCGCAAGTCTTTCACAGATTTAAGAATTGTCATTTTCATATACACCATTAAATGTTGTTAATAATGTCATTGTTTGCAATCATACTTTAATATTTTTAGATAGAATTTTTTATGATGATATTTTCATGACATTTTTTCTGCCAGATTTTTCTATTTTGTATCTGCTTATCAAAGATTTTAAAGCTTTTTTTTTTTTCTCATGACCACATACAAGCTCTTGAGACATCCTTCTGCACAGTCTTGCATAGCTCCAGATAGTGGGTTGGGGGGAGGGGGTGCAGGGAATCAGAAAATATTTTTCTTATTTCTCCATGAAATCATATGTTGTGGGTACCCCCATAACATATGTTTTTGTGGAGAAATATCAAGTTTTTGATTAAAAAAAAATAAAATCCTCTCTGGAGATATTTTCTTGTTTCGGAGGCTGGAACTCCTGTTTCTTAGGCTGATCTAAAACATTACATATAGGCATTGTTAGTACTAAAATAAGAGGCTGTGAAGATCGAGTTTGCAAACATTTCGTGAATGCCATGTTTAACCCAGTTTAACCCATTTATGACTAGTGGACTCTAGTGGACTCTTCTACCTCAACTCTTTGGACATCCATTTCCTGTAAAAGGGGTGTCTGGTTACTTTTTATTATCATCATGTTTTGTAGAAATTTCTGAACTTGATGCAAACAGTGTGGACTTTGATCAGATGCTGCATTCTCATTTATGAGACGCTAGGCTTGATGGGTTGAGGTAAATGGATACACCTGAAACATTTTGTTGCCTTTTTCAAATGGATAACTCTTTTGCAAAAGTTTCCTACTAGCTCTAAAACCTTTCTAAAATGGGGGCTATAGGGAGCACCACGAAAACATGCCTATATAATTTTGACCCCGTTAAACCCCACTTTTATATAGTAAAACTGGGGTTTACAGGGGTATACATTATTTTTCTTAACATTATTATTTTGCTTGAAAACGTAGATTGTAGGTACTCATTAGAACTGCCTTGCTGAGGAGGTTCTAACGAGCACCCACAATCTGTTTTGAGCAGAACAGAAAAATATTGGGTTTTTTATCTGAAAATTTTCAGTTTTTGGAGGTGAAATTTGCTATGTATTTGAATAGGCATGTTTTCGTAATTGCAAATTCTTCCCTTTAACTGCTTCATCCCCAAGTTTCTGAAGTGGACTCTTCCATCCTCATCCTTGAATTTGTGAAATGACAATTATCATCTATTTATTTCCTGTCCTCTTCTATTCTTTCCCTGTTCTAGTCACCTAAATCTTGTGTTTCAAGGATCTGATTTTTAAAGCCCTCAGTTGCAACAATCTTTCTTATATGTGCTCTTACTTGCAGTTTTCTTTTTGTTGTGTGTTGAGGAAAGACAATGTTAACCATTGTCCTGCTGAACCCGGATATACTCTGCCTTTGCAAACAGTGCAGATCCAGATCAGTTGGCTTCTAAAGAAGCCAACTGATCTGGATCTGCACTGTTTTGTATTAAGTATTTGAATTTATAGCAACAATCCAGATCAAGTAATCTGATTGGCTGAAAATTAAAAGTGGGCATGGCATCTTAATTTATTCAGCAGGACAAGGGTTAAAATGCAGTCTTATGAATAATATGCCATTTCATGTAAAAATTTCAAGCATATGGGTATCAAGAGTCAAACAAGACTTGGATTTTTGGACATAGTTTGAGATAGGCTATTACTAACATCATAATATGCATATGTGATGGCCATCTTCATTGATCATACCATCCACATTGATCCAGATAAGGTACTTTCTGTTTCTAAAAAATACGTGGCTATTCTACTTATCTGGATTTAGGGCATTTAAAAGTTTTAATATTTCTCGGAGTGTGAAAACGGAAAAAATTTTATAATTGGAGAGATGGTCAAAAAATAATAGAGAACACTATTTAGGGACCATTCTGCTGGTTTGAATAGGGTCCATATAATTATGTGTAACAAAGAACTAGGGGGTTTGCATTTCATTTTATGATTATGACACAATTTATAGGCATGACAAGTCTTGTTTTGAAGGAAACAAAAAAAAAAAAAAAAAACTGCACCATGCAAAATAGGTGCCTTTGGGGCATATGTTGATCTCAAAGATCCAGATCAGCTATCAGCACAATATGGTCTGAGCAGGGACTGGGGTATTTTATTATATTCTTCTGTATCCAATAATTCAGTTAGCAGATAATGAAGTCCCTGATAAGGTTGTGGGTATGTCCATGTATGCTCCCCCACACATACTCCCACTTCCCAGCTAGCATTCTATGTAAATCTACAGCAGGTCGCTATCGGCCGTCTACCCTGATGGGCCGATAGTGGCCCGCTGTAGATTTATATAGAATGCTTACTGGGTTAATAATCAAAGCTATAGATAAAGCAGTTTTCACTAGATTCAACCACAAATGTGTTAATATTTTTCTTATGTCTCCACAAAAGTATATATTATGGGTACCCATTAGGACTGCATGATATTGGCAATTCTTATGCATACCAGCAACATATATTTTCATGGAAAAATGAGAAAAATATCAATTTTTATACCACATTTTATACAGCACTGTAGAAATGAACTTTTTCGCTGTAGAAATGAACTTTTTCGCTGTAGAAATGAACTTTTTCGGTGTTTATGCTTGTAACAAGCAGAACATGAAAACTGAGAAACCTTGATACTGTATACCCTATATATTTGGACAGACTTACTCAATAACATATGGTAAATGTCCTAAAATTTTGTACATCAAAGTTTCTGACAAAGTGGCATATGCAAACAGTGCAGACCCAGATCAGATGGCTCCCGAAAAGAAGCCATCTGATCTGGGTCTGCACTGTTTGCTATTCCACTAAATATCATAAGAAACAATTGCATAAAAAGTAAAAATTTAAGCCAAAAAAGTATGAAATAAAGTGTCAACAATTTTAGGACATTCACCATATTTCTCCAAAAATTGATCACGTTCATTTTAGTCCCTGCTGAAGTTGTCAAAAAACTGCTGGATGAGTGGCAAACAGTGTAGACCCTGATCAGATGTCATTTCTGTAGTGTCTGATCTTGGTCTACACGGTTTGTGCAGGCCTTGCCCGTCTGTCCAAATACTTACGGTAAATACGTAAAAAAAATGTTTCTACTATTGTTGTTGTTAATTTTTGACAAGTTATTGTTATACATATATGCAATATCAGAATGTTGAGTTTGTTGATACAAGTTGTATTTTGTTAATTATATTTATTCTACACAATGTAAATTTCAGATTTATTTCTTGATTTTTGCATAGAAAATTTAAATAAATATGAAATCACATTATTAGAGTATTTGTTACTAAGTCTTCCAAGTACAGAATACCTGTGGTATTTCAGACTCCCTTAAATGAGTTAGTAATTCATTATTTTGAAATTGCAAGTATTCCACTTAATGAAAATGATACACATGCAGAGTTTGCCTTTTTTTCAAAGGGAGACAACTTTTTGTACAGGAATTTACTTACCATATAATTAAAGCCTTCCTGAAATGTGGGCTTCTCTTAAAGAGAGAGTGAAGTCATTTCTTTAAGTCTAGCCTACAATAATGAGGGTGGTAAGTATTTCTATATTAGAGTTATTTCCCTTGCAGATATACCATAAATTTCCAAAAATTTTGAACAATTTATTCCAAACGTTTTGGGTCTATAGTTTGCTTTTAATGCAATTGTTTCTTGAAATACTAAGTGAAATAGCAGTGTAGACCCTGATCAGACTGCTCCTGAAGGAGAAGTCTGATCTGGGTCTGCACTGTTTGCATATGCCATTTTATCAGAAATTTCGGGGTACGAAATTTTAGGACATTTACCCTATCCATTCCCCAGAAATATTACCTTTCTTTAGTTGGATAACCTTCCATCAGTTGACCACTGAAAGGCAGTACACCACAACCTCTTTATAACTCTATTGTTGGGGTCCATAGCATAAACAGTGTTAGTTAAACAACCGTGTTATATCCAAACAAAAATGTATAGATTATATTGAAAAATGACCATTTATGGTCATTTTTCAATATAATCTATGCATTTTTGGGATCCAGTTTTGAACTGTGTTATATCCAAAGCCGCGTTATAACGAACCGTGTTATAAAGAGGTTGAAGAGTACCTCATCATCCTGCAAGCTGGAAGATTTGACATATTTTGCTGAAATTCAGTATCAATGGCTGAAATGAAAGGATCATCATCTCAGAGATTTTTGCATTTAATTGCACAAAAAATGTTTGAAAATGACTGTATTACAATTGTAGCATTACACAGCAGGCCTCAGGCAGCACTTATCAAACACACTGGCTGCAAGAGCCTGAAATTCTAAATTAAGCAACAGTGAAAATTGTACATATACAGAGAGACCTAATTGACATGTTGATTACACCTTCTGATTGTGTCATACAGTCGAATCTCAATGTCTCCACTATGTTTGGGACCATCGAGACATGGGTGGTTCGAGCCACTGAGGGTTAATCATGGCGCCAGGTCAGGAGGCAAAAGGGATAATTTAGGTATTTTTTCAATCTTTTATACAATAATGGTATGTTGAAAGTACTCATTAGAATTGCCTCAATGAGGCAATTCTAATGAGTACACACAACATACATTTCATGATAAAATAGCATAAGTTCCCTATATACCCCAAATATTTGTTTTCTAGAATTTCCAAGGGACTCAAAAGTAAGTCCGAATCATCCACAGTAAACGAGCCATCCCTGTTCGAGCCACTGAGGTTTTACCGTATTTACCATAAGATTTTGGACAGACAGGTTCTGCAAACAGTGCAGATCCAGACAAGATGCCGCAGAATGTGGCATCTGATCACAGTCAACAAAATGATTTGTCACTCATCTAGCAGTTTTTAGGCAGCATCTGATCTGGGTGTAGACTGCTGGCAGTCCTCTGTCCGAAATTTCAGGGCACAGTTGTTCAAAACTAACGATGTTGTTAGTTAACGAATTGTTAAAACTTTGATCATTAAATATGGCATTTATGTCAATATTTTTGCTGAAAAAATGTGAGTAGCTTTTGCATTTGCAAAAGTTACTCACATTTTTTCAGCAAAAATACTTGTGAATTAGATATTGTACTTAATAGAGCACACTAACGAGTTTGTTAAGCTAATGACACTTTGAACAACTGGGCCCAGTTAAATATGGTATGTGATGAGACCATATATGAGAATTACTTCAATATTTATATTTCCACAGTCGGAAATAATTGTACAAGTTTAGGAGAACTCTGTTTAGAAGAAAGTCACCTGAATCATCTCCCTTCACAAATTTGTTAAATCACAAGTTAAATTGATACACCTAATAGAAAAAGCATCAGAAGCTGGAAGTTTTGCCTCTTCAAGGGAGACTCCTCTGTCAGAAGTGAATTTTTCTGTACCATGTAAATTTATTCCTTTAAAAAGGGGATTGCTCTTGGGAGCAAATTCTTTTCTTCAAGAGCAGCCCTTTGAGAAAGGTTAACACTTTCGGATCATAGTGGTCTCCCTTGTAAATGAATTCTTTCTCAAAGGAGACTCCTCTTAATGGAAAGAATTTGCTCCCCCTGGGAGCAAATTCTTTCCTTTAAGAGTAATCCCCTTTGAGAAGGGAGGTAAATATTTTCCAGTTGTAGTGATCTCCCTTAGAGGAGTATCCATTCACAGACTGAAAGTTCCTATGGTCTAAACTTTTATGGTATTTACAAAAAGCACCATCTAAGCACTTTTTTTTGATTGAAATATCTTGATAATTTCCTAATTTCTCCATAAAAATAACTATTTTGGTGCTCATCAGAAGCGCCTCTACGAGGAGCTTCTGATGAGTACCACAACATTTGTTATCCTGGAGAAATAAAAAATATTCATAGAAAATATCCCCTTACTTGGAGATATGTATTTATTATACTAGAGCTAAATATGCTTGCAACAGGAAGGAACAAAAATTATAAAGCACGCAAAATAACCGAAAAAAACAAAGCGCACAAAAAGGTAAAAATAACAACTAGAATACATGCATCTGAAGCAAATAAATGCAAAATAACATTAAATTATCTTATGCAATAATAATAATAATGGTTGTCAGAGGAGTTGTTAAGGAGAAATATTTGATGAAAATTCTGGAATAATTTTCTCGATTTCCTCCCTAGAAACATATGTTGTGGATACTCATTAGAAGCACCTATGAGTACCACAACATATGTTTTTTTATGGGGAAATAAGAAAATTATCCTAGAATTATCACAGAATACTCCTCCTAATGAGTTCTCTGGTTGTCAAAAGACAACAAGTATGCCTTGCAGGTGCCATTCAGGTAAGCTGGTTTTAGAACCTGATAAACTATGGAAGAAAATAGATGAGGTTGTTGCAGAGGTAAGCCTAGCTGATTTCAGCACCCAAAAAAAAATTCTCAATTCTACCTGAAAAAAAAAACAAAAAAAAAACCTTATCCCTTGACTCCATCAACATCCTAGCCTACCTTATTCTACTCTACCCTACACTAAAGTACTGTCTCCCTACCCTCCCCACCCTGCTCAACCCTTTCCCCACCCTTGACTATCCATACTATCCTACTCCACTTACCCTACCCAGATCATACCCCACCCATCTTACTCTAAAGCTTGAACAATTCTTAATCCTTAAATACCCCAGCCTACCCTACCCTACTCCATCCAACCCCAACCCTCCTCTACCTATTCACTGCACCCTATGCTACTACCCTATCAATCACACACATATACACCACACTACCTACCCCCTCCCCTTGCCCCACCCCATCAATCACAATTCATGATACCAATCCCACACAAACCTTACCCAGGTTCCTGCAAACCCACACTATCTAATGCATCTTACACTGACCCAAGCTATACCTCTCCCCACCTTATCCTCATACAATGGGACTTACATTATTATATTCAGCCCAACCCTACATGTGCACAAAGGTAGGGTTGGGCAGAGTTGGGGAAGGATAAGGCACAATGGCTGGGGGCAAGGTATGCTGTGACTGGTAGGAAGGCAATAGTATGGAGTTGGGGAGAGCCGATAGGGTGAAGTATTGTGGAGTCTGGTAAAGTAGGACAGACAGCATGTGAGCTGTGACAGACAGCATGTGAGACAACATGGTTAAGTGATCAAATAGGTTAGTAAAGGTAGATTTGAGGCTGAGTGTCAGGATAAGAAGGGAAAAGGGATTGGCAGGATTTGGCAGGTCAGAAAGGGTTAAATGCACCCGTAACCACCCTATTCTGCCAAAACTTAGCTTACTCTACTATCTTCCAAATAGTACAGTAAATGCCCTAAAATTATGAGCACCTTATTCCATACTTTTTTTTTTTTTTTTTATGCCTAAGTTTTGCTTTTTATGTAGTTGCTTCTTAAAATACTTAGTGGAATGGCAAACAGTGTAGACCCTGATCAGACTGCTCCTTCAGGAGCAGTCTGATCTGGGTCTACACTGTTTGCATATGCCTTTTTGTCAGAGACAAAATTTTATGGCATTTACCGTATTCAAACATCACTGTTATGTTCCTTGCCTCTGCAAGGCATACTAAAATGCTGTGCAAAAATATAAATAAAATTTATCTAAACTAGTGCAAGAAAGGCAAAGATCTTGCAATCAGACAGCATGTAAAAAAACCTTTATATAATAAAATTAAATTTGGATAAGCACAAAAAAAATGGTCACCGATTCCCTTTTCCACTTTTCCATTTCCCACAGATCTAAATTTCCAGTATAGCCTTGAATAGGGGCTATTACAGAAAAAGCAACCTCCCTGGGCAGGACCAGAACTTTCTGAGAAATCTTGTACACAAGATAAATTGTGATACATAATAACTATTGAATAAACAAACATAAGAACAATTGAATAATTGATTGATTGAGCTGAGGTTTTGTGGCCAACCCATTAGGGTCATGTCGAGTCGGTCAGTTTACCTGGCCATACTTTTCCTGGCAGGCTTAGTCCTTTATGCGGTTAATCAGAATTTGTGCACATTTTTTCACCAGAAAGTCGGCCTCGGTGGCTCAGTTGGATGCGCCATCCGACTGCCGACCAGGAGGTCGCCGGTTCAACCCCCGCCGAGGTCAGCAACATTCTTTCGTGGAGATTGATCATGAAATATTTTCTACGGTCATTCTCTCCCTTCTGCTGATTCAAGAAGGGCAGTTGTCAGTTTCTGGCGAAAGAATGTGCACAATACTGGTTAACCGCTTAGAGGACTAAGCCTGCCCAGTAAACGTGTGATTAGGTAAACTGACTGCGCTCGACATGACCCCATTGGGTTGACTGGGCCGTAAAACCTCAACACAAACAAATTTTCACCAGAAAAACTACCCTTCTTGAATCAGCAGAAGGGACAGAATGACCATAGAAAATATTTCTTAATCTCCACGTAGAATGTTTCCTGACCCGGCGGGATTCAAACCTGTGACTTCCTGACCATCAGTCGGACCTGCTTCCGACTGAGCCATCAAGGCCGGCAAACAGAAGAACAAACAAAAGCAATATTCTCCCCATCAAAAATTTCAAAGTTTGGGGCATAGTGAAAGCAAAAATTTTTGTTGTTCTGATTGGTATGTTTAGTTTGCTATAGAAATCAGTAATAATACATCTGATCCTTCATACTTTTTAAAAATGTTCCGTAACATTGGAGCCAAATACATTTAATAGCATACACATATTTTGCACAATTTTCAAGCTGTTTTGAAGGGATTTATGGTAAATGTCCTAAAATTTCGAACACCAAAGTTTCAAACAAATGCCATATGAAAACAGTCCAGACCCAGATCAGCAGTCTGGTCAGGGTCTTCACTGTTTGCCATTCCACTAAGCATTTTAAGAGACAAATGCATAAAAAGCAAAATGTAAGTAAAAAAGGTATGGAATATGTTCAAAATTTTAGGACATTTACCATACTAGGGAACATCCAAATAACAGTAGATTATATCCAAACCATGTTTATTTACAAGACATTTTCTGCTAAAAAATGGCAGCTTAATTTCAAGACAGAAGTACTCTCAAAACCAGCATATTTCTAGATTATAGGGTACCTGTATATGGTAAATGTTCTAAAATTTCTTACACCGAAGTCTCTGACAAAATGGCATATGTAAACAGTGCAGAGGAAGTAGTCTGATCAGGGGGCTACACTGTTTGCCATTCCACTAGATATTTCAAGAAATAATTGCCTAAAACAGTGTTTAATGGAACAGTGTTTGAATTTTAGGACCTTTACCATGAACAATTTTTCAGTTGCAGCTTAAATGGGAACATTACAAAATAAATGCATAAACATTGCTATTAAGCATCTATAAACAAAAATACCAGTAGCACAAAAAAATAAAACAAAACAAAAAAACATATAAAGTACATGAGTAATTAGCATCTAATGGAAGAAAACAAAGCAAATAAAAAAAGACAAAAAAAAAAAAAAAAAAAAAAACAACAAAAAAAACAAAAACATAAACAATAAGTCACAAAAAAAAAAAAAAATAATAATCACAGCAAGCTAGTTCTGGCCTCTACGGTTTGATATCAATCTATCACAATGTTACACTACTCGTAAAAAGTTCTAGAAGCGTCCAGGGCCCAGTTGTTCAAAGCATTGTTAGCTTAACGAGCTTGTTAGTGGTCAAAATGTTAACTGTTCTAGTAAGTACAATATCTAACTCACAGGTATTTTTGCTGAAAAAATGTGATTTGCTTAAAAGCTTCTCACATTTCTTTAGCAAATATATTAGCATATATGCCGTGTTTAATGATCAAAGTTTTAACGATACGTTAACTAACAATATTGTTAGTTTTGAACAACTGGGCCCTGGTGGCTGAGTGACTACTGGAGATGGGATGACTGTATAGCACTTCACAGAGTCTTTCATTATCACCCTTCCATTGTCTCGATGTAATTTTAATAATGTTGAAAGGGAGGTAAAACACCAAATCATCATCATCATCATCATCATCATCATCATCATCTCATAAAAAGTCTTGGTCATAATTGAACAAAATAAGTGACATCAAGCCTCGCTAAATGAGACTTAACTTATCACTTTATGGGCTAATTCAGCAGACAACAAATTGATAATATTTTTTTTCTTATTTTTCCCAGAAAATAGGCTTTGATATTATTTTTCATAGAATTTGGTTAGCAGATGATTCATATGAAAGTCAAGCCCTATTTTCTCTGAAAATAAAAAAAAAAAATGTTAGAATGTTCAGCAGATGCGACTGGCACTTTAAGGGGTTGTTGGAAGCTGCCGTTACCTCCATTCTGCAAGGTAGACCACTCTTGAAGAAAAGAATTTGGCCCCTAGTATATGAATCCCTTTTCAATTGGGCTACTCTTAAAGGAAAGCATTTGCTCCCTTCTGGGAACAAATTCCTTTTTTAAGAGTAGCCCCACTCCGACTGGAGGCTATTACAGTCAAATCTGTGTTAAGCAAGCACCCAAGGGTTGGTTAGATGAGTCGGCTGACTGAGTTTGGGTTTAACGACACGTCAACCCTTGTGGGTCATTTTGTGTCGTCTCCCAGAGAAAGGGAGAAAATAGACAGAAGAGATAGCAGAAGAGATGAAAGGGAGGGACAGGGAAGAAAGAGAAACAGGATTGAAAGTGAAGAAACAGAAGAAATAAAAACATCACCTCCCTACCCTTACCTGCTACAAGGATAGCAGGCCTTGCCCAACTATCAGCCAATATCAGCTGGACGCCCCGGGTGACAAAAGATACATGACACCTTCGCACCACCCAACCACCCACAAGTTTAACGGCCCAAGTCAATGCTATTAAGGTCATGACGAGCCGGTCAGTTTACCTAGCAACTATTTGCCTAGGTAGGCTTTACCTAGCAACTATTTGTGAAAGCAGGCTTAATCCTCTAAGTGGTTAAGAAATACTTGTGCATATTCTTTCACCAGAAACTGACAACTCTCTTCTTGAATCAGCCGAAGGGAGAGAATGATCGTAGAAAATTATTCATGATCAATCTCCACGAAAGAATGTTGCCAGATCCAGTGGGGATCAAACCTGTGACCTCCTGATCACCAGTGGGACATGCAACAGACTGAGCAACCGAGGCCAGCTAAGCACCCAAGGGACAACCAAAAAGTTTTCATTAAGACAGGTGCTTGCTTAAAACAATCAGGTAAATTTTTATGGGACCAGAAAAGCTGGCCTTTAAATACAGGTGACTGTTTAATACAGGGGGGGCCTTTAAGACAATTGTGACTGTATTTTCAGGTAAAAGTGACCTCCCTTGAACATTTATCAAATTGGGCTTAGCACTCTGAGTAAAAGTTTTTGGCAGACATTTTGAAATATTTTTCTTATTTTCCCAGAAAACAGGATTTGACTTTTCTCCACTGGAGACAATTTGCATGAAATGTCAAATCCTGTTTTATGGGAAAATAAGAAAGAGATCACCGATTTGTCATCTGCTGAATTAGCCCAGAGAGTTGTAAAGGTTAACAGATTTACAAAAACTTTAGAAAATTAAATGTAACAGAAAATGATGAAAAGTACACTGTTCACTCCGATTATGATGACTAAAAAAACAACACATGACAACAGCTGAACTCAGAATTGCAAGCAAATATCTACATGTAGCAAAATATGGAACTCTAAAATCAGCAGATTCAAACAGAAAATTTACCCGGGGGGCACATGACATTTATACAATGTCACATTAACATCTATGGAACGTCATGATGCTGGGTCATATCATTAGTGAATATGGTTTCACCAAAAAGGACCTACATTAATGCTTAGCATGTTAGATAAAAAAAATTTCAGATGACATTTTGAAATATTTTTCTTATTTTTTCCAGAAATAGGCTTTCACCTTTAATTCAGATTGTCTCCTGAGGAAACAATCTGAATGAAATGTCAAAGCTATCTTCCAAAAAAATAAGTAAAAAAAAATAATAAAAAAAAATATGTCCTCTGCTGAATTCACCCAGACTGGTAAAGGATATAAGTTTTGTGATTCCTGTTTGGTTTCATGCTTACAAAACCCCTTCTGGAAGGGGTCCCCTCTTAAAGGAGCTAATTCTTTTCATTTATAGGAGACCTCCTTTCAGAAAGGGGACAAAACAAATTTGTCAGAGTTGCCTCCCCTGAAAGTGTATCCCCTTAAAACGGCTGGGAAAAAGTATCACAAATGGACTTCACATGCCTTCACAAGAAAGCACAAATGAGTCAGCACATGTGAAAAGGGTACTTATAACAAAGGCGGCCAGCGAAGGCTCAGGCGAGCCTGCGCATAAGCGCAGTCTTGCCAGAGCCTTTGCTGTTCGCAGACATGTAGTAGAGACCTTAAGGAAGCTTCAGGCAAAAAACGTATGTCTGGAGCCAAATATGGGACTTCGCATGCCTATCTGAAGAACCACAAACTGGAATCCACAAGGTCCCTTTTTTCATGTGCTGCCTCAAATGCAGAAAATGGTTTGGGCATGTAAATTTCTGTTTGGGCATGTTCATTTCATATGTACCTAAAGACAGATATGTGATGATGCACTTAAAGCTGGTGTTTGAGACATTTGAAATCTATATACAGTCAACTCTCATTAACTCAAACTCCAGGGAACTAGAATTTATAGTCTGAGATAACATTAGTTTGAGGTAAAAGGAGTTGAAATGTAAGGAAAATACAGCAAGCTATACCAATATTGCCCTATATTTAGTTTGACTTAAGCAGAAGACTGACAACTCAAACTACTGCTTAAGTCAAACTTAATCCTTAAACTGCCAATCACAACAATTGTCGTCTGCTTTGTCATCTGCTTGTGATTTTAAAAGTCATTTTTGCAAACAGTGTGGACCCAGATCAGACTGCTCTTTAGGAGCAGTCTGATCAGGGTCCACACTGTTTGCTTGTATGCAAAAATAGGTTTGAAAAGTGTGCAAGAGTATTCAGCAGACGACATAAACAGACAACAGTTTCAGATGCAGGTTTTCTTACAAAACCTACTGCTGTATGAAATTACTTTATGATGAAAATACGTGATGACACTGAACTCATGACATGAGCCTGACAAGTAAAAAGGTACCCTATTATATCAACCAACATTGTAGACCCTGAATGGCCTGTGCACCAATCATATTTTTAGCTAAGAGGAGTATCATGACAAGCAATGCAAGGAAATGTACCATGACAGATCCACCTGCTCTTTGTTGCTCGTGGTAAATGTTCTAAAATTTCGAACATTTTATTCCATACTCTTTTGGCCTAAATTTTGCTTTTATGCTGTAAATTCTTAAAATACATAGTGGAATGACAAACAGTGTAGACCCTGATCAGACTGCTCCTGAAGGAGCAGTCTGATCTGCATCTGCACTGTTTACATATACCATTTTGTCAGTAACTTTGGTGTCCTAAATTTTAGGACATTAACCGTATTCCTTGTACTTCTCATGGAATAGCAGGAAATACTGATATTTGTTCTTTTAAAAACTAAAACAAGTGACCAGGGGATGGAGTATTTTCTCAGCCAAAGCCTCGACCTAATCTAACGCAAAATTACTAAGTCCATGATCAAGGCCAATATCAGAGCCAGCACATGCATATGCAATGTATGAAATCTTTGGCTCACTCTGTAACATCAGAGTAAATATGAGCTGAATCCATTCAAGGGTTGAGGAGATTTTATTTATTTGTATGTGTTGTGGTTTTATGGCCCAGTCAACCCATAAGGGTCATGTCGAGGATTATCAGTTTACCTAACCACACTTTTTTTTCTGAGCAGGCTTAGTCCTCTTGGCAGTTAACCACTACTTGTGCTTATTCTTTTGCCAGAAACTGACAACTGCTCTTCTTAAATCAGCAGAAGGGAGAGAATGATTGTAGAAAATACTTCATGATCAATCGCCAAGAAAGAATCCAACAGGGATCAACCCCACGACCACCTGATCATCAGTCTGATGCACATCGGACTGAGCCACTGTGAGGGCTGAGGAGATATAATCTCTTAGAAACTTTCACAAAATTTTAATTTAATCAAAGTGTTAACAGACAGATGAACAGGAAGTCGGATGAGGGAAAAAACTCTTAAAATTTAGAAGCAAAGATTTAACAAAAGTATTATCTGGTGATGTGATAAAAAGGCTGACCCAAGTAACAGGGTACCATTCTAGATGTCTCAGTTCATCTGTGAGAACCAGTCTGTATAGACGCAAGGTATCCAAATATTAACTCTGCACACTTTAGATGAATTTAGCAGTTGACAGATGAATGATATTTTTTTCTAAAACATGCTATAAAGACAAACAGTGAGATCTTAGTTTCAAACAAGAAAAGCATGAAAAGACCTCGAGGGAAGTAACCAATTTTGCAAAGTTGCAAAATGTGTTACTTCCTTTTGGTTCATTGATGAGGTTATTTAATAAATTTAGGTCTGATTATTATGTATTCTGTTTGGATTTTCAGAACATTTACCATATTTGTTCCAGATAACAGGACCTGACAATTCATGCGAAACATCATCTCAAGCCATATTGTAAGGGAAAAATAAGAAATGTATTTCAAATTGTTGTCTGCCTATATCAAATTCAGTATGCAAATATTGGCCATGCCATGACCCTGCAGAAGCACGGGATGATCTGAATCATTGTATTTCACATATGCTTAGACATGCTTTCATTTGATGTTGCCCATACTAACTACAACATAACAAAAAATCTTCGTAATTTGCACATAAAAATAAAAATTAATAAATTTTAACTTTTAGCACTCTTTAAGCAAAATGAGCAGATAACAGATGATTGACACTTTCTTATTTTTCATAGAAAATAAGGCTTGACATTTCATTCAAACTGTCTCCATCAGAGACAATTTGAATGAAATGTCAAACCTTATTTCCTACACAAAATCAAAATAAATATTCAGAATGTCATCTCCTAATATTTAAATCCAACATTTCCCCGAAAATAATCTTGACTTTTCATTCAAATTGTTTCCAATGGAGAAAATTTGAACAAAATGTCAAGCATTATTTTCTGCACAAAATTAGAAAATGGATTTAGAACGTCATTTGCTAATTTTTAAAATCCAGGGCCCAGTTGTTAAAAGCGTCGTTAGCTTAACGAGCACGTTAAGGGTCATTTCGTTAACTGTTTTAGCGGATTCAATATACAATATTCTGATATTTTTTGCACTGCAAAAGCTACTCACATTTTTTCAGCAAAAAATTTCACTCAATGTAAATCACTCAATGTAAATTTTAACGAATCGTTAACTAATGACATTGTTAGCTTTGAACAACTGGGCCCAACATGTTAAATGCTAATTTTCTCACTCAAATCCACTTTTTAAATGAAAATTTACTCATTCTTTGATTGTACTCTGAATAATAAATGTTTTAAGCAGCTTAAATGTCCACATACATGTATATTGTTGGCTGCTTATTACACTACAACCTCTTTATAACACAATTTGTTATAACACAGTTTTGGATATAACATGGTTCAAAGATGGATCCCAACAAGAGCACCGCATGCGGGTGCCAACGCTCGGCTGCAGTTTCTTTTAGAAATATATAGGGCATGTTTGATTATAAGCAACAGAACTACTGAAAGAAACCATTTTTCAACAAAAATTCTAAGTCGAAAAAGGGGCATAACTGTGCCAAAAATATTCTGAGGGTTACCTCCCCTATTGGTATGAGTTCCCCTGTTCATCATGAACAACTAGTCCGAGTAAATATCTTCAGTAATGACAGAGATATTACAAAATGTTCCAATTTTTGCACGACGACGCCGACGCCGCAGATGCAGACGACGCCAGAGCTATGACAATACCTCATCATTTTCTTCAAAAACAGCCGAGCTAAAAGTGTATAGGTTATATTGAAAAATGACCATAAATGGTCATTTTTCAATATAATCTATACATTTTTGTTGGATATAACACTGTTGTTTAACTAACACGGTTTGTGCTATGGATTCCACCAATAGTGTTATAAAGAGGTTGTGGTGTATGTTTGAATAGCTCCAGATAAATTACTTTTGTTTTCTTAACCGAAAAGCGCTGATATTTTCCTTATTTCTCCAAGAAAACTGATGTTGTGGGTATACTCATTAGAAATGCCTCACTAAGGTGCTTCTAATGAGTACCCGCAACACATGGTTTTGTGGAGAAACAGAAAAATATTATCTGGATACCCTCTCTTATCTGGAGCTATAATTCACCCTGCAAATTCAATTTATCATCTTTATAGTACACATGTACTAATTTATCAAAGTACATGTGTACTAATTTATCATCTATAGTACATGTGTACTGAAGTTCTGGAACTGTCACAATGCATTGTTACCGAAATGTAACCTCGACCCTGCTCAAAGCAAAATTAGCAGACAACAAATGTTCCAGCATTTTCTTTTTTTAAACCCAAGAGAAATGTGCTTGGCATTTCATGCAACCTCTCGTAAGGAGATGGTTCACATGAAATGTCAATTTCTAATTTCAGGTAGAAACAAAGAAAACATCAAAAACTGCTGTCTGCTATTCAAGGGACTGGACATGCTTCTTAGACTTTCCATCATTTTTCATAAGGGAGATAACTTTTTGCCAATACCTGATTGCTTTCCTATAAAGAGATCTCTTCCAAAGGAAGCAAATTCTTTCCTTTTCAAGCAGACCCCTTTTTAGAAAGCGTAACTTGTTTTGACACAGCTGTCTCCCCTGAAAGTGTATTTATTCCCCTTTTACTCTTTCACTGCCACAGGCGATAATAATAGGCTTTTGCAAACAGCATAGATCCAGACATTCAGTCTTTCAGCTTTACATCTAATTTCTTTCCAATCAATAGTTTGTTTAAAACAAAAGCAGTCGAAAAATGTATTCTGAAATTTGGCAGTGAAAGAGTTAATACAGACAAATTCTTTCCTTTTAAAGCAGACACCTTTTCAGAAGAGAGGCAGAGTTGTCTCCCCTGAAAGTGAATTCACTCCCCTTAAATACTGAAATTCAGCAGGTCGAAAGTTAAACATGTCTTACACTGTATTCCAATGTTACACAAACACACATATTTAACACATACAAATGAACATCTATCCTCCACCATTTTGTCAACAAAACTCAAAGTTTTGGAAATTATGCATACTCTCAGGTCTTTCATAGTATTTTCTCTGTTTCATTCTTGCAAAAAAAAAAAAAAAATACTTTTCTTGTAAAATAAATTCAAACTTGGTAATTTTTTATCAAATGACCATTTAATTGTGAAACACCATGCTAACCTCAGTATTTTGGGGCAGATTGAGCAAACAGTGTAAAAAAAAAAAAATTAAAAAAAAAAAAAAAAAAAAAGATGATGCAGATTGTGGTATCTGATCAAAATCTACACTGTTTGCCACTCATCCAGCAGTTTTTAGACTCATCAGCAGCAAGTAAAATGGAATTGTTCAAATTTTAAGGGAATTATGGTAAGGTGTCCCAATATTTAGGGTAAATATGGTATGATTTTTGAGCTAGATAAATAGATTCAGGTATTTAACACAATGCAAAACAAATGTAAAAGATAAGAATTTTTTTTAACTGTTGTCATGCTGAGTAAATTAAGATGCCACGCCCACTTCTAATTTCCAGCCAATCAGATTGCTTGATCCGGGTTTTTGATAGAAATTCACATATTTAATGAAAAACAGTGCAGATCCAGATCAGTTGGCTTCTTCAGAAGCCAACTGATCTGGGTCTACACTGTTTACTAAGACAGGGCATGTTGTGTTTAGCAAGAGAAGGGTTAAAGGTTTTTCTATGAAACCAGACCAGAATAATTAAAATAGTCCCCCAAAAAGACTTCATTCTGATAACTGGTCAATCAAATTAGAAACATATGCAAAGATTGATTTTAACTTAGAAAAAAAAACAACAAATTATATGCTTTGTGATAAAATTCCGTAGTTATATTGCAACTTATTTTCAGAGCAAAGTAAACAAGAGCACTGCTTATTAGATACCCCCCTACAAGGTAATGACTGTCATCCGATAAATTATTTAGGAAGACAAGAAGCAGAAACCAAAACATAATGGACAGAAGAACTGACAACATGAAAACAGTATACCCTAACAAACACAGTTTTCAGGGGGTATAAATATTTTCATAGCCACATAAGAGAAAGTTAAAAAAAGGCTTAGCTTTTTTTTTATATATATATAATTCCCATAACATCAAGTTCTGGAGACAAAATAGTATACCCAGAGGTTTGAATTTGCCAACTTAGTTGACATGACTGTGGACTGGTTTAGTAAACTATCCATGTAAGTTTTCCACAATCAATCACAAAAATGCACACAGGATATCCAATCACTACTATGAAATCCAGTGTCTCTGCATTGGTTTTGAACATGAATCCATATTTCATCCAAACAATTCAAAACACATTTTCCTCCAATCATACTATTTCATTTTCATTCATTAAAAACAAAATCATTACACAATAGTGCTGTCTGATTTCAAGTTTTGACAGTCACACACCAATTTAGCCATTTGGTTTTGTTTTTATCTCTCATAAAAAAACACACAATAACAATTACAGTTGAACTTCAATGGCTCGAACATCTTTGGGACCCTAGAAATTTGTTCGAGATATGGGTAGTTCGAGCCACTGTGGGCTAATTATGGCGACAGATCAGGAAGCAATTAGCGATAACTTAAGAAAATATTTTCGATTGTCTGTACAATAATGGTATGTTGAGTGTCCTCATTAGAAATGCCCCGATGAGGCAATTCTAATGAGTCCACATAACATACAATTTATTGACAAAATAAGAAAAAAATCCCTAAATATTTTTTTCTTGAGCTATCGTAAGAATTTCGTAGGGACTCAAAACCGAGTTCGAATTAGCCATGGTAAATGAGCCATCGTGTTCGAGCTACTGAAGTTTGACTGTAATTAAACTTTTAGTGTAGTCCGAATCCGTGACCTCCGTGTAGGTTTTGCAGGTGACATGGACTGGTTTACTATTTCATCCATCTCTGGTAGAAGAGTCAGGCCAGGAATGTTGAAAATTGATGCAGCTGAAACAAAAATCAGAAACCAGTCAATATTTCTAGGGTATCCAGAGGCTAAACAAGCTCTTCACATATCTTAAGCCTTGTCATGCTGAATAAATTGACTGACTGATTGTGTTGGGGTTTAACGACACATCAACCCTTGTGGGTCATTTTGTGTCATCTCCCAGAGAAAGGAGATAGAAGAGATATTAGAGGAGATGAAAGAGAGGGACAGGGGAGGAAAAGGAAAATGAATAAAAGTGAAGAAACAGCAGAAATAAAAACATTCTCCCTCTACCCTTACCTGCTACAAGGATAGTAGTAGGCCTCTGAATGAATTAAGATGCCATGCCCACTTTTGATTGTCAACCAATCAGATTACTTGATTCAGGTTCTTAATACAAATTCACATACTTAATGACAAACAGTGCAGATTCAGATCAGTTGGCTTCTTCAGAAGCCAACTGATCTGGATCTACACTGTTTGCAAAGGCAGGACATATCCAGGTTCAGCAGGACCAGGGTTAAAATGAGTATGTCCAGAGACACAATTAAAACTGGTAAAAATGGTTATTTTTCATATGTTTAATTCAATTTTGTTACTCAAGTGAAACAGAGTTAATTCAACAACGGGAAATTTTTGACAAACACCCAGATATAAGCTCAGACTTTTTTCGAAGTTGGATGGGAGAATTCATGCCAAAAATATTCAGGGATGACCAAGTTAGCCTTGACTTTGTTTGTGTTGAGGTTTTACGGCCCAGTCAACCCAATGGGGTCATGTCAAGCGTGGTCAGTTTACCTACCCACACATTTTCTGGGCAGGCTTAGAACTCTAAGCGGTTAACCAGTATTGTGCTCATTCTTTCGCCAGAAAAAGTTAGCCTTGAAATTCATAAACATGTATTCATAGACATTACAAATTTGGTTCCTTTCTTGAAGCTCTTATTCACAGATCCTGTGAAACATCATTGAGACAATTAGTCTTACTAAGTTAACCAAATTCAATCTGTTATTAAAAAGAACACAAACAGGAATTACTTTATATCTGTTATTAAAATATTTTTAATATACATACAGTCGACTCTAATTATCTCTAAGTCCAAGGGACTCTCTGAAATACTTTGAGATATCCATACCAACATATCAGATGTGCAGAATTGAAGAAAAAATAAATCGAACAACAACGTTTCACAAATGAAAATGTAATTTGACTCCTGAAATTAGAGATATATCTAAAATATAGTGGAAAAGAGGAAAAATTGCTCCTTAGGAGCAATTTCTCCTCTTTTCCAAAATATTTTATTACCTGATGTTAGATTTCCATGTTAAAACAGAGACCAGATTTTCACTTCGAGATAAGTGGTTATTCCAGATAAGTGAAGTCGAGATAATGAGAGTCGACTGTATAAAAAAAAAAAATTGATGGCTTCCACAGCTAAAGGCACTCATAACAACACACATCACTTGTGTGAAGTACCATTTACATTAAAATTCAGTAGGTCAAACGTCAATAACTTACCATCTGGAAGTTCATGTATTTTAGGAGGCAGATCTTTGAAATAGTCATGGCTTAATGCCGCTCTGGCTGATATCCTGTCATGAGGTCGCATCTGAAATAGCGTCCATATCACATGGTGAATATACAGTAATTTTCCTGGCCCCTAAGTTATAAAAAAAATTTTCATGCTCAACTCAGCCGAGCATGAAATTTGTCATACTAACAAACCTCAGATAACTAACAATTGCAAATTCTTTCTTGCTAAACATCAGCTGAGCATGAGATTTTCTTTGCTAATAAATATGAAAATGCCAACTATTGTTTTCATATTTATTAGCAGAGACAATTAGCAGAGAAAATTTCATGCTCAGCTGAGTTGAGCATGAAAGAAGTTTTATAACATTGGGGCCCAACATTTCAAGTACTTTATTCCATACTATTTTTTGCCTAAATTTGATTTTTTTTTTGTAGGTATTTGTTTCAAATAGTACTTAATGCAATGACAGTGAAGACCCTGATCAGACAACCATTTAGTAAAATTCTTCCTATAGTTCTACACTGACCAGGAAGACTTTAGTTCATAAAAGTACCAAACCTTCTATGTCTACAGCCAGACAATTTCCCTCGCTTCTAATGAAAGGAAATAGTCATACATAATAATATTCAAAGTCTGATTGATCACTACTTTACAACTGTCCTTCAACATTTCTTTTTCGAATGTCCAAACAATCACATATCAAGAATACATATTTTATCAGATATCCTTCATTTACCATAGAAGACGTACTTATTTGGTGATTCAAGTTTATCGAGAGAAGAAAATGAAATGATATCTGACGCTGTACAAAAATATTCAAACGAATCAGTTCAATTCAATGTGAATCAGTTGGAATATAACCATCATTGTGTTGTCAATTAACACGACTTACAAATCAGTGCAGAGATATAGAGTCTGAATAACACCTGAAAAACTTTGAGAAACCTTTTTTTCTCTCTCTTTCTTTTTTTCATCTGTGTCTTTGATAAAACTTTTGTATGTATTTTGTTAATTTCAATGATAGTAGCCTTTATTTTCTACGCTCGTTTGATTTGTGTGCTAGGAGAAGATTTCACATAAGCTATTAAATAGCTTGCTATCTGATCCTTTACATCATTAGTGTAGGTTTGTGTTGTATATTTTATATTCAATAAACTATTGTTTAAACCAAATTTCTTTCAACAACTCCTACGACAACTGTTTGCCTATTTGATTTGTCAATACCTAAATACTGACTTACAACTTAGCTGACTATTTAAAGTTGCTGGTTTTTGAGTGCTTGTCAACTTACCTGTAACAGTTGTTTGAGAAAGACACTTTTTTCAACTAAAAAGTTTCTACTGAAAAGTACTGACATTTTTTTTTTTTTTTTCTAATTTCTCTACAAAAATATATGTTATGGGTACCGATTCGAAGCACGTCAGTAAGGAGCCAGGTGCCTCTAATGAGTATCACAATATATGTTTTTGTGGACATATAAGAAAATATTTATCTATATCTTACCTAGAGCTATGGTGAATTTAAGAGAACTGCCAATATTTGACAACTTACCTGCAAGAACTGATTGGCTAAGTGTTCAGCATGAGGAATATACCCTAACTTTGGAACTAGAGAAGATACAGGCTGTTTGTTGTATTGGACAAATTTGTCTGAAATAAAGGAGAAATAAGAAAACTATTAATTGTAATAATTATTCTAAATGTAAGTTAAAACATTCAGTAGAAACACTTTGTGGGCTGGGTGGCCTAGTGGTTAGCTCACTCAACTTTCAGGCGGGATATAGTGGGTTCCAATCTCATTCGGATCGAGACAATTTTCAGACCATTAGTATCCTAGCTCATACTCAATGTGCCCTGGGTTGAGTATAAAGGGCAGCGCTTGGTGACAGACAGCATCACCAAGTGTGCATGGGTGATCCATGAAAGCAAGGCTGTACAAATACATGTACATAACAATCGCCGCTGCCTCTATGTCCTCAGGTGCCTGGTAGCATTAAAAATTCACACACAACAACAAAAACACTTAATCCAGATAAAAATTTCAATCAGGCAAAACTCAAACTGTCATTTTTCAGGATTTCCTCATAGAATTGTAGAATTTCTTCTGCCCAACTTTTTTTAACTAAAAACTTTCATAACCTCAATATAAAACACCAAAAACTTAAACCATTTACGTCAAATGGACTCTTCTACCACAACTTTTCCAATAGCAGGATGTCTGTGTAGTTTTATATTTTTACTGTTTTAAAGAAATTTCTGTGTTTAATGCAAATAGTATAGACCCTGATCAGACCATGCATTCTGCAGCATCTAATCAGGGTGTGCATTGTTTGCTAATTATCCTTTTTGGGGTTTCCAGGCTAAAATATTTTAAAGTATTTATTTTGTGGGTTTTTTTTTTATCAAACTATAATTTTTTAATTATTTTTTTTTTCTTTTTTTTTTCAGGAACAAACTTCTTCTCAACATTACAGGTTTCTTCTTTCTTTACTTACAAGCATTAAAGTAAAACAATACTTACAAGCATTAACCCTTAAACTGCCAATCACAACAATTGTCGTCTGCTTTGTCATCTGCTTGTGATTTTAAAAGTCATTTTTGCAAACCGTGTGGATCCAGATCAGACTGCTCCTCTAGGAGCAGTCTGATCAGGGTCCACACTGTTTGCCTGTATGCAAAAATAGGTTTGAAAAGTTTGCAAGAATATTCAGCAAATAACATAAGCAGACGACATTTTCAGATGCAGAATTTCTTGGCGTTTTAAGGGTCAAAATAAAACAATAAAGTTAATTTCTTACTTGATTTATATTGTGGATATTTTGTAACACCATCCCAAGTTTCCTCTGTAGGTGTCCCTAAAATCTGAATAAAAAACATGACATGAATACAAGATTTTCATGCATCATATGAGCTGCAACTTGAGAAAATATATGATGCATGATGCATAATATATATGATGCATGATGATATATGACGTGGGGAAAAAGGCCCTTATGCCATATGTGAACGGCAAAGATCCAGATGAGCATGCGCACCCGTGCAGTCTGATCTGGACATTCTTTGTTCGTTGACATATACTACAGTATCCACTACTTCTATAAGCAGACAACAAATTTCAGAAAATTTACCATAGCATTTCATCTTTATTTTAAAAAAGTGAACAAAAAAGAAAAATAGAAGATAGAAAGAAAGAAAGGAGGAAAACACTTTTTGTTTTAGGTGTACTTACCCTGAATATTTGATCTAACTGATCATAGGCATCTTTCATCCCTGGGAATGTAGCTACACCAACCAGCATCTCCGTGAATATACAACCTACGCCCCTGCAATGTCACAAGAAAACTATAGGCATGTTCCAATTAATTTTAAAGCAATGGATATATCTACAACAAAAATAACTCTAGCATGGAAAAAATGCCTCCCTATCTAATTGGCCTACTCTAAAAGGAAGAGCCTGCCTCGGTGGCTCAGTTGGATGCGCCGTCCGACTGCAGACCAGGAGGTCGCGGGTTCGACCCCCGCCGAGGTCGGCAACATTCTTTCATGGAGAGTGATCATGAAATATTTTCTACAGTCATTCTCTCCCTTCCGCTGATTCAAGAAGGGCAGTTGTCAGTTTCTGGCAAAAGAATGTGCACATTACTGGTTAACCGCTTAGAGGACTAAGCCTGCCCAGTAAACGTGTGGTTAGGTAAACTGACCGCGCTCGACATGACCCCACTGGGTTGACTGGGCCGTAAAACCTCAACACAAACAAACTCTAAAAGGAAGAAACTGTTCCTTATGGAAGCAAACTCTTTCCTTAACCCTTAAAATGCCAAGAAACCAACTGAAAATGTTGTCTGTTTATGTTGTCTGCTGAATATTCTTGCAAACTTTTCAAATCTATTTTTGCATACAAGCAAACAGTGAGGACCCAGATCAGACTGCTCCTAGAGGAGCAGTCTGATCTGGGTCCACACTGTTTGCAAAAATTACTTTAAAATCACAAGCAGATGACAAAGCAGACGACAATTGTTGTGATTGGCAGTTTAAGGTTAATGTGTAGCCCACATTTACAAATCAAAGCACTGACAGCACTGGTGGGTCAAATGTCTCTGAGTGTAGGCTGAGAAAATGATCCTGAATAGGGACTTGATTGTTTCATTTCACTCTTAACTTCCTGTAATTTAAGCAAACAGTGCAGACCCTGATCAGATGCCAAGTTCTGTGGCAATGGTCTGGGTCCACACTGTTTGCCAGTGTCCCAAATGCCCCTGTCCAGGTTTTAAAGATAACCATCAATCAACAGCACTCAGACATCACAGCAACAAGAATAGTGCAGCTATAAATAACCATTATCTGGATATCATCTAAAGTGCAGTTTGATTACATTGGTCAGTGATAATCATGTGGACAACTACCTTAAGGAAATTTTGCTGTTTGTATGCTATGGCTCAACCGTAAAAAATCGACCCAAAAATAAAAATATAAACCACAAAAGAGTCCACTTCCTATCTGCACAATTCATCTCCTTTTGAATGGCCTAAAAATCTTTCAGATGCATAAAGCTGATTTTTTTTTTTTTTTTAAGTTTTATGGCCCAATCAACATTGTAATGAAATCCAGCCCCAAGGTTATAAAAAAAATTTTGTGCTCAACTCAGCTGAGCATGAAATTCGTCCTGCTAATAAATCTAAAATTACTAAAAATGGCAAATTTTTTCCTACTAAACATAGCTGAGCATGAAAATTTCTCTGCTAATAAATATGAAAATGCCAACTATTGTTGGCATTTTCATATTTATTAGCAGAGAAAATTTCATGCTCAGCTGAGTTGAGCATGAAAATTTTTTTATAATCTCGGAGCCAGGCCAGTCAGTTAACCTACTCACAATTTTCCTGTGCATGCTTTGTCCTCTAAGCAGTTAACCAGTAGTTTGTGCACATACTGTTGCTAGTAACTGACAAATGCCATTCTTGAATCAGCAGAAGGAAGTGGGGAGAGGAGACTGACTGTAGAAATTATTTCATGATCAATCTTCACGAAAGTTAAGTGGCCGAGCTGGGATTTAAACTTGCGAGTCCTGGATCTGCAGTCAGACGCACTAGTTGTGCTGTGAAGCCTTGCCTTAACTCATTTATGCCGAGTGGAATCTTCCACCTTTACTCTTTGGGCTGGTCCAATTTCATTATAAGGAGTGTCTGGTTAGTTTTTACTATTACTAAGTTTTATAGAATTTTTTGTATTTAATGCAAACAGTGTAGACTCTGTGATCAGATGCCGCATTCTGCGGCATCTGATCTTTGTCTACACTGTTTGCCAATGTCCCTTGTATAGGACGCTAGGCTTAAATGGTTTAAATGTAGGAGGCTAGAGGATGTGTGTATGACTTCAATTTCATGTACAAGAACAGAATTTCCCCTGAATATTTGAAACCCTGAATTCCTAACCATAATTGTTCCAAAATCGAGTAAGTCCATTTAACCCTTAAAGCACCAAGAAAAACTGCATCTGAACATGTCTTCTGTTTATGTCGTCTGCTGAATATTCTTGCAAACTTTTCAAACCTATTTTTGCATACCGGCAAACAGTGTGGACCCAGATCAGACTGCTCCGAGAGGAGCAGTCTGATCTGGGTCCACACTGTTTGCAAAAATTACTTTTAAAATCACAAGCAGATGACAAAGCAGACGACAATTGTTGTGATTGGCGCTTTAAGGGTTAATTACCCTAATACATATACATCTTGTGTTTTGACAGAAAGGCAAATAGTGTAGATCCTGTTCACCCTTTTACTCAGGAGCAGTTTGATCTATGACTATGATGTCTGCTCATTTATTTACGAAAAAATGGTACTTCAATTTCAGTTACAATTGCTGAACACAGAAATTCTTGGATGTTATTAATGTTTGTTATTTTTGCAAGCATGTCACAACCAGAAAATTGGGAGTGAGCTGTATCAAGTCCAGAAAGGAAATCATAATAGACTTACCACATGTCTAGAGATGTGGAGTAATTTGTGGACCCTAGAAGGACATCAGGTGGTCTGTACCACAATGTAACCACCTCATGTGAATAAGTATGACTAGGTATAGATTTGGCACGGGCTAGACCTGTAAACAGAAGTGATAACAATGTAAACCAAAACACTCACATATTCACTCACTCACTCACTCACTCACATGTACATAGAGAGTGACAGACAGAGACAGGGAAACAGAGAGCAAAAAACAGAGGGAGAATGAAAATGGTCTCCTTAAGAGATAAACTGCAAATATTTTTTTTTCTTTTTTTTTTTCTCTCAGAAAAAAACATTTGACATTACATCCAAATGAAACAATTTGCATGAAAATTTAAGTCCTATTTTCTCTGAAAAAAAAAATATGACCAATATGCATCACGAAAACATATCTATATAATTCTGACCCCCTTAAACCCCACTTTTATATAGTAAAACTGGGGTTTACAGGGGTATACATTATTTTTCTTATTTCTGCTCAAAAACATAGATTATAGGTACTCATTAGAACCGCCTTGCCGAGGTGGTTCTAATGAGTACCCACAATGTACGAGGGATGTTCGAAATGAATTGCTTATTTCTATCTGGAGACTTCAAATTTCAAGTTAGCCCAAAAGTACTCATTTCATGCCCTCGAAGTACTCCCCGTGGCTAGAAATGCAAAGTTTCAGCCGATGTATCCACTTCTTGAAGGCGTCACGGTACGCTGATTTGGGCACAGTAATAAGGTACTGATGAATGGCAGATCCAAGTGCCTGTCGGGACTGAAATTTCCGCCCAGCAACGAATGCTTTCAATTCCGGAAACCAAAGAAATCACATGGGGCAAGGTCTGGGGAATACGGGGTGTGAGGCAAAACAGTTACTTTTTCTTTCTTCAAAAACGCCGTAAATATTGCGGAGGTATGAGCTGGGGCATTGTCATGTAGAAGACGGACATGTTTAAAACCAGTGGCAGGGCGTCGTTTCTGATAATACTTTTTCAGTTTCTTCAGTACTACATCTTTGTAGTACTTTCTGGTGATGCTTTTGCCCTTTTTCACTGGCACTTTTATTGCGACTCCTTCACCAGAGAAGAAGATTGCATACAAAGTCTTCCTTGTACTCAAAGAACGTTTGGCAATTATTGGGCGTTTGCTGTGTTTAGTGGCCCAGATCATATTGCTAACCTTTCTGACGGGCTCAAAATAATGGACCCAGGTTTCATCACCTATGACGACATTGGCAAACTGCTTTTTGTCATATTTTGGAAACATTTGAAGCAGCTTTTTGGCCACTTTAACCCGTTGCCTCTTTTGCTCGTCAGCCAACAGATGTAGCACCCATCTAGCAGAAATCTTTCTGACTTTCAAATGCTTCTTCAAAAAAAGGTGAACCATTGATAGTGATATGCCTACCTTTCGTGCAATATCACGAATTGTAAATCTAGCATCTCCTTCAATGATTTCCTTTATTTTGTAAACGATTTCTTTACGAGATGCAGATTTTGGCCTACCTGATTTCGGTGCATTTTTGATGGACTCTACACCAGACTCAAATTTCTTTTTCCACCGCCGAACTGTGTCATAAGACACACAAGAAGGTCCAAAAGCAGTAGAAATTTCTGTCCAGCTTCTTCAAAGAACAACCATGTTTTGAGCGAGCTTTGATGTAAGCCCGTATTTCATCTTTTTTGTCGACGCTTCTACCAACCATTTTTACTGCAGTGGTCAATGACTGCGTGTATTCAAATGGCAAATTTTATGTCTTACACTTAGTTTAACATGTACATTTATACACCATTGTGTAGATATTGAATAGCCCTATACAGGTATGTATTGGTTTTTATCGTGCCCCACATGGATATCGAGCTAGAGGACAATAAGCAATTCATTTCGAACATCCCTCGTATGTTCTGAGCAGAAATATGAAGAATATCAGAATTTAGATAAGTTTTCATTTATTTTTAGATAAGTTTTCATTTATTTTGTGGTAAAATTTTCAGTATATTTTAATAGGCATTTTTTCGTAATGTTAACTGCTGAATCTGTCCTGGGAATATGTGCTAAAGATTAAGCTATATAAAAAGTCCATGCATAGCTCCAGATAAGAGGGGATATCCACAAAATATCTTTCTTATTTCTCCACAAAAACATATGCTGTGGGTACTCATTAGAAGTGCATCAGCAAGGCACTTCTAATGAGTACACACAACATATATTTTCTTGGAAAAATGAGAAAAATATCAATAATTTTTTAGATGAAAAAAATGCCTATCCAGAAATATGGATCATGGCAATTTCTGGAACATAAAGAAAAACAAATAAAAAGTAAGGTCAGCATGTCTAAAAATAACAGATCAAATTGTCAATAAAACATGATATATGACCCAAATTTAGCCTGTATGTTATTTTCTGGTATTGATTTCCATAGAAAAGACCTGTACTGGCTGTGAACTTCTCACAGGTAAAGTACATCTGAGCTGCAACTTCAGAAAACATTTGTTTGGACATATGTGTCCAGGGAAGATTCAGATCAACCTGTGCATTCACACAGTCTGATCAGCATCTTTGGAGGGTGCATTCTGGACAGCCAAGGATGCAAAGTTTGCTCATATGGAGATCAAAGATTCAGATCAGATACCCAGATGTGCAGGCTGATTCGAGTCTTCGCTGGGTGCAGATGTCAGAAGGTATGTTTTCTCTTGTTGGCTCATTCGATCATGCAATCAAAAAATGGCAGTCTAGTGGAATTCAGTTTCATTGTAAACAACTGAGGAATGACACGGTCTTCTGATTAAGTTTACAAAATGCCATGAGCTTAGCATGCTAAAAGTTTATAAATCATTTGAACACATCCATGCACAACTTGGCTTTGGCTAGCAGCCAAAGCCAAGTTGTGCATGCATGCTATATATAAACCTTTTGCATGCTAAGCAAATACACAGTCTGGTCAAGAACACTGATGCTTGAATTTAGATTCTACATATCCTGAACAGCTCATATAGGAAGCATTTAGACGTAATACACTCAGTAGATTTTCCACCATTTTTGGCAAAAGAGAGAAAACTTTTCTGACTTCCTGTTTACTTTTCTGTACACCAAGAGGTAAAAGAATATTTATTGGTTGTCCATGCAAGTTGATTTTTGTATGCACATGTTCATTAAGTGACACGATATATGTGTTACTATTGAGGGGATTTAAATATTTTTCAGTCAAGTTTTAAAACATGGTCTCTGCAAACAAAGCTATATTGCACAATCGATTGCATGCCATCCCAAAATGCCCATGCTCGATACTAATGTTGCTAAATAGTGTAACTATGTACAGACGGAAAAATAATTTGCTCTCACACAATCTTACCACGCAGGATAGTCATATAGCAAGTTTGGTTAAATTCCACTTAGTGGTTTAGGAGAGAGCGTGACAGACACATGGACGCAGAAATAATGTTGCTCTCACACACCCTTACCATGCAGGGAAGTCATGCAGCAAGTTTGGTTAAATTCTGCCTGGGAGGCATGGTTTAGTTTGAAAATCAGTCGCCATCTTGTTTTCACTTTAATGCAAAAATCATCCTGTGCTTGAAATACAGACACAACAATGTCACGAAAGTTGAACGGGATTATCAAGAAAATCATACTTTATATTTGTGTTGCAGATCTTTCCTCAAAAATGCCAACTGGATGTGAAAATTGCTGTCTGATTTCCATGATTTTATCAAAATGTCCGCAAAATGTCAACTATTGTTATTGTTGTTACCAACAACGTCAGCAATGTTGCCTAGCAATTATGACGTCAAAACGTTCGAAAATAAATAATTCACTCAGTGAATTATAGATTCACTGACAAATCTCAGTAAATCGCTGCTGAAAATGTAATAAAAGGCATTTTTTTTTCTCTGGATTTTGCTTTGGATCCCAGCAATAGAGTTATAAAGAGGTTGTGGTGTACTTATTCAGCAAGCTAAAAGATAACACTATGAACCAATGTAAGGTACATACCAAAGTCCGCAAGCTTTAATTCTCCTATTTCACTAATAAGTAAATTCTGAGGCTTTAAATCCCTGCAAGAAACAAGTTCAATCATCAGTTAAAGAAAATTAGAGATGTCACAGGACAGAGTAGCTCGCCTGAATTGCGCATTGTATCTAAAATCAAAATATTCTGTGAGTCCGTGACCTTGACCTCAAGGTCATTCATGTGGTCAGGATGGTACAGCATAGAACTTCAGACCAGTATCTAACATCAAAATAAGAATAAACTACTTCCATCCTGAGGCTCAGGAGATATAGCCTTTTAAAAACTTTAACCAAAACTTTAACCAAAAACGTTGACCAACGCAAATGCCAACACAGACGCCATGGTGACTGCTACAGGCGAGGTAAAGACAATTTACAGGCCTCCTATACTTTGATTCAGAGCTGCTATTTACACAAACTATAGGTGCTGAAGCTACATTTAAGTTTCTGTCCATTAAAAGTACACTTCTTCTGGGCCCAGTTGTTCAAAGCTAATGATGTCATTAGTTAACGATTCGTTAAAATTTACATCGAGTGATACGCAAATATGCTGAAATTTTTTGCTGAAAAAATGTGAGTAGCTTTTGCAGTGCAAAAGCTACTCACATTTTTTCAGCAAAAAATATCAAAATATTGTATATTGAATCCGCTAAAACAGTTAACAAAATGACCCTTAACGAGTCTGTTAAGCTAATGACGCTTTGAACAACTGGGCCCTGGTTGTCATATTAGGCGGTCAGATAACCGCTTTCCATTCCACTTACATTGCCTCTGGTTATACATATAATTATCTGCACCCGCCGACATTGTAACCAGGGTATGAGTGACACATTATCCTATTTACAAAAGGTCGGTTATCATACCAGATATAGTTATAATCATGTGATAATGGGTTTTATAAGGGTTTTGTATGGGGAAGGCCTTGATCAAAATGCACAAATGCACTGGTTGATCAGGTCCTTTGCTTTCTGCATATGCCTCAAGGTACCATTTTGCTGACACTACTCATAACTCGTAAATTCCCAGAAACCTTAAATAGACTCTTCCATTATGCAAGATGGAAGGATCCATTATCCGCTTACAGGGGTGTGTTATGGAAACTGCCTAAATTGTTTATCTATTTGTAAATTGCTAAAAAGTGCAGATCCAGATAAGATGCTGTATGCTGTCTCAAAACAGCTAGATGAGAGGCAAACAGTTTAGACCCTGATCAGATGCCACTTCTGGTCTACACTGCATATGTCGATTATTTACTATGCAGGGTATTTATGGGTTAAAGAAAAACAAATAAAAAACTGCTGTCACTTAAAAGAATGGAGATTTACCTGTGGAGTATCCGTCTGTGATGACAGTAAGCTAAACCACGTAATAATTGATACAAAAATAACTGAAATAGAAAGCAGAGAATAAATGCATTAACTTTACTCACAGAACTGTCAATCATTCAGTCATTACATAGTATGGTTATCATGAAACTACCTGATAACAATTTTTGATTGATTGATTTCTGATTGATTGAGTTTGGGATTTAATGACACGACAACCCTTGTGGGTCATTTTAAGTCATCTCCCAGAGAAAGGGAGAAAAGAGATAGAAGAGATAGTAGAGGAGATGAAAGAGAGGGACAGGGAAGCAAGAGGAACAGGCATGAAAGTGAAGAAACAGAAAAAATTAAAACATACCCCCTCTACCCTTACCTGCTACAAGGATAGCATGCCTTGCCCAACTGTAAGCCAATCTCAGTTGGACGTCCCGGTGACGTAAGATACACAAAACCTTCGCCACACCTGACCACCCCCACCTGTGATATTGTTCTTATTTTCCAAGAAAACAAGATTTGACTTTTCATGAAAACTGTCTCCTATGGGGACAATTCACACAAAATGTCCTATTTGTTGGAAAAATATTTGAAACTTAATCTGGAAATATTTGAAATATCATTTTTTTTATCAGAATATCTGGATGCCCTTCTAAAGCGTATGAGAATGATTTGTATATTTTGGATAAATTACTGCACAAAGAGCACAAATTTAGTGCTGACAGATTATTTTACTTCTTACAAATGATTGCAGACCAATATAACCCTATTCTCAATGTGATGTTAGGAATTATTTTATCAGCCTATACTGGTGTAGTATTTCAAGATCATACATTTCTAAAAATAGAGTTGGCAACCAGAAGTTGGTGTAATGCCTTAGATGTCTAACAGCAGATATAAATTCGTATTATGTTTTATAAACTCATACCTGTGTGAAACTTAATGCTGTACAAATAGAAATGACAGCCAAACATTCAATGGGCATGCCCAAATCAACTGCAGAGATGACTGGAAACATGCAATGGCCTCGGCCTACATCCTTGACAGTTTTTAGACACATCAACAGCTAGTAAAATGGACTCGTTCACATTTTAGGAGAAGAATTTTAAGGAGTGTAGGTGTCCAAATATTTAGGGTAAATAGAGTAATAAGGCCTAAGAGAAGCGTATGTCTTATGATAATCTCTATGAAGGCGAGGGTATGTTTACAGTATTTTCAACAGTTGCTTTGGGCATGTCCATTGACTTTTGGCTGGTAAGGATAAAGGTGTTCCAATACTTAACCCTTAAAGTGCCAATCACAACAATTGTCGTCTGCTTTGTCATCTGCTTGTGATTTAAAAAAAGTCATTTTTGCAAAGAGTGTGGACCCAGATCAGACTGCTCCTCTAGGAGCAGTCTGATCAGGGTCCACACTATTTGCCTGTATGCAAAAATAGGTTTGAAAAGTTTGCAAGAATATTCAGCAGACGACATAAACAAATGACATTTTCAGATGCAGGTTTTCTTGGCAGTTTCAGGGTTAAAGTAAACACTGTATGTTTTGTTTATATATTTTTCTTACGCTCATAAAATGTAAGGGCCAGTAGTATAGGTCTAGATAAAAGTGGGTATCAGGTGAACATTTTTCTTATTTCTCCACAAAAGCATATGTTGTGGGTACTCATCAGAAGCACCTCGGTGAGGCATTTCTAATGAGTACCCACAACATATGTTTTCATGGAGAAATAAGAAAAATATTATTACTTTTTGATTGGAAAAAGCATGTAGAAGTGTGATAAAATTACAGATGAAGATATGACATACAACATGAGAAAAGGGCTTTTATTCCTTGTACTAGCAGCAAATGGCCAGATTTGCCTTAATCATTTTCTTATGTTTAATCACACAATACTTATTGACTGAGCTTACCTTAACATTATAAGTATTTAAACCACCTGGATGTTTCTCCAGATACTGGCTTAAGTCTGTATGCTGAAAATAAACAAATACCTCATTAACAACATACACAGAAATCTTTGTATCACATGGTTCATTATAGAACAATTTTGTAAATAACACAATTTGAAGTTAGACAACAAAAATGTAGTATCCAAACACAAATTGGAAAATAGAAAAATGACCATTGATGGTCCAAACCAAAGTGTATAGATTATACAGAAAAATGGCAATTTATGGTCCAAACAAAAATGTACAGATTATATAGAAAAAACAAGAGTTGTCAGAAGAAAACGCAGCTCGCCGGAAAGGGCTGATTAGATAAGAAAACAATCTTTAAATATTAAAGTTTAAATGCAGAACTTAAACATAGCAGAAATGACAGAGTATGACCTGACTTTGATGTTGGAAGAATGTCAAACTGAGGGATGGGGTATATGCCATTGAAACATCTTCCCTTAGGCTGGTGTGGATGAAATATGAAAGCTATATCTTACATACTTCAGCAGCCATGTACTCTTTTCAAAACTTAAACACGGCTATAAATGACAAAGTATGACCTGATCTTGACCTAGGCAGAAGGTCAAACTGAGGAAAGGGTGTGTACTATTGAAAGGTCTTACCCTAAGGCAGGTGTGGGCCAAATATTAAAGCAGCATTTTGAATACTTTAGCAGTTACGAACACTTTTCAAAACTTAAACGCAAAACTTAAACATGGGTTTAAATGACTAAGTATAACCTGACCTTGACCTAGGCAGAAGGTCAAACTGAGGAAAAGGTCTGAGCTATTGAAAGGTCTTACCATACTATTGGTGTGGGCCAAATATTAAAGCAGTATCTTGAATACTTCAGCAGTTACAAACACTTTTCAAAACTTAAACGCAGAACTCGAACATGGGTTCAAATGAGAGTGTGACCTGACCTTGACCTAGGCAGAAGGTCAAACTGAGGAAGAGGTGTGTGCTATTGAAAGGTCTAACCCTAAGGCTGGTGTGAGCCAAATATTAGAGCTTTATCTTGAACATTTCAGCAGTTATGTACACTTCTCAAAACTTAAACACAAAACTTAAACATGGGGGTAAAAGACAAAGTAAAACTGACCTTGACCTACATAAAGAGTCTATTCTGGGGATGGGGGGGGGGGGGGGTGTATGCTACTGAAAGGTCTTACCCT
The DNA here is from genome assembly GCA_964016985.1 of Anodontia alba. Classification (NCBI taxonomy): domain Eukaryota; kingdom Metazoa; phylum Mollusca; class Bivalvia; order Lucinida; family Lucinidae; genus Anodontia; species Anodontia alba. The sequence goes on from OZ024837.1 coordinate 7,187,253, forward strand.
AAAGTTGGAGTAGGCCAAATATGAAGGCAGTACCTTAAACAGTTAAAAACTATGCACACATTTGAAAACTTAAACATTGTGCTAACGTGGACGCCGACGCGGACTCCGACGTGGACGCCGACAGACGCCGATGCCAACGCCTGGGTGACAACATAAGCTCTCCAGGGGGCCAAATATTATAGCTTTACCTTGAACACTTCAGCAGTTATGTACACTTCTCAAAACTTAAACGCAAAACTTAAACATGGGTGTAAAAGACAAAGTAAAACTGACCTTGACCTACATAAAGAGTCTATTTTGGGAATGGGGGTGTATGCTACTGAAAGGTCTTACCCTAAAGTAGGTGTAGGCCAAATATGAAGGCAGTACCTTGAATAGTTAAAAACTATGCACACATTTGAAAACTTAAACATTGTGCTAATGTGGACGCAGACAGACGCCGACGCCAACTCCTGGGTGACAACATAAGCTCTCCAGGGACATAGTCCCGGCGAGCTAAAAATGAGCATTTATGGTCTAAACAAAATGTACAGATTATACAGAAAAATGGCCATTTATGGTCAAAAAAGTTTATAGATTATATAGAAAAAAATACCATTTATGGTCCAAACAAAAATGTAAAGGGTATACAGAAAATGTATAATTTATACAGAAAAATGACCATTTATGGTCCAAACAAAAATGCATAAGTTATATAGAATAATGACCATTTATGGTCATTTTTCTGTATTTAACATTTTTCTTTGAAATAAATATGGCTACTTAGCTTACGTACAGCTTTGTAAGATAACTTTTAACCTTTAAAATGCCAAGAAAACCGGCATCTAAAATTGTCGTCTATTTATGTCGTCTACTACATCTTCTTGCAAACTTTTCAAACATACAGTCCAACCTCCCCTAACGGTCACCTCCCACTGACGGTCACCTCTTAACAACGGTCACTTTCAATTCCCCCCGTTAGATTTCCTATAGTTTTTCACCTCTCACCAGCGGTCACCTCTTTTTTCCGGTCAACGGTCGCCATTCCTGACGAAAAACGGTCATAATTACCTCTGTAACGGCCAGTTTTTATGGTGGAGTACGGTACTTTTTTCCGTTAGCTAGCGACCTTTTACCGCGACTCGATACACCCCTCTGTGTAGTGTGTAAAGGATTACCTTGAGAAGGTCACGTACGCATTGTCTGGATAAATAAACGTGTCAATTATCGATTGTTAACTGAGTAATAATGGACAATGGATTATAAACATGCGGTCATCTTTCAGGTAAATTACTTTCAATTATTTAAAATTAATGTCTTTAATGTTTTACCGAACGGTTTTGATGATTGTTTTTTTCATCATTGCTTATGCATCGAGTTAGGAAAGTGTGAATAACATCGGTCATTGCAAGATAATGGGAGAGAAAAAAATCATTCCATAATTTTCGCTTCAGCAGTAAACATCTAAACATGAGCTCCACCAAGAAAAGAAAGTTTCTTACTCTTGATGAGCGTGTTGCAGTAATTAAACAGCTTGAGTCTGGTAAAAGCTCAAGAAAGGTGGCTGAACAATTTGGGGTCGGTCGCACACAAATTCAGGTACAGTATTTTGCCAAGGGGCGGGTGGCGGGGGCGAGGGGGTGGGGGGGGGTGGGGGAGGGGGGAAGAGGGCACTCTGGAAATTTTAGGTTATGAAATAAACGGAAAACGACATTATCAGATGGAAAGAAGATTTGGGGGGGGGGGGGGGGTGGGGAATGATGGTTTGGGAGATTTTTTTTTCTTTTTCCTGTGTGTATATCTGTCTGATACAAAAAAAGAAAGAAGAAGAAAAAAAAAAAAAAAAGACATGGTTTATTGAAGCATATATCAACCGTAAGTCTTTTTTTTTACGTGCCAGCGCCCTATGATCATCATACACTGTATCTGAGAAAATGAAAGAAGGGGGCGGGGGATAGGAGATTTTATTCTCTGTTCCTGTGTGTTTATATGTGTGTGATACATTTCTGAGGACCCTTTATAACGATGACTATGAAAGTAAAATCACTTTTTTGAATGCTCGAAAAGAGTTTTAGACCTTTGGTATTTTTTTCTTATTTCTCGACCTGATATGTTACGGGTATATGTGGCCTGTCCCTAGCATATTTTGTTGAAGCAGTAAGAAAAATAGCGTATCTAAAGTTTTAAAAAGCAGAAATGTTTTGACATTTTCGTTTTTTTTTTTACTTTCAGGACACCCTCAAAAGAAAGGCAGAGTATCTTGCGGACAGTGACAACAATGTCAATCCAGAGAGAAAGAGGCAGAAAACGACCATCAATGCTAATGAACAGCTGAACACTTTGATAATTCAGTGGTTAAATGATGCAAACACCAGGAAGATTAGTGTTTCAGGTCCACTGATTCAGCAGAGAGCACTTAAGTTTGCGGCAGACTTGGGACTCAGTGAATTTAAGGCATCTAATGGGTGGCTGGATAAATTTTTGAAACGAAATAACATCGTGTTCAAGAAAATGAGTGGCGAAAGGGGTGATGTGGACTCAAAATGTGTTAGTGACTGGAAAGATAAAATTCCGTCAGTATGTGAAGGCTATCAGCCGAGAGACATATTCAATATGGATGAAACTGGGATTTTTTTTAGAGATGGAAAGAGAACAACTTTTGTACCTTCAGGATCTGATTGTGCAGGGGGAAAACGTTCTAAAAATAGGATAACAGTTGCCCTGTGTGCTAGCATGACTGGTGAAAAGTTAAAACCTTTGGTGATTGGGAAATCTTCAAAGCCCCGTTGTTTTAATAGAATAGAGACAGCATCTCTTCCAGTGACTTACAGGAACAATAAAAAAAGCTGGATGAATAGCAAACTGTTTGAGGAATGGGTGAGGTCTATGGATAGACGAATGCGTGGACAGGGTAGAAAAGTCCTTTTATTGGTTGACAATGCTCCATCTCACCCACAGCTGAATCTGAAAAATGTAAAGATTGTTTTCTTGCCACCAAACACCACATCTGTTGCCCAGCCGATGGACCAGGGAATCATTCAGGCCGTGAAACTGAAGTTCTATCGATATCAGACTGAGCATATTCTTACACAGATGGAAAAATCTTCAAAATGTGGTTCTGATCTGTTAAAGGATGTTAATGTACTGAATGCAATCTACTGGGTGAGCCGAGCCTGGAGAGAAGTTGATGTTTCTACCATTGTGAAGTGTTTCGACAAATGTGGGTTTGATAAATTAAAAGATATTGAACAGAGTGATGATGTTGAAGAAAGTGATGAAGATGATAATATCCCATTAGCTCTGTTGGTTTGATCCAAGGAGATCTATGGAAGGAACTTAAAGGACATTGTTGCTGAAGACCACAATCTTGCAGTATGTGACACTTCAGAAATAAACTGGGATTTGCCAGCTTCAGAACTTATACAAAATCAGACTGAAAATGATGATGAAAGTGATAGTGATGATGAAAAGAACCAAAATGAAACTGAAAACATTTGTTCATTGAGTGAGGTGAATCAATACATAGACAGTCTGAAGGCGTTTGCGTGTCATAAAGGAAATGTGAAGTTTCTGAACAGTATCATGGAACTTTCTTCAATTGCTGCTGAGATGTCTGTGGAACTTTCAACTAAACAAACAAAAATCAGCGATTTTTTCCAACGGAAGCAGCAGTGATTATCTTGGATTTAAATATTCTGATGTTCTTATAATGAGAAAAATTGAAAAGTGCCTTTTATCATATGAAACAGGTGTCAGAGTGAATTCTAAAAATGTTCTGTGGATTAATTTTCCAAAGCTTTACATGAGAATTTAAAAAGATTATTTAAGTTCAAATGTGCTTATATTTTGGAGTATCATACCATTCTATTCCATTCTGGCTGGATAGCTAAGCTAAAATGTGCTTTAATATTTGGAGTATCATAGCATTTTCATTACAAAAACACGCCTATTCAAATATATTGAGAATTTTACCACCGAAAAATGAAAATTTTCAGATGAAAAATTCTGATATTTTTCTTATTTCTGCTCAGAACATAGATTGTAGGTACTCGTTAGAACCGCCTCAATCTAACGAGTACCACAATCTATGTTTTTGAGCAGAAATAAGAAAAACAAGAGGCCCACGGGCCACGATTCGCTCACCTGAGTGACATAGCCACTGCAGACTTGCAGATGTTATGCAACATTTATCCAATCCTATCATCGCAACTAATGAAAATATCATCATTTGAGCAGTTCTTAGTTTTGAAGAAGAATATATGGGCCTGACAGTCAATGGAGCATGATCATTAATAAACTATCAACCAGATTTCAACAGAAGGATCAATGTGAAATTTGGTGGAAATTGGCTAAGTGGTTTCTGAAGAATCGTGATTTAATACATGTAAACAGCACAGTGGCAGGGACATATTATAAATATAAACCAGATGATGGCCATCTTCGATTTCCAATCAGAACAATTTTAACTACTGTTGATCTACAAGTCACTTCGATACTTTCAATATAAATGTATATGGCCCACACAAATAGGGAAGCAAATTTGACCTTGGAGGTAAAAAGGTCAAATGTCAACATAAACCATCATTTGAGCAATTTTGGTAGATCTCCTGTCCCCTATAATTTGTGAAAGATTAGGACCCAGGGCTTATTTGGTTATGGAGAAGAAGATTTTTAAAGGTTTTTACCATATATTGGCATGGCAGCCATTTTGATCAATGGACCATACGCATTTTAGCAATCTTTCATTCTCCTGCCCACGGAGGCTCAGCATGAAATTTGAGCAACACTGGCCCTGAGGCTTCAGAGGAAAAGCCATTTGAAATTATCAACATTTTTTCCATACAAATGTATGGCGCCCATACAAATGCATACAGAAGCAAACTTGACCTCGCCGTAAAAAGGTTAAATGTCAATGTATGACAATTATTTTAGCAACTTTGGTAGACCGCCCGTTCCAGATGATATATGCAAAGATTCAGCCACAAGCCATCCTCGGTTTTGGAGAATAAGATTTTTAAATGTTTTTCCCATGCAAATGCATAAGGAAGCAACTTGACCTTGCCGTAAAAAGGTCAAATGTCAATGTATGACCATTATTTTAGCAACTTTGGTAGACCCCCTGTCCCCAATGATTTATGCAAATATTCAGCCCCAAAGCATCCTCTGTTCTAGAGAAGAAGATTTATAAAGGTTTTTACCATATATGGGCATGGCGCCCATCTTGGTCAATGAACCGAGACCATTTTAGCAATCTTTTGTTCCCCCTACCTAAGGAGGCTCCATATGAAATTTGAGCAAAATTGGCCCAGAGGCTCCAGAGAAGAAGTTGTTTGAAATTCTGAACATTTTTCCCATACAAATGCATAAGGAAGCAAAATTGACCTTAACGTAAAAAGGTCAAATGTTAATGTATGACCATTATTTTAGCAATTTTGGTAGCCCTCTTGTTCCCGAAGATATATGCAAAGATTCAGCCATAAGGCATGCTCAGTTTTGGAGAAGAAGATTTTTAAAGGTTTTTCCCATACAAATGCACAGGGAAGCAAACTTGACCTTGCCGTAAAAAAGTCAAACGTCAACGTACGACAATTCTTTTAGCAATGTTGGTAGACCTCCCGTCCTCGATCATTCCTGCCAAGGTTCAGCCCAAAGGCATTCTCGGTTCTGAAGGAGAAGATTTTTAAAGGTTTTTAACATATATAGGCGTGGCGGCCATCTTGGTCAACGGACCGGGACCATTTTAGCAATTTTTTGTTCCCCCACCCTAAGGAGGCTCCATATGAAATTTGAGCAAAATTGGCCAAGAGGCTCCAGAGGAGAAGTTGTTTGAAATTCTGGTCATTTTTCCCATACAAATGCATAAGGAAGCAAAATTGACCTTAACGTAAAAAGGTCAAATGTCAATGTACGACCATTATTTTAGCAATTTTGGTAGCTCTCCTGTTCCCAAGGATATATGCAAAGATTCAGCCATAAGGCATGCTCGGTTTTGGAGAAGAAGATTTTTAAAGGTTTTTCCCATACAAATGCATAGGGAAGCAAACTTGACCTTGCCGTAAAAAGGTCAAACGTCAACGTACGACAATTCTTTTAGCAATTTTGGTAGACCTCCCGTCCCCGATGATTCCTGCAAAGGTTCAGCTCCAAGGCATTCTCGGTTCTGGAGAAGAAGATTTTTAAAGGTTTTTACCATATATGGGCGTGGCGGCCATCTTGGTCAACGGACCGCGACCATTTTAGCAATTTTTTGTTCCCCCACCCTAAGGAGGCTCCATATGAAATTTGAGCAAAATTGGCTCAGCGGTTTCAGAGGAGAAGTCGTTTGAAAATGTTAACGGACGGACGCACGGACGGACGGACGCACGGACGGACGGACGGACGGACGGACGGACGGACGACGGACGAAAAGTGATCACAATAGCTCATCCTGAGCAGAGCTCAGGTGAGCTAATAATGTATACCCCTGTAAACCCCAGTTTTACTATATAAAAGTGGGGTTTATGGGGGTCAAAATTATATAGGCATGTTTTCGTGATGTATTCCATTTCATCTGGATTTTATGTGGAACCTTAGTTTCAAATTTATGGAATCTGTTTTTTGTTTTTTTTTTGTTTTTTTATTTCTTCTTTTTTCCACAAAAGCAAAGTTGGGGGATCTTATAACAAATTATCTGGATTTGGTGATTGGAATAAGATCCCAAAACATTTAACAGAGAAAAAAGAAAGATGAAACCTGGGACACTAAACATTTAATACTAACTTACATGGATTGAAAAAAAAAAAATAATAAAACTTTTTGAATATTTATTAACAACTCAACATCCTGAAACAAAGACTGAACTATACATGTACATAAATGTAGAGAAAGAAACAGTACTGGTCTATCATGGGAAGAGTAAAGGATAGTAAAAACTCTGATCAGACTGCTTCAGCTTGTATCTGATGAGAATTTTTACTGTTCTGCAAATGTAAATTTGTATTTAGTTTTCATGTTTTAGCTAAGATACATTTATTTATTGAATAAAAGTGTTTATTAACCCTGTCTTATTTATTATTTATGAATAATGTATATTCATGGTAAATGTGAAGGTTACACAAAATGCTTACATTTACAGACATATACATCATTAAAAACTTGCTTTACTGGTACTCAGTGGTCAACTACCAGCTAAAAGCCCGTGAGTTACACCCTCCCAACAACAGCCACCTCTCTACAACAGCCAATTTTGGCTGTTCCGGCTGTTGGCTGTTGTAGAGAGGTTGCACTGTACTTTCTGCATATAGGCAAACAGTGTGGACCCAGATCAGACTGCTCCTACAGGAGCAGTCTGATCTGGATTCACACTGTTTGCAAAAATGACTTTTAAAATCACAAGCAGATGACAAAGCAGACGACAACTGTTGTGATTGGCAGCATAAGGGTTAAGATCTTGTTTAACAACATATCTACCTCTGTAGGTCATTTTGTGTTGTCTCCCAGAGGAAAGGAGAAAAGAGACAGAAGAACTAGTAGAAGAGAATAAAGAAATACGAAGATGAGTAAAAAGTGAAGTACAGGGCTTTTTTAACTTTCATGGAGAGGTTGAAAAAAATAAGGAAACACCTTGCTGTGTTCAAAAGCGCATGTCACTGTATTAGGGCAATAAACTAATATTAACACTTGTCACGCTGAATAAATTAAGAGACCATGCCCATGTCTAACTGTCCGCCACTCAGATAACTTTATCCAGGTTGGGACCAGCAGTTGGTGTCTAGTTAGTTTCACAAGGCAACAGCAGAAGATATTTGCTTTAGAAAAATTCTTCATCATCATCTCACTTATGATTATAGATATGAAAAACTCTGACGGTGATTTCTTATATGTACACACTTCTTCTCTTGCGTATACTCTATATCACATGCAAAATTTGATCACGCTCAACACTTAACCAGACATTTATAATAATAAGAACTAGAAGACCATGGCTAGCAAGTCAAACCCATAAGTGCTTGACAATATACAAATGATTACTTGATTAGGCTGACATCAGGATTTATCAACCTTGAAAAGTTACATTAACCGAGGCCAAAGGCCGAGGTGAATATCACTTTTGAAGTGCAACAAAGCAGAGATAGGAGGCCAATCCCAAAACTCTGACTACAGGTTGATTTATTGAAAAAGTAAGCCACAGCGGCCTAGTCTTGTTGGATGTGACCTGGAGTGGTGGGGTGCACACACTAATGATGTCTGAGAAACAGATGGATGGATGGATGCACTAACACCAAAAAGGCAACTAAACTATCTCACACGCTCTACAAGTGGGCTCAACAAAAACAAAATACAGTCAACTCTAGTTATCTCAAAGTCCAAGGGAATCTCTGGAATACTTCAAGATATCCGTACCTCGACATATTAGATTTGCAGAATTGAGGAAAACAATAAATCAAACAACCACATTTAATAAATGAATATGTAATTTCACTCCTGAACTTAATAGATATATTGAAAATATTGTAGAAAAGAGGAGAAACTGCTCCTTAGGAGCAATTTCTCCTCTTTTCCACAATATTTTGTTACCTGTTCAGGGGTCATCCTAGAGCTTTCAGTAAGGGAGAAGTTTTGCGACAATTTCAGGATTTCAGGGAGAAGTTTTGGTCCAAATTTAGGACTTCCCTATACATTCTATATATTTTTACTTCTCCCTCAGCTCAAGACAGGGAGAAGTCAGCCAGCTAAGGGAGACTTTTTCTCCCAAATCCCCCTCTGCTGTTGTTAGATTCCTATGTCAGAACAGGGACCAGATTTTCACTTCGAGATAAGCGGTTATTCGAGATAAGCAAGGTCGAGATAACGAGAGTCAACTGTATTTGAAATAAATAAGGAAATAAGATACTTACTACATATTCAAAAACAAAAGTGAGACTCTCCTTGGTATGTATTATATCATGGAGTGTGACTATATTGGCATGTTTTAAACCCTTCAATAATGAGGCTGAAATGAAAAACAATATTATCAATGAATATTTAGATCTACTTAAAATGCTGATCATAGCTCCATATAAAATACTCATTTAAATAAAAAAGAGATCAGGGCCCAGTTGTTCAAAACTAATGATGTCATTAGTTAACGTGTCGTTTAAATTTTGATCATTAAATATGGCATATATGCTAACATTTTTGCTGAAAAAAATGTGAGTAGCTTTTGCATTTGCAAAAGCTACTCACATTTTTTAGCAAAAATACCTATGAATTAGACATTGTACTAACTAGAAAAGTTTACATTTTGACCACTAACGAGCTTGTTAAGCTAACAATGCTTTGAACAACTGGGCCCTGATGTTTCGATTATTCCCTTACAAAAATATATGTTGTGGGTACTCATTAGAAGTGCCCTGATGAGGCCCTTCTGCTGAGTATTTGTTTGTGTTGAGGTTTTACGGCCCAGTCAACCCAATGGGGTCATGTCGAGCGCGGTCAGTTTACCTAACCACACGTTTACTGGGCAGGCTTAGTCCTCTAAGCGGTTAACCAGTATTGTGCACATTCTTTCGCCAGAAACTGACAACTGCCCTTCTTGAATCAGCGGAAGGGAGAGAATGATCGTAGAAAATATTTCATGATCAATCTCCACGAAAGAATGTTACCGACCTCGGCGGGGGTTGAACCCGCGACCTCCTGGTCTCCAGTCGGACGGCGTATCCAACTGAGCCACCTGCTGAGTATCCACAATTAATGTTTTCATTATTCTTATTTCTCCATGAAAACGTATGTTGTGGGTACTCATTAGGTGTGCCTCACCAAGATGCTTCTATTTGAATTCACAACATATGTTTTAGCGAAGAAATAAGAAAAATATGTGAATTCCCCTCTTAGCTTGAGCCATGATTGATTACAATATTTTTAAGGTTAATTTAGTCAGTCTATACAACACTGGCATGCTCTACCATAATGATCCTAAAAATTCAGACACTTTGAACATCGACCAACATCATTCTATAAAATCTGAAAACTTCTAATGAGTACCGACAACATATATTTTTGTAGGGGAATAATAAAAACATCAGGGCCCAGATGTTCAAAACATAACAAAGTTGTTAGTTAACGTGTTGTTAAAATTTCTATCTTGAAATACGGCAAATATATTGATATTTTTTGCTGAAAAACTGTGAGTAGCTTTTGCATTGCATTGCAAAAGTTACTCACATTTCTGCAGCAAAAATATCAATGTATTTGAAAATGCCCTAGCTACAACAGTTAACAAGTTTGTCAATACCGAGCTCTTTAAGCTAACCATGCTTTTAACAAGTGGGCCCTGTACTTTTCATTTAAGAGTTTTTTATCTGGAGCTGTGATCAGCATTTTTAGCAGATCTTAATTTGCCCTTTTGTAAAGTGTTCAAACGGCTTGGACAGTATGTCAAATAGAGTGTACCCTGGTCAAATTGCTCCTTTGAGTGTACACTGTTTGCCTATATGCTGCTGTCCTGACATTTAAAATTTTTACTGCAAGTCCTTCAATACTGAGACTTTTGCATGTGCATGCAGAAACCAACAAGAAATCAAGAACAACTTCTGGTTTGCTGTGGGTCGACCCTTGCCTTCATTGTTCCATTCTAGAAAGTATCTGACATAGCTCTTGATAAGGCGCTTTTTTTTCAACCAAAAAAAGAATCTATATTTTTCTTATTTCTCAACAAAAACATATGTTGTGGGTACTCATTAGAAGCGTCTCAGTGAGGTGCTTCTAATGAGTACCCACAACATATGTTTCCGTCAAGAAATAAGAAAACTATTTACCAGATACCCATTCTTATCTAGACCTATGTTTCAGTACCACTCAATTATAAAGACTTGTAAAACAAAGCATGGGAAGAACTCTGCCAAGACTGCACAATGTTATCTTTATTTTTCTTTTTTTTTTTAATTTATAATATTATTTGTTTGTTTGTTTATATTTATTCATTTAACTGCTCACCTTTTTATCATTTTTGGCACATCCATTATTTATTAACAATTAGCTTTCTGTTGGTGAAATCAGCAATGAACAGCTGAAAACAGGGTTTGATATTTCAATCAAATCATCTTTAAATCAAGGCAATTTGTTTGAGAGAAACAGACAGATAGACAGACACACAGAGGGACAGAGACAGACAGCCCTCATTCCATTCACTATGTTGACAGACAGTATGTTCATTAACCCTTCAAATGCCAAGAAAACCTGCATCTGAAAATGTCGTCTAATTATGTCATCTGCTGAATATCCTTGCAAACTTTTCAAACCTATTTTTGCATACAGGCAAACAGTGTGGACCCAGATCAGATGCTCCTAAAGGAGCAGTCTGATGTGGGTTCTCACTGTTTGCAAAAATGACTTTTAAAATCACAAGCAGATGACAAAGCAGACGAGAATTGTTGTGATTGGCGCTTTAAGGGTTAATGACTTACCTTCCCTAATAGCAGTAAAAGGTACACCCTCCTCGGGCTGTATACGGATTTCTTTAAGAGCCACTATCTGGTCGGTTAAACTGTAAACGGAACAAAACATGATTCTAATTAGCCCTTCTCTTGCTGAACACGACATGCCTTGTCTTAGCAAACAGTGTAGATCCAGATCAGTTGGCTTCTGATCTGGATCTGCACTGTTTGTCATTAAATATGTGAATTTCTATAAAAAATCTGGATCATCAAGTAATCTGAGTGGCTGGAAATTAGAAGTGGGCGTGGCATCTTAATATATTCAACATGACAAGGGCTAAGCTGCATTATAGCACAAGGCCCAGTTCAGCCTGCACATCTGTGCAATCTGATTAGGGCCTTGCTTAACCCTTGCCCTGCTGAATAAATTAAGATGCCATGCCCACTTCAAATTTTCAGCCAATCAGATTACTTGATCCAGATTGTTGATATAAATTCACATACAAAATGGCAAACAGTGCAGATCCAGATCAGGTGGCTTCTTCAGAAGCCACCTGATCTGGATCTACACTGTTTGCAAAGGCAGGGTATATCCTGGTTCAGCAGGACAAGGGTTAATCTTTTAATAATTCATTGAATATCAAAGACTCTACCCTTATTTCTACTCAAAGGAAATGCACCAATATGATAAAAATGGGTCAATGTTGTTCATGTCTTAAGTTACACAGTGACAAAGGAGAAATCCTTTTTATGCCAAAGCAAGGATGTATATATTTAGCTGTATTTAACCCATTGTAGACTGAATTAACTCCTCCACACTATATACTGGAAGATTCAAATTTCAATTTAAGGTATGTCAGGCTATGCCATGTAGATATTCCTAGAATAAAAATGGTTGAACTATTTTCAAACAGTGGAGACCCTGATCAGATGCTGCATTCTGCAGCATCTGATCTGGAGTCTGCACTGTTTGCCAAGTACCCTTTTAGGGGTTTCCAGGCTACAATGGGTTAAATATGTGTTCAAAAAATACTTGATAATATTTTCATAGCTCCAGATAAGAGGCGTTATCCTTTAAATATTTTTTTCTATTTTCTCCATGAAAACCTACGTTTTGTGTACTCATTAGCAGTGACTTACCAAGGCGCTTCTAATAAGTACCAACAACATAGGTTTTCATGGGGAAATAAAAATACCAATACTTTTTAGCTGAAAATAAAGTGCCTTAGCTATATGTTTTCTAATGTTGGTATGTTTATTTTGCCACTGATAAAATTACACATAGCTCTTGTAGAAAAAAAAAATCTTTTCTGTCATTTTTTCTTCCGATATTTGCCTTTTCTGTGGCTTGCCATGGGCTGGCCCTTCTCTTCTTTGTTGCATACTGGATGCGTCTAATGAATACCCTCAATATATGCTTTTGTTGAGAAAACCAGGTTGTGGGTATTCATTAGATGCACCTCACACAGATGCTTCTAATGAATACCCACAACATATGCTTTTGTTGAGAAAACCATGTTGTGGGTACTCATTAGAAGCACTTCATAGAGGTGCTTCTAATGAGTACCCACAACATATGCTTTTGTTGAGAAAATCATGTTATGAGTATTCATTAGAAGCACCTTACAGAGTACGAACAACACACATTTTGGTCAAGAAATAAGAAAAATATTAAGATCTTTTGTTTAAAAAAATATATGATATCTGGAGCTAAAACAATTATAGAATTCGTTGGTAAAATGAGAGGGTTCTGATTGGTCTGTCTGGCTGCACAGGCTGATCTGGACCATCACTATCTGCCATGCATGTTATTGTATGACATGATTCTTGCCAGATTTAACTTAACCCTAGGCCTGCTGAACAAGGATATACCCTGCCTTTGTAAACAATGTCGATCCAGATCAGTTGGCTTCTGAAGAAGCCAACTGATCTGGCTCTTCACTGTTTGCTATTAAGTATGTGATTTATATCAACAATCTTGATCAAGTAATCTGATTGGCTGAAAATTCAAAGTGGGCATGGCATCTTAATTTATTCAGCATGACAAGGGTTAAAATGGTTAAACTTACACTTTCATTACTTTTTTCTTCAAACTGTCAGACAAATATTTAATCAATAAATCTTCTAATACAAAGAACAGTACAATTTCATTCAGCTGCAGCATTTTGAGTTTTTGAAACCAATATCACACGGAAGTTGCCTGACTTTTATCACTTAGCATGCTGGTAAAAAAATTCAGCACACAACACTTTGAAATATCTTTCTTAATTTTCCCAGAAAGGGGACAATTTGAACAAAATATTATACCTTATTTCCTGGGACATTAAATGTCAAAACTATGTTTGTTTGTTTTTTTGTTTGTTTGTTTTTTTTGTTTGTTTTGGGTTGTGTTTTTTTTTTTTGTTCTAGTTGTTTTTTTAGAAAAAAGAAAAAAAAAAAAATATATCAATTTGCTGTCTGCAGAATTAGCCAAGACGGTGTTAAAGGTTAAACTAATTACTGCAAATTTCAAAACCACATCTGACAATCAACACTTTTGATTGCTGGATTTTTCAGTGTTTTGTTCCCCTCTATCTCAAGCAATTTGAATGGTATCAAGAAAAGACATTGTACTGCTATAACTGCCTTCATGGTGGTACTAATTCTTAGCCCTTTCACCCTCAAGTTTCATACATGGACTCTTCCATCTCTGAATTTGGAAAAATCCATGGTTGCAAATAGAGGTTTCAGTCAAAATTCAGTAATAGAATGGCAAACAGTGTAGATCCTGATGAGATGGCTTGTTACAAGCCATCTCATCAGGATATGCACTGTTTGAAAAGGTATCTGTATCAGTTTGTATGGATGAAAGGGTTAAAGTGATTCTTACTGACAGAAATTGTCTGCCCTTTGAATTACCGTATTTGGCCTAATTACTGCACTGTGCATTTAGGTTTTTTAAAAATCCCTTAAAAATTTGTAGTAAAATATCCACCTATTAAGGGCACACTTTAAAGAAAGATCAGCAGAGGATTTCATGCTTATGTGATATTTTTTATGTTTTCTTTATAAAAGCATCCATTGTTGGTACTCATATGAATTGCTTCGGCATCTGACCAGGGTCTTCATTGTTTGCAAACAGTTTAGCAATTTTTCTCTAAGAATATCTAAATAAATTATATAATCTGACATAGCTGAAATTGAATTTTGAACTGTTCCGGTGGTTGGGTGGTGGTTGGGGCCTGGACTGGGGGGATGGTGGGGTGGGGGGAGGTGGGGGGGGGGGGGGGAGGGTGTCTTCAGTCTAAAATGGGTTAAAATCCTCACACCAAATGAGAAAGTCAAATACAGAATCTGCTAGCTTGGCTAATGTCTCAAATTGCAAAAAAGTATTAGAATGAAGGATGAACTGTTGCCTACTTACCATGTTATGGGCAAATTCAGCAGACGACAAATTGATGATATTTTTCTTATTTTTCCCAGAAAATAGGCTTTGACATTTCATGCCAATTGTCTCCTAGGGAGACAATTGGCATGAAATGTCAAAGCCTATTTTCTGGGAAAACTGAGAAAAATACGTCTAAATGTTGCCTGCTGAATTTTTTTCCCAGCATGCAAAGTGTTAATGAAAAAGTCTAGACAGGATGTTTTTGTGGTTTTCTCCCCTATCAATGTGTTCTGACTTATGAATTGTCAGTATTAAAGAAATGAATCCCATAATTATTATGCATTTATTACCATCTATAACAAAATCATTAACCCTTGTCATGCTGCATAAATTGAGATACCATGCCCACTTCTAATTTTTAGCCAATCAAATTACTTGATCCAGGTTGTTGATACAAATTCAAATATTCAATGGCAAACCATGCAGATCCAGATCAGTTGGCTTCTTTAGAAGCCAACTGATCTCGATCTACTCTGAATGCAAGGGTAGAGCATATCGGGTTTAGCAGGACAAGTGTTAACATTAGTTCAGAACTATAGATAAGAATTATTTTCAATGTTTTTTTTTTTTTTTTTTTTTTTTGTTTGTTTGCTTTTTGTTTTTTTGTGTGTTTTTTTTCAATGTTTTTTTTTTTTTTTTTGTTTTTTGTCTTATGTGTACAGATCCAGTACAACTTAGGTAAAGACACAATTTTGACCTGGGGGGTGGGGGGTGAGGGGGTTGGGGGAATCTACCATATCCAGTTCGTGTAATACTCACCAACTAATGCCCTTGTAAACAGTAGCATAAGAACCTTCCCCTAGCTGCTCCAGTTTAGTATATGACTCGGCTTTACCAAATGGACTGTTGCCCTGTAAACGATAAAATAAAAAGTTCAATGCA
This sequence comes from Anodontia alba, assembly GCA_964016985.1. NCBI lineage: Eukaryota > Metazoa > Mollusca > Bivalvia > Lucinida > Lucinidae > Anodontia > Anodontia alba. Next base: position 7,202,934 of record OZ024837.1, read on the forward strand.
CACTAAGCATGCTGGGTAAAAAATTCAGAATACAACATTTCGAAATATTTTTCTTATTTTTCCTTAGGAGACAATTTGCATGAAATGTCAAATCCAGTTTTCTGAGAATAATAAAAAAAGATACAGGCACAGACTTCTTTGGACAATGCCCCTCTGAATTCGAAGCCAAATCCAGTTTTGAAATTCTTTGTGTAACTGGCAGCAAAAAGTAACCTTGGCAGAACATCGTCAGAAAAAAAAAACATACCAGTACCAAGTAAGAGCTGTCACAGGACAACATATCTTTCCTGAACTGCACTTTGCCTCTAAACATTTTAACCAAAATCTTTAATATAACAGGCAAGAAAATATGATATATTTCACGATTTGTTTCATTACTTTTGCACAAGATAGCACGGATACCCATTAAAAATTGCCTTGAGGAGTTTTACACTTGATCATATATTTTAATACCGGACATTAAACCTGCTCCTGCTGGTTCTGGATATACCCTGCCTTTGCAAACAGTGTAGAGTCAGATCAGTTGGCTTCTTCAGAAGCCAACTGATCTGGATCTGCGCTGTTTGTCATTCAGTATGTGAATTTGTATCAATAATCTGGATCAAGTAATCTGATTGGCTGACAAAAAAAATTAGGTGTGGTATCTAACAATTTACTCAGCATGAGTCTTGACAAAGGTTAATCCTTAAGGTGCTAAGCAGAATTGTAGCAGATATTCTATTTTTTATTGCTTTCTTCTGAGAAAATAAGACTTGGCCTTTCAGGTTATTTTCCCTGAAAATTACAAAAAAAAAAAAAAAAAAAAAAAAGAAAAGAAAAGAAAATCATCTGCAGCAGTGGAGATAAGCACTTTAAGGCTAAAACTATTCCTCTGTTTTTCTCTGAAAATAGTGGTTGGCATTTCATTCAAAACTTCTCTTTTGTAGAATATAATCAACTGTAAAGCCCTGTTTTCTAGAAAAATTAGAAATCGTCATTCATTTGTTGTGTGCCAACTTCTGTAACCCTTAGCATGCAGGATAAAATATTCAGCCGATGACATTTTGAAATATTTTTCTTACTTTTCTCAGAAAAAAGGTGTGACATTTCATGCAAACTGTTTTCTAAGGAGACAACTCACATGAATTTTTTCCCTATTTTTTTTTTTTTTTTTTGGTTTTATGGCCCAGTCAACCAATTATGGCCATGCTGAGTCTGTCAGAATACTGAATCACACTAGCCAGGCTTAGTCCACTAAGTGGTGAACCAGTACTTGTGCACATTCTTTTGCCAGAAAACACTTTGATTGAAATGTCAGACCCTACTTTCTAAGAAAAAATTAATCATTTTGTCATCCTCTGAGTTTGCTTGAAGAGTGTTCATGGCTAAGAATGTACTTAACACTGCATTCTAACTTACCGCATAACTGGAAGCTCTTTTGTTTGCGAAAGCTGAGAGGTATTTGTGACCTTCCGATCTGGGCCGACTAGTGTTTCTACCCGTACTGCCATACTGGGCATCATCTAACATATCACCAGCGGAGTGGTGCCTCTTTACTGTGGTGTGGGTGTTAGCTGAAATAATATCATAAAATATAAATATAAGAATACAACACAACCTCTTTATAGCACTATTGTTGGGGTCCATATCATAACCCGTGTTAGTTAAACAACCGTGTTATATCCGAACAAAAATGTATAGATTATATTGAAAAATGACCATTTATGGTCATTTTTCAATATAATCTGTACATTTTTGGGATCCATCTTTGAACCGTGTTATATCCAAAACCGTGTTATAACGAACCGTGTTATAAAGGGGTTGTAGTGTATAAGAGTAAACATAAATTTATAAATACTTAGAGATTATATTGATGAAAAAATAACCTCTCATATTTTGGATATTACTCCATCAAACACAGTTCACTTATTTACTTCATGGATGGTTACCTCCCAACAACAGCCAACTTACAAAAGCCACTTTTCTGATTGATTGATTGATTGTGGGTGGGTTGGGGTGGGGGGGGTTAACATCACATCAACCCTTGTAGGTCAATTTGTGGCATCTTCCAGAGAAAGGGAGAAAAGAGATGGTAGAGATGAAAGAGAGGGACTGGGAAGAAAGAGGAACAGGACTGAAAGTGAAGAAACAGAAGAAATTAAAAACATTCCCCCTCCTCTGATTACCCTAAGTTCTGTTTTCCTATATTTTTATCCTCTCTACAACAGCCAGTTTTGTAAGTTCCCAAAGGGGGCTGTTGCAGAGAGATTGTACTGTATTATGTTTTGAGATCTTGGGAATGAGGGATTTCAAAATAAGAATTGCATTGTTTGCTTAGGCATGTCTGTCCAAATATTTAAAGTAAATATGGTTCTTCCTATGTCTCAGCAGAAAAATTAAATAATTTCTTTTTTCCGTGAAAAGCAAAATAAATAAATCAAAGGACTGATAGTCCTAAGAGTCTGCTAGCTTGTAAAGTACTAATGGAGTGCTGTGTATCTTCTATGCAATTTTACACAATACATGCAAAGAAGATAGACGACATTCCAATGCTACCAATACTATACGATAAGATGGAGCTCTATGGAATATATCAAGCATCTGGGCATTGCACTTCCTGAATAGAAGACTTTCTTTAAAAACTCTTAAATTCTGCTGGTAAGTGCATGTCCTTGACAAATCTGACCTCAAGGCCAAGTCTTGGAGAAATTTCAAACTACACTGAAAGATGATTCTGCATGCAAAATTTCTAGCTAGGACGGACAAATACGGATGGACTCACTAATATACACTTAAATGCAGCTATGGTGACTATGTCTTGCTCAGCGCAAGCGGGCTTGACAAAAAGGAAGATATTTGTTCAAGTTATTTTTCTTCAAACTATTAGCACATTGTTGACAGATCCATTCCTTATCCTCCACACTTTTATGTCCTAATGTACAGAGTCTTTTCATCTCGGGCTTTAGACCCTGAATATCAAATTTAACATCAGAATGTCTGAAAAATGTTTGACAACAACTTGTACATATGTACTGGGGACCACAAGACACCAACTTGTGAAACTGTGTGACTATAGCACTTTCTTTGTTTTTAAATTTCTTACTGCTCAAACCATCTTTTGATGTGTCACTTAACTTAAGTTTCTTATTCAGGGAGGTTTGCAATTCTTCACATATAAGGGGTGAATCAAGTAATGCGGAACCGTGTTCATTTAAGCTGTCAGCAAGCTGGGAGGAAGCATAAGGCTGTGATGGACACAACTCAAATGAAATACATTCTTGTAAAGGAGGATAGGTAGTTATGTCACAAATTTGAAACCCAGCTCATTGGTATCATTTTATGGTCTCCCTGCAAACATGAGATATACAGAGCGAATGCAAATCAAACTGACTCACCGCTGTTGTAGTAAAGGAATTATCAAAACTAAACAATCTACGCAAATGTAAGGAAAATGCCAGTTATATTTGTTTTCTTTAACAAAATGTTTTTGCCATTAACATTTGGCATTCCATCTAAGGTCTTGCATGTGACTCAAAAAGGTAGAAACAGTCACCTTGTTCCAATAATGCAATAGAAAAGCCGTTGCAAATGAAGACTGCATATGGGTTGAATGAGAAAGTCATAGCGAGTCCTGTCTCTAAATCAAGGAAAGGATACTCCACTAAGGATAAGATATTTAAATTTCCTGAAAACGTTTTTTTTTTTTTTTTTTTTTTTTTCACTTTCCAGGGATAATGCTGGTTGTCAAGTGAAAAATAAGATGGCAAATCACATGGCTCTAAATAGTCATGATATGTCTTGGCATTCTTTTTTGCATACTTGTATAATTTATCTCCTGCAAACAGAATTTCATTCATGTTGTTGACATTCAACTTGTTGGTACAGATCCTTTTCTGTACAGCTTTCACCAATAATACTAAACAACATGGTAGGCATTGACGCCCTCTTGAATCAGGACTAAATATCCCATCTCTTTGATGGATACTTCCTTGCAATAATACAGATGCATTTTCTTGTAGCGACACCGCCTCGTGGCTGCGAAGAAGCAGCCGCGAAGAAGCAGCCACGACGGTGGAGTCAAATGATAACACGTATGGAATAGAACAGAATTGTGTGTAACGGACCCTTGCCGTGGCCTGAAAAGTCGCAATGATTAAAGCGAATAACACCGAGTGTTTCGACTGAGACATGTGATGTCAGTCAGCCAATGAAAGTGCTCAGCGATACGTATCGTGTCTGGTTTCCGACCTTCTGGGTGTTGCGACAACTGTGTGTGTTGTCGTATGACAACCAGCTTGTTTACTAGAATCTACCGGCTGTCGAACAGTTTATTTTTCGCGAGGCTACAGACATGAAAGCTTCTTTTACCTGCATTTTTGAAATTCATGGTGTGTCGCACGCGAAAAACAACAACAGATACTTGTTCAGTTCTTCAGCAAAATTCCTGATGCCGTAAAGTGCATTTCATGTAGGCAACCGGTAGCACAGGAGCTTGACGTTTGCTAATTTCTACTTATAGGGCCTGTCCCTACGATTATGAAATAATCGAAGGTTCGAAGGACAGGCCCTATAAGTAGAAATTATCCAATGTCAAGCTCCTGTGACCGGTAGTGTAGCGTACCTTGGTACCTATTCCCGGCGTGCACTGATTATCGGGTATTCAGAAATCACGACCCACAGACCACGGCCCCCGCCCATCGGGGCCAGCGAAGTAGTTGGGCTGCCTATAGTCTCCAGGGCAGAGTTGCCTTAGGCAGGGCCTGTTCATCATGTGATCGGGTTGGGTAAAAGTCCCACAAATCTGGAGGCAGTATCTTTAAATGGATACATTGTTGCATTTTTTTTCTTTTCTTTTTATTCGCTAGAATCATCATACAGCAAATACAATGTATAAATAGACTCTAAGGCTGGCTAATCTTGTCGATTATCACTCCTGTCATTGTGATCGATTATTTATCACAAAAGATTTGGTCAATTTACTTGTCTGTCTGAGCAGGACTCTTCCCATGTTATACTTTACTGTATTTGGTCAAATAGGCCTGAGCAAACAGTGTAGACCCAGATGGGATGCCGCAAAATGTGGCGTCTCATTGATTATAAGACATCTGTAATGATAATCATTTTTGTGGAATTTATAGATCAGTTAATCAATTATCTGATTAATTTTGTCAGCCTAAACAGTCTGTGTGAATAAAAGTAATATACTCCATGTATTTTCGCGTTAAATTCAATATTGCATTAAACTGATTTCTCAATGAAAATAAACGGCAGCGCCACCTACCTGCTGGATGTTTTAAATACAAAGTCACGCTTTAGAGGGCAAGGTTTGTTTTCAGAAATACACTGTTGTTTTGTGATTTCCGCTTAGAAAAGAAATATATTGACCGTGGTGATAACAGTCCTTAATGACATTTACACCTATATCTATTAAATCAATTTTTACAGCTAAGACTAACTTATTTTTTCTATGAAAATATCAAATCTAAGGTACCGTATTAATCCGCCTATAAGACGGGGATTTTTCCAAAAAAAAAAAAAAAAAAAAAAAGCCCCCAAAAATCCAGACCCATCTTATAATCAAGATCTTTGGCCATATCGGTATTTTCGGCAAAGTCCGGTGGTGCCACGTGGTCACGAAAAATGCCGATCTTCGAAACCGGTAGAAGGATATAATGTTTACCTTCGTCCCTTGACAGAAATAGCAGCAAGGTAATTTTGTAGGTGAAGTACCGAATTTTTCTGTGTATTACTCGCACCCGTGTATAACACGCACTGAATATTTGCTAAATAGTTTTGAAATAAAAAAAAAGAGATGTTCTATGTAAAACAGGAAGAATTTATCTGTGCGTTATTTACTAAGTTACCAGATACTAAGTGTCAAATTTCACTAGGATTGAGTTGAAAATGGCCGAACTCGGAAGGTTTAGAGTAGAAACAGGCCGAATTTACGATAATGCTAACTGAATTTTCGTTGTGCAGCTCTGTTACCATGGGCCTCAGGCAACTTGATGTAGTGTAGGCAGTTCTTTGCTTCCCCACTGCAGACGCTATGATAATAAAAATGTAGTTATTTCTTTTGTGTTCTCATAATTAACACCTTCTTTGTGTCACTTTCTTAACTGAGACGTGAAATTATCAACTCAGTGCCTCAGGGCAATGCAAACAACAACTAAAGTCGACTAGTTGTCATTCTGACTGCCAAATTAACCAATTAAGTGCACAGATGTATGCTGGTAGTTTGATTTTCTTTATCATAAACATTGTTTATTTCAAACAATTTTTTTGGTAAGTTGGAAGAAAAGTTTAAATAAAAAAAAAAAAAAAAAAAGAAAAAAGATAAACATATGCCCAGTCAGCATTCTACGTAAATCTATATCGGGCCGTCATCGGCCCGTCAGGGTAGCTGACGGGCCGATGACGGCCCGATGTAGATTTACGTAGAATGCTAGCTGGGTGGTAAGAAAATAAAAGATAAAATGCAAATGACCGATCTACCTACCTCAAAAGCCCAGTTGGTTTTGTTTATTATCAATAATTTTAATAATTGCATAAACTTAAATACTTTTTTATTTTTTCAATGTATGATCGTTCATGCCAATATTTATGTTCTACCAAATTTATTTCCTATTTTGAACTACAATAAATCAGTTGTGCAGGCTGATTTATTCAAGTTACGGTTGAGTCTTGTCAAAGTCCGGTAATCAATACAGATTCATATGCATATGCCTGTTTGAGTAGTTTCCCTTTGAAGAGATCACATGATCAGCAAAATAAAAAAGCGTAAACAAAAAAAGCATGGACATAGAAAGGATATCAAATTACTACAAATCAGATCGAGTTGCTTGTTTTGAGCTGCCAGAACCCTGGTATGGGCGAGATAGGTATGAAAAATCATGAATATCTTATAGCAATCATTCTATTTCGCATTTTTAACGGGCGATCGTAAATGTCATGAGTTTTCGCGACCGATTATCTTGGTGATTTCTGTCCCGATTTTGGTGTTCCTATAAATAATACACATCGGATTTTTATAAACGTTTTCTGGGTAAATAAGGTGCGTGTTATACACAGTTAAATACAGTATGCATGCTTGTAGGTGGTGTTGGGAGTTTTTTTTTAATTCCTGCTCTGTGATAAATTCACTTACAAATCTGACCAATCATCGCCGATGTCTTCATGTACTTTAGGAATTTCTTGAGTGGCAGGGAATGTCTCCGACAGGCGACTTTTTTAACCCATCTTATAATTAATTAAAAGCAAAATCCTGCCTGAGAAGGGCCCAAAAACAGCCCCCGTCTTATAAACAAATCATCTTATAGGCGGATTAAAACGGTATCCGTACTGTATTTTGAAAATGGCCAAAATTTGCAAAAATCACATTACAATTACATGATGATTTTCTGTCAAAAATTTAATTAACGCGAAGTTACATGGCTTTTGGTTCAAAATGGCGGCAACATGGTTGGCTTGTTTACACAAATGCTTTCACAAATCAAATCCAAAGAACTGCATTATTTGTACATAAAATAAATGCTCAGATAATAATTTAGATGACTTCAGAATTATTTTCAGCATTTGTCTCTGTAAGTAGTTATGATGAAACGTTTTACCATTAGTAACGTGAAAATACATGAAACCGGGCTAAATAATAACAGCAAAAAATTCTAAGATGTGAATTATATGGGACTAGACTTAAAAAATACAGTAATTATTATACTGTACACATATGTATAGTAAAAACTTAGCAAACTAGATCACAAATCTTGATTTTGATCATGGTTCTGTTGGACATCCCAGTAGGGCTAGCTGTTGAAAGAACTTATAAGCATTAAAAGCTCTACATAGCTTATGTTGTCTATTTCTTAAATTCTTATATGCAACCTTTTATTTAAGGCTCTTTATCTTTATTTATAATGACTGAAATATTTTTTACCCACACTCCTCAATTATCTGGACAATTTTTATTAGCTGCAAAAATACCAAGAACATTTTGAATCCTCAAAGTCATAGAGACATGCCCATGCTCCAACTCTGCACACACATAAGCATATAGGTGTAGGCAAGTGAATTTTGTTGTCTGAACACTAAAGCTGGCACAATTGATCAGATACAGTCATTTGGCTAGAACCAGGTAAAGTTATGCTTCATAACAATTTCCAAATAAGTGGCTGATCAAAATTTGGACTTTATTGGCTGATACAGAGTACTAGCCTTCCTTGAAATATCACACCAAAGACTTTGTCCTTCGCCTTAGGTTATCTGCCCTTGTGATGAATGTGAAGTTCTCCACTGATTTGGCTAGTTCCAAATAGTTTCGCTAGTTCCGAATAATAAATGAGGGATCTGTAAAAATCCCTCACATAATGCAACAGCCTCTATATATTATTTTATCAACTTGGCTAATGTGTTACGGAGAAAATTAATTCAATATAAGACATTTGTCGCAAAGCGACATGTTCACAAAGACCTTAAAACAGATCCTTTAAGCAAAAATCGTATAATTCATGGCATAACAATTTTTTGGCATGTACACCCTCCTTACTGCAAAATTTAGCTCCTATTTTCTGGATTTAATAATCTTTCCGATATAAATATATTTCAATGAGGTTTAAGAAGTTGAAAGGAGTATGTGCATAAGGTCCTATTTTCCCCCTTCTGAAGTCCGAAAATAAAATATGCTTGCAGTAAAATTATGCGTTAATTAATCCAATTGTAGCTTGTGTTTAGCACTGTGTGATGCCACTACAAAGTCTCCCTGCACTTTGTCAAAGTACAGATAATATATAAGCAACGATATGAAAAACCTGTCTTCGAGGTTTTCGACCAAATAAGACTCAGACCTGCTTACTCAGCCGTAGACTGGCTAACTCGGCCATTGTGCCAGATTAGCTAGTCTTGAAAGTTTTGATAGGTTGTTTACTGTCTAGACAGCGAACAACAACGGTGCTGATCAGACTGCGCATAGCAAAAACCACGTGTCTTTGTTGTTCGCATATGGCATAAGATTTTTATCCCATGAAGAGGCTCATATATCGCTTCAATAGTCTGTCACATGTCTGAGATTCTTGTACATACACTACATCAATATCTACACTCCTTTAAACACAGCATGTGAACACCTTACCCGAAATTTGATTTCTGGGTCGGTTACTCACCTCAACTCCTTACCATACTTTATTTAAAATTGAACAAGAGGCCCACGGGCCACTCACCTGAGTAGCATTGTGAGTGCAGATATGCAGATGTTATGTAACATTTTTCCAATCCTGTCATCGCAACTAATGAAAAGATCATCCTTTAAGCAGTTCTTAATTTTTAAGATGAATATTATATATGGCAAGACGGTCAATGGAGCGTGATCATTTGAACAAACTCTCAATCACATTTCAACAGTAGGATCAATGTGAAATTTGGTTGCTATTGCCTAAGTGGTTTCTGAAGAATCATGATTTTATACATGTAAACAGCACAGTGGCAGGGAAATATAATAAACATAAACAAGATGGTAGCCATCTTGGATTTCCAATCAGAATGACTTTTAGCTACTGTTGATCTACAAGTCACTTCGATACTTCCAATGAACTTTAAGTCAATTGCCCTTTCGGTTCAGGGGAAAAAGTTCAAAACAGATTTTCAAGATGGCCACCATAGCCGCAATTTGAGATTTCTTATCGCAACCATTTGAGCGTTTTTTGATCTACAAGTCACCCTGATGCTTCCTACCAAGTTTCGAGTCAATAAATGGTCTTTCAGTTCAGAAGAAGTAAAGAAAAATAGATTTTCAAGATGGCCACCATCTTGGATTTCCAATCGGAAGGATTTTAGCTATTTTTATATCAACATGTCATCCTGATGCTTCCTACCAATTTTCAAATTAACTGGCCCTTTGGTTCAGGAAAATAAGTGAAAGGAAAAGAGTATCAAGATGGCCGCCATGACAGCCATCTTGGATTTCCTATCCAAACAATTTAAGCTATTTTAGATCTACAAGTCACCTAAATGCTTCCTACCAAGTTTCGAGTCAAATGGCCTTTCAATTCAGGAGAAGAAGCGAAAAATAGATTTTAAAGATGGCTGTCATAGCGGCCATCTTGGATTTCTGATAGGGATGATTTTATCTATTTTTGATCTACAGGTCACCCTGATGCTTCCTACCTAGTTTAAAGCCAATAAGCCTTTTGATTCAGGAGAAGAACTGAAAAATCAACATTTTCAAAATGGCCACCATGGCAGCCATCTTGGATTTCCAATCAGAACGATTTTAGCCATTTTTAATCTATAAGTCACCCCGATGCTTCCTACCAAGTTTCAAGTCAACTAGCTTTTGGGTTTAGGAGAAGAAGCGAAAAAAAGATTTTCAAGATGGCCACCAGGGTGGCCCTCTTGGACTTCCGATCAGCATGGTTTTAGCTATTTTTGATCTACAAGTCACCCTGATGCTTCCTACCAAGTTTGGAGTCAGTTGGCCTTTCGGCTCAGGAGAAGAAGCGAAAAATATTTTCAAAATTGCGGCCATGGTGGCCATCTTGGATTTCCGTTTGGAATGATTTTAGCGTCTTTTGATCTATAAGTCACCCCTATGCTTCCTAGCAAGTTTGGAGTCAATTGGCCTTTCGGTTCAGGAGAAGAAGCGAAAAATAGATTTTCAAGATGGCTGCCATGGCGGCCATCTTGGATTTCCGATCAGCATGATTTTAGCTATTTTTGATCTACAAGTCACCCCGATGCTTCTTAGCAAGTTTGGAGTCAATTGGCCTTTCCGTTCAGGAGAAGAAGCGAAAAATAGATTTTCAAGATGGTGGCCATCTTGGATTTCTGATCAACACGATTTTAGCTAGTTTTGATCTACAAGTCACCCCGATGCTTCCTAGCAAGTTTGGAGTCAATTGGCCTTTCGGTTCAGGAGAAGAAGCTAAAAATAGATTTAAGATGGCTGCCATGGCGGCCATCTTGGATTTTCGATTGGCAAGATTTTAACTATTTTTGATCTACAAGTCACCCCAGTGCTTCCTAGAAAGTTTGGAGTCAACTGGCCTTTCGGTTCAGGAGAAGAAGCGAAAAATAGATTTTCAAGATGGCGGCCATGGCGGCCATCTTGGATTTCCGATCGGCATGATTTTAGCTATTTTTGATGTACAAGTCACCCCGATGCTTCCTACCAAGTATCGAGTCAATATGCCCAGGGGTGTAGGAGTAGGCTTTTAAATCAATTGTTGACGTCGCATGACGGACGACGGACATTGACTGACCACAATAGTTCACCATGAGCACTTTGCGCTCAGGTGAGCTAACAAGTACAATTTACTACCGAATGTTTTGTCTAAAAATAGCTCAATGGGTGGCAAACAGTTTAGCCCCTGATGTGACACCGCATTTTGTAGCATCTCATGGGGGTTTACAATGTTTGCTCGGGACTGACTGGCCAAATACATCCAGTAAAGTATGACCAATTTCAATATAATTTTGCAGGAGTGTTACTTTGATGATCCTCTACCAAGATTGTTCAAGCCATTTGGATTCGTCAAAAAACATGGCCGCCAGGGGGCGGGGCTTATTTTCCCTTTATATCTATATAGAAAAGTTTAAAAATCTTCTTGTCAGAAACCACTCGACCGATTTCAATATAATTTTGCAGGAATGTTTGTTTGGTGATCCTGTACCAAGATTGTTCAAGCCATCTGGATTCGTCAAAAAACATGGCTGCCAGGGGGCGGAGCTTATTTTTCCTACATGTATATATCTATATGGAAAACTTTTAAAAGCTTCTTGTCAGAAACACTGGGCCGATTTCAATATAATTTTACAGAAAGGTTCCTTTAGTAATCCTCTACCAAGATTGTTCAAGCCATTTGGATTCCTCAAAAAACATGGCCACCAGAGGGCGGGGCTTATTTTCCCTATATATCTATACAGAAAAGTTTAAAAATCTTCTTGTCAGAAACCACTGGACCGATTTCAATATAACACGGCAGGAATGTTTCTTTTGTAACTTTCTACCAAGATTGTTCAAGCCGTCATGATACGTCAAAAACCATGGCCGCCAGGGGGGTGGGACTTTTTTTTTTTAACTCACCTGACCTCTGCTCAGGATGAGCTATAGTGATCACTTTTCCTCCGTCCATTAACATTTTCAAATGACTTCTCCTCTGAAGCCGCTGAGCCAATTTTGCTCAGATTTCATGTGGAGCCTCCTTAGGGTGGGGGAACGAAAGATTGCTAAAATGGTCATGGTCCGTTGACCCAAGATGGCCTCCATGCACATATATGGTAAAAACCTTTAATAATCTTCTCCATAACCGAGGATGCCTTGGGGCTGAATCTTTGCAAGAATCATCAGGGACAAGAGGTCTACCAAAGTTGTTATAAGATTTGTCGTACGTTGGCATTTGACCGTTTTACGGCAAGGTCAAGTTTGCTTCCCTATGCTTTTGTATGGGAAAAACCTTTAAAAATCTTCTTCTCCAAAACCGAGCATGCCTTGTAGCTGAATCTTTGCACATATCATCGGGAATGGGAGGGCTACCAAAGTTGCTAAAATAATGGTTGTACATTGACATTTGACCTTTTTGCGGTAAGGTCAATTTTGCTTCCTTATGCATTTATATGGGAAAAATGTTCAGAATTTCAAATAACATCTCCTCTGGAGCCTCTGGGCCAAATTTGCTCAAATTTCATATTGAGCCTCCTTAGGTTAGGTTGGGGGAACAAAAGATTGCTAAAATGGTCGCAGTTCATTAACCAAGATGGCCGCCATGCCCATATATGGTAAAAACATTTAAAAATCTTCTTCTCCAGAACCGAGGATGCTTTGGGGCTGAATCTTTGCATAATTCATCGGGGACGGAGGGTCTACCAAAGTTGCTAAAATTTGACCTTTTTACGGCAAGGTCGTTTGCTTCCCTATGCATTTATATGGGAAAAAAACATTTAAAAATGTTATTCTCCAAAATCGAGGATGGCATGTGGCTGAATGTTTGCATATATCATCGGGAACGGGCGGTCTACCAAGGTTGCTAAAATAATTGTCATACATTGACATTTAACCTTTTTACGGCGAGGTCAAGTTTGCTTCTGTATGCATTTGTATGGGCCCCATACATTTGTATGGAAAAAATGTTGATAATTTCAAATGACTTTTCCTCTGAAGCCTCCGGGCCAGTGTTGCTCAAATTTCATGCAGAGCCTCCTTGGGCAGGAGAATGAAAGATTACTAAAATGGGCATGGTCTATTGATCAAAATGGCTGCCATGCCCATATAATGGTAAAAAAAATTTTACAAATCTTCTTCTCCATAACCAAATAAGCCCTGGGCCCTTATCTTTGCACAAATTATGGGGGACAGGAGAGCTACCAAAATTGCTAAAATGATGGTTCTATGTTGACGTTTGACCTTTTTACCTCCAAGGTCAAATTTGCTTCCCCATGCATTTGTATGGGCCATATACATTTATATTGAAAGTATTCAAGTGAATTGTAGATCAACAGTAGTTAAAATTGTTCTGATTGGAAATCTTAGATGGCCATCATCTTGTTTATATTTATTATATTTCTCTGCCACTGTGCTGTTTACATGTATAAAATCATGATTCTTCAGAATCCACTTAGCCAATTTCCATCAAATTTCACATTGATCCTACTGTTGAAATGTGATTGATGGTTTATTCAAATGATCATGCTCCATTGACTGTCAAGCCCATATATTCTTCTTCAAAACTAAGAACTTCTCAAATGATGATCTTTTCATTAGTTGTGATGATAGGATTGGAAAAATGTTGCATAACATCTGCATGTCTGCAGTGACTCAGGTGAGCGAGCCGTGGCCCGTGGGCCTCTTGTTTCCCTATATATCTGTATGGAAAACTTTAAAAATCTTCATGTTAGAAAGCACTGGACCGATTTTTATATAACTAGGCAAAAATGTTTCCTTGGTGATCCTCTACCAAGATTGTCCAAGCCGTCATGATTTGTCCAAAAACATAGCAGCTAGGGGGCGGGGCTTATTTTTTGCTATATATATAGAAAACTTTAAAAATCTTCTTGTCAGAAACCACTGGACCGATTTCATTAATACTTGGCAGAAATCTTTCCTTTTGACCCTTAACCAAGATTGTTCAAGTTATCATGATTTGTCAAAAAAACATTGCCGCCAGGTGGTGGGTGGGGAGGGAGGCTTAATTTCCCTATATATCTATATAGAAAAGTTTAAAAATCTTCTTGTCAGAAACCAATGGACCAATTTCAATATAGCTTGGCAGGAATGTTGCTTTGGTGACCTGCTACCAAGATTGTTCAAGCAGTCATGATTCGTCTAAAAAAAATTCTGCCAGGGGGTGGGGCTTATTTTCCCTATATATCTCTATAGAAAACTTTAAAAATCTTCTTGTCAGAAACCACTGGACCGATTTCATTATAACTTGGTAGAAATCTTTCCTTGTTGACCCTCTACCAAGATTGTTCAAGTTATCATGATTCGTCAAAAAACAATGGCCGCCACTGGAAGGGGCTTATTTTCCAAATATATCTATATAGAAAAGTTTAAAAATCTTCTTCTCAGAAACCAATGGACCGATTTCAATATAACTTGGCAGGAATGTTTCTTTGGTGACCCTCTACCAAGATTGTTCAAGCCGTTATGATTCATCAAAAAACATGGCGGCTAAGGGGCGGAGCATATTTTCCCTATATAGAAAACTTTAAAAATCTTCTCGTAAGAAACCGTTGGATTGAGTTCAATGTAACTTGACAGGAATGTGCTATGGTGACCTTCTACTAAGATTGTGCCCTCATGATACGTCAAAAAACATGGCCTTCATGGGGCGGGGCTTATTTTCCGTATATATCTGTATAGAAAACTTTAAAATTCATCTTGTCAGAAACCACCTGACTGATTTTAATATTACTTGCCAGGAATGTTGCTTTGGTGACCCCCTATCAAGATTGTTCAAGCAATCATGATTCGTCAAAAAACATGGTTGCTAGGGGTGGGGCTTATTTTCCCTATATATCTAAATAGAAAACTTTAAAAATCTTCTTGTCAGAAACCACTGAACCGATTTCAATATAACTTGGCAGGATTTTTCCTTTGGTGACCCTCTACCAAGTTTGTTCAAGCTGTCATGATTTGTCAAAAAACATGGCCGTTAGGGGGTGGGGCTTAATTTCCCTATATATCTATATAAGACATTTTAAAAATCTATTTGTCAGAAACCACTGGACCAATTTCAATATAACAGCAGAATTGTTCCTTTGGTGATCCTCTTTCACTATTCAGTTCAAGCCATCATGATGGATGAAAAAAACATGGCCACTGGGGTGCAGGGTTATAAAATTTATACAAAAATTTTAGAGCAGTAGACTTGGCTGAAACTTCAACAGTAAGTATGCAAAGCTGTTTGCTCAGGTGAGCGATATAGGACCATCATGGTCCTCTTGCTTTTTTTTTTTCCCCCATTGGACCTAGCATGCCAGTTATGCCTGTTTTTGAATCTATTCTGTTCTAAATATTCCCCCCCCCCCCCCCCACCCTCCCCCCACACACACCCTTGGATGGGGACGCCAGTGCTGATAAGATCTGCACCAAAAGCAATATACCCCCTCCCGCTTGAGCTAGGATTCTGATATTTATGTCTCCTCCCTTTAGGGTAGGGAGATGTGTATTGTTTTTTCCCTCGGGCGTCTGTCACAAAATCTTGTCCACTCTGTAACTTGAAAATGGTTCAAGCTGTCTCCACATAACTTCATATAAATATCAATCAACATTATCTTACATGCAGAGCACAAGAACCATACGTCTTGCATTTATACTTTTTGAGTTATTTCACTTGGAACTTTATGCGTCACAAAATCGTGTCCGCTCTGTAACTTGAAATCTGTTCAAGATATCTTCAAGAAAGGTCATGTAAATATCAATCAGCATTAGACAACATGCAGCGCGCAAGAACCATAACTCTTGCATTTACACTTTTTTGAATTATTATAAACCTGTTTGAAAAACGGGACATATTATTTTACGGGGTATGACATCCGTCAGAAAACTTTTTCGTTTCCGGCTAACGCCTCCTACAGTTTACATCCGATTAAAATGAAACTTGGTATATAGCTAGACCATGATGTGAAGCAGCACATATTGTTTTTGGGCTACAGACCACCAATTATTAGCAGAGCTATGCCCCTTCGAAAATTTCAGAAAACATTTCGTTTCTGGTTAACTCCTACACTTTACATCTGATCAAGCTGAAACTTCATTTATAGTTAGACCATGATGTGGAACAGTGCATATTGTTTTGAGGTTACAGTCCACTTAATATCAGCAGAGTTATAGCCCTTTGAAAATTCCTTTAAACTTTTCGTTTCCGGATAACTGCTCCTACAATTTACATCTGATCAAGCTGAAACTTCATTTATAGTTAGACAAAGATGTGGGGGCAGTGCATATTGTTTCTAGGTCACAGTCCACCAAATATTAGCAGAGTTATGTCCCTTTTAAAATTTCATTAAACTTTTCGTTTCCGGCTAACTCCTCCTACAATTTACATCCGATCAAGCTGAAACTTCATTTATAGCTAGACCATGATGTGGAGCAGCACATATTGTTTCAAGTTACAGTCCACTAAATATTAGCAGAGTTAAGCCCCATTGAAAATTTCTTTAAACTTCTAGTTTCTGGTTAACTCCTCCTACAATTTATATCCGATCAAGCTGAAACTTCATTTATGCTATAGTTAGACCAAGATGTAGAGAAGGGCGTATTGTTTTGAGGTTACAGTCCACCAAATATTAGCTGAGTTACGCCTAGTGGTGGGACGATTCATCGATGCATTGGTGCATCCCGATACGCAGGCCCGGATCCAGGGGAGGGCAAAAGGGGCACATGCCCCCCCGAAGTGACCGCTAGTCATACCTTGCCCCCGGTATTTTTCGAACTACACTCTTATGCATAAGCTATCCAGCTACCTGTGATTTCCAGAAACAGGGAGTTCATAAATGATAATGAAAGCCATTACTAAATGGCATGCTGTGATTTGTCAATAACTTGTTAATATTGCCCTGCTGATAGGTAGCATATGGTCAGTTACACAGGCTTCTGTCTTATAAATACTTGATTTCACACCTTACATCTTTTTATTTAGATAATGTACATAAAAAGATGTAAGGTGTGAAATCATGTATTTATAAGAATTAATAGAACACTTCGAACAGCAAAATAAAACCGTTTCTACTCATACATCTAGATAATGTACATGTATGAGTAGAAACGGTTTTATTTTACTGTTCGAAGTGTTAATTTGTTTAATTTGTTTTCGAGGAGATTTTAATCCTAACCAGTCTCTCTGCTAATTCAGCAGTTGACAAATTGGTGACATTTGTCTTATTTTGCCCTCTAAACAGGATTTGAGTGAATGTTCTTTTTTTTTTTTTTTTTTTTCTTTTTTGACGTTCGGTGGGTTGGTTGTGTGTGGGGGAGGGGGGGGGGGGGGCATGGGAATTTGCACCCCCACACTTTTTACCCAATCCAATCCATATATATTTGTATGGGTGTGGTGGCTGAAGGGACAGGCAGGTTATCCAGGACTCTGCATATCTAGCACGGATGAATATCAAACTAGCCAGAATTATTTTTGCAGCTTTGAAATTACCTGTATAAAGCTGAAGGTTTTATGTGTTTGTTTTGGAGTTTTACGGCCCAGTCAACACTATTTAGGTTATTTTTGAGCCGGTCAATTTACATTACCGCATTTCCTGGGTAGGCTTATGTATACATAAGTGATTAACCAGGACAGTGCACATTCTTTCGCCAGAAACCGACAAAGGCCCCTCTTGAATCAGTGGGAGGGAGAGAATGACCCCACAAATGTATGTTGCCCCAGCAGTTTTCGTAAAATTGCCAGAAAAATAGAAAAAAAATCAGCCTGCAAGATTAATGAAAATGACTTGAAAATAGCATGGAAATGCACTCTCAGGCAATCCAATTTTAAAAATTTTCCGGGGGAGCCCCCCCGGACCCCCCTTATGAGGGGAACCCCCTCTTATACTCTTCCCCTCTCGCGGCTTACGTCGCTTGATACATGCCTTCGGCAGTCAATGCCCCCCCGTCTTCAGACCTTCTGGGTTCAGCCCTGATACGCTTCATGTATAGATACACATGATGGAGTATCGATATGATGAACGCTTCTATTCAGATTCGCTTATATGTGTTCATTACATTCTTTAATCCGGTCTACAAAGTGACATTTTCAGAGCGCGATTTTGATTGGATGACGCTTGACTGATAGCCAATTGCATTTTGCTTTACTCTCATTATGATGGCAGATGAAACTGTGGTTGGAATTTATTCGCCGCCCAGCGGTAAAAATACTAGTTCTGTATGGGAATGTTTCGGCCATCCTATTCTTACTTTTGAAGTTAGCCATTTTTAGTGTTTCAGTATTATGGACAATGCATGTTTAAGGGAAACCATATAGTTGGGATCATAGTGTTGTTCAAACACATGTTCTAGTTCATTATAATTTCAACACAAAAACATGTTGGAACTTATTAGAAGGTCATTCATTGGTAGGGCTCTTTTAATGAATATCCACAACATATATTCCTTAAGAAAAATAAGAAACATGCCAGTAATTTTTATTCAAAAAGTGTGTTATCTAACTGATAATACAGGTAAATAATAACGTTACTTTACGCATGTTAAAGTTAAATAAAAGTATAGTTAAAAGAGATTCAGAACCACCACAGAGTAATGTACATCCAGTATAGCAACTGTAGTTACTCTGAATTGTTCAGAAGGCGGTGTCGCGAAAAAAGGCATTAACTTAATTACATAATTAGATTTATATGATTTGATGGACCTGGATATTGCTCTATATCCATATTTTCACACTTTCTTACAACCAGAGGCTTCATCCAATATTAAATTTACATTCAGAGACAAGGCTTTGTGAGAAAATTTACTATTCCTTGAAAAACAACCAACATGAACACTTTGTACTACATGCTTTCACTATCAATTTAATTTCTCAAAATCAGTCAGATGGAAATGCATTCTACTTCTTTTAATGTATAAATAAGAATGGGTCTTTACTGAGGCATCTGTGTAAAACAGATATACATAAATAATCTAACCATGTACTGAAAAACTAAATACAATTATTTCTCTTCTGTTTTGTTTCTTTCTTCACAAAAAAAATCCATTTTATTATCTGCATATATAAGCCAATGCAGTGATTGGAGTAATGAACCTCTTTATTTTCCAATGAAGTTTACCACCTGATTATTCCAAATGAGTGTATCTCCAGCAGCAATTTCCAATTTCTAGAATTATCAAAGTTCAAGTCTAGATATGCTCCAGTTCATACATATTCAACACCTGATGTAGCTCCACGATTATTCTGGTGCAATTTTATAAATTTATCTTTATCATTATGAAGACGAGCAGATTGAATAAATTTGAAATGGCTATGTTCAATCCAGATTAGCTTTAATAACTGATTGTCATTTGATAGTGCTTCACCTAAGCATCAACAGATTAGCCCGACCAGCTATGCCTACCCTTTTCTGTTTTCAAGAGATTTTCCGATGTCCACAAAAGAAGGGTCATAACGTATAAATGGGCCAGCAGTCGTCAGACAACTCCGTGTCACTGAGGTGTGAATAAAGTAATTTCATGTAGGAGGAATGAATTAAATGCCTGATGTCTTGCTATATTCAATATCGAATAAGTAGATTCTGATACTTTCTTTTCGTTCAGCTTCCGTTGCTAAGCACAACATCAAAGATGGCGTGGGGTGATTGACAAAAGTAGCGCGTGTATTACTACACCGAATTTTGAAGTCTATGTTTCAAATTGCACTATCTAAATCGATTTCAGTTACAGTTATGTTAGCGAAATAGAAAAGCTATAAAAAATTCCCCTGCTTCACATTCAGTTCGCCGTAATAGTGCCGCATTGCGTCTGATTAAGAAGTAGTGCGCGTATGAATATAGCGGTGATGAAAATCCGCTTGTGACGTAGTAAAAAACCCCATGCGATTGCATAGAGCCTGCTAGCTGTCGCTAGCAGACTCAAAAACTAAAGGTTGTTATTTTGGAAACAAAGGACACACAAAAGACTGAAAATCAGAGGCTCAGTTTTATTAGCCCTTGTCCTGCTGAACCAGGATATATCCTGCATTTGCAAACAGTGTTGATCCAGATCAGTTGGCTTCTTCAGAAGCCAACTGATCTGGATCTGCACTGTTTGCCATTAAGTATGTGAATTTATATCAACAATCTGGATCAAGTAATCTGATTGGCTGAAAATTAGAAATGGGCATGGCATCTTAATTTATTCAGCAGGACAAGGGTTAAGTCTTTTCATAGACACAGCTCTGTAGTTTGCAAACTGCATACGCCTAAAGCCTGCAATTTCATTTGAAACATATCCTTCAGATGGTTTATTTTATTTTTATTATTATTTTTTTTTTTCAGAAAACACAACTTGCCATTCCATTATTGGAATGGCAAGTTTAGTTTCTGAGATAAAAAAAAAAAAAAACAAAGAAAAAAAAGAAAATCATCAGCTAATTTAATGGAACGGCAAGTTTTATTCTCCGAAAATAAAAAAACAACACTTTTTGTCAGCAAATTCTATTTTCTGCAAGCCACTACAATATATTAAAAGGTTAATGAATAAAACATTAGTGGTCTATATAAGTTCTTACTTGGAAGGAAAAAATACACCACAAGGCAAAAATACAAAACAAAAAAACTGTACTTCCCATATGCAGGTAATGAAGGCCCAGCTCAGACTGCACAGATCATTAGATACCTTAACCCTTGTCATGCTGAATAAATTAAGATGCCAAGCCCACTTCTAATTTTCAGCCAATCAGATTACTTGATCCAGATTTTTTTATATAAATTCACATACTTAAGAGAAAACAGTGCAGATACAGATCAGTTGGCTTCTTCAGAAGCCAATTGATCTGCATCTACACTATTTGCAAAGGCAGGGTATATCTGGGTTCAGCAGAACTAGGAGTAAAGTATTTTGAGATACAGAAAAAAGCCCTGAACAAGATTTTTTTTTTTTGTTGTTGTTTTTTTCTCATGTTCCATATAATCAATTAGTTTCTTTTTTTTTTTTTCCAGAAACACACATATACAGTATAACCCCGATGGCTCAAACATGGATGGATCGTTTACTGTGGATGATTCGAACTCGTTTTTGAGTCCCCAGGAAATTCTTCCGATAGCTAAAGAAAACAAATATTTTGGGATTTTAATGGAAATTTTCTTATTTTATCATAAAAATGTATGTTGTGTGTACTCATTAGAATTGCCTCATTGAGGCAATCCTTATGAGTACACTCAACATACGATTATTGTGAAGGAAATAAAAAAAATCCCTAAATTATCGCTATTTGCTTTCTGACCTGGCACCATGATTAACCCTCAGTGGCTCGAACTACCATATCTCGAACAAATTTTCATGGTCCCAAAGGGGCTCGAGCCATTGAAGTTTGACTGTACATGCATCCAAAAAGATGAGTCCCATTCAGGGATCAATTTTAGCACTTGCTAACTTGCTAAATGCTAGTTAATTTCCTCAAAAAGCAAGCTGCAATTTCCATCACTTGCTAATTCTAGCAAGTTGGAAAGATTCTCTTTAATTGTGGAACCTGAGGCACTGTTGCTAAAGTTTTGCAATTTCTTTTCAAAAAGCAATGACTATACTTTTTTTTTTTTCCCAGAAAACAGGTTTTGACATTGCATGCAAATTGTCTCCATAGGAGACAATTTGCATGTAATGTCAAAACCTGTTTTCTGGGAAAAATAAGAAAAATATTTTAAAATGTCTGCTGAAATTTTTACCCGGAGAGCAAAGGTTTAAAGCCACATTTAACAGTGTTTATAAGTACATGTATGAAAAAGCAAGTGGCTGACAGGTTTAGCAAGTAAAAAATAATGCTACTTGCCAATTTTAGCAAGCTATCAAGAAAGTTAAATTTGAACCCTGCCATTATCACTTAGCATGCTGGGTAATTTTTCAGCCGGCAATATGAAGGAGACAATCTGCATGAAATATCAAACGCAACAAAAAACAAGAAAAATATCAATCTGTCATCTGCTGAATTAGGTTAGAATGGTCACAGAAAGACAATTCTGGGGAAATAAGAACAAACAAGACTTGTAGCCAGACAGGGTAGCTCTCCTGAAATCGCGCTTTTCTATTCTGAAGCATTTTTTAATCCTATGCCAAAAATGAAACAAATCCATCAAAAGCACAAAAAAACTGTAAAAATTCTAAGTCAGTGACCGTGTCCTAAAGATACCATACAACACCATATACAAACCAAATCCATCATAAAGTTTGTTTGTTTGTTTGTGCCCAGTCAACCTAATGAGGTCATGTCAAATGCAGTCAGTTTACCTAACCACACTTTTACTAGGCTAGCTTAGTCCTCAAAGTCGTTAACCAAAATTGTGCACATTCTTTCCCCAGAAACTGACAACTGCCCTTTTTGAATCAGCGGAACATAAGGTTTGTAAAATGTGGTCATAAAACTTTAGCATAAAATGTTAACACAAAAATTCAAGTCCTGAGGTCATGTAGGGGTGGGGATGCTACTGTGTAAAATTTTGGACCAATGCCATTGCCGGGGGTGGGGGGTACAACAATAGCTCTTCCCGAATGTTGTTCAGGTGAGCTAAAAATAGCTTGACTGACAGTCTTTTTGAAACCTCAAAGTACTTGTAATTAAAAAACAAGCTGAAAAAACAAAAATTCCAGACATGCACTTGGTGCAAAATCATCAATTTTTCAATTTACACCTGTATTGTTTGAGTCACGTCACATAACAATGTGTTTTTCGTGCATATGCAAAATGTGCAGCTGCAGATCAATCAATGGCCATAGTTCTTGAGAAAAAAATATCCAATCATATTTTTCTTGTTTCTCCATGAAAACTTATGTTGTGGGTACTCATTAGAAGTGCCTCACCGAGGCACTTCTAATGAGTACCCACAATATATCGGTAGGTTTTCATGGAGAAATAAGAAAAATACAAACATGCTGGTGAAAATAGAGTTTTACCATCCCATATCCCAGTCTCAGTTACTCAATGATCAGGAGAAGGAAGTGGGGGTGGGAGTGGGGTGGGGGAGAGGGGGTGGGTAGGGGAAGGGGGAGAGGTGGAGGAGAAGTTTCAGAAACAAGGCTTATCCCTAAGTTAGATTATCCAACAAGGGATGGAATGTGCTTTAACACAAACCTTTGTTCGTCTGCATTCAAGGTCAGATTTCACTATTTTCTGATTTTCTGATTTTCCATTTTTTTTTGTTTCACCCTATCAGATATGTTTGGATCCTGTGCCAACCCACACTCCACCTTAACAACTTCTAGATAAATTTGCACAAATGGTACGGATATGAATCAATGCAAGTAATCAAATCTTTCCTGCAATGCCCACATTGGTAACTAATCTCTTAACCCTTGTCATGCTGAATAAATTAAGATGCCACGCCCACTTCTAATTTCCAGCCAATCAGATTACTTGATCCAGGTTTTTGTTAGAAATTCTCATATTTAATGACAAACAGTGCAGATCCAGATCAGTTGGCTTCTTCGGAAACCAACTGATCTAGATCTACACTGTTTGCTAAGACAGGGCATGTCGTGTTCAGCAAGAGAAGGCTTAAGTTTTGTTTTTTTGTTTTTTTTAAAAGTGTCGATTTTTCAGGTGATTGGCTATCATGTGATGGTCAAGAGATTACGGCTGATCCACTAGTAAAGCTTGTCTACTGGTACACCATAGTTTGATTTAAGCTTTAAAATACAAGGGAAATAAGGGTGCTCTTTCTGAAGACCCAGATCGGAAGAAAATGCAGCAGGATAAGGAACAAGTGAAGTAAACTAATGAGTAAACTAATGACCAGCCTTTAGAGTAATGATATTATTTTAGTTTTATTTTAGTGGACCGTAAAGCACTAAGCAAATTTTTAGCAGATCAGATCCTATTTATTTTATTATTTTTTGAGAAAAAATAAGACTTGACATTTCATGTGAATCATCTTCTACCTTGGGTTATGTATGATGAGTAAAATGAGTTTTTGTGGAGAAATACGAAAAATACACCACAACCTCTTTATAACACTGTAGCTGGGATCCAAAACAAAAACTGTGTTACCTAAACAACCCTGTTGTATCCAAACAAAAATGGTCATTTTTCTATATAATCTATACATTTTACTTGTATACAATACTTTTGGGGTCCATCTATAAACCATCTTATATCCCAACCCATCATATCATCGTATAGGGGGTGGTTGGGTGGTGCGAAGGTGCCGTGTATCTTACGTCAACGGGGCGTCCAACTGATATTGGCTTACAGCTGGGCAAGGCCTGCTATCCTTCATCATCATCATCATCATCATCATAATCAGATTTTTTATTAACGTGCAGGTACAGGGGCAACATTCACATCAGTGGGCCCCCTTCCAGATAGCTGGCTTGCTGCACGCATAGCAGATCTCACATCAGATCTCCACATATTTCTATCATGAGGGTTGGTAGCCAAGAGTTTCACACCAGATCTCCACATATTTCTATCATGAGGGTTGATAGCCGAGAGTTTCCACTCTCTGCAATCCCTCTCTGTCAGCTGCTTACATGTCATCTTGGGCCTCCCAGGCCCATGCTTTCCCTCAACCTGTATGTGGAAGGTTGTCTTGACTGCACCATTGGAGCATTCCACATGTCCATACCAGCGGAGCCTTCTATCCTTCAGAATGAGGTCAAGATCCTCAATGCCAAGCTGCACAAGTAGTTCATTGGACCTGGTGGTAACAACGTCTTGCGGCCTGACATTGCAGATCTGTCTGATCATTGCCCTGTCATTCTGCTGCAGACATTGGAGGTTTGGTTTTATCAATGGCCAAGTCTCACTGGCATGGAGCATTGCGCTCTGCACACAAGAGCTGTACACACGGCCGCGTGTCTTGAAAGAGAGGTGGCATAAAGAGAGAACTGGTAGCAGCTGCTTGAACTTCTTCCAGGCATTTTTCACAAATGTTGTGGTTGAAAGTTCACAGCCACCTGCTGCTGAGAGCATGTCTCCTAGGTAGCGAAAGGAAGCTACCACCTCCAGCTTGTCAGGTCCGACTTGGACTTCCCTCTGTGGTCTGCCGTCCAAGGGGCGTGCAGTTCCCTGGCACCTTGTAGCAGGTAAGAGTAGAGGGGGGATATTTTATTTCTTCTGTTTCTTCACTTTCACTCCTGTTCCTTTTTCTTCCCTATCCCTCTCTTTCATCTCCTGTACTATCTCTTTTCTTCCTTTCTCTGGGAGAACAGACCCACAAGGGTTGACGTGTCGTTAAACCCCAACACAATCAATCAATCATATCATCTTATAAAGAGATTCCAGTGCATTTATCTGGACACCCTTCTTATACAGAGCTATAAAAAAAAAAAACAAGAAAACCATTCATCTCATTGCTATTTACTTCAAGCCCTCCAGGTAAATTAATTTTTCTCTTTTCTCCTCAATTTAAGGCTTTCACACTTATCTGAATCAATAGTAATCAGCAGTGATAATTAGATTACAGTCTGTGACAATGTCAACTGTGGGTCATTCAAGAAGCAACCATTCATAGTGCGAAACAAGCAGCTATGATCCTTCTGACGAAAAGAATATTGATATTTCTTATTTTCCATGTAAACACATGTTGTGGGTACTCATTAGAATTGCCTCTAGGAGGAAATTCTAATGAGTACCCACAATATATGTTTTAATTTAAAATAAGAGAGATAGGAATGCCTTTTCATGAAGCGTCTTTTCTGTATAACTGTCGTCATTATCGAAGAGTAATAAGCTCATCTTCTCGCATTTGTGAAATGTACACATCTGGTTCATTGGTGCATTTACCCTATATATTTGAATAACTTACCTCCAGACCTCATTATGAATGAAAATAGACTACTTTTGTCTAAAAATTAAGATTTTACAAGTATCAGCTTTTGCAAAAAGATTGGTCTATAGCATAGACCAAGCTTTTTGCAAAAGCTAATACTGGGTTATAATAAATGTTGAGCAGCCATTGGAAAACAGCACTGGACCAGTCCATGACCTTTCATAAAGTGCTTCCAGAGCAAAGGCAAACATTAAGATTGTCTACACCCATAGGTGTAGACAATTATATGGAGCACTGACACTACAGTGGAATCGCCACTAAAAGTCACCTCTCAACTACAGCCCCTTTCTATAACAGCCATTTTTCTCATATCCCAAAGTAAGATTTTACTATATATTAAACCTCTCTTCAACAAGCACCTCTACAACAATCATGCACTGTACAACTTACTTAAATTTTGTCAATATTTTTGTCTAAAAACTAGGACTTCAGATGAAACCTGTGTTAAGTAAGCAAAGAAAGTTTAATAAGAAGTGGTTGTTTATGAGAGGTGCTTGCTGGGTACATTTACATTTAGTTGCTTTTTATGTAAAACTAGCCTTTAAATGCAGGTTATAGCTTAATACAGAAAACCTACAAGACAGGTTTGACTGTATTTGGTAGAACACTGAAACTACAACTTACTCATATAACTGGAAATCGGTGGAACCCCAGTGTGGGTCTGTGACTCTTGTCGTCCCAGCGTGTGGTAGCCACCGGCGTGAACACTCCAGTCACCATGGTTACAGGGAATGTAGTCGCCGTTGTGGGTGTATCTTTGAATAGGTAGGTTTGGTGGGGACAGAGATGAGGCTTTGACTGAGTCTCCATTCGTCAATAATTCATCGGTACTCTGCAAAATAATAACAGATTTACCTTAACCCATATCCTGCTGAAATCGGGTATACCCTGCATCTGCAAACTGTGAAGATCCAGATCAGTTGGCTTCTGAAGAAGCCAACTGATCTGAATCTGCACTGTTTGCCATTCAACAAGTGAATTTATATCAGCAATCTGAATCAAGTAATCTGATTGGCTGAAAATTAGAAGTGGGTGTGGAAACTTAATTTATTCAGCATGACAAGGGTTAAATATTTAGACACCTTCAGTCCAAATGACTTTCCATATAGCTCCAAATAAAGTGCCATTTTCAACCGAAAGGTACTGATTTTTTTCATATTTCAACACGTAAATGTATGTTGTGGGTATTCATTAGAAGTGCTTCACCAAGGCGCTTCTAATGAGTGCCCAAAATAGTTTTCATGTAGAAATAAGAAAAATATGTGAATACCCATCTCATCTGGCACTATGCAATACAGAACTTGTCATAAATTTGTATAAACAGTTAGTCCAATCAAACAGAAAAGGATCTTAATATTAGATGCTGCCACGGTAGACCCTGATCAGCCTGTGCAATCAATACAGTCTAATCCAGGTCTTTGTTTTACAGTAGCGAAATGCTCTCCAGTAACAATGTGTGGAAACTGGTAATGCAATACTTAAGAAGCCAACTGATCTGGATCTACACTGTTTGCAAAGGCAGGGTATATCAGGTTTTAGCAGGACAAGAGTTAAGAGCAAATTTTGCTAGATACAGAATAATAAGAGCCCCTACATGAGCCCAATGAGGATTCAAATAAGTCTGCGCATCTCAGCAGTGTCTGGTCAGTGTCTTTTATATCTCAGCAGTGTCTGGTCAGTGTCTTTTATATCTCAGCAGTGTCTGGTCAGTGTCTTTTATATCTCAGCAGTGTCTGGTCAGTGTCTTTTATATCTCAGCAGTGTCTGGTCAGTGTCTTTTATATCTCAGCAGTGTCTGGTCAGTGTCTTTTATATCTCAGCAGTGTCTGGTCAGTGTCTTTTATATCTCAGCAGTGTCTGGTCAGTGTCTTTTATATCTCAACAGTGTCTGGTCAGTTAGGGGATAACTGCATTCAAATTTGGCATTTGGGGAGGTAAATCGGCGGTTTTACAGTCGGAAATTTCGTTTTACGGCGACGCATCAGCAGAGCCGTAAAACATAATTTGCGACCGTATATGCATGTAGCTCCAGATAAGGTAAGGTGTTGTTTTTTTTTTGTGTGTTTTTTTTTTTGGTGGTTGTAGGGGGGGTGGGGGGGGGGGGAGGGGAGAGGGGTTCAACCAAAAATGGGAGAGACCTGTTGAGGGTTCAACCAAAAACTGTTGATTTTATTCTTATTTCTCCACCATAATGTGCTTGGTTATTCATCAGAAACACCTCACTGAGGAGCTTGTGATGAGTACCAACAACATATGTTTTCATGAAAAAATAAGAAAAATATTTACCCGATGGCCACTCTTATCTGTAGCTACAGTTTTTTTATAGCCAAAGATCCAATGTTTCTTCACACTAGTGGATGTGCAGGCTGATCTGAGTCTTCACAAGCTATATTATCTCAATTTGGTGCTCATAACCATTTTCAACAGGTTAATCAGGGTGTCTATCATAGTTCCAGATCAGGCCCTTCTTTCATCCAAAAAGTACCGATAAGGCCAAAAAAAAAAAGTTATTAGATTCTCGGGCTCTTTTTTCAAAAACGATAGATGCGTGCAGGAGGCTTTTTATTTTTATTTTCCAGTTGGGTACATTCTTGGACATTTGGGTTTGTTTGACTAAACAAAATGGTGGTGGTTTTACCGCAAGTATCTAAAATGCAAGTTTAAAGTCTCAAACAACATAAACAGATCGTAATTTACTGATTTTCTTTGCAAGTAAGAATGTCATATGTTTGTGGTCTAGATTACAATTTGGTTAGAAATGGTTCTCAGATAAGCAAGAAAAATCCAGTGTCACGTATTTTCGTGGGTAGGAAAAACTTTACCACTGAAAAAAAATCATATATGCAGGATTTTTGGGACAGATGCCCCGGTGTTGGAGAATTTAATACTTTTTTTGGGGGGGGGCCTAATTTTCTTATCCTTGCACAAAAAAACGTATGTTGAGGGTACTCGTCTGAAGTGCCTCACCAAGACACTTCTAATGAGTACCACAACATATGCTTTTGTGTTGAAATAAGAAAAACAATATGTGGATAGTGGATACCACCTCTTATCTGCTATGCATCTTTTATAACTTAAAATTGTTTCAATGTTGTTTTTCCACTCAATTAAGATCTTTCTTTAGCTCTTTTAGGTTATCAATCAAGTGAAATGTCTGGCAACCGACTGTGTAGTTAAGAAAACTTGACAGAATATTTCCAGACTCACATTCCGAGAAAACAGAGCTCCAGATAAAAGAGGTATCCTGATAAATATTTTTCTTATTTCTCCATAAAAACATATGTTGTGGGTACTCATTAGAAGCACCTCGCTTCCAATGAATGTTGAACCAGGTCAGTCACCACAAAATGTGGTGTCTGATTAGGTAAACTGTTTGCCACTCATCCAGCAATTTTAGACAGAAAAATGGACTTGTTCAAATTTTAGAACATATATGGTATTAAAGGAGTTGAGGTGTCCAAATACTTACTGTGCTTTTGACATCCCTTGGAAAGACGTTTTTTGCTTGCCATTTTATTCGAAATGGAAACATTGATTTCAGAGTGACAGCATCTTGTCAGCAACCACTTGTCTTTCTGTTTCTCAGCTTTGTTTTTTAATATTCACAATTATAATTCATTTTATGGCCAAAAATGGGTCTGACCCATGCAATTTCTATAGTAAACTGGATTTTTGGATTTTTGTTTTTTTGAGAAATCATTTTTTTTTATTATTTTTCTTTATGGATTTTATATTTCTGATATTCCATAGCAATACTGTGAAAATTTCAGAAATTTTGAACAAGGGGAACTTGTTGAAAACCTGCCTCATGTTTACCTACCCAACCAATGTCTGCATATTTTGCAGCCATTTTTACTATGGGAAATAAATGAAAATATTCATTTTTTTAAAACCAATAAACAGAATAAACTTTTTGCGCATACAAAGTTACGACAAATGGTTTTACCTCAAATTGTAACAGAAGTTTGCAAATTTAAGTCTTCTGTGTGAAGACCCAAACAAAAAACGACGTCCTGAAAGTTGTTAAAAGCACAGTATGGTATGGTACTCAGAGAAAATGGACTAAACATACCTCTTGATCACTTTCATGAATGGTATCTTCTTTAGAGATTGCTGAAATAAACAATGAAAATATATACAGTAAAACTCCAATAACTCGAAAAACCGATGGCTCTTTTACGGTGGCTGATTCAAACTTGTTTTTGAGTCCCTAGGAAATGTTTCTGATAGCTCTATTGGAATGTATGGTGTTTGATAATAAAGATGTTTGGACCATAAAAAAGAAGCTTAGTTTGGACGGGTGGTTTTGTTCTTACTTAGAAGATTAATTACTTGAATGTGCAGAATATTACCGAAAGGAATTGTGCATCCTCACGGGATGTAGAATGTTTGGGCTGATACCGTATTTTCGTAGGAATTAGAAATCTTCGGGTTTCTAATGATCCAATTCTCATATGAGGAAAAGCTTGTGGAACTTGGAATATATTACTATTCCAAGTCCCAACAAGTGGCCCCTAATAGAGCAGGTATATATATTTGCTGCGTGATTTTACACTACACTGTCATAAAGAGCGCGTGGTAGGTTTAGACAAGGGATAGAGTTCACGGACAGAGGTCACGGGAGTTGCAGACAAATAAGTCGTTCCCCGCCCACCCATCCCGTTCCCTGTCTTTCCTTCTCCATTAATGTTAGAAATCTTCGGGTTTCTAATGATCCAATTCTCATATGAGGGAAAGCTTGTGGAACTTGGAATATATTACTATTTTGGGATATTTAGGGATTTTTTTTTTTTATTATTATTATTTTATCATAAAATGTATGTTGTGTGTCCTCATTAGAATTGCCTCATTGAGGCAATTCTAATGAGTACACACACCATACCATTATTTAATAGAAGACTGAAAAGGCAACCCTAATTACCAGCTGACCTGGTGCTATGAATAACCCTCAGTGGCTGAACTACCTATGTCTAGAACAAATTACCATGGTCCCAAAAATATTCGAATCATTGAAGTTCGACCGTAATTAGGATAAATATGGTAAGCTGTTCCAATATCTAGGATCAACCTTTTCCACTCTCTGGGCTAATTAAGCAGATGACAAATTAATGACACTTTTCTTATTTTTCCCTGATAACAGGATTTGACATTTCATGCAAATGGAGACAATTTGAATGAAATGTCTAAACCTGTTTTCTGGAAAAAAAAAAAAATGAAAAATATTTCAAGATGTCGCCTGCTTAAAATTTACCCAGAGTGCTAAGCATATAATATTTTTCTTATTATCCAATCAAACACAGCTGTGGCATTTCAAAAGGGCTAATTCATTTGAGATGCACAACATATGAGGATATGGAGTGAATGAAAAGGGCCCTTTGGCCATACACAAGAGTGAAGGCTCAGATCACCCAGCACATCACAGTCTGATCAGGATCTTTTCTGTTTTTCCATATATGTGCTACAGAATTCACTGATAATTTCCAAATGTGTAAGGAAACAATTTTGTCCTGATTAGATTAAATACTTTTGTGGAGAAATAAGAAAACTATCATTATTTTCTATCAAACCATATTCTATTTCACTGTGTTTGTGGAAATGCATTTAAAGGTCTTGCTAAAAATTATGCTATTCTCATTAACAAATATACCACTTATGAACACAAAAGAAATCAATATTTTAACTATACAGTGTACCTTTATTTCTTCATACTTTCCTGGTAAAACTAGAAATGCGTCCAAAGGACACAGATGCCCCCGCCTTTAAAATTTAAATGCAAACTGCTAATGCCAGACATGGACTGACTGGCAGTGGTACAGTGGAATAATCTTTCGGCCAGCACTGCGACCCTGACGAATCTTGACAGCTTCAAATTGGCTGTCAGTCAGGAGTACCACCACAGACCATAAATCTAAACACCACTGTTTTTATCCTCACTTTTTCTTGCTTCTACTGTATAATACACTAACACTTTACACTTTTATTCTGTTCTCACTGTCCGCTTTGTTTTTAACTCTTTACTTTTATCGCATGTTGAGGGGAACCTGACACGTAATACTCAATTGAGGGTGTTGTCGTATGAAGAGATAGATAGGATGGACACCCAGACAGGGTAACACTATATGCCCTTTCCTCCATTCTTTGAATGTCAGGAACATAAAAATCAAAATTTTGTCTGTTGCAGTTGTGTTTAGCACTTTAACGGAAAAGTGCTACCATAAGTAAGTGCCAACCTAGAAATCCTTTCTTGTTCTATTCAGAAAGACACAATTTACATGAACTATCAAACCCTATTTTCTGGCAAAAATAAGAAAAACAAATATTTCAAAATGTCTGCTGAATGATTTACCCAGCATATTAGGCATTAAACCCAACAAAAGCCTAGCTCTACTCTAACTTCTGCTTTTTAATGACAGATTCTATCTGTCATTCTTCGTTGCGTTCGTTTTAGAGACAGTGGCTTTGACTGCTATTGCATTTTGTATTAGTCCACGCAAAAAAGTAGACCATGTGTGTATATTAGTACGCCATTGAGATATCAACATAAAGTAGTGCAACTTGCGCTTGATCCATGGTTCAAGTCTTCATATGAACCACTGAGAAAACTCGCTTTAGTACATATGCGAACATTAAAGGTGCAGATCAGTCTGCGCATCCGCGCAGACTGATCAGCACCTTTGTTTTTCGCTGTAACTCGTTTTGTTTTCTTCTTTTTCAAAGGAGAAACTTCACATAAGTTTAAATGGAAAGCAAAATGATTTTCTGGAATGTATAAGTTTCTCAAAGAATCTGTCATTACAGAGCTATTCAGCCCTTTGATTTCTTTTGTCAGAAAAGTTGTTTTTGGACAATAATTCTACTTACCAGTTCAAGCTGCTATAATAGCACCAGAAAAGGTCATTTTTAAACCAAAATCAGTTGATAACTTTGTATTTCACCACAAAAATATGTTGTAGGTACTCATTAGAAATGCCTCACTGAGGCACTTCTAATGAGTACCCACAGCATATATTGTGTAGAAATAATGGAATATTTAACTGGATAACTCTCTAATCTTGAACTATTTATAGTACTGTGTCAATTTCATTCAAATCTAATTGTCTGATAGCATACTCTGAGTTGTCTGGGAAGCTACATGACAAGAATGAAGCCAGATATTACAAAAAACAATATATATCACAAAAACAGTACATTTTTAAAGATGATCTTGTTAATTTTTGTTCTAAAAGTAGCCACCCAACCACACCCCATCATTTATTGTTCTAACAGTAAACCACTCCACCATGCCCTATCAATTATTGTGACATTTCACATGCTGTGTGTACTTATTAGCGCTACCTGTGCATGGAAATTACTTTTACCCCTAATGCTCTCTGGGCTAAATCAGCAGACAACATTTTGAAATATTTTTTCTTATTTTTTCCAGACAACAGGGTTTGATATTTTATGTAAAACTGTCTCCTAGGAGACAATTTGCATAAATGTCAAACCCTATTTGGACGAAAAAATAAGAAAAACATTTCAAAACATCGTCTGCTGAAATTATTACCCAGCATGCTAAGCATTATTAACCTTTGTCCTGCTGAATAAATTAAGATGCCACACCTCCTTCAAATTTTCAGCCAATCAGATTACTTGATCTGGATTGTTGTTTTAGATTCACATACTAAATGCCAAACAGCGCAGATCCAGATCAGTTGGCTTCTTCAGAAGCCAACTGATCTTGATTTATACTGTTTGCAAAGGCAGGGTATATCCAAGTTCAGCAGGACAAGGGTTAAGCATCAAACTTAGTACCAGTGAAATTGTGCAAAAAATTGATCAATGCTATAAAAACAGTCTGGAAAGGTTTTGGTATTTCTGAATTTATTTTATAATATGCCACAAAGGTGGCTAATCAATCAAAAAATGACATAAAAATCATTCCAGGAACTGTTTCCTCTTTAATCTACAGCCATTGCCCTAAAATTTTGTACAAAATCTTTTCCGGTGAATGATTATGCCATCAGTGCAGACCTAATCAGACTACTCAAAATTCTATACACAATGTTTTCTGATGAAATGGTTAAGCAAATAGTGCAGACCCTGAAAACACTGCTCCCAGAAGAGCAGTCTGATCAAGGTCTACACAGTTTGCCAATCTAACAAATATTTCATGAAACAAATGAAAGTAAGCAAAATTCAGTAAAAAAAGTAAAAAAAGTTGTTGTTGTTTTTTTTCAAATTTTTTGAACACTCATCATAATGATAATTATTATTAATCATAGCTCCAGATGTGGAAATTATAATTTAGGAGATATATTTGCCAAAAGAATCTACACTGTTTGCCATTCTGGTAAGTATTTTAGAAACCACCACATAAAAAAACAACCTTTAGGCCAAAAAAGTATGGAACAACTAACAGTGTTTTCAGAGAAAACAGATGTCCTCCCCCAATTGAGAATTTTCAGTTTTTCTACTGCTGTGACCTTAAAAAATAGGTCAAGGTCAGCAAAATCTAATAAATTCTTTGTTGTGTCCCAATTATATATTCCTGAAAATTTGGTAAGAATTGGACAACTGGTTCAAGATACTCTGCAGACAAAAAAGTGTTACAGAAAAAAAGACAAAAAAGTGTTACAGAATTTTCAGTTTTTCTGAGGCTGTGACACTGAAAATTAAATCAAGATCACCAAAATCTAATCAGTTCTTTGTTTTGTCCCAATAATATTTACATGCAAATTTGGTTATAATCCAACCACTGGTTCACAAGATATTGTGCAGAGAAGAGTGTGATGCCATTGCTGACGCCAACACCAATGCCGACCCTAACAGGATCCGCACCAAAAACAGTAAGTTCACCTCACCTGAAGTGAGGAGGGACATAATGTGTTTGAAACTTTAGGACTTTTGCCATACTCATTAGAAACACCACACTCAGACTGGGTTCCAATGATTTCTCACACAGTAGATTCTGAACAAAAAATACTAAAAAAGTTTAAATGTCCAAATACTTCAGGTAAATATGGTAATGCTGATGTGATTGAAGAAAAAATTGTGCATTTCTATTTCTGCTAGTATACAAGATATTTTCTCTTAAAGCGCCAAGCAGACACTGCTTTGAATTTTTTTTTCAGAGAAAATAAGACTTGCTATTTCATGAGAATCACCTGTCTTGCAGATGATTCAGATGAAATGTGTTTTGTGTGAAACATCTTCAATATTCACATGAAATGTCATCTTATTTTCTTTGAAAAATAACAATATCAATTTTAGAATGTTGTCTGCTACAAAATGGCTTAGCACTATAAGGATTAGATTATATACCCAGAAAGCTCCCACATTGCAAGAGCACAGATTGGGCTTTTCCTATTGTTCTTATCCCAAAAAATTACTTTAAAATGTCCTCTGCTGCAGTTGTGACAGGCGCTTGAATGTTTGACTTGTTTGTATGCTGATAAAAGAAACCATTCATCCTTGTAATACAATGGCAACATGGCAACAAATTGTTCATGAAAGACCATGGTTATCTTCTTTTTTTTTTCTGCTTGTTTTATCTGATGATTTGGTTGAGACAGGCCAGATTATTAAAGTGCTAATCACAACTGCAACAGACAATATTTTTATTTATTATTACCGGGTATTATTATTATTCAGAGAAAATAAGACAACATTTCATGTGAATCAACTGCCAAGCAGATGATTCACATAAAATGCCAGTCTTATTTTCTCTGAAAAATGATAAAAAGAACATTAGACTGTCATCTGCTACAATCTTGCTTAGTGTTTTAAGGGTTATACAGGTAATAGAGAGGTAGACATAAAGTCAACATCAGAAGCAATAGTAATAAACTCCTATAATATCAATTTAAGTTCCTTTTGGATCTGTCATAGCAATTAACTCTTGAAGTGCCAATCACAAATGCAGCAGACCACATTTTGATTTTTTTCTGTATCTAAATAAGACTTGACATTTCATATCATTTCATGCCCAGCAGACAATTCACAAGAAAGATCAAATCTTATTTTCCCAGAAAAAAAAAAGTTGAGAATGCCGTCTGCTGCAAATTTGTTATGCACTTTAAGTCTTTAAGCGGTTAAAAACAGAATTTTATACAATGACATCTCAGGCCTCAGACTATTAAAATGATGGTACATTTGTACTTCCTCAATCTGGCATGACAGTTGGCTTTTATCTATCAATGTCTGTGGTCTGGCCCATTGTGGTCCTAATTATCCCCACGTTTTTTAAAACAAAGTGATGGGTGTGTGTGTGTGTGTGTGTGTGTGGGGGGGGGGGGGGGGGGGGGGATGTGCGTAATTGTGGTACGGGTTTGCAAGCCAGAATTTCGAAACCTATCCTATTGATATACATGTACCTGGCCTTTGAAAAAATGGACCCATTCATATATTTAATGGTATAAAATGTTGACCTATTCATATACTGTCCTTTGACTTTTATACCTATTTATTGTACAGTAGTTTGACAAATATTGCAGTCAATTTATTGAATACCAAGAGAACAAGCAGCCTCAAAAAATCTCTGAGCAATAAATATACGCATCGCATATACCAGGATGTCAGAAAAGTGGAGCCTTTCACATATGAATCAAGAAAAATCGGGTCAGTCATATACTTTTTGTTGAAAAAAGATGGCTAATCAGTGCTAAAATTTCTGGCGAAAGAATGTGCACAATACTGGTTCACCACTTAGAGGACTAAGCCTGCCCAGTAAACATGTGGTTAGGTAAACTGACCGCGCTAGACATGACCCCCATTGGGTTGACTGGGCTGTAAAACCTCAACACAAACAGTGCTAAAAAAAGGGGGCCATTCGGCATGCATATTCGTACTATGATATATATACGGATTTCTGCGGCATCTGATCTGGGTTTAACCAACTGCCAAATTATCCTTTTGGAGTATCATGACTAAAATGGGTTAAAGTTGTTGCAGACTCCCTTCCAAGATAATAGCTTTTACTGGACCATCTGCGTAGCTCCAGATAAACCATGTATTTCAACCAAAACATATATTTTCTTATTTCTCCAAGAAAGTATAAGTTGTGGGTACTCATTAGAAGTGCCTCACCAAGGGGCTTCTAATGAGTACCACAATATATGTTTCCATGGAGAAATAAGAAAAATATTATGTGGATACCCTCTCTTACCTGGAGCTATGACCATCTAAATAGTTGATACTCTCTCTGGCAGCAGGTCCAGCCTGCAGCAGCAATTTGGGTGCATAATGCTAATGTTTAGGGTAAATGTTTGAAAATTTAAAACACTTTTCTTTTTGACCCAAATTTTGCTTTTTATGTGTTTGCTTCACAAAATATTTGTTGGAATAACATAGTGTTAAAACCTTACAAATGCAATGGAATTTGAAAAAGTAGTCCCTTTTGAATGGACCCTGGATTTCAAAGATGCCATCAGTCATACAAAACATTGGGAATAAAGAAACTGAGGAGAAAAATGAGGAAAATATGAGGCAAAAATATAATAAAAAATCTCTATGGGCATTATGGATCTTGTATAATATGGGCTGCACCATGCAAAAACGTGTCTTCCGGCATATGCTGACAGCAATTTTAGACCAAGTTCAGCCTGTGCAGCTGTGCATTCAGGGCCTTCACTGTCCGCAAACAGAATCATTGGATATTAAAGAATATTTCAATGGAGAGAAAATGCCCCGATGAGACTTTATGCAAGTGCAGGATGATGTGAATCAGCAAATTTTGCACATGCCGAAGGCACTTTTTTTGCTTGATGCAACCCATGTTATCAAACAATTTGCCTTGCCTATGCAAATAATGCATAAGAATTGAAGGAAAAAAAAACAGCTTTAGGAGGATTGGTAATGTACACTACTTTTTTTTTTTTTTTTTGAGAAAGCCAGACAGTGTAGCACTGGTGACACCCTGGTATAATAGTTACTTTAGCAAGAGCTGTCATCAGACTGCCAGAGCTTGCCTGACAGGTGCCTTCTTGTGCTTCAAAGAAGGGTTAAGGTCAAGGCAGAGAGGGAGCAGTATCCTTGAATAAAACTTTGGACCTATTATCCTATATCTATCATCACACCAAAATATAAACCAAATCCATCATATTGTCTGGAAAATATGAGCTGTTCAAAACTTTAACATAAAAGTTGCAAGTCCATGACCTCGATCTTAAGGTCATTGGCAAGGGCAGGGGCATTGCTGAATTAAATCTTGGATCTACATGTATATCTATTGATCATCACATCAAATATAGACCAAATTTATATCATGTGGTCTGGAAAATATCAGGGCCCAGTTGTTCAAAGCCTTGTTAGCTTAACAAGCTCGTTAAGGGTCATTTAGTTAACTGTTTTAGCAGATTCAGTATACAATATTCTGATATTTTTTGCTGAAAAAATGTGAGTAGCTTTTGCACTGCAAAAACTACTCACATTTTTTCAGCAAAAAAATTCAGCATATTTGCATATCACTCAATGTAAAATTTAACGAATCGTTAACTAATGACGTCGTTAGCTTTGAACAACTGGGCCCAGGTCTTAAAAACTTTAACATAAAACTTTAACATGATGTGGATACCGATGGTGACTCTAATGCCAACATCGGGGTAGAACAACAGCTCTCCCTGGACTTTCTCTAGACAAGCTAAAAACTCTAATAGTGTTTATTTATAAGGATATTTGAGAAAAGTACCATTTTCTCATGCCTAGGAACATATTGCAATAATTGAGATAATAAATAATTAACTACTAGATTAATGTTGGTGTCTGGGTCTCCACGTCCTGACTGTGGTAGCAGGTGTCCAGTTACAGCGACAACAGCTTGGAGAATAATAACATTTGTTACTTTAACAGTAATTATTCTAAATATTGGGATACCAGACGCTCAGCATGCTCAAAGGTAAATATTTAAGCAGACAACATTTTGATTTTTTTTTTTTTTTTTCTCCAGAAAACAGGCTTTGATATTTCATGCAAATTGCCTCCTTAGAAGACAATTTGCATGAAATGTCAAAGCCTATTTTGGGGAAAATCCTAAACATTGGATCATTTTAATGCTTAGCATGCTGGATAAAAATTTCAGCAGATGACAATTCAGGGATTCAGTTTGACGTCGGCCATAGGCCATAGTCCGCAGAAATTTCCAGATGTCGGAAACTTTTCTGACCTGGTTGGACAAATTGTCCGATTGCCATTTTTTGCTTGTAATATATGGATTTCTACTGTTGTTTACAGTTTATTTTCGATGCTGATCTTTATCTTGTAAAATGACCGATGATTGGTCAATCTAAGATGTACTGGACTGCTTATCAAACATTGATTTTTTGTGATGTTCGGTAATGCCCGTTAGTTTCGCGTCCACAAACCGAGTGAACCAGTCTAATTTGTTTTGCTAAAATGTAGATAAGGCCAAATCCTCTTTAAGTTACTTCCCTTGATCTCATCAAATTTGTTTACATGTGACACCATGCGAGGCGAAATATTACACTCGTAATTTTGTAAAGGATTGGACATAACATCGCACAAAAAAAGCCCCCTAGAGAGCAACAAAAGTTGACATTTTTTATGCCGAAATCCAGTAGCGACCAAACGGAATCCCTGCAAGGGAAATGGCAATAACGACGCCAGCCCCCACACCCACTGCTGAATCCACAGTAAATCGAATTTCTAGCTTTTATAATTTGTCCCAAGAAAATTTCAGAATGTCTGGAAGAAACAGCTGCCATTTGGACAAGATGTCCGGAACTGATTTTGGTCTAGCTGAATCACTGCAATTTGATCTCTTTTTTGTCTTTTCCAGAAAAACAGGATTTGCGATTTCATGCAAATTATTTCAAAATGTTGTGTGCTGAAATGTTTACCCGGCATGCTAAGCATTAAAGTATCTGTTCGCCTTCCTGTATCCAAGTACCTTCTGTAGAGATCTACTCCAAAAGGAAACAATATGCTCCCCCAAGGGAGCAAATTCTTTCCTTTTAGAATAGACCCCTTTCCAGAAGGGAGACAAAATGATTTTGATGGAGTTACCTCCCCTGAAAGAGTATTCATTTCCCTTAACTCCTTACCATACTTACCTTAAATCTGACTAAGTAATGTCAGATGTGTCTAAAAATTACTCATGGACTGGCAATAGGAGCAGAGAACCTGATCAATCTGCTCCTTTAGCATCCAGGTACTCTGATCAGAGTCTTCACAGCAACTGCTGTCAGCCCACAGAAATGTTGATTCACTGGCTATCCACTGAGTTTCAAAGTGAAGACCGACCAGACTCCACAGATGCACAGGCTGATCTAAGTCTTTTCTGGGCACATACAGTAAAACCCTTAATATCTGCCACATCAATATTTAACCCTAGTCATGCCAAATAAATTAACCCTTGTCCTGCTGAATAAATTAAGATGCCACACCCATTTCTAATTTTCAGCCAATCAGATTACTTGATCCAGATTGTTGATATAAATTCACATACTTAATGGCAAACAGTGCAGATCCAGATCAGTTGGCTTCTTCAGAAGCCAACTGATCTGGATCTACACTGTTTGTAAAGGCAGGGTATATCCGGGTTCAGCAGGACAAGGGTTAAATGCCACACCAATTTCTAATTTTCAGCTTACTTTTTCCAGGCTGTTGACACAAATTCACATTCTAATTCAGATTGTTGATACAAATTCACATTCTAATTGACAAACAGTGCAGATCCAGATCAGTTGGCTTCTGCAGAAGCCAACTGATCAGTGGATCTATACTGTTTGCAAAAGCAAGGTATATCCCGGTTCAGCAGGACTAGGGTTAACTTAGCTTGTTTGTGCATGTTAACTTTGGTTCAATTTATACAGTGAGACAGAGATGATAATGGCCAACTTGGGCAATAGGAATTGTCTCCAATTAGTTCTTAGTCTCCTAGGGTGAGATTTATGTAGAATGTCAAGCTTTATTTCTTCAGATGAAAATCATTTGTTTGTCATTAGATGAATACATGTACACTTTAAGACCTATAGCATTCTCTGAGGACAGACTGGCGATACATTCTTGTTTTTTCCTGAAAACTGGGTCTTACATTTCAAGCAAGCTGTCACCTAAACTTGTAAGGAGAAGTTTGCATGAACTGTCAAATCGTA
This sequence comes from Anodontia alba, assembly GCA_964016985.1. Taxonomy (NCBI): domain Eukaryota; kingdom Metazoa; phylum Mollusca; class Bivalvia; order Lucinida; family Lucinidae; genus Anodontia; species Anodontia alba. The sequence goes on from OZ024837.1 coordinate 7,243,952, forward strand.
TTTTTTGGGAAAATAAAACAAGAGGACCATGATGATCCTACACGCTCACCTGTGCTGAAAAGTTGGTCATGGTCATGCAATCTGGCCAGCTTTCAAACATGTCCAAGATTTCATCCATGTCCACCTTATCAAGTCAAGTTTCAGGAAGATCTGATCAAAACTGAAGGAGTTATGGACAAGCATTTTGCCGTTGTAAGTCTATGGGACCTTGTGGTTGCCATATGATAAGAACCACAGTTTTCATTGGATTTCAATACGAGGGTCCTGCAAAAAGTTTTGTCACTGGGTTCGGATTACTTCAGTGCTACGTTTTATCAAACATATTTTTATTACAAACCTTCAAAGTATTCCCCCTTTACTGAAACACATTTTTGTAAGCTTTTTACCCAGTCCCAAAAAGCAGATAAATAGTCTTCTTTTGGTATCTGTTGGAGACACTGATAAATAGCACTGCCAAGAGAACTTCTAGACGTATACTTATTTCCAGAAAGCATTTTCTTAAGCCTTGGAAATAAAAAGAAGTCACAGGGGCTCAGGTCAGGTGAATAAGATAGATGGTTTAAAATTTTCACCTTTTCAGAAGCCAAAAAAGACTTAACAACCTCATGAGAGGAGGCCTTGTTATGTAAAAGGTGGACTCCTGACCATCCTTTGCTTGGTCGTTTCTTATTGTAACAAGTAAATTGATCAGTGTATATGACTGCATCTATTTCAATTTGTAATAACTCGGTCAGTTGGAAATCAATTTGAACGAAATAAACGGGTATCATTAGCTATTCAACACACCATTCAAGTGCAGTGAAGCATTTTAAAATATACCTGGGATAAAACTTAGGAAGCCTATTAGTGACAGAACTTTTTGCATGACCCTCGTATTATGTTGATGACAAAGTCAAATAGAGGCTTTTTAGCAGTCAAGGGGACGTAACTCTAAGATTAATGATCCAACCTGTTCAGTTTTTGAATTTGTCCAAGATTTCATCCATGCCCACCTTACCTGCAAGATTCAGGAAGATCCGATTAACCCTTGTCATGCTGAATAAATTAAGATGCCACGCCCACTTCTAATTTCCAGCCAATCAGATTACTTGATCAGGGTTTTTGATAGAAATTCACATATTTAATGACTAACAGTGCAGATCCAAATCAGTTGGCTTCTTCAGAAGCCAACTGATCTGGATCTACACTGTTTGCTAAGACAGGGCATGTCGTGTTCAGCAAGAGAAGGGTTAAAACTGAACAAGTTACGCTGATGACAAAGTCAAACAGCTTTTTCAGCAATCAAGGGGATGTAACTCTATGATTAATGATCAGATCTGGCCAGATTTCAAACTTGTCTGAGATTTCATCCATGTCCACCTTATCTGCAAGTTTCAGGAAAAACTTAATGAGTTATGCTGATGACAAAGTCAAACATAGGCTTTTTCAGCAATCAAGGGAACTAACTCTAAAAATAAATGATCCGCTCTGGCCAGTTTTCCAACTTGTCGTGAGACTTCATCCATGTCCACCTTATCTGCAAGTTTCAGGAACATCCGATCAAAACTGAAGGAGTTATGGTGATGACAAGCATTTTCCCATTTTAAGTCTGTGGGACCTTGTGGTTGCCACAGCAACCAAAGTTTTCATTGGATTTCCAAGAAAAGCTTATGCCATCAATCACAATCCCTCACCCCCCCCCCCCCCCCCCCACACACACACCCCTTCCACACACACACATACACACACACACAAAGAAGCATGCTACAGAGGAGAAATGATTGAGATCAGCCTGCAGACTTCAGAGCTATAACTGGTCTAAGGTGCTGATGGAAGACAACTGTCATATAAGCTTCGGCCCAGGTGAGCTAAAAACCATTTCAGACTGTTTACTGCTGAATTTTTACCCAGTAATTGCTCAGGTTACTTCCTTTTATTAAAGGAAAAGTTAAAAACCAGACTTCAGCTTTTAATCCATTATATATTAATTCAAAGAAACAAGTAACTGGTAATCTGACATAAAGCTGACTCTGCACTGATACTTTCTTCCAAAGATATAATCATGACAATACACTGGCATCAGACTAAAACATATCTAGGTCCAGATAAAGGGTGTGTACATTTTATTCAGTGTGTTGTCAGATATGGTAACAAACTGGTAGTAGTCAGGATTTCCACTAGCATTACTGTGGCAATAAGCTGACTTGACAATGGCAACACACTGACAATACATGATTTGTGAGGACTGATAAGTCCAGATAAAGGAAGTGCACCCAGAAATTTTATTCAATGTGTTGTCTGATATATAACAGACTGGTAGTAGTCTGGATTTCCACTGATATTTGTATGACAATAAGCTGATAATGCAATGGCAACACACTGACAATTACATGATTTGTGAGGACATCCACAAGTCCAGATAAGTCACAGATTTTTTTTCAGGGCGCACCCCGTAGTCTGCGGCAATTTATTTCTAGCGGGCCATTGCTGTGAAAATCGGTGTAGCCTATAGGCACAAAACTGGATTTCCACTAATATTTGTATGACAATCAGCTGATAAGACCATGGCAAAACACTGACAACATGTGGATTATTTGTGAGGATATCCATAGGTCCAAATAAAGGGAATGTTCAAAAGACAATCTTTCGTCATTTCGCACCCTAGGATATTTTTGTGGGTGCCTTAAGTCACATCAGTATTGCTTTGGAGAGGCTCTTCCAATAAGTACAAGATATGTTTTGGTGCAAACCACCAGCCCCCAAAATTATGACCAAATACCACCCTATCTGGAGTTAATGCAACACAGATCGCAAAGATGAGCAGTCTGGGCTGATCTTTTGTTGTGAGAATTTAAAAGATCCTTTTTGTGTTATGAAACTTAGAGGCCACCATTACAAACAGGAAAGAGAAGCACAGTTTTCAATGTAACCTTTACCACTCTCTGGGCTAATTCAGCAGACAACAAACTGATGCTATTTTTCTTAGTAAATTTTTCCCAGAAAACAGGATGCATGTTGTGTCCATTGGAGATAATTTGCATAAAATGTCAAAATCTGTTTTCCCAAGAAAAAATATTTCAATGTATCATCTGCTGAAAATTTCACCCAGAGTGCTAAGCCTTAAATACAATGTATTTGCATTACCTTTCATTTTATTCCATCTTTTGTCTACTAAAGCATCCATAATTTCATTTTCATAATCCTTTAACCAGATCCACATGAAATGACCTCGAAAAACAGCTGCAGTTCACAGACTGGCAGACACAGTTGTTCAACTTAATGCTTAGCATGCTGGGTCAAAATTTCAGCAGACGACAGTTTGAAATATTTTTTCAAATTTCTACCAGAAAACAGGCTGTGACATTTCATGCCAATTGTCTCCTAGGAGACAATTTGCATAAAATGTCTAAACTTATTTTCTTTGAAAATTAAGAAAAATATCATCAGTTTGTCGTCTGCTGAATTTGCCCGAAGAGTGGTAAAAATAATAAGCACTCTTGAAAGCTAACTTAGCAGACGACATATACTGATTTTTTTCCTTATCTTCGGGTCAGATACAGGGCTTGCCATTTCATTCAAATTTCACACTAAATATCATATAATATCAAATACATGTACTAGCTTTCCTAGAAAACAGGAAATGTTTTCAAAATGTACATCATCTGTGATATTTTAATTTGAAATCAGCAAGTTAAAAGATGAAACTTATATATCCTGTGTCACATTAAAAAGGACTTTAATCAAGAAACAGAATCAGTTGCTAAGTTACCAGCACAATGTGTAAATTTCATAAACTTTATCAGTTACAATGTAGACACTGAATAGACTGCAGATATGCAGACTGGCCTTGGTCCACATCTTTAGTTAGAGTGAAAGGCGTCCTTGTAACTTACCACGGCATGATTATAACAGCTCCATGTGTTTCCTAGCACCACATAATGCTCCAGAAAAAGCTAGGGCATTCAAAGAGATATTTGTTGTTGTTTTATTTATTTATTTATTTTTTTTTTTTTTTGCACCAAAACATATCTTGTGGGTACTCGTTGGAATTGCCTCAATGAGGTGATTCCAATGAATTGAGGCGATTCCAACGAGTACCCACAAGATATGTTTTGGTGCAAAAATAAAACAATTCTAAACTATGATCTGAGTATCACCTTTTCTGGAGCTAAGAATGAGTCAAAACAAATGCATGTAGCCGATTGTGAGAAACTGTAACATCCCCCTTTCAGCCCCACCCCTATCACCACAAACACAAACCTCAAAGACCTAGACAAATTAAACGTTAGCATCAAAGCAGGCTGGTCAGAATGCCAGGCAAATTGCAAATCTGCACAGTCTGGTCTGGGTCTATAATCCAGAAATGCATAGCAACAGATAAGGCACTTTTTTCATCCGAAAACTGCTGATATCTTTCTTATTTCTCAATGAAAACATATGCTGTGGGTACTCATTAGAAGTGCCTCGGCGAGGTGCTTCTAATGAGTACCAACAACATATGTTTTCGTCAAGAAATAAGAAAAATATTATGTGGATACCCCCTCTTATCTTAGCTATGGAAATGCTGATTTTCGACTGGTGCATGACATATGACAGACATATCATTCACCAAATTTCCTGTTTAACAGTTCTCAGTGAGAATAATTTCAAAGATGTATATTCCAATAATACACATCATGCAATGTTTCTGATGAGTGTGACCTTTGAAAGAAATTATGTCATTTTCCTGCTGTATTGGAGCTGTCAGGAAATTTACAACTATGCAATAACCTACTTGTCACAATCATCATCACGACCATATCTCACAGATACCATGGTGAGACTGACCACTGTGTAACAACGATCATGTATTTAATCCAGGATATCACATTTCATTTAACGGTTTATTGCCACAAGATTAGGCACTTTTTTCATCAAAAAAATGTATTTTTTCCCCTTATTTCTCTATGAAAACATAATTATGGTATGGTACTCATTAGAAGTGCCTCAGTGAGGTGCTTCTAATGAGTACCCACAACATATGTTTTCATAGAGAAATAAGAAAAATGTTTCTCTGTTCGCTCCTCTAACAGAATGGATATACTTTCAGGGGAGGTAACTGTCTAAACTGATTTTGTCCCCTTCTAAAAATGTGTTTAATCTTAAAAAGTAGACCTCTTTTCAGAAGTTCTTCTGATCTGGATTTCAAGATTTCAAGATTTTCAAGATTTTATTATCAACTGTAACTCTAACTGGAGCATTAGTCAAAACTTTTAACAAATGAAAAAACATGTAATAAAACATCTGAGGAAAGTTGCAAACTATGATATTGAAGAATATTCTAAATCATCCTCATGGCCACATGGCTATGACCAAGAGTGCCATATGACCAAGAGTACGTAAAAAACAACATCAGAGAATACAACCCTGATAAAACTAATAATATGTGTTAGTAGAAAATTGTCCATTTGTCTAGAAGGTCCATAAGTGTCCTATTGACTCAAGTTCATATGCACGCACTGACCCATTGCCGATTCAGTAAATGGTATCATACAACAAAATCCAGAAAATCCGTCCGTGAAAACTTGTATGTACAGTCCCAAATCAGGACATCCTCACCAAAGCAGTCCCGTTATTTCCCTTCTTTTTCAATTTTATTCAGACTAGCACATGTACAAGTAATGGACAGGCTTATTCACTTGATCATCCATGATCACCAGACTATCATGTGATGGCGTCATGTGGCAAAGTAGTGTTAAACATACTTCAAAAGATAGTGCTAAATGCTGTGGCTATTGCCAGAAGGATCTTTTCTTTAAATTGTTGATAAATCTACCATTTGTATGCATTTATCACCAGAAGTTGTTTTGGTAGAGTCCGCATCCCTGGCACAGGATCTTAACCCTTGTCCTGCTGAATAAATTAAGATATCACACCCACTTCTAATTTTCAGCCAATCAGATTGCTTGATCTGGATTGTTGCTATAAATTAACATACCTATAATGGCAAACAGTGCAGATCCAGATCAGTTGGCTTCTTCAGAAGCCAACTGATTTGGATCTACACTGTTTGCAAAGGTAGGGTATATCCGGGTTCAGCAGGACAAGGGTTAACTGACTGGATAGGGGAGGTCCTGAAATGCATCCAAATAGGCCTACCCCTTTAAAGGGTAAATAGTTGTGAACAGCAGGATAAGGGTTAAAATCCTTTCTTCACTATGTTTAGCCCTCTTTATGTCATATCTATTTAGCCGTCAGCAGACTTATCTTTGCTTTGTTCAACCCTCTTGACATTATATACCTTTATTAATAATCAACCTTATTTCTCCACAAAAACATAACTCATTAAAATTGTCTCCATTAAAAAATATATGTTGTGGGTACTCATTAGAAGTTCTTCACCAAGCACTTCTAATGAGTGCCCACAACATATAGTTTTTGTGGAGAAATAAGAAAAACATTATTACTTTTTTGTTGAAACAAAGCACCTTATATCAGTGGAGTTATGGTAACCCTCTTAACATACTACCTTCCTCATCAAAGCCCTCTTAAAGCACTATCTTCCCAACCAATATATTTACAAATTTTACTTGTCAATAAACCCAACTGTTTGAAGTTCTGACAGCTTGTCTGAAGGAAAACATTCTCCAGAATTACAAACATTTATTCCTTCCATATTTTAAACTTTAGCATGCTCTGAGCAAATCAGCAGACGACAAATTCTGTTGTTGTTGTTTTTTTCTCTCCATAAAATAAGGTTTGTCATTTCTTGCAAATTCTCTTCACATGTGACAATTTCCACGAAGTTGACCAATGCTATTTTCAGAGAATAAGGAAAATATACATTAATTGTAATTTCAAAATAATGTCTGCTGATTTTTTTAACCTAGCCTGCTAAGCATTGAACCAGTTGTTTCATAATACTTTCCATGCTTTGAGCAAATTAACTCTTTGCATGCTGGGTAATTTTGCATGCTTTTTTTGTCCTCTGGGGATTTTTTTTTTTTTTAAATTAACTTTTTTAAAAAAAAATATTTCAGGAATACCATCAGAGTGTCAAACAGTTTGGATCCAGATCAGGCCCGACATTTTGTCGGGCCTTATCTGGGTCCAAACTGTTTGCAAAGGTTCTCAGCAGACGACAAAAGCCACCACTAGCAGGGAAAGAGTTAAGCAGATGGCAAACTGATGATATTTTTCTTACTTTTCGAAGAAAATAGGATTTGACACTTTATGCAAATTGTCTCCCAAGGAGATTAAAGCCTATTTTGTAGGAAAAATAAGAAAACTATTTCAAAATTTCATCTGCTGAAATTTTACCCATCGTGCAAAGTGGTAAGCATTATACTGAAGTAATTTGCATATGGTATGTCTAGCAGCTACAGATAACCAAAAAATATGGATGTGTGGTATTTCTCTGTGAATTATTCATTGTGGGTACCTGAGAGAATTCCTTTGCTGAGTAGATTCCAATGAGTATTGTATCCACAACATATTTTTTGTGGAGAAATACTATAAGAAAAATATTTATCTGGTTACCAGCCTCTTCTTAACTGGAGCTGTAGAAGCAGGAAGTCAGAAGTTAGAGAACAGCTGTCATAGCAACTGCATGGGAATCACATGTTACCTCGTAGCACTCTGGTAAAATTTGAAATATTTTTTCTTATTTTTCCCAAAAAAACAAGTTTTGACTGGAGACAATTTGCATGAAATGTCAAATACAATAAGAAAAATATTATCAACATGCAGTCTGCTGAATTAGCCCAGATCAAGAGTGGTAATGGTAATACGGTATGCTTCATCACACAGAGCCTTTCTTCATTACCCTTCCATCATTTCAATATGACTAAATAATGTTGAAAGGGATGTAAAATGCCAAATCATCATCATCATCAACAACAACAACTGTTCTATGGCTGGGGAAAGAATATGTACAATGAGATTACCCATGAAAGGTGGCTATATTTATACATGTGTTATGTGAAACAAAACAAAAATGGCAAAAAAGTATGAAACAAAATGTTTATAATTTTAAAACATTTACTGTACTCACTGAGAGGATATGAGTGTGAATCAACAAAATAATTGTTTGGGTTTAACAAAATAATTGTTTGGGTTTAATGAATCAAATTATACAAATTATTTGAATTCCCAATTACTAGTTGATTCACAAATAGTGGCAGTCAGTTACTGTCGTAATGGTTCAGCCTATTGTTGAAAAGTAGAAAAAATCAGCCTACTGGGGAAAACAAGAAAACAGTAGAAAAGTTCAGCCTATTGTTGAAAATAGGAGGACAGAAAGAAAAGGTCAGCCTACAGTTGAAAATAGGAGGACTGTAAGTAAGACAAGTTCAACATACTGTTGAAAATAGGAGGTCAAGTAGAAAAGTTTAGACTACTGTTGAAAAGAGGAGGACAGATAGAAAAGTTCAGCCTACTGTTGAAAATGGGAGGATAGATAGAAAAATTCAGCCTACTTTTGAAAATAAGAGGACAGGTAAAAAAGCTCTGCCTTCTGTTGAAAACAGGAGGACAGGTAGAAAAGTTCAGCCTACTGTTGAAAATAGGAAGATAGGTACTCAGAAAAGTTCAGCCTTATTTTGAAAATAGGGAACAGTAAGAAAAGTTCTGTCTGCTGTTGAAAATAGGTCAGGTAGAAAAGTTCTGCCAGGTAACTGTTGAAAATAGGAGGACAAGAAGAAAAGTTCAGCCTTATGTTGAAAATAGGGGACCGTAAGAAAAGTTCAGTCTACTGTTGAAAATAGGAGGACAGGTAGAAAAGTTCTGGCTACTGTTGAAAATAGCAGGACAGGTAGAAAAGTCTGCCTACTGTTGAAAATAGGACAGGCAGAAAAGTTCTGCCTACTGTTGAAAATATGAGGATAGATAGAAAAGTTCAGCCTACTGTTGAAAAGTAGGACAGGATAGAAAAGTTCAGCTTACTGTTGAAAACAGGAGGACAGGTAGAAAAGTTCAGCCCACTGTTCAAAAATAAGAGGACAGGTAGAAAAATTCAGGCTACTGTTGAAAAAAGGAGGATAGACAGAAACATTCAGCCTACTGTTGAAAATAGTAGTACAGGTAGAGAAGTTCTGGCTACTGTTAAAAATAGGAGGACAGGTAGAAAAGTTTAGCCTTCTGTTGAAAAAAGGACAGGAAGAAAGATTCTGCCTATTGTTGAAAATAGGAGGACAGACAGAAAAATTCAGCTTTCTGTTGAAAAGAGCAGGATAGGTAGAAAAGTTCAGCCTACTGTTGAAAATAAGACAGGTAGATAAATTCAGCTTTCTGTTGAAAATAGGAGTACAGGTAGAAAAGCTCAGCCTTCTGCTGAAAATAGGAGGACAGGTAGAAATATTCAACCTAATGCTGAAACAAGAGGCCCACGGGCCACGAATCGCTCACCTGAGTGACATAGCCACTGCAGATATGCAGATGTTATGCAACATTTTTCCAATCCTGTCATCGCAACTAATGAAAAGATCATCATTTAAACAGTTCTTAATTTTGAAGAAGAATATATATGGCATGCCAGTCAATTGAGCATGATCATTTGAACACTCTAAATGGCAGCCAGCTTGGATTTACGATCGGCACGATTTTAGCTATTTTTGATCTATGAGTCACCCCAATGCTTCCTACCAAGTTTTGAGTCAAATGGCCTTTTGGTTCAGGAGAAGAAGCGAAAAATAGATTTTAAAGATGGCTGCCATGGCGGCCATCTTGGATATCCGATTGGCACGATTTTAGCTATTTTTGATCTACAAATCACCCCAATGTCTCCTACAAATTTTGGAGTCAATTGGCCTTTCGGTGCAGGAGAAGAAGCTAAATATAGATTTTCAAGATGGCGGCCATGGTGGCCATCTGGTATTTCGGATCAGAACAATTTTAGCTATATTTGATCTACAAGTCACCTTGATGCTTCCTACCAAGTTTTGAGTCAAGTGACTTTTGGGTTTAGGAGAAGAAGCGAAAAATAGATTTTCAAGATAGCCGCAATGGCCACCATCTTGGATTTACGATCGGCATGATTTTAGCTATTTTTTATCTACAAGTCACCCAAATGCTTCAAGTCAACTGGCCTTTCGGTTCAGGAGAAGAAGCGAAAAATAGATTTTCAAGATGGCTACCATGACGCCCATCCTGGTTTTACGATCGACATGATTTTAGCTATTTTTGATCTACAAGTCACCCCGATGCTTCCTACCAAGTTTGGAGTCAACTGGCCTTTCGGTTCAGGAGAAGAAGTGAAAAATAGATTTTCAAGATGGCTGCCATGGTGGCCATCTTGGATTTCCGATAGGCATGATTTTAGCTATTTTTGATCTACAAGTCACCCCAATGCTTCCTACCAAGTTTGGAGTCAACTGGCTTTTGAGTTTAGGAGTAGAAGCAAAAAATAGATTTTCAAGATGGCTGCCATGGTGGCCATCTTGGATTTCCGATCGGCACAATTTAAGCTATTTTTGATCTACAAGTCACCCTGATGCATCCTGGCAAGTTTGGAGTCAATTGGCTTTCGGTTCAGGAGAAGAAGCGAAAAATAGATTTTCAAGATGGCCGCCATGGTGGTCATCTTGGATTTACGATTGGCACAATTTCAGCTACTTTTGATCGACAAGTCACCCTGATGCTTCCTCGCAAGTTTGGAGTCAATTGGCCTTTTGGTTCAGGAGAAGAAGCGAAAAATAGATTTTCAAGATGGTGGCCATGGCGGCCATCTTGGATTTCCGATCGGCACGATTTTAGCTACTTTTGATCTACAAGTCACCCTGATGCTTCCTAACAAGTTTGGAGTCAATTGGCCTTTCGGTTCAGGAGAAGAAGCGAAAAATAGATTTTCAAGATGGCGGCCAGGGCGGCCATCTTGGATTTCCGATCGGAACGATTTTAGCTATTTTTGATCTACAAGTCACCCCGATGCTTCCTACCAAGTATCAAGTCAATTGGCCCAGGGGTGTAGGAGGAGTAGGCTTTTAAAGCAATTGTTGACGCCGCACGACGGACAACGGACGACGGACATTGACTGACCACAATAGCTCACCATGAGCACTTTGTGCTCAGGTGAACTAAAAAGACTGGAAGAAAACTTGGCACTCTAAATGAGAAGTGGTATGAAAATCTCTTCCCAGAACAACCAGTCTTCTCCAGTTCAGTGTTCTCAAATCATTATTCTTACTATTTATGCTATGATCCAATACAAGAGTTAGCAGGAACATATCACCCAAGGACACTCCAGGATAGGAATATGTGTTCCTAAAAAGGATATATTAACCCTTGTCAGCCTGCATAAATAAACATGCCACGCCTACTTTTAATTGTTAGCCAATCAGATTACTTGATCCAGGTTGTGATTCAAATTCACATACTGAATGGCAAATAGTGCAGATCCAGATCAGTTGGCTTCTGAAGAAGCCAACTGATCTGGATCTACACTGATTGCCCAGGTGGAGTATATCCGGGACCAGCAGGACCAGGGTTAAGTTGTTAAGGAAGTGAATTGATGATAATTCTGGGATAATTTTCTCAAATTTCTCACTAAAATAAAAATGAATGTTGTGGATATTCATTATAAGTGCCTCAGCAAAGTGCTAACGAGTGCCTATAATATATGTTTTTATGAAGATATGAAAAAATATCCCAGAATTATCATCAAATACTCCTAGCTCCTTAACAAGCTCTCTGTTCCTTATTATCCTGTCTCTGCAAGTTAATATTTGCTCAGTGACTAATAATGCAAACACTGATTAACCCTAGTCCTGCTGAACCCAGATATGTCCTGCCTTTGCAAACAATGTAGATCCAGATCAGTTGGTTTCTAAAGAAGCCAACTGATCTGGATTTGCACTGTTTGCCACTAAATATCGTATGTGATTTTATGTCAACAATCTGGATCAAGTAATCTGATGGCTGAAAATTAGAAGTGGGCATGGCATCTTAATTTATTCAGCATGACAAGGTTTAAGCTCAGTTTTGGTCTCAGTCTAGATGGTTTGTACAGTAATGCTTAGACTGGTTAAGTCTCTAGTGACTAGTTTTTTTTCCTTATAATCCTGTTGGATTATCCACTGAAATAAATCCAAAATAAAACCATGACTATAAAGGCTGGTCACCAGCCTTTATAGTCATGATATTATTTTAGTTTTAACCTTTTTTTTTTTTTTTTTTGTCCTGCTGAACCCAGATATGTCCTGCTTTGGCAAACAGTGTAGATCCAGATCAGTTGGCTTCTGAAGAAGCCAACTGATCTGGATCTGCACTGTTTGCCGTTAAGTATTTGAATTTATATCAACAATCTGGATCAAGTAATCTGATTGGCTGAAAATTGGAAGTGGGTGTGGCATCTTAATATATTCTGCAGGACAAGGGTTAATATAGTGGATTATCAAACAGGATCATAAGGAAAAAATATTCAGTCACTGGAGACTGCAGCCAGTCTAAGGTAATGCTGTCCAAAAACTAGGGGTAAATACTGACGACCCAGATCAGACTGCAATTCTGGAGGCTAAAAGCTCAAAAACATTCTAAAGCTTCAGTAGCAATATGATATTGAATTCAAGCCTCCAGAGCTATCTGATCTTGAATTCAAGCCTCTAAAGCAATCTGATCTTTAAATCAAGTCTACAGGGACTTTGATATTTAGAAGTACGTTTAATTGGGTAAGTTAAAACTTCAAGCACCTGAGATCTGCATGTAGGAGAGCAGATTTACGAATGACACACTAATATTTGAGCAGTCATACCTGAGCAAACAGTGTAGTCCAAGATCCTTTAGGAAAAGAGGTACCATATAAATTCTAATAATAGCTCTTACCAGAGGACTTATTCAGGAGGAGAATTTGACAATAATTCTGGGATAATTTTCTCCATTTCTCCAAGGCACTTCTAAAGGGTATTTTTTTTTTTTTGGATTTGGGTTTAACGGCCCTTTCAAGAATTTCACTTATACTGAGCCTATCGTTCATCACAGTTGGGCGAAAACTGGAGAACCTGGGGAAAACCACCTGACCATCTTTAAGCAGAACTTGGTTTTCCCACATGTGACCAGAGCGAGGCCTTAGTGGTGAGAAACCTAATGATTAAGAGTCAGCTCTCTTATCCACTAAGCTACGGGTACCCACAACATATCGAGGGTTGAGCGCAAGACTATAATAACTCAAACATATTTTTGAAACCCTTGTTTAGGGGCAACTTGGACCCCTTTGTAAACAATGCAAATTTAGGTGCCATTGCTCATACGAGCAATGGCACCTAAATTTTCATTGTTTACAGAAAGAAATGTTGTAATCTTCATAACGCCTTCATGGTGAGGAGATTAGGTTTGGGGAAAAACAACCATCTGACTTACGCCAGTCTTGCGCTCAGCCCTCGATATGCTTTTATGGAGGATGATGATGGTTTGGCATTTTCACTTTCAACATTATTTAAATCATATCGAGATGATGATAAGGATAATAATGAAAGGCTCTGTGCAATAAAGTGCCATAAAGTCATGAGCTGAATTCTGCCTCTTATAATATGGGCTATTATAAGAATTAATATGGTACCCCTTTTTATCAGGATCTTTGGGTAAATAAGTTGTTATCTAGGAGAAGACATCAACATTTACTCCAGTGACTTTTCAATCAATGGATTAACAATTCTCTCCATCCATCTCCTGAAACATCCTTTCAATCATTACAGTCTCCTAATAAAGTATTTAAAACCCAAACCCGACAGATCTTCTCATTACTCTAGATAAGATGGTTTTCAGTCAAAAATTAGTGATAATTCTCTTAATTCCCCATGAAAATATATGTTGTACGCAGGTATTCGTTTCATTATCTCTTTGCATGCTGGGTAATTTTGCATGCTTTTTGTCGTCTGTGGATTTGTTTTAAAAATTGACTTTTTCTAAAAAATCTTTCAGAAACTAGAACATTGTTTTCAGAGGAAAACATATGTCCCCCCACCAGTTTGAACAGACATATTGTTGAAATAGGTTGTATCTATAATTTTTCGTGTGTGTGTGTGTGTGTGTGTGTGTGTGCGTGCGTGCGTGCGTGTGTGTGTGTGTGTTCCATGGGGGGAGGATGAGGGGCTGCAGTAATAATTTTAGTATTTTAAATGCTAATAAAAAGTATCTGTGACATGTCCTAAACACATATGGCAATATAGTGCTGACAAGCCATTTATCAACATTCTAAGACCTTGTATGACCTTGAAAAGGGGGTCACGGTCAACCAAATCAAATCAGTCCATGTCCCAATAATATATCTGTGCTAAGACCTTGTATGACCTTGTGTGACCTTGAAAATAAGATCAAGGTCACAACAATTTAGCTATGTAAGTTTGGTCAAAATTCATCCATTCCTTCATGAGATAGGGTGCAGACAAGCCATTTTCCAAAATCTAAGCCCTTGAAAATGGGGTCAAGGTCACCAAAATCTAATGAGTTCTTGTCCCTGTCTCAAAAATATAGCTGTGCAAGTTTGGTCAAAATCCATCCATCCATTCAGTTGATAAGGACAGGTGCAGATAAGCCATTTTCCAACAATCTGAGCTCTCCTGTGCCCTAGGAAATGGGGTCAAGGTCACCAAAATCTAATCAGTTCTTTTCCTTGTCACAACGAATATAGATGTACAAGTTTGGTCAAAATCCATCCATTTCTTCAGGAGATAGGGTGCAGACAAGCATTTTCCAACAATCTAAGTTCTCCTGTAGCCTTGAAAATGGGGTCAAGGTCACAAAAATCTAATCAGGTTTCTGTATGTCTTAACAATATAGCTGTGCAAGTTTGGTCAAAATCCACCCATTCTTTCAGGAAAAAGGGTGCAGACAAGCCAATTTTCAACAACTGAAAATGCAGTCAAGGTCACCAAAAATCTAAAGAGTTCTTTTCTATGTCTCAACAATATAGATGTACAAGTTTGGTCAAAATTCATTCATTCATTCTGAAGATAGGGTGCAAACAAGCCATCTTCCAACAATGGGGTCAAGGTCACCAAAATCTAATCAGTTCTTTTACATGTACCAGCAATATAGATGTGCAAGCTTGGACAAAATCCATTTATTCATTCAGACAAGCCATTTTCCAGCCATTTTCCAACAATCTAAGCCCTTGTGTGACCTTGAAAATGGGGTCAAGGTCACCAAAATCTAATCAGCATTTTTCCCCCATCCAATGATCAATTTGTGTAAGTTTGGCCAAAGTCCATCCATCTATTAAGGAGATAGAGTCAGCAGACAAGAGGCTAGGCCGATGCCGACGCCGACAGGATCCGCACTAAAAAGAATATGTACCCCCCCCCACCACTATGTTGGGGGGACATAATATCATCAGAGTGTCAGATCTGAACCCAGTACCTCATTTGAAGTTATAAGTGCTAACCACTCAGCCACCAGGACACTTTTTCATTTGTATAGACCTTTTTAATATTATTGTTTTCTTCCGGGCTGCTGACCATGTGATTGCAATGTTATGCTCTAGAAAACAGGAAGCCCAGATAAACATTTTTCTTATTTCTCCACAAAAAAAGCGTACATTGTTGGTGCTAATGAGCACCCACAACAAATGTTTTTCAGAAATAAGAAAAATATCAACACAATTAGGATAAAAATGCTCCTTACCTAGAACTATGTATAAACAATAAGAACCCATTTTGTCTATTTCAGCTTAACCCACAACTAAAGCAGACGACAATTTTGATTTTTTTTTTTTATATTTTCAGAAGAAAACAAGTCTTGACATTTCATGTGAATCGTCTGCCAAGCAGACAATTCACATCAAATATCAAGACTTGTTTTCTTTGAAAAATAAAAAATACAACTTTGAGAATGTCGTCTGCTACAAATTTTGCTTGGTGCTTTAAGGGTTAACTCTTTGCATAATGGGTAATTTTGCATGCTTTTTAGTCATCTGTGGATTTTTTTTTTTAAATCAACTTTTTCAAAAAAATCTTTCAGGAATACCATCAGTGTGTCAAACAGTTTGAATCCAGATCAGGCCCGACGTTTTGTCGGGCCTGATCTGGGTCCAAACTGTTTGCAAAAGTTATCAGCAGACGACAAGTCGCCAATAGCGGGAAAAGAATTTATACTTAGCACACTATGGGCATATTCAGCAAATGACATACTGATATTTTTTATTAATTTTTCCCAAAAAATAGGATAAGATTTCATGCAAATTGTCTCAGGGAGACAATTTCTATAAAATGTCAAGTCCTATATTCTAGGAAATGTCATCTGCAGAAATTTTTACCCAGCATGCCTAGCATTAATTTTCCCTGACCTTCAGGATTAGCTTGTGATGTAAAAAGTGACATTAACTCTTGTCCTGCTGAATAAATTAAGATACCACGCCCACGTCTAATTTTCAGCCAATCAGATTACTTGATCCAGCTTGTTGATACAAATTCACATACTTAATCACAAACAGTGCAGATCCAGATCAGTTGCCTTCTACAGCAGCCTACTGATCTGGATCTACACTGTTTGCAAAGACAGGGTATATCCGGGTTCAGCAGGACTAGGGTTAAGTACCATATAACAGCGCTCCTGGGAATAGAATTCAGCATACAGTGTACTAATTGCCATTAATTTGGATGTTTTTTAAACACAAAGATGTATGTCAGCAGAGAAATTCCAATTAACATCAGCATGCAAAAAAATGATCAGAAAAATCCATGGCTCCCAGATAAAAAGGGTACTCAGAAACTAATCTTTTATACTTAATTATATTTACAGTAATTGACCTAATTACCACGCCATGCGCTTAGGTTTTCAAAATGATTTGAAAAACTTGTAGAAAAATATCTACCTACATGTATTCAATAAGGGCAAAGGACTTCATGAGGAGCTAATGCAATATTTTTTCTGATTTTCTTTATAAAAGCATCTGTTATGAGTACTAAATTGAACTGCCTCAACAAGTTTATAAAAGCATAATTATCGTAATTGACCTAATTACCGCACATGCTCCTCAATAAGCGCACAGTCAAGCAATTTAGTAGTCTTGTGTACTTTTATCTACTTCTTTATAAAATCATATGTTGTTGGTACTCTTTTGAATTGCCTCGACAAGTCGAGGCAATTCAAATGAGTACCAACGACATATGCTTTTATGAAGAAAATCAGAAAAATATTCCGTAAGTATCATTAAATACGCCCCTCATGAAGTTCTCTGCTGATCTTTCTTTACGTGTACCTGTATTAGCAGGCTATTTTACTACTTTCTTGTAATTTTGAAAAACTTAAGCACACAGTGTGGTAATTAGAGCAAATACGGTATGTGGACAAACAGGCTTGAGCAAATAGTGCAGACCCAGTTCAGATGCTGCAGCATGCGGCTTACCCAGCACTTTTTAGGTTGAGAAATGGACTTGTTCAAATTTTAAGACATGTAAGGCAAGAAGTTAATTTAATTAAAGGTGTCCCAATATTTAGGGTAATTAAGGTAGCCTCAAGACGTTTTTTAATGCAAATAATAACAAAAATTATCTTGCGGCAATTTCAATGAGTATTCACAAGATACATGTATGTTTAGTTTAAAAAATATTATTGCAATATTATTCGACTTGACCATAGCTCTAGATACGCCAATTTTTAACCAAAAATATTAATATTTTTCTAATTTCTCCATATTGATTGTGTTGGGGTTTAACGACACGTCCCCTTAATTGTGGGTTATTTTGTGTCGTCTAAGAGAAAGTGAGAAAAGAGATAGAAGAGATAGTAGAAATGAAAGAGAGGGACAGGGAAGAAAGAGGAACAGAAATGAAAATGAAGAAACAGAAGAAATAAAAACATTCCCCCTCTACCCTTACCTGCTACAAAGGATAGAGGCCTTGCCCAACAGTAAACCAATTTCGGTTGGACACCCCAGGTGACGTAAGATACACCACATTTTTGCCACACCCAACCACCCAAAATTTTATGCTGTGGGTACTCATTAAAGTGCCTCTGTGAGGCACTTCTAATAAGTACCCACAACATAAGTTTTGGTGGAGAAATCACAAAAAAATACTAATCTTAATATCCTGCTTATTCAGAGCTATGTGAGCAATGGTATTTTCACTATACAAAATGAGAAATGAGGAATATTTTGGATACAAATCAAATTAAGACAGAATGTATGCAGTAAAAAAACTGGTTCCTAAAAGTTAAAAATAAAACATTGAAAAGCTGGTCTAAAAACTGCAAACTTTTGAAAATCCATCTAAAAAAGTAGACCCCTGCTGATACCCCTGGTTTTACAATATTTTACAAAGGGGGAATATGGAAATGCTTATTATACAGACTTGTTACAGGCTCCATATTCCTCAAAAGTTGACATTCTGTATCCAAGAAAGATTTAATAAATTGATATATGGTATTAATATGATCATAAAATGTGGCATCTGACAGCCTGTAACATTTCAATTCCTCTCTTGTTTTTGAACTGAATCAAAAATGAAATGATTTTTTATGGTATCTCTGAATTCATGTTGGCGATACAATAAAAAAGTCATTTCATTTTTGACCCAGTTCAAGAACGAGGGACTTTTAAACTGAAATTTTACAGGCTGTCAAATGCCACATTTTATGATTGCATTTATACCATATATCAATTTACTAAACCTATCTTGGATAATAAAAATGTCTATTTTTGAGGAATATGGAGCCTTTAATGTAACGTCATCACTTCAGTTATTAACTTATCCATAGTTCGGAGTTATGCAGTAAATATAAATCAGTCTCATTAAATCTCTCTTAAGGTAAATTTTAAATCAAATTTGTATCAAAATAAATGTCTTGTTTTCGAAAATGTCAGACCTCGGAGTGATAATCATAGAAATTAGTGTAATTTCAGTCTCATTTGTTTCTTCAAACTGTCTGAGAGCTTCAATCACCAGGAAACCCTGAGGAAGATTGGTACTGCCATAGGTCTAGATAAGAGTGGGTATCAGCAGATCAGGTAAATATTTGTCTTATTTCACCATGAAAACATATGTTGTGGTACTCATTAGAAGCGCCTTGCCAAGGCGCTTCTAATGAGTACCCATAACATATGTTTTTGCAGAGAAATAAGAAAAATATCAATACTTTTGGACTGAAAAAAGCATGGCTTATCGAGCTTTAACTACTAAGAAAACAAAGTATTTCTGGCACAGAAAAAGCTAATTTATCGTCAAAAATCTTATGCCCATGGATAGAATTTCAAATACATGTACTAAGGATGAGCAATTCACTAAAATGATTCATCAGGATAGAATATCACATTAATTCAAAGAATTTTTTTATCATATCCAAAAAAAAAAAAAATTCATTACTCTTACAGTTTGGGTTCTCATAGCGAATCATCATCAGACTGGTAAAGCAGTCAAAGTTCTGTGACATCATGAGGTCAAGGTCACAGTTTGATGATGGTTCTCAATGGGAACTGAAACTGTCACAGTAAGTGAAATTCTTTTTGAAATATGATCAAAAGAATTCTTTGGATTAACACTAAATAGCACTCTGGGCAAAATTTTCAGCAAATAACACATCAAAATATTTTTCTTATTTTTCCTAGAAAACAGGATTTGTCTCCAGACAATTTACATGAAACCTCAAATCCTATTTTCTAGGAAAAATATCATCGATTCGTCATCTGCTAAATTAGCCTAGAAATTAGTGGTTATTGTTAAAGGACAATATTTGATAGTATGTTTTGAACAGGGAAGCACATTTCACAGATCAAATGTAAACTAATTTCTGCTTGAGGCAATAGTTATGACAAACTTCCTCAAAAATAATGCAATTAAAATTCAGCTATTTGAAGGCAATTCAATTATACCTCCAAGGGATATAATTCTGACATAGAAATACTGACCTCTGTCTCATGGGCATCAAATTCTTTCTTTTAAGAGTATTTACCCCCATTTTTTGTAATATTTCAAACACTAATAAGTTATCTCCCTTTGCAAAATGGCAGTAAAATCTTCAAGGTTTCTGTCTGCAAAAATTATCTCCCTTTGCAAAATGGCAGCAAAATCTTCCAGGCGTGTCCATTTATCTTAAACTGATGACCATTATACACTGAGGGTAGTACTCATTTTACACCTCAACCAGGCATTTCAAATGCTGACATTTATCTATCACAACATGCATTTTCATGGAAAAATGAGAAATATATATATCTGGATACCTTATTTATCTACCCTTAAATAGATGACTTCAAATATTATAGACTGATTCTTGTTTATTGATGCCAGTAAGACAAGCCACCACACATTGTTCCATTTACTTGCCCAGTATGAGACATAAGCTCCTCAGAGAACCAGACTACTGAAAACAAACTTCAAACCATCCTATTTTTTTCTCTCTCCCTCCTTTTTTTTTTTTTTCTTTTTTTTTTTGTTGAAAATGGGACTTGATATTTCAATGACCAGAAAAGCCAAGCAAACCATTCTAAAATACTGTATTTATCCTAAGTATTCGGACACCTCAACTCCTTACCATAAAATTTGAACAAGTACAATTTACTCACCAATATTGTGTCTACAAATTACTGGATGAGTGGCAAAGAGTGCAGACCTTGTGAAATGCTGCATTCTGGGACATCTCATCTGGTTTTACACGGTTTGCTCAGGCTTGTCTGTCCAAATGCATACGGTAAATTAGGGGATAACTGCATTCAAATTTGTCATTTGGGGAGGTAAATCGGCGGTTTTATGGTCGGAAATTTCGTTTTACAGCTCCGCATCAGAGTCGCCGTAAAACGAAATTTCCGACTGTAAAACCGCCGATTTACCTCCCCAAATGACAAATTTGATGCAGTTATCCCCATTCTAATGCATTTATTCATTTTTTCTATTGAAAACAATGTACTATTTGCACAAAACGATAAGTGCCGTGAGCTGCGTAAAACCAAATGCCAGCCAATGAGAAACGACGTTACGTGATGACGTCAGATTTGCGACAGTATATCGCAGAATATACCGTCGCAAATTTTTGATGTTATCCAATCAGACGTCGCGTTACATACGCGAGTGCATTAGAATACAGTATCCAATGACTTTGTTAGTGGATAGCAAAGGTTTTGATCAGACTATGTGGATCTCAAAACTGAGGCCATTCTAAGAACACAAAACACAATACCTCACCAGCAACACCCCATCAGCAATTTAGATTACAGAAATTCACCTTGTTTCTCTTTCAAAACAAATGAGGCAATGCTAATGATATGTCTTTTTTGAAAATTAAGAAAAATACTAAATATCTTTTGGATAACAAGGTTTTCAGACACATAAAACTGGTTTAGATATATAGCCAGGGGCCATGGGCAAGAAGTTGATGCTCTGGCCTCACAATGTACCAGTCCTAAGTCTGAGTCTTGCTGCGGGTGGCTCTTTCTGTGTCCTGGAGTAAGACTATAATTCTCATCATCATCTTCCCTATTCATTTGTTGTCTATTGAATTCCCTTCTCACAAATGCAGACAGAAAACAATTGTAACAGGGAAAATTTGCATATCATTTGTTTCATTTTGCTTTAACCCTAATGTCCTGCTGAAAAAATTAAGATGCCATGCCCATTTCTAATTTTCAGCCAATCAGATTACTTGATCCAGATTGTTGACACAAATTCACATACTCAATGACAAACAGTGCAGATCCAGATCAGTTGGCTTCTTCAGAAGCCAACTGACCTGGATCTACTCTGTTTGCAAATGCAGTGTATATCCGGGCTCAGCAGGACAAGGGTTAATAAACTTTGTATTTCACTTTAGTTTTCATAAAATATTTAAAGCTTTTGATAAAGAGAATATGTTTCATTCCTAAACAGCAGGCTAAATCATCACATTTACATACAGCTGGTAAACAGATAAGCATTGATTTGATTTGTACTTACCAAATAAACACAACTATTGTTGTATTTGTTTGTTGGAAAAAGATCAAGCCTTCATATCATCTAATATTTATAATTAGTGACTGTGCAAAATTTGCAATATTAGGTCCCTACTTTACAAAAGATACAAACTGAATACATGTTATTCATTCACTGGTATACGTGAAAATTGCAAGTGTTAATTCTAGTAAATCAATCTTTATGAGGACAATATGGTCAAATACTTCTGTTAACTGAGCCTTGAGTGACAGGACTCTAAAGAAAATTTGGTTGGTTCTTAAGTTTGGTTACTAAGAGACAACCTGAGTTTGAATGCTCAGAGAAATGAGTAAAAGGCCATGTCATCAGTCTAAATCATGCGCTTGGACTGAGGAGCTGAAATCTTACGCTCAGACTGACAAGTCCAAAATTTTGGCTTTAGAGTTTGGTTTTATAATACATGTACAAGCCACTTCCTATCAGAAGTCCTAAAACAATGGAACGCTACAAGTTTTGGAAATAGACAAAGGCTTGTTGGCCATTGCCATGAATAATTGCACTTGTAAGAGATGAACTGTCAAAACTGTATTATATTTACAAGTATGTGGAAATTACTATGAAGAAAAAATGATAAAAAATAAAAATACTGAAAGTGTTATTTGAACTTTGCCAATGTCAATTTAGAGAAACTACATTACAACCTCTTTATAACATTATTGTTGGGGTCCGTAGCATAAACCATGTTAGTTAAACAACCGTGCTATATCCAAATAAAAATGTATAGATTATATTGAAAAATGACCATTTATGGTCATTTTTCAATATAATCTATACATTTTTGGGATCCATCTTTGAACCGTGCTATACAAACCACGTTATAACGAACAGCGTTATAAAGAGGTCGTGGTGTAGTTATCAGTTATTGAGGTTATCTGTGTCAGCCTACTATAACTCTCAGCTATTCCCCATTAAGGAAGACTAAAAGAGAGTAACGATAAAAGGTTCTTACAAAATGTTAGAGGCAGATGTCAGTTGTTAACCCTTAAAGCGCCAAGAAAAACTGCATCTGAAAATGTCGTCTGTTTATGTCGTCTGCTGAATATTCTTGCAAACTTTTCAAACCTATTTTTGCATACAGGCAAACAGTGTGGACCCAGATCAGACTGCTCCTAAAGGAGCAGTCTGATCTGGGTCCACACTGTTTGCAAAAATGACTTTTAAAATCACAAGCAGGTGACAAAGCAGACGACAATAGTTGTGATTGGCGCTTTAAGGGTTAAGAAGTAGTAGCAGGTGATAATTCTGTGATAATTCTCCATGAAAACATGTTGTGGGTACTCATTAGAAGTGCCTCAGTGAGGCACTTCTAATGTGTACCCACAACTTATGTTTTTATTGAGATCTAGAGAAAATTATCCAAGACTTATCATCAAATATGCTGGAAGATGTACCTATAGTTCTCAAAGACAGAAGATATAATATATAACACTTTGCATGCTGGGTAAAAATTTCAGCAGACGACATTTTGAAATATTTTTTCTTATTTTTCCTAGAAAATAGGATTTGACACTTCATGCAAACTGTCTCCTAAGGAGACAATCTTCATGAAGTGTGCATGCAAACTGTCTCCTTTGCTTGAAGTGTCAGATCCTATTTTCTAGGAAAAATTAGAAAAACATCATCAGTTTGTTGTCTGCTGAATCTGCCCATAGCGTGGTAAGTGATAAACAAGTTTGTAAGCCAGAAAAATGTTTGAGAAGCTTAGATACAGCTTGTTATGATATGCAAATATTTGAAAGCTTCACAAAAATGCTTTTCTCCAATAAAAAGATTCTTTTTTCTCCATCAAAAGTTCATTAGAACTGCCTCAATAAAATACCGCCTTACTCTGTAGAATCAAAATTTATGTATTAAAGCATCATTGAATAGTCCCTCGTGAAGTCCTCTGTTATTAAAGAGTCCATAGTCCTAAAAAAAAAGACATTTTATTGTCCAGGAAAGGTATAATAAATTGATATATGGTATTAATACAATCATAAAATGTGGCACCTGACAGCCTGAAAAATTTCAGTTAGTCTCTGGTTCTTGAAATAACATGATTTTTTATCGTAATTAATTAATGTTGCCACCATTAATTCAGAGATACGATAAAAAATCGTTTCATTTTTTATCCAGACCAAAACTAAGATACTACCTGAAATTTTACAGGCTGTAAGATGCCACATTTTATGATTGTATGTATATTATATATATCAATTTATCAAACCTTTCTTGGATAAAAAATGTCTGTTTTTTAGGAATATGGAGCCTTTAAATTTTCCTTGAAATTGTGCCCCTATTAGATGGACATGTTGCTACAAGAGTTTTTCGAGTAATTTTGAAAAACCTAATAACACAGTGCAGTAATCAGGTCAAATATGGTATGCTGTATACCACAGTTTTCATGAGGAAGATACAAATTAACAAAATTATTTAAATTTTGTTCAGTCATCCTAGAACTTTCAGAGGGAGAAGTTTTGCAACAATTTCAGGATTTCAGGGAGAAGTTTTTTTTTTTTGAGATTTTTTTGAGGAAGATATACGAAAATTATTTAACAGAGTTTCCCCTTATCTAGGGCTATGATTGATGAGTAATAATGTGGTTACCCAATGAAAAAATATTTTATTTACAAGTTCTAATATTACCTAAAATAACAGCTCTAGATAACAGGGTGCATCAGGTAAATATTTTTCTTACTTCTCCATGAAAACATATGTTCTGGGTGCTTGTTCGAAGCACCTCATTTAGGCGCTTCTTATGAGCACCCACAACAGATATTTTCATGGAGAAATAAAAAAAAAATCGATACTTTAATAGGTTGACAAAAAGCCCCTTATCCGCAGCTAAGCCTACAATGCACTAAAATGCATACATATGTGTATGTTTGTGCCGCAGGATATAATAATGTTTTTTATTTTCTTTTTATATTTTTTAACCCTTCTCTTGCTGAACATGACATGCCCTGTCTTAGCAAACAGTGTAGATCCAGATCAGTTGGCTTCTGAAGAAGCCAACTGATCTGGATCTGCACTGTTTGTCATTAAATATGTGAATTTCTATCAAAAACCTGGATCAAGTAATCTGACTGGCTGGAAATTAGAAGTGGGCGTAGCATCTTAATTTATTCAGCAAGGCAAGGGTTAAGGCAAAAGTAGTGTAGTGTGGCTATTGGGCTATTATACTTATAGAGAACTGATACATTTTCAAGGAAGACAACTCTGTCAAAATGGATTTTGCTCCCAGCTGAAAAGGGGCCTACTCTAATAGAAAAGAATTTGCTCCCTGCTGGTCTACTCCAAAAGGAAAGAGTTTGCTCCCTTTTTCAACAGGAGATCTGTGTACAAGAAAGCAAACAGGAAATCACAAAGTTGTCTACCTTGTCAAAAAAAAAGGTGGAAAATCTACTAAGAATTGTTTCAGCACTA
This sequence comes from Anodontia alba, assembly GCA_964016985.1. Lineage (NCBI taxonomy): Eukaryota > Metazoa > Mollusca > Bivalvia > Lucinida > Lucinidae > Anodontia > Anodontia alba. The sequence continues at coordinate 7,269,205 of OZ024837.1, forward strand.
AGCGCAGAAAAGCAATAGCATGGCCTTTGATATGCAGAGAGTTTTTATAAACAGCTTTGGCCCAACATATACTTTTGGTCTTACCACCATTCCAGAAGGCAAAACCAAATTTATTACATATTTAATACAGTAGAAAAAAAGCCCAAACCTCTTAAGGCCTACATAGCCCAGATAGGAAGGATAAGTGATAAATATTCTTCTTAATTCTCTATAAAAACATATGTTTTGGGAACTCATTAGAAGCGCCTCATCGAGGCACTTCTATTGGGTACCACAACATATGTTTTTGAGGAGAAAAGGTGCCTTATCTGGAGCTATGTGTAACTGATTAAAGACATTTATTGAGATTAAAAAAAAAACAAGAGGCCCACGGGCCACGGTTCGCTCACCTGAGTGACATAGCCACTGCAGACATGCAGATGTTATGCAACATTTTTTCCAATCCTATCATCGCAACTAATGAAAATATCATCATTTGAGCAGTTCTTAGTTTTGAAGAAGAATATATGGGCCTGACAGTCAATGGAGCATGATCATTTGAATAAACTATCAATCACATTTTAACAGAAGGATCAATGTGAAATTTGGTGGAAATTGGCTAAGTGGTTTCTGAAGAATCATGATTTTATACATGTAAACAGCACAGTGGCAGGGAAATATTATAAATATAAACCAGATGATGGCCATCTTAGATTTCCAATCAGAACAATTTTAACTACTGTTGATCTACAAGTCACTTTGATACTTTCAATATAAATGTATATGGCCCACACAAATAGGGAAGCAAATTTGACCTTGGAGGCAAAAAGGTCAAATGTCAACATAGAACCATCATTTGAGCAATTTTGGTAGATCTCCTGTCCCCCGTAATTTGTGCAAAGATTAGGATCCAGGGCTTATTTGGTTATGGAGAAGAAGATTTGTAAAGGTTTTTACCATATATGGGCATGGCAGCCATTTTGATCAATGGACCATACACATTTTAGGAATCTTTCATTCTCCTGCCCACGGAGGCTCCGCATGAAATTTTAGCAACACTGGCCCGGAGGCTTCAGAGGAAAAGCCATTTGAAATTATCAACATTTTTTCCATACAAATGTATGGGGCCCATACAAATGCATACAGAAGCAAACTTGACCTCGCCGTAAAAAGATTAAATGTCAATGTATGACAATTATTTTAACAACTTTGGTAGACCGCCCGTTCCAGATGACATATGCAAAGATTCAGCCACAAGCCATCCTCTATTTTGGAGAAAAAGATTTTTAAATGTTTTTTCCCCATGCAAATGCATAAGGAAGCAAACTTGACCTTGCCGTAAAAAGGTCAAATGTCAATGTATGACCATTATTTTAGCAACTTTGATAGACCCCCTGTCCCTGATGATTTATGCAAACATTCAGCCCCAAAGCATCCTCGGTTCTAGAGAAGAAGATTTATAAAGGTTTTTACCATATATGGGCATGGCGCCCATCTTGGTCAACGAACCGTAACCATTTTAGCAATCTTTTGTTCCCCCTACCTAAGGAGGCTCCATATGAAATTTGGGCAAAATTTGCCCAGAGGCTCCAGAGGATAAGTTGTTTGAAATTCTGAACATTTTTCCCATACAAATGCATAAGGAAGCAAAATTGACCTTAATGTAAAAAGGTCAACTGTCAATGTACGACCATTATTTTAGCAATTTTGGTAGCCCTCCTGTACCCGAAGATATATGCAAAGATTCAGCCAAAAGGCATGCTCGGTTTTGGAGAAGAAGATTTTTAAAGGTTTTTCCCATACAAATGCATAGGGAAGCAAACTTGACCTTGCCGTAAAAAGGTCAAACGTCAGCGTACGACAATTCTTTTAGCAACATTGGTAGACCTCCTAACCCCAATGATTCCTGCAAAGGTTCAGCCCCAAGGCATTCTCGGTTCTGGAGAAGAAGATTTTTAAAGGTTTTTACCATATATGGGCGTGGCGGCCATCTTGGTCAACGGACCATGACCATTTTAGCAATTTTTCGTTCCCCCACCCTAAGGAGGCTCCAAATGAAATTTGAGCAAAATTGGCCCAGAGGCTCAAGAGGAGAAGTTGTTTGAAATTCTGAACATTTTTCCCATACAAATGCATAAGGAAGCAAAATTGACCTTACCGTAAAAAAGTCAAATGTCAATGTACAACCATTATTTTAGCAATTTTGGTAGCTCTCCTGTTCCCGAAGATATATGCAAAGATTCAGCCATACGGCATGCTCGGTTTTGGAGAAGAAGATTTTTAAAGGTTTTTCCCATTTAAACGCACAGGGAAGCAAACTTGACCTTGCCGTAAAAAGGTCAAACGTCAACGTACGATAATTCTTTTAGCAATTTTGGTAGACCTCCAGTCCCCGATGATTCCTGCAAAGGTTCAGCCCCAAGGCATTCTCGGTTCTGGAGGAGAAGATTTTTAAAGGTTTTTACCATATACGGGCGTGGCGGTCATCTTGGTCAACGGACCGCGACCATTTTAGCAATTTTTTGTTCCCCCACCCTAAGGAGGCTCCATATGAAATTTGAGCAAAACTGGCTCAGCGGTTTCAGAGGACAAGTCGTTTGAAAATGTTAACGGACGGACGGACGGACGGACGGGCGGACGGACGACGGACGAAAAGTGATCACAATAGCTCATCCTGAGCAGAGCTCAGGTGAGCTAAAAACAAAAAAAAACCTATTTTCTTGTTTCTCCAGCCTATATTGTGGCGTCCCTATAGAAATAACTGATTATTTTACAGCACTATAAATGAAGAAACAAGAAAATATTTATTTCATAATAGGCTCTGTATTTATTTAACCCTGGTTCTGCTGAACAGGAATATGCCCTGCCTTTGCAAACAGTGTGGATCCAGATCAGTTGGCTTCTGAAGAAGCCAACTGATCTGGATCTGCACTGTTTGTCATTAAGTATTTGAATTTGTATCAACAACCTAGATCAAGTAATCTGATTGGCTGAAAATTAAAAGTGGGCGTGGCATCTTAATTTGTTCAGCATGACAAGGGTTAATACTCTCTGTATCAAAACGCCTGCCAATAGCATTTCCAAGAGTGAGGCGAGCTTACCTTTAACTGCTACAAAGAAATACACTAAACAATTAGAATAGCATATCAAATACTTGTACAATCTGTGTGTCAAATCAAATGATCAGCAAGGGGGAGATAATTAGGTGAGACAAAAGTTCCATGGAATGCTACATCACACATGCCTAACTGGTGTAAAGAAACATGAGACAAAATATTTTTGAAGAACAACTTTCTTTGAACATTACCTGTACAGAACAGTGACCTAATTTTGCGGTAACTGACCTGAAGTGACTGGACGCCAGCACCGGCAATGTTTGATGTACCCTGGGCCAAGTTTTGTGTAAGAAACGACTGCATAAAAAGCTATGGAATAAATTTTTGAAATTTCAGAACATTTACTTAACACTAAAAAGTCCTTTGAAGGTTGTACCATATAATGGTATCAACCCTTAAAACGCCAAGAAAACCTGCATCTGAAAATGTTGTCTGTTTATGTCATCTGCTGAATATTCTTGCAAACTTTTCAAACCTATTTTTGCACACAGGCAAACAGTGTGGACCCTGATCAGACTGCTCCTAGAGGAGCAGTCTGATCTGGGTCCACACTGTTTTCAAAAATGACTTTTAAAATCACAAACAGATGACAAAGCAGACAACAATTGTTGTGATTGGCACTTTAAGGGTTAAACGGTCATAACAGCCATCTCTGACATCAGTTCCTGATAATTTTTGCATATCCTAAGCATGCCCAATATGAAATTTACATGTAGTTTCAGTTGGCCTAGAGGTTTCTCACACTCAGAGAAGTTGTTTGAATAAATTAAAGCATTTTCCCCACCCCACTCTATTTATATAGAATGGCAACTAATCAAAATGGCTGATCACTATGAACTTATGCACACTTGAATCCCCCCTACCTTAGAAACATTTGTACCAAATTAGGTTTGAACTGCTTCAGTGGTTCTGGAGAAGTCATTTAAAAGATGTGACTACACAGACACTTACACAGCACATGCATGCATACAGCAATGCCATGTATGTTTTTTCTTGCTTTAATTTTTTAATAACCCTTGTCCTGCTGAATAAATTAAGATGCCACACCCACATCTAACTGTCAGCCAATCAGATTCCTAAATCCAAATTGTTGATATAAATTTGCATACTGAAGGGCAAACAGTGCAGATCCAGATCAGTTGGCTTCTTCAAGCCAACTGATCTGGATCTACACTGTTTGCAAGGGTTCAGCAGGACAAGGGTTAATTATTCAATGTTCTACCGATAACTTTATGGGCTTCAACAGAATAAAACAGGAATTAACCATGCAATAAAAGCTCTTCATTCATGACAATACCCAGATAATTCCAGTCAATACATATCTCCAGATAAGGTGATATAGAACAAAATGTAATCTTGTCAAGTGACCTCAGACTTCTGGTTCCCAGCCACATTATGTCAAACAGAAAATTGTAACCAGAAGTCTAAGGTCATCGGACAAGTTTATTTTTACCTACAACTGACTCTGAGGGGATATTTGGAGATAATATTTTCTTACTCTTGCAATGACACACTGAGAACTTGTTTAGGAGGAGGTTTCATGATAATTTTAGGATAATTTTCTCGAATTCTCCATAAAAACATGTTGTGGGTACTCGTTAGAGGTGCCTCTCTTAGGCGCTTCTAATTTGTACCTACAACATAGATTTTTATGGAGGAATAAGAAAGTTGAGGAATTTCTCATGAGTACCGACAACATACGTTTTTATGGAAAAATAAAAAAAAATATCCCAGAATTACAACCAAAAAAAGACCTTCTGAAACAGATCTCGTGGGAACACACTACAATTGCCTCACTAGAATTGCCTCAGCAAGGCAATTTCAACGAGTACCACTTTATGTTTTCATACAAAAATTATCCTACACTATCATCTTATATGGCGCTATGTATAATGTCTTGTACATGTATAGTGCAGAGAAACATTTTAATGGCCAACTTCGTTTCAGTCTACTGCTGCTTCAGCTGCAACTGAACACAAGTCACATGACCTCTAGCCACAGCCATTGCTGGACCATGCTTTTGTGCATGGTCTGAGCTACAGCTCGAAAATACCCAGATGTGGATGCACAGGCTGATCTGGGCCTTCGCTGTCTGCATATGCCCAAAACGTTTTCACATGGTGTGCTCATACACTGTGGGTACTCATTAGAAGCATCCCAGCAAGGTGCTTCTAATAAGTACTTACGTTACATATGTCTTCATGACAAACTAGACTTTATTAGAAATTATTCCAGACTTGTCATTAAAAATCATCCTTAACCCATTCATGCCTAGCATCCCATTAGATGGACATTGCCAAACAGTGTTGATCCTGATCAGATGCTGCAGCATGCGGCATCTGATCAGGGTCAACACTGTTTGCATTAAAACCATGAATTTCTATAAAACATTGTGATACCTAAAAGTAATCAGACACCCCTTCTATTGGAAATGGACCTGTCCAAAGAGATGAGGTAAAAGAGTCCACTCGGCATAAATGGGTTAACAAAACATTTGCCGGAAAACATGCACATCATACTTACAGAGTCGGCCAAAACTGGCTGAGATTCTTCGTTTGAGTTTCTTTATTCTGCTAATCCCCTTCTCTTTACCTGAAACAGATTAAACCTTATTATACATTGTACATAGCTCTTGATAAGGCGCTATTTCCAACCAAAAAGTATATATATTTTTCTTATTTCTCGACGAAAACATATGTTGTGGGTACTCATTAGAAGTGCCTCGGCGAGGCGCTTCTAATGAGTACCCACAACATATGTTTTCATTGAGAAATAAGAAAATTATTTACCTGATACCCACTCTTATCTAGAACTATGTGGCTTATAATTATTTTCTATGGAAATAATAATAAAAAAAATAATAGACTATGGTCTGCTACAATTTTGCTTAGCATTTCAAGCGTTAAGTGTTAGCACTGATATAAAAACTGACATTTTTACAACATTTTTTACAACATCACAAGAAAGCTGACCAAGAGAATTACTGAGGCTGGCAGTCAGTCAATATCAATTTGATCATGCAAGGATTCAGAAAAATGGAGCCAAGAATACATTCACACTGCCAAGAGTTGCAAAGATTCTTCCTTAATGCTTAGCATGCTGGGTAAAAATTTCAGCAGACGACAGTTTTAAATATTTTTCCAATTTTTCCAAGAAAATAGATTTGATATTTCATGCTAATTATCTCCTTAGGAGACAATTTGCATGAAATGTCTATCTTATTTTCTGGGAAAAATAAGAAAAAACATCAGCTGGTCATCTGCCGAATTCGCCCATGGCATGCTAAGTGTTAATAAATTGTTAAATCTGTTAGATGATAAAGAGAGAGTTCTGCAGACAGACAAGGAATTGGAACAGAATTTAGATAAGAAAAGTTTTCTTATTTCTCCAAAATATAATTTAAGTGGTGGGTATGGATTAAAACTGTGGTAGAAAATATTTCATGATCAAATCTCCACGAATGAATGTTGCCGACCCCTGCCGGGTCTGCAACATTCTTTCGTGGAGATTTGATATGAAATATTTTCTACAGTCATTCTCTCCTTCCCCTGATTCAAGAAGGGCAGTTGTCAGTTTCTGGCGAAAGAATGTGAACAATACTGGTTAACTGCTTAGCGCTGCCCAGTAAAAGTGAGGTTAGGTACCTAAACTGACAGCACTCGACATGACCCCATTGGATTGGCTGGGCCATAAAACATCAACACAAAAAACAACAGCACCTTGTAGAGGAGCTTATAATGAGTGCCCTCTAAATATGTTTACATGGAGAAATAAGAAAAAATATCCCAAGCAAATAGGGTGTGAAGGCAATAATTTTTCATTAAATGTCAAACCTTGTTATCTGGGGGAAAAAAAAAAAATTTGAAATTGCCCACAGAGTGCTATAAGATTAATTCGATCCACTGTTTACAACAGAGCCATACTGTACAAACGCAACCTTAAGTTAGATGGGGGTGGTTGGTTGTGTCGTGTATCTTACGTCACCAGGGCGTCCAACTGATATTGGCTTAGAGTTGGGCAAGGTCTGCTATCCTTGTAGCAGGTAAGGGTAGAGGGGGAATGTTTCTATTTCTTCTGTTTCTTCACTTTCATTCCTGTTCCTCTTTCTTCCCTGTCCATCTCTTTAATCTCATCTACTATCTCTTTTATCTCTTTTCTTCCTTTCTCTGGGTGACAACACAAAATCATCCACAAGGGTTGACATGTCGTTAAAACCCAACACAATCAATCAATTTCTTAACCCTTGTCCTGCTGAACCTGGATATACCCTGCCTTTGCAAACAGTGTAGATACAGATCAGTAAGCCAACTGATCTGGATCTGTACTGTTTGCCATTAAGTAAGTGAATTTAAAGCAACAATCTGTAAGCCAACTGATCTGGATCTGTACTGTTTGCCATTAAGTAAGTGAATTTAAAGCAACAATCTGGATCAAGTAATCTGATTGGCTGAAAATTAGAAAAGGGTGTGGCATCTTAATTTATTCAGCAGGACAAGGGTTAAGGTAGTTGTCCGACCAAATCAAACTGCCCATCAGACAAAATCCAGGTAATGGTTAATTATAGCTGCACTATTCTTGTCGCTGTGATGTCAGAGTGCTGTTGATAGAGTGTTATCTGTAAAACCTGGACTGGGACATTTAGGACATTGCCAAACAGTGCAGACCCAGATCAGACACTGCAGAATGTAGCAGCTGATCAGGATCAGGTTGCTTAACTTACAGGAAGCTAAGGGTTAAATGAAACAGTCTTAAGCTCCCAAGTCAAGACCATTTTTCCCACTTACATTCAGAGGCAATCTAGTACCAGTGCTGTCAGTGCTTTGATTTTTATATTGTAGACTACTACAAAAGAAAGGAAACGAAAGAAAAAGGTTTATGAAAGAAATAATGAAATAATCTCCCTCTACCTATCTCTTCCCAGAAGGGATATACACCGCCCAAAAAGGCAAGCATTATCCCCAATGGAAACATTATTATTGAGAGTGGCTGAGGTCCCCCACCCCACATGGCAAGGGCAGATAACTTAAGAATCAACAGGAAAAGAGTTGTCCTTCTTGACTGTGACAGAACATCTCACCAAGCTTAGTATGTTAATGAGTTACAGCCAAAACACGAAGTGTAACTGAACCACAAACAGACAACAGAATCCTACTAGTTCTAATGTCTCCCCCTTTGCTAGTGGCTGGGGACAATTAGGCTCCAGAATCAAATCAAGATGGCAAGGAATTCTCAGAGTCAGTAAAAGAAATGTCAAGCCTTTATTTTTCCAGGTAAAGCAAGAAAACGGCCACTTATCTGTCATTTTTGTTATCTGTTAATTGTGCTGAAATCCTGATGAAATTGACACTGGAAAAATGTTCCCATTATACGGTCATGTATCAAAATTGAGACTGGTTTGATCAATAAGGTCTGTTAGATCATGACCATGATAGGACCAGTCTATTAGATTTCCGGTAATATCACCAGAATATTACAGAGTTCTAGTTACGAGGGGTATCCAGATAAATATTTTTCTTATTTCTCCACGAAAACCTATGTTGTGGGTACTCATTTGAAGCGCCTCGGCAAGGCGCTTCGGACGAGTACACAACATAATTTTTTTTCATGCAGAAATAAGAAAAATATGAACACTTTTTTGTTGAAAGAATGTCCTTATTTGGTGCTATGGAATAACCTTCATTATCTATACCCAGTAACAGAACTTTTCAGCATGATGTTTTCTGCCATGCTCACAGATGCTTTCTAGGATGGTGACATTGGTATACCTATTGGGTATCGCAAATTGATGGGTAGCTTTTCAACCTGAAAATTTGTTTGTTTGTGTTGAGGTTTTATGGCCCAGTCAACCCAATGGGGTCATGTCGAGCGCGGTCAGTTTACCTGACCACACGTTTACTGGACAGGCTTAGTCCTCTAAGCGGTTAACCAGTATTGTGCACATTCTTTCGCCAGAAACTGACAACTGCCCTTCTTGAATCAGCGGAAAGGAGAGAATGACCGTAGAAAATATTTCATAATCAATCTCCACGAAAGAATGTTCCCGACCTTGGCAGGGGTTGAACCCGCGACCTCCTGGTCCCCAGTCGGACGTGCATCCAACTGAACCACCGAGGCCGGCTTTTCAACCTGAAAAGGTTGCAAGCTAAATCCAAAGTGCAGACAGATGTCAAGACGAGTTCCTCTTTTCTGATTGCATGGCAAAGGAAGCTCAAACAGAAGAGAAGATGCAAAAAGTTGTGGATCAAGTATTTGATTCATGTGACAGCTATGATCTCATATTCTAATGCACTCGCGTATGTATTGCGACGTCTGATTGGATAACGTAAAAAATTTGCGACGGTATATTCTGCGATATACTGTCGCAAATCCGACGTCATCACGTAACGTCGCTTCTCATTGGCTGGCATTTGGTTTTACGCAGCTCACAGCACTTGTCGTTTTGTGCAAACAGAACATTTTTTCAATAGAAAAAATGAATAAATGCATTAGAATGGGGATAACTGCATCAAATTTGTCATTTGGGGAGGTAAATCGGCGGTTTTACGGTCGCAAATTACGTTTTACGGCTCCGCTGACGCGTCGCCGTAAAAACGAAATTTCCGACCGTAAAACCGCCGATTTACCTCCCCAAATGCCAAATTTGAAAGCAGTTATCCCCTAAATCAGCATCAAAAACACTGAGATGGTTAATGGGGCGGCCAACACCTGGAAAGTCTTACAAGGAGCCAACCATCACAGTGAAAGGTTAAAGATTGAAAGTGGTAGACAATTTTACCTACCTTGGAAGCACATTGTCAAGAGTTCCGCACATTGATGATGAAGTCAATGACAGGAGTGCCAAAGCTAGGGCAGCATTTGGTCAACTACATAGAAGCATATTAAAGGGATCTAAGAGGAATCAGACCCGACACAAAGCTGAAAGTCTATAGATTTGTGGTGCTGCCAACACTATTATATGCCTGTGAAACTTGAACAGTTTACCAACGGAACGCCAAAAGACTGAACCACTTCCATTCAAGCTGTCTTCGATTAAGTGACAAGACAGGATGCCAGACAGTCCTGAAAAGGGCAGGGATGCAGAGTGTACATACTCTTCTGAAATTTGCACAGTTAAGATGGACAGGCCATGTTACCAGAATGCCTGATGAACATTTGCCAAAGAAAATCCTCTCTGGAGAAATACAAGTGGGAAAAACGCTCCAGTGGGGGTCAGAAGAAGCAATACAAGGACATCTTCAATCAAAGCCTCCCTTAAAGACTTCAATATATCAACCAAGTTGTGGGGACAAATTGCACAGGATCGAACTAAGTGGCAAGGCCTCATAAGAAGGGTGAATACAAAGCAAAAAGAAACAGCGAAGCCAAGCAGATATGTGCTCAGCGGAAAGCCAGAGCTAAGGCATCACCAAAAAAATTCAGATCTCTCTTGTTCAGTCTATCTCCAACAGGCCATTCAGAGCTAAGATTGGTCTCATAAGCCATCTTAGAACACACAAACAGTAGCACTTCACCCATTTGATTAAGATTGGTCATTGTCAAACAAACTAGTATTTACAGAACTCTAGTGCAGCATTTTCTTTTCAATCAATACATTCTGATATTTTGTATTTCCTCATGAAAATATGATATTATCAGAAAAAGCCTTGTCTTAGTTTTAGAAATTAGAGAGGGTCAGAAAATTTTTTTTCTTATCTCTCCACAAAAATGTATGTTGTGGTACTCATAAGTAGTGCCTCACTGAGGCACTTCTAATCAGTACCCACAACATATGCTTTCACAGGGAAATAAGAAAAATAGCGTTTTTTTTTGTTTTTTTTTTTTTTTTTTTTGGAGGGGGGTGGGGGGGGTGGGGGGGGTGGGGATGGAGAGGTGTAAAAAAGGCACCTCATCTAGAGCTATGCTTGTTTAGTAGATGTATTTGGTATTAATCCTGGGATAAATTTTCTTATTTCTCCCAAAAATCATACAAGTATATTGTGGGTACTCATTGGAAGAACTTCTCTGAAGCACACGCTTCAAGCCAGCATCAACAACATGGTATGCGAAACTGGAAATAATTATCTCAGAATTACATAGCTATGGTACATTTCATACTTTTTCTTTCTCCACTAACACATACCTAGTAGTTACTCATTAGAAGCGCCATAGAGTTCTGATGATGATCAGATCGGGTTTAATGATGCATCAACCCATAAATGTCATTTGTGTCAAAACGGAATAATAAATTGGTTAAGTACATGTATATGTAGTGAAAAAATATAACAATAATGTGTCATAACACGGTTCATTATAGGACGGTTTTGGATATAAGACAGTCAAACAAAAAATGAATAGATAGTATAGAAAAATGACCATTTATGGTCATTTTTCTATATAATCTATATCATTTTGTTTGGATACAACACAATTATTTAGGTAACACAGTTCGTTTTGGCTCTGGATCCCAGCAATGGTGTTATAAAGAGGTTGCGGTATATAAAGCCAGAAAAAATTAAAATGGTGCTTTTTGTTAAAAAGATTAATGTTAGAAAAACAATAGAAAATTATCACAGATACATCTTGAAATTAGAACCTCAGATCATTCAACTGGAATAATTGAGAGATTTGAATGCAGTCGATCAGAAAGTGTTTCCCACTTAAAATGGGTTATTACAGCTCACACAAATTGATTGGTTGCCTTATTTACGTAGAAAAGAAGGGTAAAATTATCATAATAAAAAATTTCTTTAAAAGCCTTCTGATTATGTAATGAGCATTCATTAAAACCATTTTTTCAATGCAATTCTTTTGATTGATACAATTTCATTGGGAAACATGAAAATACTTTATCTCTTTACTAGATAAGACATTTATCCTGATAAATATTATTCTTACTTCTCCATGAAAACAAATGTTCTGGGTTCTCATTAGAAGTGCCTCAGGTTAAAAGAAAAAAAAAAAAGCTATTTATCTAGCGGTATGGATTTTTTTATTATAATTTCACCAGCAGCTCAGTCTGTTAGCATGTAACAAACCAGTCTATCTGTGAGGTATATTTACCAGCAGCTCAGTATGTTATAATAAGCAACAGCCCAGTCTATTTGTGTGGTATATTTACCAGCAGTCCAGTATGTTAATAAACAACAGTCCAATCTATCCATGTGGTATATTTACCAGCAGTCCAGTATGTTAATAAACAACAGTCCAGTCTATTTGTATGGTATATTTACCAGCAGTCCAGTATGTTAATAAACAACAGTCCAGTCTATTTGTGTGGTATATTTACCAGCAGTCCAGTATGTTAATAAACAACAGTCCAGTCTATTTGTGTGGTACATTTACCAGCAGCTCATCAGTGTGTTAGTAAGCAACAACCCAGTCTATTTGTGTGGTACATTTACCCGCAGCCCAGTCTGTTAGTAAGCAACAACCCAGTCTATTTGTATGGTACATTTACTGGCTGCCCAGTCTGTTAGTAAGCAACAGCCCAGTCTATAAATGTATGGTATATTTACCAGTCACTCAGTACATGTATAAGCAACAATCCAGTCTATTGTGAGATACATTTACCAGCAGCCCGTCTGTTAGTAAGCAACAATCCAGTCTATTGTGTGGTACATTTACCAGCAGCCCAGTCTCTTAGTAAGAAATAACCCAGTCTATTGTGAGGTACATTTATCAGCAGCCCAGTCTATTAGTAAGCACCAACCCAGTCTTTTGTGTGGTACATTTATCAGCAGCCCAGTCTGTTAGTAAGCAACAACCAGTCTACTGTTTGGCACATTTACCAGCAGCCCAGTCTGTTAGTTACATGTAGCAACAACCAAGTCTATTGTGTGGTTCATTTACCAGAAGCCCAATCTGTTAGTAAGCAACAACCCAATCTATTGTGTGGTACATTTACCAGCAGTCCAGTCTGTTAGTAAGAAATAAACCAGTCTATTGCGAGGTACATGTACATTTACCAGCAGCCCAGTAGGCAACAATAAAGTCTGTTAGTAAGTACAACCCAGTCTATTGTGAGGTACATGTACATTTACCAGCAGCCCAGTAAGCAACAATCTAGTCTATAGTGTGGAGGTTGTCTACATTTGTATTTGTGAGGTACATTTGTGTTAAGGTTTTACGGCCCAGTCAACTCAATGGGGTCATGTCGAGCGCGGTCAGTTTACCTAACCACATGTTTACTGGGCAGGCTTAGTCCTCTAAGCGGTTAACCAGTACTGTGCACATTCTTTCGCCAGAAACTGACAAATGCCCTTCTTGGTACATTTACCAGCAGCCTAGTCTGTTAATAAGAAACAACCCAGTCTATTGTGTGGTACATTTACCAGCAGCCCAGTCTGTTAGAAGCAAAAACCCAGTCTATTGTGTGGTACATTTAGCAGCAGCCCAGTCTGTTAGAAGCAAAAACCCAGTCAATTGTGTGTTACAATGTACATTTACCAGCAGCCCAGTCTGTTAAAAGCAACAACCCAGTCTATTTGTCTGGTGCATTTACCAGCAGCCCAGTCTGTTAGTAAGCAACAATCCAGTTGATTTGTATGGTACATTTGCCAGCAGCCCAGTCTGCCCAGTCTGTAAGTAAGCAACAGCACACTCTCTTTGTCTCATAAATGTACCAGCTGCCCAGTCTGCTAGTAAGATTTATTTACTAGCAGCTCAAACTGTCTCTATATTTACTAGAACACTCATTAAGCAGAAATTGCAATAATGTCTATTTTGCTTTCTTCCACAAAGCTATCACTATAACTATTAGAAAGACACTTTAGAGAAACGATTTTGCAAATAAACGATGTAAGTAGTTTTGAATCGATACGAATAATTCAAGTATGCAAGAGGCAGTACTCAATCTAACATAGCGGCAGATTAGAAGGTTATGCAGATAAATGTTTTTTTTTGTTTTTTTTTTATTTCTCTGTTAAAACATATGTTATGGGTACTCATTAGCAGTGCCTCACTGAGGCACTGCTAATGAGTAACCACAACATATCCTTTTTTTATGGAAATAAGAAAAAAATAACGTCTTATTTGCCATGCCTTATCTAGAGTAATGCAAAATTCAGGGCGAAAATTAGTTTTGCTGTTTTTGTTAAAGATTCCTGTGACAGCTATCTGGCTAACAGAGGAAGCATGAAAACTAGACATTAGGCTTGAAATGGTCTACTGGATCTGATTTATTTCTTAGTTATTGAACTCTTAGACATTTTGCTTGTAGAGTTGGCATTCCATGGACTTATTTCAATCAACTGAATAACAAGCACCTGGCTCTTTTCATAGCTACAGATAAGAGGGGGTATCCACATAATATTTTTCTTATTTCTCAACGAAAACATATGTTGTGGGTACTCATAAGAAGCGTCTCACCAAGGCGCTTCTAATGAGTACCCACAACATATGTTTTCATAGAGAAATAAGAAAGATATCGGCAGTTTTCAGATGAAAAACGTGCCTTATCTGTTGCTATGTCTTTTGTCTGAAAATGAATGACATGCATTTCACTTATTCAATCTCCAGGTCAAAATACTTAACTAAATTGCACTTTTAGAACTTTTCCTCAATCAATAAATAGAATGCTTGAAAATGTCTTCAAAAGTAGCCAGTTAAAGTTTTCCTCTCTCTGGGCAAATTCAGCGGATGACAAACTGACAATATTTTTCTTATTTTTCCCAGAAAATAGGCTTTGCCATTAAAGGTAATACAGTACTACCTGGATAATTCAAACTCCAATAATTCAAAATTCTCAATAATTCAAAATCATTATGAAGTCTCGATTTACATATATGTACATGTATGCATGTAAACCCTCAATAATTCAAAGTCTCAATAATTCAAACAAAACTGTTTGGTCCCTTGGACTTTGAATTATCGAGGTTCCACTGTATAAGAAAAAACAGTTCAAAATGTCATCTGCTGAAAACTTTATCCAGCATGCTTAATAAAGAGTTAAAAAAACAAACAACGACAAAATAAAAACACTATTACAACATTGCTCCTGCTGAGATTTGAGGGCAGAGGGTGTTGGGTAGGACACTTTTTGTGCGGTCATACAAGAGTGAGGGCAGCATGACACATTGTGTGTGATGTGCTTTATATCAAGACGTTACAAAATATAACCTCATTCTCATACCTGGTAATCTCGTAAGGGGTAGCCAGTGGTTATGCACTCAAAATCTTTATGCGAATTTCAGGTCATGACTCACCAGACATCCAAATGTCAATAAACAGGTAAGTTCTCCTGATTTATTGATTTTCAGTCAATTTCACAGGCATATTTTGAAAAATTGGACAATGCTATTCCCAACAACTTTCATTTCTGCATCAGAAAGGATAGGTGTGGGCTTGGAAAAACAAGCAGCTAATTTTTAAGTGAACTTAACCCAGAGAAGGGTAGGCTGATATTCCTGTTTTGACTTTTATTTTTTCAGTGCAAAATGAATATTTTCAGTTGTCTGTGCTATGAAACACTCATTTAACATATCAAACAAGAGAATCGGTGAAACCGAAGCATGCTCCCCGAAGATGTGCTGTAGTGGGAGGGTTATGTCAGTGACAGTAAAATGTTTTAGCAGGAGATATGCAATGGAGCAATGGACAAGCTTATTATTGCAAAAATTAAAACAAGATGTAACTCAGTAACTACTTGTAACAGAGTTACAGTTCTTGCACTCTGCATTATCTCTGATGACCGTCTCTCAATTTGTATCAAGTTTCATTTGATTATATGTTATACTTTCAGAGGGGTATGATTCTTGCATTCTGCACTTCCCCTCAAAGCCCTCTATCACTGTATCAAGTTTCATTTATTCATCTCTTCAATACTTTAAAAGATATTAAGATTGACATTAAGCTCCAGACAAGCTTATTATTGCAAAAATTAGAAAGGAAATAACTCTGTAATTACTTATGATAGAGTTACAGTTCTTGCACTCTACACTTCCTCTGAAGGCCAACTATCAATGTATCAAGTTTCACATAATTCCCTTCTATACTTTCAGAGATATGCTCCAGACAAGCTTCTTTTTGCAAAAATTACGAAGGGGGGTAACTCTGTAAATACTGGTGACAGGGTTATGGTTCTTCCATGCTGCCATTTCCCTCATTGCCCTCTATCAGTGTATAAAATGTCATTTATCTATCTGCAATACTCCGAACATGCTAACTATTGCAAAAATTAGAAAGGGAAATAACTATGTAATTATTTGTGATAGAGTTACAGATCTTGCATTCTGCACTTCCTCTGATGACCATCTATCAATGTATCAAGTTTCATTTAATTCCCTTCTATACTTTCAGAGATATGCTCTGGACAAGCTTTTTATTGCAAAATTAAGAAGGGATGTAACTTTGTAAATAGTGGTGACAGGGTTACAGTTCTTGCATTCTGCAATTTCCCTCATAGCCCTCTATCAGTGTATTAAGTTTCATTTATTAATCTTTGATACTTTTAGAGATATGCTCCAGACAATCTTACTATTGCAAAAATTAGAAAGGAAATAACTCTGTAACTACTTGTGATAGAGTTACAGTTCTTGCACGCTGCACTTCTGCTGATAGCTATCTATCAATGTATCAAGTTTCATTTAATTCCCTTCTATGCTTTCAGAGATATGCTCTGAACAAGCTTTTTATTGCTCTGAACAAGCTTTTTATTGCAAAAATTAAGAAGGGAAGTAACTCCATAAATAGTGGTGACAGGGTTACAGTTCTTGCTTTCTGCAATTCCACTCATGGCACTCTATCAGTGTATCATGTTTCATTAAATTACCTTCACTACTTTTAGAGATATGCTCCAGACAAAAGTGTAACGGAAGGGACAAAGTGGAAACTACATGCTCTCCTAGATACTGCACAAAAACCACGCAGGTTTTTTTTTGGGCACGTTTTTTTCTCCGTAACAGAAACAGATGTAACAATTAAAATATATAAGGAATACTCTAAAATGGACTGAAAAAGAATGAAACAAATGAAACAGACCAATAGCAGTTCTCACTGATGGTCTGTTTCATTCATTTCATTTGTTACGAAACAGGATGTAACAGTGCAAAAGACTTGTTCAAAGCTCGTTACGAAACATGGTGAAACGGAATGAAACGATGAAACGTACATCTTTTTTTTTTATAAACCCATTTCTGTTTCGTAATAAATGAAACCATTAAGATATATAGGAAAAACTCTGAAACAGGATGTAACAGACCAAAAAATTTAAAATAATCTCGTTACAATACAAGGTGTAACGAAATGTAACTATGAAACATCATCTCTTTTTTTTTTATCAACCCATTTCTGTTTCGTAACAAATGAAACGATTAAGATATATAGGAAAAACTCTGAAACAGGATGTAACAGTGCAAAAGACTTGTTCAAAGCTCGTTACGAAACATGGTGAAACGGAATGAAACGATGAAACATACATCTTTTTTTTTTATAACCCCATTTCTGTTTCGTAACAAATGAAACGATTAAGATATATAGGAAAAACTCTGAAACAGGATGTAACAGACCAAAAAATTTAAAATAATCTCGTTACGAAACAGGGTGTAACGAAATGTAACAATGAAACATCATCTTTTTTTTTTTTTATCAACCCATTTCTGTTTCGTAACAAATGAAACGATTAAGATATATAGGAAAAACTCTGAAACAGGATGTAACAGTCCAAAAGAATTGTTCAAAGCTCGTTACGATACAGGGTGTAACGAAATGTAACAATGAAACATCATCTTTTTTTTTTTTATAAACCCTTTTCTGTTTCGTAACAAATGAAACGATTAAGATATATAGGAAAAACTCTGAAACAGGATGTAACAGACCAAACATTCAGAAATATGCTCGTTACGAAACAGAGTGAAACGAAATGAAACGATGAAACATACAATTTTTTTTTTTTTATAAACCCATTTCTGTTTCGTAACAAATGAAACGATTCAGATATATAGGAAAAACTCTGAAACAGGATGTAACAGTCCAAAAGAATTGTTCAAAGCTCGTTACGAAACAGGGTGTAATGAAATGTAACTATGAAACATCATCTTTTTTTTTTTTTTATAAACCCATTTCTGTTTCGTAACAAATGAAACGATTAAGATATATAGGAAAAACTCTGAAACAGGATGTAACAGACCAAAAAATTTAAAATAATCTCGTTACGAAACAGGGTGTAACGAAATGTAACTATGAAACATCATCTCTTTTTTTTTTATCAACCCATTTCTGTTTCGTAACAAATAAAACGATTAAGATATATAGGAAAAACTCTGAAACAGGATGTAACAGTGCAAAAGACTTGTTCAAAACTCGTTACAAACATGGTGAAACGGAATGAAACGATGAAACATACATCTTTTTTTTTTTTATAACCCCATTTCTGTTTCGTAACAAATGAAACGATTAAGATATATAGGAAAAACTCTGAAACAGGATGTAACAGACCAAAAAATTTAAAATAATCTCGTTACGAAACAGGGTGTAACGAAATGTAACAATGAAACATCATCTTTTTTTTTTTTATCAACCCATTTCTGTTTCGTAACAAATGAAACGATTAAGATATATAGGAAAAACTCTGAAACAGGATGTAACAGTCCAAAAGAATTGTTCAAAGCTCGTTACGAAACAGGGTGTAACGAAATGTAACTATGAAACATCATCTTTTTTTTTTTTTTATAAACCCATTTCTGTTTCGTAACAAATGAAATGGGTTGATAAAAAAAAAAAAGATGATGTTTCATTGTTACATTTCGTTACACCCTGTTTCGTAAAGAGCTTTGAACAAGTCTTTTGGTCTGTTAGATCCTGTTTCAGAGTTTTTCCTATATATCTTAATCGTTTCATTTGTTACGAAACAGAAATGGGTTTATAAAAAAAAAAAAGATGATGTTTCATTGTTACATTTCGTTACACCCTGTTTCGTAACGAGCTTTGAACAATTCTTTTGGACTGTTACATCCTGTTTCAGAGTTTTTCCTATATATCTTAATTGTTTCATTTGTTACGAAACAGAAATGGGTTTATAAAAAAAAAAAAAAAGATGATGTTTCATTGTTACATTTCGTTTCACCCTGTTTCGTAACGAGCTTTTAACAATTCTTTTGGACTGTTACATCCTGTTTCAGAGTTTTTCCTATATATCTTAATCGTTTCATTTGTTACGAAACAGAAATGGGTTTATAAAAAAAAAAAAAGATGATGTTTCATTGTTACATTTCGTTACACCCTGTTTCGTAACGAGCTTTGAACAAGTCTTTTGGTCTGTTACATCCTGTTTCAGAGTTTTTCCTATATATCTTAATCGTTTCATTTGTTACGAAACAGAAATGGGTTTATAAAAAAAAAAAAAGATGATGTTTTATTGTTACATTTCGTTACACCCTGTTTCGTAATGAGCTTTGAACAAGTCTTTTGGTCTGTTACATCCTGTTTCAGAGTTTTTCCTATATATCTTAATCGTTTCATTTGTTACGAAACAGAAATGGGTTTATAAAAAAAAAAAAAATGATGTTTCATTGTTACATTTCGTTACACCCTGTTTCGTAACGAGCTTTGAACAATTCTTTTGGACTGTTACATCCTGTTTCAGAGTTTTTCCTATATATCTTAATCGTTTCATTTGTTACGAAACAGAAATGGGTTTATAAAAAAAAAAAAAGATGATGTTTCATTGTTACATTTCGTTACACCGTTTCGTAACGAGCTTTGAACAAGTCTTTTGGTCTGTTACATCCTGTTTCAGAGTTTTTCCTATATATCTTAATCGTTTCATTTGTTACGAAACAGGATGGGTTTATAAAAAAAAAAAGATGTATGTTTCATCGTTACATTTCGTTTCACCCTGTTTCGTAACGAGCTTTGAACATGTCTTTTGGTCTGTTACATCCTGTTTCAGAGTTTTTCCTATATATCTTAATCGTTTCATTTGTTACGAAACAGAAATGGGTTTAAAAAAAAAAAAAAATGATGTTTCATTGTTACATTTCGTTACACCCTGTTTCGTAACGAGCTTTGAACAATTCTTTTGGACTGTTACATCCTGTTTCAGAGTTTTTCCTATATATCTTAATCGTTTCATTTGTTACGAAACAGAAATGGGTTTATAAAAAAAAAAAAGATGATGTTTCATTGTTACATTTCGTTACACCCGGTTTCTAACGAGCTTTGAACAATTCTTTTGGACTGTTACATCCTGTTTCAGAGTTTTTCCTATATATCTTAATCGTTTCATTTGTTACGAAACAGAAATGGGTTTATAAAAAAAAAAAAGATGATGTTTCATTGTTACATTTCGTTACACCCTGTTTCGTAACGAGCTTTGAACAAGTCTTTTGGTCTGTTACATCCTGTTTCAGAGTTTTTCCTATATATCTTAATCGTTTCATTTGTTACGAAACAGAAATGGGTTTATGAAAAAAAAAAAAGATGATATTTCATTGTTACATTTCGTTACACCCTGTTTCGTAACGAGCTTTGAAGAAGTCTTTTGGTCTGTTACATCCTGTTTCAGAGTTTTTCCTATATATCTTAATCGTTTCATTTGTTACGAAACAGGAATGGGTTTATAAAAAAAAAAGATGTATGTTTCATCGTTACATTTCGTTTCACCCTGTTTCGTAACGAGCTTTGAACAAGTCTTTTGGTCTGTTACATCCTGTTTCAGAGTTTTTCCTATATATCTTAATCGTTTCATTTGTTACAAAACAGAAATGGGTTTATAAAAAAAAAAAGATGTACGTTTCATCGTTTCATTCCGTTTCACCATGTTTCGTAACGAGCTTTGAACAAGTCTTTTGCACTGTTACATCCTGTTTCGTAACAAATGAAACGAATGAAACAGACCATCAGTGAGAACTGCTATTGGTCTGTTTCATTTGTTTCATTCTTTTTCAGTCCATTTTAGAGTATTCCTTATATATTTTAATTGTTACATCTGTTTCTGTTACGGAGAAAAAAACGTGCCCAAAAAAAACCTGCGTGGTTTTTGTGCAGTATATGTGCTCTCCCCTCAGGGAGCATAACAAGTCATACTACAACCTATGTTTACATTGAAATACATAAGATGCTAAATTTCCCAAGCATTTGTTCTGGGGACTGACACATCATTTGTGCCGAATATGACTTGCGAGGCTGATTACCCCTTACAGGGCATTAGCTCTTATGGGGACAAGAAAGCCAACAGTCAGATGTCTGATTACAAGGCCTGATTATCCCTTATGGGAACATCAGCCATTATCAGAATGCCCCACATTTAAAAACATGCAGTTTTAGACCAAACCAGTTTCAAAATATTCCTTTACATATAAACAATTAAACACCATGAAAGGTTTTACAAATAAGATAGCATATGTCAACAGGGTTTCGATATGGTACTTTTGCATATATTTGAAGCTCTCAATTGAGCAAAATCAAATAGAAGTTGTAATAATCGCTTTGTGGTATATAGGCATTCTTGTCCCAGTAACATATGCCTTTATAATAAGTAACAAAAAGTACACTGGCTCTAATCTGAAAACTACCGAACTGCTAGACTGTGCGCTTATAGGGTAATTAGGTTGAATATGGTATATCTCATCTTCAGGAAGACTCAGGATGAGCTAACAATTTAACATATAGATTTATGGGCCATGTCCTGTCTTCGACAATATGCAAGCATGCAAGTTCTGATCAATCTACGCAATTGACAGTCTCAGTTTGAGCTTTTATTGTCTGAGTTGTCTGAGTTGAAATTATATATATATATATATATATATATATATATATATATATATATATATATATATATATATATATATATATATATATATATATATATATAATTATATGAACCCACAACGTAGGTTTTTGTGGATATATATACACCTGTATCGTTCATTCATATATATACATGTATATATATATATATGTATGTCCAAGACACAGTTTCACATAGCAGTGTTCTGTCATATAGCTCCAGGCACTTTTTTCAACCAAAACATGTTAATAGTTTTCTTATTTCTTTACAAAAACGTATGTTGTGGGTACTTATTAGAAGTGCCTTCTAATGAGTACCTACAACATATGTTTTCGTGGAGAAATAAAAAAAAATGTTAATCAGAATACCCCTTCTATCTGTAGCTATGTTTCATACGAAATTTGAGAATGTCACGGCAACAAAACGAAGTAATACTGATCTATAAGGGGATGATTGATGTGCAGCAAATTTGTTCAAGTTCTCTTTGACATCAGAAACAGAGTTTTGCCACTACTATAGAAGCAACAGAAATCAATACAAGTAGTGAGGTCCTTCAATAAATTTATCACAAGGCAAAATGCTCTCTTCCAACCCTATTCCTAACAGAATCAATCCTGGCATGCTGTACAAGAAAATCACCCTATCTATTATACAGCTCTGGATAAAACGATTTCTTCAACCAAAAAGTATTGATATATTTCTTATTTCTACATGGAAACATATGTTGTGGGTATTCATTAGAAGTGCCTCGCTGAGGCACTTCTAATGAGTACCCACAACATATGTTTTTGTTGAGGAATAAGAAAAAATGTTTATATCTGGACCCGCTTACAGTCTTAGAGCTTTAGTCATAAGCAGATTAAGAAAACAGGGGCCAGACTGCACAGCTGTACAATCAGAACATCGTCTTCAGTTCCAGTCTCTGCAACACCAGGACTTTGTAGAAAAAAAGAAACAAAAAAACAGCAGGCTGGTCTGGTCTATAAGGCAATTCACTTTTCACACGTCATACAGGGCATTTGTGGTTTTCTCCCCAAAGGCCCATTAAAGAAGTTAGGATATTCTTTACGTAGAGAATCAGACTAATTCTCTGTCATTTGCCCTACAGTACAAATGTTTTCTGAAAAGGCACAGTTCTCCTTGCAGAATTTATATATCTTAACCCTTCTCTTGCTAAACATGACATACCCTGTCTTAGCAAACAGTGTAGATCCAGATCAGCTGGCTTTTGAAGAAGCCAACTGATCTGGATCTGCACTGTTTGTCATTAAATATGTGAATTTCTATCAAAAACCTGGATCAAGTAATCTGATTGGCTGGAAATTAGACGTGGGCATGGCATCTTGGTTTATTTAGCAGGACAAGGGTCAACTACAGCTTACATGTAGGTTGAGTGGACTCTTCTACCACAACTCCTTGACCAGTCTTCTTCCAACAGCAGGGTATCTGGATGGTTTTTATTATTACATTTACTATGTTCATAATATCATAATCGGATTTTTGATTAACGTGCAGGTACAGGGGCAACATCCACATCAGTGGGCCCCCTTCCAGATAGCTGGCTTGCTGCACGCATGGCAGATCTCACACCAGATCTCCAGGTACGTCTATCATGAGGGTTGATAGCCGA
The DNA here is from genome assembly GCA_964016985.1 of Anodontia alba. NCBI lineage: Eukaryota > Metazoa > Mollusca > Bivalvia > Lucinida > Lucinidae > Anodontia > Anodontia alba. Next base: position 7,292,633 of record OZ024837.1, read on the forward strand.
GAGCTTCCACTCTCTGCAATCCCTCCTCTGTCAGCTGCTTCCATGTCATTTTGGGCCTCCTAGGCCCACGCTTTCCATCAACCTGTATGTCAAAAGCTGTCTTGATTGCACCACTGGAGCATTCCACATGTCCATACCATCGAAGTCTTCTCTCCTTCAGAATGAGGTCAAGATCCTCAATGCCAAGGCGCACAAGTAGATCATTGGACCTGGTGGTGACAATGTCTTGCGGCCTGACATTGCAGATCTGACTGATCATTGCCCTGTCATTTCGCTGCAGACGCTGGAGGTTCGGCTTTGTCAATGGCCAAGTCTCGCTGGCATGGAGCATTGCGCTCCGCACACAAGAGCTGTACACATGGCCACGTGTTTTGAAAGAGAGGTGGCGTGAAGAGAGGACTGGTAGCAGGTCCTTGAACTTCTTCCAGGCGGTTTTCACACGTGTTGTGGTTGAAAGTTCACAACCACCTGCTGCTGAGAGCATGTCTCCTAGGTAGCAAAAGGAAGCTACCACCTCAAGCTTGTCAGGTCCGAAAAATAATATGCTATATGTTCTATAGTATATACTGTGGTATTAGATCTGGGTCTGCACTGTTTGCCAATTATCCTTTATAGGGGTCTCTATACTAAAATGGGTTCAGCACTGTGGTTATAAAACTTTTTCCATGCTCAACTCAGCTGAGCATGAAATTTGTCCGGCTAATAAATCTCAAATTATTGACAATTGTAAATTCTTTCTTGTTAAACATAGCTGAGCATAAAAATGCCAAATATTGCTGAGCTGAGTTGAGCATGAAAAAAAGTTTTATAACCTCGGGTTCTGGTCCTTTGGGCTCACCAAGAGCTCATTTGGATTTATTTGAAAATAAAATTTCTCCCAACCTTGGGCTAGGAGGCATTACTGTTCAGGAACAGAATTAATAAAATGGAGTCTCTTATTTTCTTAATCAAATAGCTAGTACTAGTAGGTCGATTGTTCTTGAGTGTAGGCTAGGAAAACGGTCCTAAACAGTGACTTTAGACTTTTTCATTTAACCCTTAACATCATGTTATTTAAGCAAACAGTACAGACCCTGATTCTGGGGTGGTCTGATCTGGGTCTTACTCTGCACTGTTTGCCACTGTCCCAAATAGCCCAGTCCCGGTTTTACAGATAACCCTCTATCAACAGCACTCCGACGTCACAGTGAAAAGAATAGCGCAGGTATACATTGGATTTCGTCTAATGTGCGGTTTGATTACATTGGACAATGATAATCACAGGGACAACTACCTTAAGGAAATTTTGGCATTTGTACACTATGGCTCAACTGTAAACAATCTATCCAATAATACCAAGACTGCTATATATACATGTATATATATTCACATATATATATATATATATATATATATATATATATATATATATATATATATATATATATATATATATATATATATATATATATATATATATATATATATATATATATATATATATATATATTTTGTGTTGTTTTTTCTTGTTTTTTTGTTTTTTTTTGTTGTTGTTGTTTTTTGTTTTGCTTCAAAAGGATCACTCTAAGCTGTGCCTAAGCCATTCTGAGTCAAGATTGAACACTTCTGAATCACAGCAGAACATTTCTGACTCCTGGTTAAAAAATTTCCAGGTCATGGCTGATCATTTCTGTGCCTTGTGTGAATATACAAGGATCGTAACAGAAGAAATATCATTACATGTGAATCATCATTTCCCCAGCTGTGGACCAAACCCAGGCCATTTATGTGGCCTGGGTTTGGTCCATAGCTGGGAAACAGGCCACTTATGTGGCCTGGGTTTTGTCCATACATGCAGCTGGGGAAATACTACATGAACATCATCACTATAAATGTTGTTTTATACCGTAAGACAGTACAAGAGTATTATTTTACTTAAATACCTATAATGTAATGAACACTTCTAAAACACAATTGAACATTTTTTGCTCTGTTGAACATTTCTGAATTATGCATAAAATTTCTGAACAATTGCAGATTATTATCATACACCTCGATCAGCTTCTTTATAATACTGTTGCCGGGATCCAAAGCAAAAATGTATAGATTATATACATGTACATATAGAAACAAACAAACATGAAGAGATTATATACATGTAGAAAAAAAATGACCATTTCTGTCATTTTTCTATGTAATCTATACATTTTTGTTTGGCTACTACTAATCAAAAATGTAAAGATTATATAGAAAAATAACCATTTATGGTCGTTGTTCTATAATCAGTACATTTTTGTTTGAATATAACATTTGTGGCATCCATCTTTAAACAGCCTTATACATTTGTACATGTACATGTATCTAGAACCATACTATTATGAACCATATTATAAAGATATTTCTTTTTACAATGTACATTGAAGTCCAGATGGTATTCACCAGAATTCAGACTTGTTTAGCCAGAATTCAGACATATTTTTCCACAAGGCTACAGAATTATTGGATGCTACAGAATATAGACAGACATCAGACCGGAAAGTTCATGATAGTGACACACAGAATGGTCTTGGGACTTAATTGTCTGCATATATGCATGCTTAAAGTCCCTTCCTCATGGTATGGCCCATTTTTACCAGTACCTGAAAGCTCGAGTCAGAATTTTAACCAAAACAAATCAATATGTTTTGTTGTATTTTTCAACATCATTACATAAATTGTGCATGTACTGGCTATGTTGTAGGTACATGTACATGTATGTTCTCATTAGAAACATGTCACTGAGAACCTTTTAACCCTTGTCATACTAAATAAGTTTAGATGCCATGCCAGATTGCCCATTTCCAATTTTCAGCCAATCAGATTACTTGATCCAGATTGTTGATACAAATTCACATACTTAAAGACAAACAGTGCAGATTCAGAAGCCAACTGATCTGGATCTACACTGTTTGTAAAGACAGGGTATATCCAGGTTCAGAAGGACTAGGGTTAATTTGTACACACAATGCAGTACATACATGTACATTTGTATACTAACAGTCAAAACTAAGAAGCCCTCATAGCTCCAGATAAGAGGGAGTATTCACATAGTATTTTCCTTTTTTCATGAAGAAATAAGAACAAATATCAAGAATTTTTAGTTAAAAAAAAAAAAGCCATATCTGGAGCTATGAGTCCTGGGACTTCTTTGCTTCATTAACCCATTTAGGCCCTAGCATCCCGTAAAAGGGACATTTACAAACAGTGAAGACCCAGATCAGATGCCGCAGAATGCGGCATCTGATCAGGCTATGCACTGTTTGTATTAAGATCTGAAATTTCTACAAAACATGACAACAGTAAAAACTATTTAGACACCCCTTATATAGGAAACCGACTTGACCAAAGAGTTGAGGTAGAAGAGTCCACTCAGCATAAATGGGTTAAATGGAAGTCATGCTGTACAACAGTAATTATCACAGTACTCCAGGTAGCTCTATATAGATGGGCGGGCTGCCCCCCTTGCACTCTGAGGACTAGCCACCCCTCTGGCCTTCTTAAGCTGCCCTCTGTCTTATTTCAACTCTATACATAAAACCCCACATTTTTGTGAAAATGTCATGAAAATCGGACCAAAATTAAAAAAGTTATCAATGTTTAAAGGTCAGTTTTATGTGTATTCTATTTCCAAGGTATTTGTTGTAGAATGGGATTATATTTTGTAACATATCTTGAAACTAAGTACATCTCATGACACATGGTGCCCTCATTCTTGTATGACCACGCAAAAAGTGCCCTACCCCGCACCCCTCTGCCCTCAAATCCTAGCTGGAGCACTGTATCAGTGAAGAGCATAAGTTATACAAGTTAATTTTTTTTAACTCAAAAGAGTTAATAATTTTGCTGCAGTTTGTGGATTTGACTTGTTTCAGTTATTTTTTAATTTGTGCCATTTTTTCACCTTCTGATTGTAGATGTACAGCAATTTTCATGGGCAAGTGGTTAATTTTGTCTGAAAGATCTGTTATTCAACTTTATGATCAAGTAATAAAATTTTGTATGCATCATCTAGAAATGTACATGTACATGTATATGTAGACTGGCTCCAGTCTCCAGTGACTAAATATTTTTCTCATAATCCTGTCTGATAATCCACTAAAATAAAACCAAAAAAACTATCATGACTATAAAGGCTGGTCACTAGACTAGTGACCAGCCAGAAGAGAGAACTGGTAGTCACAATATTACTTTGGTTTTATTTTAGTGGATTATCAAATAGATTATAAGAAAAAATATTTTGTCATTAGAGACTAGAGCCAGTCTAATGTATATGCAGGGCCTTTGAAGTTAATGAAAAAATATATGTGTACTTTTTAACTGAAAGCAGTGGTGAGAAATAATCTAAATAAGTTAAAACCTTCAGCCTTCAGCCAAAGGAAAGTTAACTCCTACACTTTGGAAGGGAGGTAATTTTATAGCTGAATTTTAACTTAACCAAATTATAAATCTTCTCAAAATTTTAACCTTGAGAAGTTATGCTCCTGACTGGTTATACAGAAATAAAAATTCTATCTACTTTTGTTCTACTCCCAGTTATGGTAAAATATATCAATTTTGGCTAAACAATATGAATTTTTAATCTGAATTTAATTTTAAGAATGGTGAATACAGATGTGACTAAAATTAGAGACCTGGGTCCAGTTGTTCAAAGCGTCATTAGCTTAACGAGCTTGTTAAGGGTCATTTCTTTAACTGTTTTAGCGGATTCAATACACAATATTCTGATATTTTTTGCTGAAAAAAATGTGAATACACAATATTCTGATATTTTTTGCTGAAAAAAATGTGAGTAGCTTTTGCACCGCATATTTGCGTATCACTCATTTTTTCAGCAAAAAATTTCAGCATATTTGCCTATCACTCAATGTAAATTTTAACAAATCCTTAACTAACGACGTCGTTAGCTTTGAACAACTGGGCCCAGAACTTCCTGGCACTTTTGGAAGTCCATGATCAGGTTTTGGATCAAGTTTTGGGAATCTTCAACTTCCAGAATCACTGCGTATATTTTATGGAAAAATAAGATAAATATTTATCTGGATACAACATATAACCCTCTTATCAAGAACTACAAATGTGTGTTATCTCTAAAAATAACCACTTAGTCTTGGCTACTTGTATTAACCCTTGTCCTGCTGAACAAATTAAGAAGCCACACCCTCTTCTAATTTTCAGCCAATTAGATTACTTGATCCGGATTGTTGCTATATATTCACATACTTAATGGCAAACAGTGCAGATTCAGATCAGTTGGCTTCTTCAGAAGCCAACTGATCTGGATCTACACTGTTTGCAAAGGCAGCATATATCCGGGTTCAGCAGGACAAGGGTTAACAATCTTATCTAAGTAGTTTAGAGTTCAAGTTGTTCTTTTTCTTTTTCATGTTTTTTTTTTTTTTTTTTTTTTTTTCCATGGCCATCTCATAACTGTTTAGTTAACCCATTTAATGCTGAATAAATCAAGATGCCATGCCCACTTCTAATTTTCAGCCAATCTTGATCTTTGCTTGATCCAGGATGTTCATACAAATTTACATATTACATATAAATGACATACAGTGCAGATCCAGATCAGATGGCTTCTTCAGAAGTTAATTCATCTGGAGCTACACTGTTTGCAAAGGCAGGGCATAGCCAGTTTCAGCAGGGCCAGGGTTAATACAGACAAGCTAACAGTAAATATCCATCCTTTATTCCAATTACCGTATTTGACCTAATCATCGCACATACATGTACCCCATAAGCACCCAGTCAAGCAATTCCATCATCTTCAGATCACTGCCAGTATATTTTTGTCTACATCTATTTCTTTATAAAGGCATATGTTGTGGGTACCCATTTGAATTGCATCGACTTGTTGATGCAATTCTAATGAGTATCCACAACATATGCATTTAAAAACAAAATTAGAAGAAATAAAATGCACAATCGTGTAAGCATAATTTTATAAGTCCTTCGCTGATCTTTTTTTTTTTTTTCTTTCATTTCTTTTTTTTTTTAAAGTGTACCCTAAATACAGATAGGCACATATTTTTCCACAAGTTTTCCCAGTATTTTTGAAAAACAGTATGGCATTTAGGTAAATAATGGTAAATGGTAAATGTCGTAAAAGTTTGAACACCATTTTTTGACTAAATTTGATTTTTATGCAGTTACTTCTTAAAATACTTAAGAGTAATGGCACAAACAGTGTAGACCCTCCTCTCAGATGCAGTGTATGCATTGTTTGTATACATGTATGTACTTTTTTTTTCAGAAACTTTGGTGAATGAATTTTAGAACATTTATCGTTCATCAATCAACATTTCATAATCACTGTAGCTTAGCAGGGTTTTCACAAGGATTTTGAAAATAAAAGTCCTACAGCATGTCTTCTAGTGCAGTCACCTCTTTGACCCAGTGAACAGTCTCTAGAACTGCCGAATTAAGGCAGTTTTCCCTTCCTTAACAGACACTTTTGAAAGAAAATGTGAAAATTCAAGAGTGAAAACAAAAAGAAAATTCTCAGTTTCTGTTAATGTATGGTACACAATTCAACAGACTGATAAACTGAGCTTCAGATTCCTGTCTATAAATTTTCAAAGTTTATATACATGTAAAAACAAATTAAAATTAGTGAATGTTCCTACAGGTGCATACATGTACCAAGCAAACACACAACGTCATTACAACCTCGCTGCAAAGTCGTGATGTTGCAACAATGTTTTTGTGACGTTGGGCAACGTTGTGACATTGCAGTGACGTTGTAACGACGTTTTTGCGACGTTGTGTGTTTGCTGGGTACATGTACATGGAAAGATAGGTATTTGTCGCATACTCCACTTACAGGTACCAGTATAAAGATTAGAGATATCGTTTTTTATATCAGTTCATCACCATCAGGTCGTTATTTTGTTGTTTACGTAACATGACCATAACAATTTATTGTAAATTGTGTTTGAGCTACACAAACATTTGTACTTATAATTGTTAAATTAAATAAAGTTAAAGTTAATAAAGTTCTCCTTAATTTAACTGACTCTAACCATCATTTGTGTGCCAAAGTAATGTCTAAACTTGTTTAATCTTTAAATTACATTCTGCATCTACCAAAAGTAGGCACTTGTTTACATGCTAGATGCATATGATTTTGAGTGAGCAGACGGGGCAAATTTAACAGCTGTACGTTCCAGATTACTCTTTATGTATGGCATCTCTTTCATGCCTTTGAAGCCTGCAAAATATAAGCATTTTCATGTAGTACAGCTCACACAGGTCAGTAAAAACCCATTTTACTGTTTTAGCAGCAACCAATATTTCTCAGCCATGAAATTTCTTTGCAAATCTAAAAAGTGGTTTGCCAAGCATGTTTATTTTTTTCACCCGGACAATCAGTGCATTTCCTCTATGCATGGTGTAATTTCACATCTGATACATCTAAGAAAAAAATAATGTAAAGTGGAAATTTTTACCATGAGCTATATTTATATTGCATGCGAAGGCTCTGGCTTGCATGGCCATTTGCTGTTCACATATGTTTTAAGGATCCTCTGTGTTTCACAGGTCAATTTTTTTTTTTTTATTTAATTTTTTATTCTTTTCAATTTAGCAAGGTGCATGCACTAAGAGAGTTTTTAACCCTTAAAACGCCAAGAAAACCTGCATCTGAAAACGTCATCTGTTTATGTCGTCTGCTGAATATTCTTGCAAACCTTTCAAACCTATTTTGCATACAGGCAAACAGTGTGGACCCAGATCAGACTGCTCCTTTGGGAGCAGTCTGATCTGGGTCCACACTGTTTGCAGAAATGACTTTTAGGGGCAACTTTTGTCGTCTGCTAATAACCTTTGCAAACAGTTTGGACCTAGATCAGGCCCGACAAAATGTCCGGCCTGGTCTGGATCCAAACTCTTTTACACTCTGATGGTATTCCTTTTAGACCCAGATCAAACAGTTAACTGCCCCTAAAATCTTGAATAATACCCAATTATTCAAACAGATGTGCACCTACAGCACTATGCTCATGGACTACACTATCTGCCATTTGTGGTCAAATTTTAGAATACTATTAAAAGTTAGTGTCTGAGATATTCTATACGCATTTGTTGCATCTTTAACCCTTGTCCTGCTGAACCCGGATATGTCCTGCCTTTGCAAACAGTGTAGATCCAGATCAGTTGGCTTCTGAAGAAGCCAACAGATCTGGACCTGCACTGTTTGCCATTCAGTATTTGAATTTTTATCAACAACCTGGATCAAGTAATCTGATTGGCTAAAACTTAGAAGTGGGTGTGGCATCATAATTTATTCAGCAGGACAAGGGTTAATACATGTAGAAGTCTACATCTGTTGAGGCCAGTCCATGTTTAACGCTTAGCTCTCTTGGTAAAATTTTCAGCAGATGACATATTGAAATATTTTACTTTTTTTTCTTTTTTTCCCCAGAATACAGGATTTGAAATTTCATGCAAATTGTCTCAATGAAGACAATTTGCATGAAATGTTGAATCTTGTTTTCTTGGAAAAATAGGAAAATATAATCAAGTTGCGATCTGCTAAATTGCCCATAGCACTGTAAGTGTTAGCAGGATGAATCCACTAAGGTACATGTAATATGCTACATGTATGTGACTCAAGATTGCATACATGTATGACCTAGCTATCACTAAAACTCCGGAGATTTGAACCAAAGAAACACCATACAAGCCAATACATTATCCAGTCAGTATATATGTACATGTTGATCATAGTCTTCTCTGTTAGCAATAGCTTGTAAACTCTGGACCTAACTGACAAGGACATAACCATCAAAAGTTGTTGTTTTTATTATTATTTTTTTTTTTTGTCCTGATCACATTTGGGAATGCACATTTATCTGTCATAACTTCACTTGAACTACACCATTCACATTATATTACATACATTTTGTCCAAAATTTATAATTTCCAATGGGTAAAGAAGTCTTCAGGTGAGATGCGAACAGTGAAGACCAGGTCATCATACCTGTCTGCTGATACATCCAATTTCTACACTAAAACAATGATTAGATGCAACAGATAGTGAAGATCAAGCGAAATGGCATCTTCAAGCAGTGTGGAGGTGCAGGCCCAGATCAGACTAAATATGTGCAGGATGATCCAGTTCCTGTGCCACTCTGCTTGCTCAAGATCACCTTTTCTCCTGGTGCAGTCAGTATACATTCACAAGTAGTCTAAACTACAGTGAACCCTCGTTACAAGGACAGCCTTTGTTCCCAAAGATGTTGCCATTATAATGAATTTGCTGTTGTAAAGAATCCTTAATGGACAGAATGATATGTAAGAAAGGCCTCATTTTATTCTTATTTCCTCATATAACATAATTAAGTTTTGGATATTTGTTAGAATTGCCTCTCTGAGGCAATTCTAACAAATATCCAAAATATATGTTCCTTCAGAGTATTAAATACAATATTCTTGCATAATTTGTGACTAACTGCTACGCATAAGTGAAGGTTTCGTGACAGTCAAATTGTCATTATAACAAATTTTGTCGTTGTATCGAGTTTTGATGTAAAGAGGGTTGTCTGTACAGTATATGTGCTGAAAGTGGCATTTCTTGCAAGTGAAAAGGTGTTACTGAGTGCATGCAGTCAGCACAGGACTGTATCAGACTGTGTGGATGATCACAAACTTGTCCTTACCATCAATACCGGATTGAAGATCACTGGGTGTAGGCTCCCAATATTGTATACATGTATATGAAATGACTGTTTATTTATACAAGTTCAGAGTTTAATTGTGGGAAAAATAGACAAGTATGGAACAATGTGTGACCAGCATTTATTATGCTCATGAGTTATTAGAACTCATAAGAAACCCGTTTCTTTTGAGTTGATCATTATTAGACAGGTAATCTATGATGTAGATGATTTTGAATTTAAAAATGTAAACTTGGCCAATATTACAGTCTCACTTGAAAGAGACAGCCATAGATTACATGAACACAAAAGAATAAAAGAATAAAAATCTATACATGTATATAGGAAACCCTTAAAAGAAACCAAATTTTATCTACATGTACTGTTCAGTTCTGTATAACTTTATTTGTTCACAATAAATTATGTTTGACCATCAATTATTGATTCTTTTTTCTTAGAGTAATGACACACAATGTCTTCTAGCAGTTATAACTGTATACAAAAATGTATGACAAATTTTCACTGCGAGTCACGAAAAATCTGCCTGAATTGTGCAAGTTAAAAAAGTTTTCTTGAACTCAGCAAAATTTTTTCATGTTAAGCCAAATGGAAGAGAAACAGTTAAACTGGGATTTTACCACTAGCGTTGATGTATGATGACACTGAAGGAAAACAAAGGCCTGTACCATTTAAATTGGGCTAATGTCACTTTCAGTCACATGACCAAATATTAGAGGTGAAAATATAGATGATCCACTACTGTACCTTTCCATTTTTGTTTGAAAAATCTTCAGGTCATTCTGTTTTGATATTATAAAATTTATAATGTTTTTATATATATGTGTGTGTGTATGTGTGTGTATAATTTGTATATGTGTATGTGATACCATGTTTTAAGACTAATGAGATAATATACATGTACTTTCTTTTTCAGCTGTTTTATTCTTTCAGTATAATACAAGTACTGTATTCGACCTAATTATCAGTGTGCTTAGGTATTTCAAAAATACCAGAAAAACTTTGGTAAAATTTGTACCTACCTATACTGAGGGTACCCTTAATAAAAATTAAAAAAATAAAAAAAATAAAAGAGCAGTGAAGGACTTATCAAATGATGCTTATGCAATGTTTTTGGGTGTGTGTTTTTTTTCTTCTGTTTTTCTTTATATAAGCATATGTTGTGGGTGCTCATTTGCATTGTATCTACAAGTTGATGCAATTCAAATGGGTACCCACAACATATGCCTTTATAAAGAAGTAGATAAAAAGTACATTGGCTGTAATCTGAAGATTACGGAATTGCTTGACTACGCACTTATAGGGGTAACGTTACTTGTTGTACCAAAAGCGATACAAAATAAAGTTGTATTATACTGTATATTGCTTGTTTAAACCTTATATGTATAGATGGTCAAAAGCTCCAGAGAGCTTATGTTGCTTGTTATATACATGTTATGCTGTCTTAAAATATTTTTTTCTGATCTTCTTATCTTTCTTTTGTAGCATCCAGTCAGATCAGGTCTGAACTTTGTTCCTGCTTACTGGATACTTTATATATTGCACAGATAGCATAAAAGTAATTTTCCCAAATTTTCTATATTATTTTTGGCTATACAGCCTGGTGAGTCAGATGGCATATACAAATGTATACTACCCACTAAAGGAGCTGTTGCTTGGTGCATAATGTATATTTTTCATTTTTTTTTTTTTTTTTTTTTTTGTTTATCATTTGACAACAAGTTCATATTTTTTCTTTTTTTTTTCATTGTGGAATGGATACTGTATTGTTTACTATCTATGTTCAAGCAAATTACCACCTGAACAAAATATTTAATTACAGATAAGTTTATATTTCCCAATAAACACAAGTTCTAGGAACAAGTGGAGAAACACAGCTTAACTGGAGCCCTGAAAATTCAGTTTCCATTTAACCATCACAAACATTATTCTTTTATTCCAACTAATGCCTGCTAATGACTCACAGCGACTGAGTAAAAATGAATCGGGATATTTTATTGATTGGAAAAAAATATTTGGCATGTCCTTCAATGCACGAGTGCCAACAAAACAAAGGAGTTTTTATCTGGCTTACCCTCTCTCATCGTGACTTTGGAGTAACTTCGCCTGTTTTCGGCTGCCATTATTAAATCTGATCAACTCCATGTGCGTAAATCCATTAAAAACACACTTTTCTGAACAAAAACATCAAAGGGTCTTTTTGACAAATAATAAGGAAATCGCGGTATATGAAACGCTTATCTCCAGGAAATTATGTAAAGCGTCCTGTGTACTCAGATTGTTAAAGGAAACGAATGACACGAACACTTTTAACCACTCTGTTATTATTGCTACCATCATCATTATTATTATTATTATTATTATTATTATTATTATTATTATAAATAAAAGTTAGTTTTAATCTCTGTCTGTCTGTTTGTCTGTCTGTCTGTCTCTCTCTTTCTTTCTCTCTATCTCTCTCTCCCTCTCTCTAAATGGTACCAGTCTTTGCGAAAACTGCAGGACTGTCTGACAAAACTGGCAAATTTTCATTCTGTCCTGCAGAAAATTTCAGTTTGTCTGACAAATGTCCTGTGATTTCTGGCAAAACGAGATAGTAATTTGATAACAGACAAGCCTCCTGTCCTGCAGAATTTTATTTTGTCCAGCCAAAAATTTCAGTTTGTCTGACTGCTGTCCTGCATCTGTTGGAAAGATTTCGCGAAGACTGTGGTACTATCATGGTTGGTTGACTAGTATGCCAGTTGGGTGTCTGAGTAAACATATATTAAGACAATGGACGGTTGACACAAATTTGATCAAAATCGGTTGAAAATTAAGTAAGTTACATTCAATTGAATATTTTAACATTGGTGGAATGGGCGCCGCCATTTTGAATATTTAATGAGATTTCATAGAAATTAAAATTCATTTCATAGAGGTAGTTATTCTCATAAAGTTGATTTATTCTTGGGGAAATGATCTCTTGTCACTAGAATTAAAAGATTATAAAAAACAATTGTAGCAAAATTATTCTTAAAAACCCTTTATAATTGGTTTTGCGTATTTAATTTGCCTCTGTGACGTCACAAAGCCTACAATATGGCGGCATCCTTGACAGCCATTTTAAATATATTCAAACCACCATAACTTCCTTATTTCTAGGCCGATTTTGAAAACTCTTGCATTAAAATAAATGGCTTGTTAAGCACTTTAATCCAAGATTACTTACAACTTATATTGCGTTCCCCTTTAAATCCAAAATAATATCATGACTATAAAGGCTGGTCTAGTGACCACTCGGCCTTTATAGCCTTGATATTATTTTGTTTGTATTTTAGTGGATTATCAAACAGGATTACAAGAAAAAAAGTCAATCGATACTGGAGCCAGTCTAGGCTCAAGTATTTTGATCGATATTGGTCAACAGCGCCTGTGTGGATTTTATGGAAGAGTACAAGAGACTCTGCTCCTGCGTTCACTGCCTGTGTAGGTCAGTGCATTTCTTACAACGTTTTCAATAAACATATTATATTATATGGTCAACTGATTGTATTAAAGCTAACAATGTTTTAAATAAGTTTTTCTCCTACTAACCGTTTCAAGGCGGTTCCTCTGTTGCAGTTCTTTTTTTGCGAGCGTCAATGATTTCATTTGTGGAATTTGTTTTGTCATTGTTTGTACAGCAACTCTCCTTCTTTTGGTGCCTAGGGAAGGCTGTGCTTCGTGACTGTGGCATTTTTTGGATATCTTCATTTTTTTTAAACTGATTGTATTATAGCTAACAATAAGGAATAATAATAAGGAATAATAACAAGTAGCTTGAACAGCTGGGCCCAGTTGTTCAAAGCGTCGTTAGCTTAACAAGCTCGTTAAGGGTCATTTCGTTAACCGTTTTAGCGGATTCAATACACAATATTCTGATATTTTTTGCTGAAAAAATGTGAGTGCTACTGCAAAAGCTACTCACATTTTTTCAGCAAAAAATTTCAGCATATTTGCGTATCACTCGATGTAAATTTTAAAAGAATCGTTAACTAACAACATCGTTAGTTTTGAACAACTGGACCCTGATTGTCAACTGATTGTTTTGAAAGACTGGATTGTTTTATCCTGAATGTTGGGACGCCTTTTAAAATCCTTATTGTTCCAGTAGGCACATAATGTCGTATCAACGTCGATCCAACTTCGTCATGATGTTGCATCGACGTTGATACGACGTTAACGCTGTGTGTCCACTGGGTAAACTGGTCATATAATTTGAACAAGAGAATTATCTACCTGTTGATCTATGCCTAAAACAGCTTGATGAGTGACAAACAGTATAAACTCTGATCATTGCATTTATTTGTATGTGCTTGCTCAGGCCTGTCAGTTCCGGTTCTTAGGGTAAATACAGTATACGGATGACGTCAGACCCTCGGTAAGCTGCATACTTTCACGCAGTTGGACCCTTTCATGTAACGCAGATGCACATTGAGTCATGTGAAACTCTGGGCCCTTCATAAAGTTTTATCTAAATAGTCCTGTTCTGTTGCTGTTCTTCATTATTGCCATCCCCTTGGGACAGAGCTTTTTTAACAGGGATTTTACGATAAATTGGGCCCCGCAGTGCAGGGCCTCAAGCAGGGCTTTAAAATCTGAAAAGTTAAAAGCCCAGCTATTCCCCGGTCCCATAGAGTCAGGGACAACAGATGACTGGTGCACTACAAAATTTAAATATGTTCTGGCGCCAATAGTGTAATTACGGACAAAATTAAACTCCGATTGCTCATGACAGTCTTTAAAAGTCCTGCTATTCCCCGGTCCCATAGGGTCCGGGACAACAGATGACTGGTGCACTATGAAATCTAAATATGTTCTGGCGTCAATAGTGTAATTACGGACAAAATTAAACTGCGATTGCTCATGACAGTCTTTAAAAGCCCTGCTATTCCCCGGTCCCGTAGGGTCTGGGACAACAGATGTCTGGTGCACTACGAAAACTGAATATGTTCTGGCGTCAATAGTGTAATTACGGACAAAATTAAACTGCGATTGAACATGACAATCTTCAGGGTGCAGATTGTGCCAGTTACAACTGTCTGGAGATCGTCCGTTAACGTCTGCTAACTTAATTTCGTGTTGATCTTTCTATGTTAACGTACGGTATACTTCACTGATGAGGTAGAGGACCTTTATGCGCATCGAACACATATTTGCAATTCGGAGCTTCATCATATGTCTCACCTCACCGACGTGGACGCCTAAACAGGCTTACGTATCAGCCTGCAATGGCGCTTTTGGATAGTAGCTTTTGGGGTTTATCCAGGAATGTAATACTCGGATGAAAACTTAGAGGGACGCACCTGCTAACGTTCGTTTAATCTATTCTTACATTCAAGGAGAGTGCCAAGATTACATTAACTTTTTTTTTTCTAAAATTGTTTGCTCGAATATTTAAGCGAGTGTTTTAACCCTTGTCCTGCTGAACCCGGATGTATACCATGCCTTTGCAAACATTGTAGGTCCAGATCAGTTGGCTTCTGAAGAAGCCAACAGATCTGGATCTGCACTGTTTGCCATTCGGTATGTGAATTTATATCAACAATCTGGATCAAGTAATCTGATTGGCTGACAAATAGAAGTGGGCGTGGCATCTTAGTTTATTCAGCATGACAAGGGTTAAGTAATTTCATGGAATTACTACTTGATGATGTGTAAGTTAAATAATTTCTCTTTTTCAACATTATCTGTGCCGTTTAAAACATTGAAAACTTGGATAACATCCGATCTTTCACATACATCTGTATTCGAGTTTGTATTTTTTTTCCAGTCTCTCTGGGTAAGATAGACAAACCGTTTCTCTGAATAATCCGATGGCTTTGCTCTGGACATTTTCAATCATTACCACATTCTTGTTTTAAATATTGAAGAGGCAAATGAGAGATACAGACCGACAAGTGGTTTATACAGGTTTATAAGTCACCACTTTTATTTGTACATGCTAACTAAAGTTTAAAACTTAAGAGTGAGGTTTTTGATAAATTAAAACTAGTTTAAAGTAAATAAGTGAACTCAGAAACTGATACAATCAGTCCACATCAAGTTTTCAACATCAAATGAAAAAAACCAACAGACAAATACAATTAAACAGCCAGAAAAAGAACAGATGGCAAGCAGAGTTGGCAACCCATCTCCAAAAAGGTAGCAACTCAGCTGAAACCCCTCTAGTAGTTGTTTCAGCTAACTGTTCCAAGGCGATGCCTCTGTTGCAGTTCTTTTCGGGTCGACTGTTTACAATCGAGCCATAGTATACAAACACCAAAATTTCCTTAAGGCAGTTGTCCACGTGATTGTCATTGACCAATGTAATCAAACCGCGCGTTAGACTAAATCCAGGTAACGGTTATTTATAGCCGCGCTATTCTTGTCGCTGTGACGTCAAAGTGCTATTGATAGGGAGTTACCTGTAAAACCTGGACTGGGACGTTTGCCCTGACATTTTGGACAATGGTAAACAGTGCAGACCCAGATCAGACGCCACAGAACGCGGCGTCTGATCAGGGTCTGCACTGTTTGCTAAATTTAGAGGAAGTTAAGGATTAAATGAAACAGTCTTCAGTCCCCGTTCAGGACCATTTTCCCGGCCTACACTCTGAGACAATCGACCCACCAGGACTGTCAGTGCTTTGATTGTTTGTATGTCGGCTGTTGTGTCTTGTCATCGTTTATTCCTCTTCTTTTGGTGCCTCGGAGAGGCTGTGCTTCGTAACTGTGGCATTTCCTGGATATCTTCATTTATATATTGTCTACTTTGACTCCTAGATCATTTTCACTCTCATCTTGATTCATGGTGATAGTTCTTCGTCCTGTATACAGTGAACCCTCGTTACAACGACGGCATTTGTTCCCAAAGACGTTGCCATTCAAATGAATTTGCTGTTGTATGGAATACTTAATGAGCAGACTGATATGTAAGAAAGGTTTTGTTTTGTTCTAAATTCTTCATAGAACACGTTTTGGATATTTGTTAGAAGCGCCTCACTGAGGCGATTCTAACAAATATCCAAAAGATATGTTTCTTTAGAGCACTGAATACTTTTCTCTTGCATAATTTGTAACTAACTGTTACCTCTTAAGCGAAGGTTTCACGAGTCAAATTGTCATTATAACGAATTTTGTCGTTGTATCGAGTGTCGGTATAAAGAGGGTTGTCTGGTACATAATGTAATCAAACTTTTGATCATGCGAGCCAAAATGTATATGTTTGCATTTGTTGGAATCAAAATTAACTTTTCGCAAAATTCCTCAAATAACTGCTTCTTTCAAACTACATGCAGACTGAAGTTGAAATGATTAGCCAATGTTGTTAACTCTCTAGAATATTTTAGAATCGCCAGCGAATAGTACAACAATAACTCAAGATAACTTCATTTTCACTTTCATATTGATTCATGGTGATAGTTCTTCGTCCTGTATACAGTGAACCCTCGTTACAACGACGGCATTTGTTCCTAAAGACGTTGCCATTCAAATGAATTTGCTGTTGTACGGGAATACTTAATGAGCAGATCATTGATGTACATGTAAATCAAAAATAATGTTGCCCCCTTTGCCCAGACAGTAATTGGATTATATGTAAATGCTGTTCGTGGTCTTTGCTCATAGTTTCTAGATTGTAATTACTGACAGAATGCACTATCGTTGTTGTTTGTTGTAGTACATTGATATTTACCATGCTGAATAAATTAAGATGCCACACCCTCGTCTAATTTCAGTCAATCAGATTACTTGATCCAGGTTGTTGATACAAGTTCACATACTTAAAATTAATAACAAACAGTGTAGATCCAGATCGGCTTGTTCAGAAGCCAACTGATCTGGATCTACACTGTTTGCAAAAGGCAGGGTGTATCCAGGTTCAGCAGGACTGTGGTTAACATTTACCACTCCCTAGACAAATTCAGCAGACAACAAGTTGATGATAGTGTTTTCCCAGAAAGTAGACTTCGATATTTCTAGCAAATTTCAAACTGTCTCCTTGTGACCAAATTTTATTTCTGATCCCAATTTCTCCTTTTTCTCTCTTCTCACTTATAGAGGATAAGAACGAATTTGGACCAGGGTATTCAAGGGAAGTCATGCGTTGGAGTTTGTCTTTGCTAATCATTTAGACACCTTTAGCTGATGAGAAAATACCTATAGTGGATTACCTCATATAAAACTGCTGGAGCAATCTGAATGCTTTGTGAGTGATTTACCATACAAGCTGTGTTTGCAACACCTATTTCAATGGGATACTTACTGCAGCAGACAACTTTCTGCAGCAGCCAACTGTATCTCACTGCAGCAGCCAACTGTATCTTACTGCAGAAGCCAACTGTATCTTACTGCAGCAGCCAACTGTATCATGTCAGTAAAATTTGAAATCTGGCAGCTGTGTTGAGTATGGCCATTTTTAGAAGCAAATGCAACTAGTTGTCTAGCTGTGGAACTAGTGGATAAAAAGATTTTTTTTTCTATCCATTTTAATTCAAAAGTAATAAAGTTTTGGAGGAGACAGTTTTTGGAAAATATAGTCATCTTTTTAATTCTGAAGTAGCTGCAAACAGTACAACCTTTAGCCCATTGTAATCTGGAGACCCCTAAAAGGGTAATTGGCAAACAGTGCAGAAACAGATCAGACGCCGCAGAATGCAAATAGTTCAACCATTTTTCTCTAGGAATATCTAAATCACATAGCTGGACACACCTAAAATTGAAATTGGACTCTTCTAGTATATAATGAAGGGGAGTCTATTCAGTCAACAATGAGTTACTTAAGAACAAGCATAAGAAACTTCCAGGTAAGCTGGGTCCAGGTCACAGTTTTTTAGCAAACCCGAGCCCTTACAACTGGATACTCATCAAATTACTGCAGGGTGGCCACACATTTTTAACAATCAAATTCCCTGATTTTTCCCTGACTTTTCCCTGATTTGATTTGGTTTTCCCTGATTAAAAATCTTAATATTATCGCAATGGCCCCTACTTTTATAAGTCATATACTGATTCAAATGCTGTCAAGTGACATGTTTATACACAATGCTGTCACAATATTCTTAATTAAATGAAAATTTATCTAAAATATGATGTACATGTGCTAATTTACTTTCATGGTAGTCAAAATCAAAACTGGTAAAATATATGGCCTCCAACCTCCCCTTGTAGCCACATCTGAACAGCTATAAAATTTGAATATTTTGACCTTACAAAGATAAGATTTTCTGGAATTCCCTGATTTTTCCCTGATTTTCAGCAAAATTTCAAATTCCCTGATTTTTCCCTGCAGGGAATTTTTTTTCACCATTTTCCCTGTTTTCCCTGTTTTCCAGAGTGCGTGGCCACCCTGTACTGATACGGATACTCCCAAACTACTGATGCTTTTTCAAATAGGATTCATTTGCTAACCTTTCAATTTATAAAATTATTAAATTTTGTACTACTATCATCATTAACCCATTTATGCTGAATGGACTCTTCTACCATAAATCTTTGTACAGGTCCATTTCCAATAGAAGTGGGGTCTGGCTAGTTTTTCTTAATCGATATTCTGTAGAAATTCCTGTAGTTAATGCAATCAGTGTAGACCCTGATGATGCTGCATTCTGCGGCATCTGATCTGGATCTACACTGTTTTCCAATGTCCCTCTTAATGGATGCTAGGATTAAATGGGTTAAAGGCTCCATATTCCTAAAAAAAGACATTATCTTTAGCCAAGAAAGGATTATAAAAATATTAATACAATCATAAACTATGGCATCTGACAGCCTGTAAAATTTCAGATAGTCTCTCGTTCTTGTACGGGATCAAAAATGAAATGAATTTTTATTGCCAACATTAATTCAGAGATACAATAAAAATCATTCCATTTTTAATCCAATTCAAATACGAGAGACAAACTGAAATTTTTAAGGCTGTCCAATGTCACATTTTATGATCGTATTAATACCATACATCAATTTATTAAACCTTTCTTGGATGAAAAAAAATTGTCTATTTTTGAGGAATATGGAGCCTTTAAGAGATTGCCTGCTGGTATGTGTTTGAAAGCAGCAGCTGGAAATAAATGAGAACAAACATATTCTATTATCATTTTTTTTATCATTTTTATAGCACAAATAAATAAACTTTATATCTACATTTGGCAACATATGATAATCCTCAAGTCCTATACAATAACTTATGTATACTGGTTACGGTAAATGTCCTGAAATTTTGGACACTTTATTCCATACATTTTTGGCCTAAATTCTTTTTTTTTATGCAATTGTTTCTTAAAATACCTAGTAGAATCACAAACAGTGTAGACCCTGATCAGACTGCTCCTGAAGGAGCAGTCTGATCTGGGTCTGCACTGTTTGCATACACCATTTTACAAGACAAGTCTGTGTACAAATTTTAGGACATTTACATAATTTTTACGCAATGCTAAAATTTACATTTTATTTGTCTGTTCACGAGAATATGGATGATAAGATTATTAAATTAAACTGGCCAATCAGTATTCTTTAGCATGCTGAATTGAACTCTTTCGTCCCTGAGTTTCTGCAATGGTCTCTTCCGACGTTGAATTTGGACAAATCCATTGTTGCAAATATGTAGAATCAAATGGCAAACCTGAGTGTAAATCCTCACGAGATGGCTCATTTTGAGCTGTCTTGTACTATTATCTGAATCTAAACAGCCTGCTTACTGTCCTTTTGACATCACTCGGAAAGACGTTTTTTGCTTGGCGTTTTATTTCAAATCAAAATATTTTGTTCTGAATGACCATATCTTATCAGAAACCATTTGTCTTTTCTGTTTCAGTATTTTGTTCTCAAATATGTACCCTAAAACTAAATTTACGGCCAAACATTGGTCTGACCTATGCAATTTCTATAGAAAGTGATTTTTTGGAATTTTTTATTAAGAAAATAGTTTTCAATTTCTTTGCAGAATTTGAATTATTGATGTTTCACAACAATATTGTGAAAATTTCAGAAAAATTGAACAAGCAGAACTTGTTGAAAATCTGCCTCCAAGTTACCTACCCTACAGATTCCTGCATAAATTGCATTCATTTTTACTATGGGAAAAAGTGAAAATAATTTATTTTTTAAAAACCAATGACTAGACTAAAACTTTTTGTGCATAAGTAGTTACGACAAATGGTTTTGCATTAAATCATGACAAAAGTTTGCAAATTTACTTCTTCTGTGAAAAGCGCCAGGCAAAAAACGACTTTCCAAAAGATGTTGAATGGACAGTAGGTATTTGTTTTGATCTATTGGGCTGAAAGGGTTAATGCTTATGATGCTGGGCTGAAAATTCAGCAGATGACATTTTTAAATATTGTTTTATTTTTCCCTAAAATAGGGTTAGCATTTCATGCAAGCATTTAGTAGTTCTTGCAAATTGTTTCAATATGAAATGTCTAACCCTAGTTTCAGGAAAAAAAGAAAATTGTCACCGCTCTGAAATTTAATCTGGCTCTAAACTACTCAGAGTGACTGGTTCCAGTACCGGTACTTTTCATAAATATTGTATTATAGCACTGCTCTAACTGTATGTCTTTTACCATTACCACTTTCTGGGATAATTCAGCAGACATCAAACTAATATTTTCTTACTTTTTCAAGAAAATAGGCTATGACAATTTGCATGACATGTCAAATCCTATTTTCTGAAATAAAAAAAAAAAGAAAAATATTCAAAAATGTTGTCTGCTGAAACTTTTACCCAGCATTCTAACTGATCAAATCACCTTTTGCACATCCTGGTACTTTGCTTTTAACCTTTTTCCTACCAAATTTATTTATGATCAGACACTTTAACCTTTATCGTTCTCTGCGCTAAAACAGGATTTGACATTTCATGCAAATTGTCTCCAATAAAGGTAATTTACATGAAATATCAAAACCTATTTTCTGGGAAAAATATTTAAAAATGTTGTCTGCTGAAATTTTTACCCAGCATGCTAAGCAATAAAATCACTTTTTTTGCACATCCTGGTACTATGCTTTTAATCTTTTTCCTATCAACTTTATTTATGAACAGACATTTTAACCGTTACCACTCTGGGCTGAGTAGACAATGAAGTAATTTTTTCATTCTTTTTCCCAGAAAACAGGATTAGACATTTCATGCAAATGGAGACAATTTACACAAAATGTCAAAACCTGTCTTCTGGGAAAATAAGAAAAATATTTCAATATACTGTCTACTGAAAAGTTTACCCAATATGCTAAGCATTAAAATATTTTGCTTACTTTTCCTTAAAAAACAAGCCTGAAGGCATCAAGTTTCAACCCATTTAGAGAAGACAGCAACAATGTAAATGAAATGCAATGCCCTATTTTCTGGGAAAATAAAACAAATCTCCCATTTATCTGCTGATTTTGCCTTCTAAATGTTGCAGATGTCATGATAACATTGACTTTGTTTTTTGTAAAGCCATTTGTAATTTTGCAATATTTGCATCGAGCATAGCAATACCATTTCTAAATTTCTTGTCATCTGTTGTATTTGCCGTAGAAACAGAATTCATCGATACAGACGATACATTGTCATCATCGTGAATAGCGCTAATTGTTGTATCATAATTAGTTCCTTTGAATAATGTCCGCTGTTTAATATTTCTTGATCTTTCTCCATCTGATCTCAATGTCCTATCATCAATATCACTTGGTTTTCTAAAACCTGGATCCAATCTTCCAGCAGACTGTCCACGATCATACATTTCCTTACTATCAAACAATCTACCTGTGGGAGGCCTTGACCTTAATTCTGAGCCTGCCGTCTGTTGGGATGAATGATACTTTTTGAAATAATCAGTTATGCTGAATCTAGACTGGGCAGCACTGATTTCACTTGCACCTATATCAGTTCTCTCGCCACCATTTCTAGTCAAAGGTCTTAAGGGTGGTCTCCCTTGTGGTGACAGAGCATTATGACTCTCCTGACTCTCTTTTTGATACCTATCAAACCTAAATCGACTAAGATCTTCTGTATTTTCATTTTGTACCATTCTATTATTGTTTTGCTTTATGGGTGTACTCGATGTCCTCTGATGTTTAAAAGAATCCACACGGCCATTTTTCAATCGGACAGGAGATGAACTTGACGTTCTTCGATGCTTTGGCCTGCTCCCTGCTTCTCTTGTAGGGGAAGTTTTCCTCAAATTATTTTCCATTTCAATAAGGGTATTTAACTCTGACTCTGAAGCAGGTCCTTGCCTTCTTGGTGGTGATGCCTGTTCACGATTGTGGTATGCTAAGGCAGCACGTGTAAGTCTAGGTGTGATGTCAGTTGACACTTCTGATGTTGTAAAAGCCATTTTTCTTCTCTCAGGGGGATAGACTTCTTTTCTCTGTGTCTGTCTCTTCACACTATATAAAATATATAAAAGCACAAATCATGTGATAACAGCACCACAAAACACTACATAATCATAGGTCTAGATAAGAGTACATGTATCAGGTAAATATTTTTCTTATTTCTCCATGAAAACATATGTTGTGGGTACTCATTAGAAGTGCCTTCCAGTGAGTACCCACAATGTTTTTGAGGTGAATAAAGAACAATACCAATACTTTTGGATTGAAAAAAGCATCTTATTAAGAGCTAAGATAATAAACTCATAGCCTTTCATATGAGGAGTATCCTGATAGGCCAAATAAAGAAGATATGTGCATTTAGGGTAACCCTACCCTACCTAGGTATATGCAAACAGTGCAGACCCTGATCAAACTGCTCCAATAGGAGCAGTTTGATCTAGGTCTACACTGTTTGCCATTCTATCAGTACTTTTGCACACATAAAAAGACAGTCAAACAGACAGGATAAAATTTTAGGTGAATTATGGTGTTAAGTCCAAATATTTCTGGTAATTATTTTATAATCCTACATAAAAAATGTCAAAAAAAACAACAAAAAAACAATCCTACCAACTATACCTTTTTTTTTTTTCTAACATATTACTATAAACATACATTTTTTTTTTTTTTATTTGGTCTAAATATTTTTCTTATTTCTCCATGAAACATGTTAAGCACAGCTAATAAGTTCACTATGAAAACATACCTTGTGGTTACTCAATGGAACTGCATGATAATGAAATATGTATGACAGATGGATAGACACAGGGACATCCAGCATTTTCATTATGTCCCTCCACTGTCATGTCAATCATTAAAACTTGCTGAAACCAGAAATGTGTGTTGTAAAACACTATGGCCCCAACTATATGCTTTTCCTTACAAAGTACCAAAGTTGAAAACTGGCATAACCCTCACAAATTTATTTTTATTCCAAAGTTAAAAGGTGATCTACTCCATAGCCTTAATCAGCTCATCAAGTTTCGAGGCCCTAGTTCAAATAGTTTAGATATCTTCCTGACAAGAAAAGCATAACTGACAGATAGATGAATCACCAAAAAGCAACATGTCCCTCCAACTTCTTCAAAGTTGGGGGCATAAAAAAGGTCTGCATTAAACCTCCACATCAGACACTGTTCATCTTATGCATACTCAATGGAATCACCATGCTTCTCCATGAAAATGTACTTCGAGGGTACTAAAGAAATTGCATGAAAATTAAATATATATCAGGGGGTATGAATGACAGACACAGGGACATCTAGCAAGAACTTAATCATGCCCAACCACTGTCATGTATCCAATATGCATATTTGTTGAAATCTGGGGCTGTAACTTTAGATAGGAACTGCATCAGCTCACAAGATATTTAAGGAATATTCTAGCCACATTATATTCAAGAATATAGAATATTTAAGGCAAGTATGTTCAGTAATTAGAACTTATCTATATGTACTTTCAGACAGAAACTATCCCAGTCAGTATGAACACTTGAGATTGTAAAATAGACCATCACTAGAAAAACAAGACATTCTAGAAACATACGTAGTTCAGTACTGAGCTCTAGTCATTAGAACATCTTGTCTTTTATGGTTTATAAACAAGGAAGGACTACCAACCTTGGTTCCTCTTCCATTATCTTCAGTAACTTGTTTAAACCAAAGCTCTGGTTGTGGTCCCAGGTTTTATCACCACTCCTGGACTGGTCTAATTCATGAAGCAACTCTCCTATATTTTCCTTCATTGTTCTATGAGAAAATAAACAAAACCTAAATCATAAAAGTTGATTGGGAGCTGAATAGTACAGTATAGATTTTTCACATAGCATTTGTATTTACTTGTAGAGATGTTTTTATGGGGACTAGATACTTTGATGGGAGGAAACCCTGTCAAAATTTGTTCCGTCACTGTCCTGAACAGTGGTCTTCTCTAAAAGGAAAGAATTTGCTCCCTTGGAGCAAATTCTTTCCTTTTAGAGTAGACCCCTTTTTAGAAGGGACTTGGTGTGCAGGAATCCAAACAAGAAGTCACAAAAGTTGTCTCCCTTGTAAAATGGCAGAAAAATTACCAAGTGTATAAAATCCCCTTAAAAATATTTTTGACTTGTAATGTTTTGCCGACACATCTTGCCTAGTTGTTTCTACTGTCAGTTTTGGAAATGGAATAAAGCACGAACTGGACATTTTTATTTTCCACAAGCATCATATTCTACTTATTCCATCAGCATTCAGGGCAAAAATAGCTATATGTGATATGTGTATTCAAATTGTCATCAGCCTACAAAATTCTGGGTAGAATGCTTATATTAGTCGAAATTAGAAGAGATATAGAGGAGGTAAGGGGAGAAGTGAATGCAAGCAACAGAAACTAACATTCCCTCAAATTTCAACCCTGTAGACTAGTACAGACACCTATGCAAACAGTGTAAATGTAATGAGCAATCTCATCAGGATGTACACTGCTTGCCATCTTGTTAATGATCATTGATTAAACCCCCTTTTTACGAAGAATGGAAGTGTCCAAATTCAAAGATGGAAGAGTCCATTTCAGAAATTCTGGGATGAAAGGGCTAATTTCTAAGGTCTGAAATTATAAAGCCATAATCTTACTCTAGTACTTCCTGTTGTCTATCAATCTCTACGTCCCTCTGCTGAAGTGTTATCTGAAGGATATGATTCTCTTTCTCTAAAGCTTCCAGTTTGTTCATGGCTGCCTCATGGTCCTTCTTCATTAAATCTACTTCATGCCGTAACTTCTGTGTTTCTAGTAATGATTCTTGCCTTACTTTCAACTGCTCTGTTTCCTGTTTTTAAATAAAAGTGTAAAGAATGATTTGTAAATGAGTCATAAGTAAGAAGGAGGGCTGATCTGGATCTTTACTGTCTGCATATGCATGATATCTTACTTGGGCCTAGTTTTGCCAAATATTATTGCATAAAAAGCAGAGCCGCACGTTATTAACAGCCGTGCATTAACCCGCGAAAAGCCTTGTATTAACAAGGCAATTCACGCGCTGTTAATGCACGGCTACGGAACTTTCAATATGATCGTACCGGCGAGACATTGGTGAAAAGGCGAAACAAAATAGTGTAAGAAATAACGCGAAATGTAGCAAATGTTTTCAGTTTTTATGCAATAATAGCGATCAAACGATTTTTCAATGCATTAACTAGGGAGGCCACGAGGCCACGGTTTTCAACACCTCCCTCGGGACTTGGCAAATGTTAATGCATGAAAAACCATGTTTGATCCCTATATTAATAGAAGCTCTGCTCAGAGGCACTAGGCAGCCCATTTATTTCTCAAGCCCAGATGGGCAGGGGCATGCTTTTACAATATGACTAAAACATACAGTTCAATCCTTGCACTCATGAATATGTAAATGTATATATTATATTATGAAATTGAGAATAAATAAAAAGCAAATTGTCCCGAGACATCTGGGATGAGTCTGTATATTATATGGGTAACCAAAAGAAACCTTTCCATATGGCTGTGGACAGAGATAAAGGGACATAATGCTAGTAACTTAATTTCACCTCAGCACAACTATGGCTTAATACGGTCAACTTAGGTTGTACAAGCATTGGAATTATCAAGCATGCAAGGTTAAATGGCCATTTATTACAAGGATTCATTACAAGTAAATGCCAACTGTGATTCCTTTATATGACACCACTGCTTAATACAATCTAATGTCCAACCAAATACATGTATTATGAAAATATATCAGGTGAGAGTTATGAAGTTCATTAAGTTTTCTCTATGAATGGACAGACAGACGGGCTAGGACTGAAGGTATTTCAATTGCCCCTGTTCACTAGGTTAAAGGGCTATAAAAACTCTAGTGCAGTAATTTAACCAACCTTTTCACTTATCTCAGTGATCGCCTTGGACCGGTCAACTTTCATCTTATGTATTTGTTCCATCAGAAACTGAACTTCAGCAGCTAATCTTGTTTTACTCTCTTTCTCTTCCTTAATTGTCTTCTGTAACACTTCATTACTTGTCTGTAGGTGAAGAACTGAAAGCATAACATTGCTTTAGTTAAAGAGACTTGACATACTTGGTATCACCATATTTATCCTACCGGTAAGTACACTGGAGCGCCGTTATAATGCAGTCGCTTATAACGCGGAAACCGTTATAACGTGTTTGGGCCGTGGCTCCCGTTTTTTTTTTGTATTTTTTTTTCCCCCTAGTTTGAAAGTGTTGCCCTTTTTCCGTGGAACTCGGCAGTCAAAGAATCGTCAGAGGTGGCTGTATACTCACTGATTTACTCATTCTTTTTTTACCAAACTTTTCATCAGTATTTGTCTTTAGGCTATTTCAATTAACGTCCGTGCACCATTTAAATGCCATACTACGGTAACTAGCACGGCTCTCAACGGTCATTTTCATGTTTTATAGGAGAAATAAGAGAAATAACGGTAACTTACGCAACACAAATTAATTACATCATTATCCTAACACAGTCATAATCAACACTACACTGTCTTTTTGCTGTAATGACAGTCTAATGATTAATCTGTTTGTGTGACATGTGAATACACTGCCACAGTCCATAGCTCAAGATAAGGCGTCTTTTTTTTTTTTAACTAAAAAGTACTGGTAATTTTTCTTATTTCTCCATGAAATTGTAGGTTGTGGGTACTTATTGGAAGTGCCTTGGCGAGGCACTTCCAATGAGTACCCACAACCTACGTTTTCGTGGAGAAATAAGAAAATTAATGTGTGGATACCCCTCTAATCTGGAGCAGTGGATAAACCCTCTTATCTGGAGCTATAACAGTCGGCATGTCCAAAAAGATCAAAGAAACGGGTCACGTGTGAATACACTGCGACAGTTTATAGCTCCAGATAAGACGTCTTTTTTTAATTAAATGTACTGCTACCGTAGGATAACGGAAATGGACTGCTGGGAAACGAGCATAACAAGTTTTTTACACGAAAGCCTTAGAACACGCGTGAATTATTTCTCTGTAATCAATCAAAACACTCGCTCACTCGTTTTTTACGTGCAAACCTTAGAACACTAGTGAATTATTTCTCCGTAATCGATGAAAACAAACAAATAAACTCTATATCTTCTGAATACCTCTTACCTCTGATTTACTGTCAATAAAGCTTAATCCTTACAGCACTAAACAATTTTGTAGCAGACATTTCAAAACTGATTTTGTTTTTGTTGTTTGTTTTTTTGGGGTATTTTTTTGAAAAAAAAAAAACAACAACAAAAAAACAAAAAACATTTCATGTGAACTGTCTGCAATTTGCATGAAATGTCAAGCCTTATTTCGTCTGAAAAATATATTTCAAGGCGTCCTATGCTGAAGTTGAGAAATGGGTTTGTAAAACGCTATGCCCCTAACTATATGCTTTTCAAATGCCCAGATTGAAAAGTTGCATAACACTCATAAAATCAATCCATATTTTTTTTTTCAAAAGTTAGTCTGACAGGTGATCAACCTAAGCCCACCAAATTTCAAGGCCCTAGATCAAGTAGTTATCAAGATATCCTGCTGACAAGAATAAAGCATGACAAATGAACAGACAATTGGATAAATAGTCAGACAAACAACCCAAAAGCAATATGCCCCTCCAACAACTTCTTTGAAGTAGGGGGCATAATCTGGTAGCCACAGCTTAATTTTAACCCTTGTCCTGCTGAACCCAGAAATGCCTTGCTTTTGCAACCAGTGTAGATCCAGATCGTTGGCTTCTGAAGAAGCTAGCTGATCTGGATCTGCACTGTTTGACATAAAGCATGTGAATTTATATCAACAATCTGGATTGAGTAATCTCACTGGCTGACTCTCCTACCACAACTTTTTGAATTAGTCTGTTTCCAATAGCATCTTTGAATTGGTCTATTTCCAATGGCAGGGTGTCTGGTTAGTTGTCACTATTACTATGTTTTATAGAAATTCCTGTATTTAATGCAAACAGTGTAGACCTTGATTAGACGCCATGTTCTGTGGCATCTGATCTGGGTTTGCACTGCTTGCCAATTACCATTATGGGGATTTCCTGATTAAAATGGGTAAAAATTCTGCATGAATATAAAATGAAATCTGTATACAATAACTTACTTTCAAAGTTCACATCTTTTGGTTCCTGGCCCTCTGCAATCTCCTTTTCTTTAAGCTGCTGGTTAATAAGTCTGAGCTTTCTGAAAACACAAAACTGTTCTGTCAAGTAAGGTCAGGACTGTTATAACAAAACAGTTCTTATATATCTAATACAAATGCTTTCTCCTTTAATGAAACAAAAAGAGTTTTTTTATACCAATACACTGAGGATCAGTACTGAACTCTTCTGTAGAAATCAAAATATTCTATTGAGATTTTGGGCTAAATGATCCTTTATTATCCTTTAAATATAAATACTTTAAAAAAGAGTTTTTATTTTTTCCTGAAAAAAAAAAGTATGGCTAGTAATTTCACTTAAATAATCTTGGAGTTTATTTGAATGTCAAACCCTATTTCTAGGGGTGGGAATTTTGAGATGGGGTGAGAAATATCAACAACAGATTCATCACCTTCTGTCATACTCCAATTCAGAAAACTTAGATGGTAAGGTCAAGGGAAACCCTATAAAGTAAAATGGGTGACAAAGTAAATAAATAAATAAATAACTATTGCAAATTAATATTACTTATAACTTACAAAAATAAAACAAACAAAAAAAAAAAATAAATAAAATGTGTGTGATGGGGCCTGAAAATTTATCTTCTTTGGCCACTATTTTTATAAATGAAAGATGACTCTAGTATATTCAACAAACTCATGCTATAAAAGGTAAAATTTTATGCAAAACAGGAAGCAAACCTTCTCAGTTGACTGTTTTCACTTCTCAATGGCTGAATGGCTAGGTCTATTTCTGTCTGTAGGTTAAAGGTCACCCCAAGCTGTGGTATGGCATCAACAGCAGAATCAATTTCTGTTACTAAACGAGACACCTCGACATCCTCTGTTAAGAAAATTCTAGATTTACACGTAGATAAAATCATTTCTCAGTATAATGATGTTCTCCATAATAACTATGTTTGACTCGTTATCTCGAGATTGCTTTAATATCTCAAAAAACTGCTTGTCTCAAAGTGAAAATTGATTTCTGTTTTAACATGGAAATCTGAAACCAGGTAACAAAATATTGTGGAAAAGAGGAGAAATTGCTCCTAAAGAGCAATTTCTCCTCTTTTCCCAATATTTTCAATACATCTCTAACTTCAGGAATCAAATTACATACAATGTATTCATTTTTGTATGTGGTTGTTCGATTTATTTTTTCCGCAGCTCTGCAAATCTGATATGTTAAGGTACGGATATCTCAAAGTATTTTGGAGAACCCTTGGATTTTGAGATAACTAGAGCAGACTGTAGTTCACACTAACTGATGCGACATATCTTAAATATTAGGACACAATATTTGTCCTAAAATATGAATATGTCCATTTTGAATATGTCCATTTCTCAATACTTGTACATGTATATAGGCTAAAATTTGAATACTGGGTATGTCCATTTCACAATACTTGTCCTAAAATTTGAATATGTCCATTTTACTTGTCCTAAAATTTAAATATGTCCATTTGCTACCGGCTTATATGTCTAAGAACTGCTGGGTGTAAGGCAAACAGTGTAGATCCTGATCAGATGCCACATTCTGTGGCATCTGACCTGGGACAACACTGTTTGCTCAGGCCTGTCTGTGATGCAATTTGGTGTTTTACATTCCTTTCAACATTATTTGTTTTACTGAGATATAGGATAGATAATAATGAAAGGCTCTGTGCAAAGAAATGAAGTGCCATACAGTGATGAGCTGAATTTTGCCTCCAGCAGGATTCGAAGTTGTGACCTCATAAGCCAATGTTGGGAGCACTGACCATTTGGTCACCCAGATGTCTCACAGGCCTGTCTGTTTAGAATCTTTATGTATAAATGGTACTCTTAATGTTAAGCCACCATAACTCCTCGGGCACTAATCTTATATTTTAACCCTTCTCTTGCTGAACACGACATGCCCTGTCTTAGCAAACAGTGTAGATCCACATCAGTTGGCTTCTGAAGAAGCCAACTGATCTGGATCTGCACTGTTTGTCATTAAATATGTGAATTTCTATCAAAAACCCGGATCAAGTAATCTGATTGGTTGAAAATTAGAAGTGGGCGTAGCATCTTAATTTATTCAGCATGACAAGGGTTAAATAAGTTCAATTGGCTATCTGGTGATGTATCTATAAAAGTATTGGCTGAATGGCAACTGAGGACCATATGTTGTATCTAATTTAATAGAATTGAATGAGACCATTTATTCTTCAGCAGTTTACAAACATGGTGTCAAATACATGTCAAATACAACTGAAATGGTTAGGGCAAGAAGTTTGATAAGTCAACAACTCATAGCTCCAGAACATGCACTTTTTTTTCAACCAAAAATGTTTTCTAATTTCTTGATGATATGCTGTAGTTCTCATTGTAAGGCGAGACACTTCTAATGAGAACTACAGCACATCATCAAGAAATTGCCGAGGTCTTCCAATGAGTACCCACAGCACATTTTCATCAACATATATGTAAAATATTTATCTGGATAGTGGATACCCCTCTTATCTGGCACCATAGCTCCAGATAATCCGGGGTATCCATATAATAGTTTTCTTATTTCTCCACGAAAACATATGTTGTGGGTACTCATTAGAAGTGCCTCACTGAGGCGCTTCTAATGAGTACCACAACATGTTTTTGTGAAGAAATAACAAAAATATCAGTACTTTTAGGCTGAAAAAATCTTATCTGTAGCTATGTGGAGGCAAGCAACTCGACATGGCTGCTTATTTGGTAACTTACTTGTAACTTTGGTACATTCTCTCAGCTCTTTCAAAAGATATCTTAGTTTTCTCACTCCAATGTCCCCAGCTGCTACTGCCTGGGCATATGCAGCACTGTGGTAACTTGTGCCAGACACATTCTGTGATGTCACTTGTTGTCCTTGGTTACCACCAATGCCTTGTGAGCCAGAACTACCTGATGTTTGATTGGCCAGTTGAGCAACCTGAGCCGGATTTATACCATATGCAACAGGCAAGTTGATAGGTTGATTTGAACCAGGAATTATTGGTAATCCAGGAATATAACCAATCACATTTTGTGTACTACTATCATTAGGAGTTGGAATGAAGACTATCTTTCCTTGACTACTACTACTGCTGCCTGTTCCAGATGTGTCTTGGTTTCTCGGAGTAGATGTCATGTCTGATACATTTTGTGACTGGTTTGTTTCAACTGTAAATGTTTGACCTTCTGTCTGCTGAGCTTTTACAGGAGTGTTCTGAGGGATATCCCTCTCTGGTGCCTCATGAATATTAACATTCTGTTCAATAACTGGTTCATTTAATTGTTTTTGTTTTTCAGTGTGAGCCTTGACGGGACTCTTACCACTGGAAAGGTTTGATTTTGAACTTTCTGACCTATCCAGATCCAGTACTGTTTTAACGGGAGAAGAAGCTTTTCCATCTTCAGTCTTACGATGAATCTGGTAAAGGCCATTTTGTTTTTGAAAAACTATGTTTGAATCAGCATTAGGTTCTACTGACTTTCCTGCATCTGGTTTTGGCAAAGGCACATAGTCTGTTCCCCTGCTTGTATCATTGGTTGTCCCAGACTTTTCTGATCGGCCAGATAACGGTTCTTCTAGATCCTTGTTTTCATGGCCTTCATTTATTGGTTGTTGGGATAAAGGCAGGGTCTCTATGCCAGAATGCTTCTGCTGGCTCTGTTGATTGTTGGTTGTCATGGTCTGAGTCTGAGGTGAAATAGTCTCCTTATACCAAGAGGGAGGAGGCTGAAATCCAAGTGAGTCCCTTGATAAATAGGGCTGAAATGCGGTTATATTACTATCTCTTCTCACCTCTTGTTGATTACCAGACATGAGCTGAGAAAATGTTGGCAAACCTAGTGAATCACTGGATAAAGACTGTATAGGC
This sequence comes from Anodontia alba, assembly GCA_964016985.1. Classification (NCBI taxonomy): domain Eukaryota; kingdom Metazoa; phylum Mollusca; class Bivalvia; order Lucinida; family Lucinidae; genus Anodontia; species Anodontia alba. The sequence continues at coordinate 7,325,681 of OZ024837.1, forward strand.
TGAAAACCAGTCTGGGGATGACCTGGCACAAAACCTAAACTTCCTGTTCCTATTTGTGGAATAGACTGTGTCAAACTTCCTGTTCCTGTAAGTGGAATAGACTGTGTCACTTCCTGACCAACTACATTTTGACTGCCTTGCTGTCTTCTCTGTAACTCAACTGTTCTTCTTAGCTGATCTAAATCAACAAGACTATCCTGGTGGTCAGCTATTTTCTCTGTTTGCATAAAAGCAGTTTCTTGAAGCTGCAAAGCCTTATTCGTTTCTAGTTGTTTATAAATATCTATCATATCTGCCATGTTTCTTAAATGTGACAGAGTGGGCGTAGCTGATGAAACAGATGAAATGTCTCTTTCTGGAATTTCCTGTGTAGATGGATCAATGTTACTGGGAAGCTTTGACTCTCCAGATTGGTCACCCCCAGCAAGACGCTTGTCAGGATCAGGAGTTGAAGATGCCAGTCTGAAGTTGAACACAGGGTTTGATGTCTGACTGATATCCTGTGGTGGGTATTGGTGCAGATAGGATGCGGCTCCATATGGAAAACCATAAGCTGAAACAGAATAAAAATCAGACAAATTATTTTGATAACCCATTACAAAAACACGCCCATTCAATATAAAGGCACTTTTTATGGCTGCAAAAAAAATGAAAAGTTTCAGATGAAAAAATGTGATCTTTTTGTTATTTTTGCTCATAACAGAGATAGTGGGTACTCATTAGAACCATCTCATCAAGGTGGTTCTAACAGGTACCCATAATCTCTTTTTTATAGCAGAAATAAGAAAAATACTGTATACCCCTGCAAACCCCATTTTGTCTATATAAAAGTGGGGTTTGAGGCAAGTCAAAATTACATAGACATGTTTTCGTGATGAGTACAACTGTTAAATTTAGTACGGAATTAGATTCATGAAGGCCTGATAAACCCATTGCACTGCTGCCTGGGACAAGTAAGCAAGTAAGAATATGGGCTGAGCAATTACATTTTACTTGTCAAGAAATTTGTATTGAGCAGATAGTGAAAGTGATGGTTAGGCTGATCAGGGCCCAGTTGTTCAAAGCATCGTTAGATTAACAAGCTCGTTAAGGGTCATTTTGTTAACTGTTTTAGCGGATTCAATGTACAATATTCTGATATTTTTTGCTGAAAATATGTGAGTAGCTTTTGAACTGCAAAAGCTACTCACATTTTTTTCAGCAAAAAATTTCAGCATATTTGCGTATCACTCGATGTAAATTTTAACGAATCGTTAACTAACGACATTGTTAGTTTTGAAGAACTGGGCCCAGGGCTTCAGAAATTCTGCCATTCATTTATACCCACAAAGAACATTTTCCTTGAAACAGGAAAACAGATTCTTCTGTGAAACATATTCTTAATAAGTCCTTTGACTTATTACTCTATCCCTTCATTTGTACTGTTAAAGGCTACATATTCCTCAAAAACAGACATTTTATTATCCAAGAAAAGTTTAGAAAATTGATATATGATATTAATCAATCATAAAATATGGCACCTGAAAGCTTGTAAAATTTCAGTTTGTCTGTCGGAATGAAATGATTTTTTATTGTATCTCTGAATTAATGTTTTAATGTTGCCAACACTAATTCAGAGACGCGATAAAAAATCATTTCACTTTTGATCCAGTTCAAAAATGAGGGACTAACTGAAATTTTACAGGCTGTCAGATGCTACATTTTATGATCCTATTAATACTATATATCAATTTATTAAATCTTTTTAGATAAAAAAAAAATGTCTATTTTTGAGGAATATGGAGCCTTTAACTGCATGATTATCATTTACAGTTTCTGAACAGAATGAGCCTTCTGAACTGAGTCTTTGCACTGTGCAGGTCATGTATAATTACTTGCTTTATAGCTCAAATACTGGTTACACACAAACACAAGCTTGCTCATAATGTGTCTTAAAATGTAACCTGCCATGGCACAGAACAACATGTACACCCTTACAGTCTGCTTAAGATCTTTGCACATAATATTGAACATTTGACCCACACAGCATCCAAACACTGGATAACAAAGTCCCTGGCAAGAGCATATACATTACTCTAGACCTTTGCTGTTCATGCTGGACATTTTCCAGGTGTTAGTGGTTCCCAGCTTATATTCGTTTTTACCTTAAATAGTCAGACATCACACTTTTTCTAGAAGTTGGAATAGGTCAACTTTAGTATCTGCTGATGTGCCTAATAACTGCTGAATGGGTGGCAAACAATGTAGACCCAGATCAGATGCTGCAGAATGCAGCATCTGATCTGGGTCTACACTGTTTGCTCAGGCCTGTCTGTCCAACTACTTATGGTAAATATGGCATTAGTGGCTTGGTCAAAAAAAAGTGTTGTGTTTTTTGAAACCCTATTGACCCTAATTTTTTTAGCCATACTCAAACCTTTTGAAGCATCTGGAGAATTTTTATCAATGAAATGCATATTTTAGGCATTTCCCATATACCAAATTGAAATAAAAAAAAAAGTTTCCCCACCTTATAAATCTTAGATATTTCCAGAAATGAGGCATTGATTTAATTTTTTTTGGCCTTGTTACCTGGACTATAAGTTCTAGCAGGGCTGCTGGTGACATCATTCAGCGCCTTTGGTTTGGGAGGACTGGATGACTTTTTGGGACTTTTCTTCTGTTTACCTGTAATAGAAATTGAAGATATTGTTATTTCTGATTGCATGCTAGATCCTCAGGTTGCCTTAACCATCAACCAGTTCAAAACAGTAAAAGCTCATTTATGAATGTTGGGCCTTTTTCAGTCTCCACTGTGTTCCCTGTACTTGTGCATAACAGCTACCCTCTCTATAACAGCTACACCCTTACAACAATCCAACAGCCAGCTTTGTGCATTCCTAAAGGTAGTTTTGGGGAACTGTTTTGGCTTTCATGACATTCCTAAGGCAAGAGGTCTGCAGGCCACCAAGAAGAGTTCCAGATAAATAAAGAGTTTCTAAAGATTAGAATTAGCAAAATAATTAAACGTCAAACAGATTGCCTTTGGAAACAAAGAACATATTACAGATTAGAAAATGGGAGTCTCGGTTTTACTGAGACTCTTCATAAGCAGTAATGATTACGCCCTCTAGCGTATACAGGAGCAGAACTCCACTTTCAAAGATACCATAATGGGCTCAATGATCCCAAAAGAAATGAAATATAACATGCACTATGGTGAAGTACGGGGAGACGTTCTACGGCCGCAACACAACACTAATGCCTTTTTAGGGTGATTCTTTTTAAAAATAAAGAATAATAAATACAGTCATTTTGGCACTTCTCCAGACCACCCCGTCCTCCCCACCCGGGCCACCCCCTCTCTGTGCTTACTAACTCAACAAACATGTATGAGCACAGGTTACATTCTTGTAAGCAGTCCACATTGTGTGTCTTCATATGCTCTATATAAAATAACAATAAACAAGCAGCTACTTGAGAAAAAGGTCACTGTGTCATTTAGTAAAAGCAATAACATAACATTATGACCCCTTTCTTATGATGTAACCCAAATAGTACCATATTCAAACTAATTACCACACATACGATAAGCACACAGTCCAAGAATTTCTGAGCCTACATGTATATGTTCATTCTGCCCTCCATAAAAGTATATATTGCTGACACACACTGGAATTGTCATGACTACTGGTATGTCAATTTGTTTTTTTTAGTTTGGGTTTTACGGCCCTTTCAAAAATATTTCACTTATATCGAGCCAATCAGTCATCAAAGGTGGGCGAAAACCGTAGAACCTGGGGAAAAACCACCTGACCATCTGTAAGCAACACCTGACCATCCGTAAGCAGAACTTGGCTTTCCCACTTGTGACACTAGCGAGGCTCGAATGACAGCGATGAGAAACCTAATGTATTAAGAGTCAGCTCTCTTATCCACTAGGCAACAGGGGCCCTACTGGTATGTCAAGGATGAATCCCCTATATCAAGGTGAATCTAATGAGTACCCACAACATATGCTTTAACCCTTGTCCTTCTAAACCTGGAGAGATCCTGCCTTTCCAAACATTGTAGATCCAGATCAGTTGGCTCCTGAAGAAGCCAACTGATCTGGATCTGCACTGTTTGCCATTAAGTATGTGAATTTATAGCAACAATTTGGATCAAGCAATCTGACTGGCTGAAAATTAGAAGTGGGAGTGGCATCTTAATTTATTCAGCATGACAAGGGTTAAGTAAGAAATCAGAAAAAGTATTGAATAAGTACATGTATTATTGGATACTCCATTCAAGATGTCATCTGTTGCTCTTATTAGCCAGGGACCAGTTGTTCAAAGCGTTGTTAGCTTAACGAGCTCGTTAAGGGTCATTTCGTTAACTGTTTTAGCAGATTCAATATACAATTTTCTGAAATTTTTTGCTGAAAAAATGTGAGTAGCTTTTGCAGTTTTTTCAGCAAAAAATTTCAGCATATTTGCGTATCACTTGATGCAAATTTTAACGAATCGTTAACTAACGGCATTGTTAGCTTTGAACAACTGGGCCCTGGTATTTTACTTTATGAAACTGATCAACTCGAGCAGTGATTTATTGAGTTATAAATCAGCAGTGCCACTTAGGAAACCAGTTGTAAAGGAGACCAAATCATATGCATGTAGCATTAGTGAGTTATCTACTTACAATTGACTGAAGAACTGTGCTTTATTATTCAACAAATCACTCTTTGGAGCAGATCTATTTCAATTCTAACACACTAAAAATTTATGAAAATGCTGTTGTTGCTTTCAGATTCTCCAAACCATTTGCCATTATTTGATTTGTTTTAGGGTTTAATGACATGTCAACCCTTGTGGGTTATTTTGTGTTGTCTTCCAGCGAGAGGGAGAAAAGAGACAGAAGAGGAGATTAAAGAGAGGGATAGGAGAGAAAGGGGAAAATGAAAGAAAGTAATGAAACAGAAGAATTTTTTTTATTTGGGTTTTACGGCCCTTTCAAGAATATTTCACTTATATCAAGTCAATCGTTCATCAAAGGTGGGGGAAAACCGGAGAACCCGGGAAAAAAACACCTGACCATCCGTAAGCAGAACTTGGCTTTCTCACATGACCCAAGTGAGACTCGAACCATAGCGGTGCGAAACCTAATGGATTAAGAGTCAACTCTCCTATCCACTAGGCTACGGGGGCCTGTAAACGAAACAGAAGAAATAAGAACATTTCCCTACCATTATCTGCAGTTAGGACAGCAGGCCTTGCCCAACTGTAAACCAATATCAGTTGGGTGCCCAGGTGACGTAAGATACACGACATCTTCGCCTCATCCAACCACCCCCTTTATTGTTTGAAGGAATCCCACTAACACTTTTGACTGTAACACATGCATTTACCCATTTTTATAATGTACCGGAGAAAATGACATAACACCATCTAATGCCATGGAAATGACCAATGAGGTCATGGAACATAAAACGGCAGCTCATTACACCATGCTTGTCTGCCCAGTGATTTTTTTTTTTTTTCAGACTAAAACACAGATCTTTACCATGGCCTATATAGGTGCACTATGTTAGAATAAAAATGTTTGCATTTATGTTGGAAAATATAAATGTACAGTGCAGTAATTAGGTTGAATATGGTATCTTCTGACTACCCCTTTTATCTGAAGTCTTGACCATCAATAAATTTTCTCACTTACTTTTCTGTTTATTTTTCAGATGCGTGAGTATTTTCTCACACATTTCAACATCTTTAAATGTTTCCGACACCTGCTCTTCTGTGTCATTTGAGTAAAGGGAGTAGCCAGCTTCAACTCTTGGGGCAGGCTTCAGTTTACCAGTCTTTTCTTGAGGCTTACTTCTGAAATTATATGTTGAAAAATTGATGAGAAGATGAAAAGCAAGGGATCCAACATACAGTCAACTCACGTTATCTCAAAGTCCAAGGGACTCTGAAATACTTTGAGATATCCGTCCCAACATATCAGATTTGCAGAATTGAGGAAAAAATAAATTGCACAACTACACTTCACTGATGAATATGAAATATGTAATTCGACTCCTGAAGTTTGAGTTATACTGAAAATATTGTAGAAAAGAGGAGAAATTGCTCCTTAGGAGCAATTTCTCCTCGGTCCACAATATTTTGTTACCTGTTGTTAGATTTCCATGTTGATGACAGGGACCAGATTTTCACTTCAAAAGCATTTATTCGAGATAACCGGAGTCGAGACTGTATAAGGAGTATTCTGAAATTTCTCTTATTTCTCCGTGAAAACATGGGCACTTCGAATGAGTATCCACAACATATTTTTGTGGAGAAATTAGAACCAGAGGACCAATTGTCCTGTAGCTCACCTGAGACTATTTGTTCTGAGCAAGTTTATGGTAACATTTTTAAAGAATGAAACATATGGGTACGGTAGCTGATAGAGTTTGAAAAAACCTTTGGTCTCTGTATCCTATAGCAACTTGGTATGAAATTTAGCTTTAATTTTAATTAAAATTTCGCAAAACAGAAATAACACATAAAATATGGTTTTACTAAAGTGACATACCAAATATCAAAGGTTTGTGCCTCCTAGTTTCACACAAGAAGACTTTTAAGCTTTTTCCCAAATTAGTATGTAAAACAAATAATCCCTGGGCTATACATTGTAATGTGAACAATCTTGGTAAAGGTCTATTAGATAAAAGCTAATACCAAATGTCAAAGGCCTAGGCTTTCAAGTTTTGCACAAAAAGATTTTCCACATACGAGTCTATGTCAGACATTTAGTGACCTCTAGGAGTGAGCCATTTTGACTCCAGGGCCATAATTTGAACAATCCTCGCAAAGCTCATCTAGCTGAAGCTACATACAAAATATCAAAGGTCTGGGCCTTCTTCTTTTTCAGACATATATATTATGGAGAAAAGGAGGAAAATTTGACAATCAAAGCATATTTTAAATACATTTGTATACAGCATAAAAGATTGATAGAAATAAAAGAACAAACTGAAATCAGATTTAAAAACCGAAAGATTCGGAAGTTGATTTAATATTGTATAACCCTGCATGTGCCTATTTTCACTACAGATTACAGAGGAACATGTGGGTATGCACAACATTGATTTGTTAACTTAAGCATGCAAAGAAGGTCAAGATCAAACAAAGTGCATAGGCAAAGAAAGCCCTGACCAGACTGCATGAATGTGCATTATTGCATAAAAAGCAGTGTCTCATGTTATTAACAGCCGTGCATTAACCTGCAAAAAGCTGTGTATTAACAAGGCAATTCACGCGTTGTTAATTTACGGTTGCATAACTTTCAATATGATCGTACCGGGGCCACTGATTTGCTGCCCTTACGAGTCTACTGCCACGCCCTAGTATGAGCATAGTCCGTGGAAACTGTGTTCGCGAGACTTCGGTGAAAAAGCAAAACAAAATAGTGCAAGAAATAACGCAAAATGCAGTAAATGTTTTCAGTTTTTATGCAATAATAGTGATCGAACATGTTTTTATACTGCATTAACATTCGCCAGGTCCCTTGGGAGGTGTTGAAAACTGCGGCGCCTGGCCCTGGTTTTCAACACCTCCCACGGGACCTGGCGAATGTTAATGCATGAAAAACCATGTTTGATCCCTATATTCTAACATGACGTTAGTGCCTTATGGAAATGTTACTGTGATCAAACTACAATAATTCATCAACGTAGTGCGTGCAAAAGGGTATGTTTGATGACGTGGTATGTAAATATTTACTCCTGTTGATGTTCGCTGCAAAATAGTTCTTTGGAAAACATTGCAATAATGTGAAATTTCCTCTATGTATCAAGTTAAAATAATTTCGCGTTATTTCATGATAATTCACATTAGAGAAAAATTATTTCTTAATTCCTTGCCTGGCTGCATATGCTATAAGGGCCCTTTTTCCCACATTGGTTTACATATATGTACATGTACTTACTTTTTCACCTGCTGTGGTTTTACACCAGCTTTGCTGCCTAATGTCTTTGCCTTGGTCACAGCCTGTAAAAATAAGATTGAAAAAGAGGACTGAAAGAGGCAATCACTTTACCAAAAATATTAAAGCCAAAAACTGTCATATTGTTTAACGAGTTTCATAGTTTTTTTTTTTGTTTTTTTTCAGTTTCAAGATCTGTATGTAAATTGTGTTTATTTAGAAGATTAGTCATAAACTTCAATAATCAGAAAATCAGAAACAACAAGTGTCAATAAGCTGTGCTGATTAGATACCCCACCCCACCCACTAGCAAGGACTGAAACCTAATGTTAGATGTCTAAATGCTTTTACGTGTCTTGCCACCTAAAAACAAATTTTAGCACATATGAATAACTTTGATGGAATAAAGGACATTTTAATCAACGGATAAGTACTTGAGTGTCCATATGTCCACATTTTTAGCCACCCATGTACCTCACTGTTTGTGCGGACAATGTGAAAACGGTATACTCTACCGCCCACAAACACAGTTTCCGAGGGTATAAAAATCATCCCATCCCATGCCCAGGACAATAAATGAACAAGAACTTTGGTGGAAAATCTGAAGAAAAAAATTGAATTTGATTGAATTACTTTTATAAACTGTAGATAACTGAGAACAGTTGTGATATATAACTTGAACCAGTTACATCCAGGACTGCCCAATATTCCTACCTGTGATTTGGTCTTTGTGGCTACTGCTGGCTTTTTGCTGGTACTAATGGGTCTGGCAAACATGGCTGAAGACTCTAAAATTAGAAAATGCCATACTGTGAAGTAACTGCCTGTAATACCCATAATATTCAGAAACCTTTACTTCTTTAATACCCATACCATACTTATCCTAAAAGTAGATACTTTGTTTGTGCTGAGGTTTTACGGCCCAGTCAACCCAATGGGGTCATGTCGAGCGCGGTCAGTTTACCTAACCACACGTTTACTGGGCAGGCTTAGTCCTCTAAGCGGTTAACCAGTATTGTGCACATTTTTTCGCCAGAAACTGACAACTGCCCTTCTTGAATCAGCGGAAGGGAGAGAATGACCGTAGAAAATATTTCATGATCAATCTCCACGAAAGAATGTTGCCGACCTCGGCGGGGGTTGAACCCGCGACCTTCTAGTCTCCAGTCGGACGGCGCATCCAACTGAGCCACCGAGGCTAAAAGTAGATACAATTCATACTACTAACTGGTTGGTTTGTTTAAAAAAAAGACTGTTGGATGATTTGCACACATTGTAGATCTAAGTCCTTGGTAAGGTGTTGTGTTCTGTGGTCTCTGATCTGGATTTACATAGTTTGCTTAAGTGTGGCATCTTATCCAGGTTTACATTGTTTGCTGAGGCCTGTCTGTCTGAATATTATAGGGTGAATATGGTATTTCTAAGGTGTATTCTCAAACTGATCAGGGTACCTAGACTTACCGAAACGAAACCGAAATACCGAAACGAAACCGAAATACCGAAACGGACTATTAAAAATATAGGGAAAGAGTCCAATTTACATTTATATCACTGGTTTCTGGTTTCGTTTTGGTATTCTTAGTATTTGAAATGCATACGTGCATAAAAGAGACACAATGGGACTAATTTTGATAGAATGAAACAGAGAATTACGTTAACAAGAGCAAGGACAATAAGAGTGATAATAGCATGTAACTATTATGTAAAACACTTATTCTGGGTATCAAATCAGAAAAGATAACATATTTTAATAGCACATAGCTGCACTAAGAGCATAGATGTGAGCTAATTCTGAATATGATCCAAGAATGACCGAGTCTCTGACAAGTTGGTCATAATCGCTCACTATAACCCTATTGTCACTTATCAAGTCTTTATAAGTTTTGCATTTGTGGTCATAGAATGGTCTGTTAAGAATTATTTCTAATGATGTTTTCAGGCTGAGCAGCGTATGATAATTTTCTGTACCACTCATCGCCAGTGAAACTGCCCTGTACATGCAGTTACCATCTCCACCAACCCTAGCCGGATAGAAGTCAAACAAAAGGGCGGGATGAAACATCTTGAGTAAAGTTTCTGATACTGAATCAACATGTTCACAGCCACAAGAGGTCACTTTATCAGATAAAGGGACGCAAACCTTATAAGTGTCTAAAAGTTTCAGCTCGTTTTTCGCTGTAATTTGGAGGGCGTTTCTTCTACCAGATTCCAGGGACATCCGCAACCTAAAAATATACATGTGCGTTCCTGTCATTATCCCAGACGGCATGCTAAGGTTCGGCCAACGTTGAAATATGGCGGTCCATTGCGTTGGCCGAACGCAGACAATCAACGTTGGCCCAACGTAAGTCTGTTCGCTGGATCATCGTTGGGCCAACGTGTAGGCATTACCTTGGGCCAACGTATGTCAAATAATTACAACGTTATGCCAATGTTCGGCCAACGTTTGCCCTGTACAATTTTAAAGTTAGGAAACGTAGCTGTTACGTGGTCTGGATCACTTGCGAGTTTGACATTCGTAGAGAACAATACTATATTTTTTTGTGAATGTAAAAATGTATTCCACTAAAAAGCATTGTTTTTACAATATTTTTATATGTAAACTGACATACTTTCCTTTTTCTCCTGAGTCCTCTAGGAGAAGTATGATCAGGGTCTTCACTGTTTCTGTGAGCGTGTTTTGGAACCATTACTCTAGTTAAACAATGTTTGCGCTGTAAGAATGTCAAAATCACAGATGAGCCGGAGCACAGCAAAGCCTACAATATACTATGAGCATCAAACAAAGACAGATCAGCCTGCAGAGAAACATTGTGTACCCATACCAGACGCCGCGTTTTGCGGAGCCTGGTCTGTGTCCACACGGTTTTGCTAGTTTCCCGACATTTATTGGTAAGTGGACAATTTATATTTATAAATAAATGACAAAAAAGAACTTGAATTAACCGGGGTTTTTTTTATTTATTTATTTTTTTTTTATTTATTTATTTTTTTTTTTATTTTTATTTTATTTATTTATTTTTTTTTTTTTGTATTACTTTCAAATTTCTAGATTATTATAATAATGGATCATTCATTCAGCAATACACGGCCAACCGAAATCTTAAGCATCAATTGTCTACATAGTTTTCTTCACTAATCCAAGTAATTAGATAAACATGTTTATTCACGTCGCCTTAGGATGTTAAAGGCACGCGCTAATCCCCTGCCATATAGGCGTTGAAACAGTAGTCTTTAGGTAATGCACAAATCATTGATTGTGAAGTTCATAGGAGCCATGGTATGAGAAGCCCCGCTTAACTATCTGCGAACAACATAGATGCCAATCGGCCAGCGCATCCGCGCACTCTGATTAGCACCTCGCAGTTCGCTATTCTCTCTCTTAAATTTCAGGTAAGGATCAACGTAAATGCATACGAGCCACGGTATAAGAAACCCTGCTTTACTAATTAATAGCAAACGAAAGAGGCACAGATCAGCCTATGCATCCGCACACTCAGATCAGCACCTTACAGTTCACTACACTTCTAGTTTCTCAATGTAAATTGTCTTCTGAAAAGATGAACCACGGTATGAGATAAAATATCATTAGTAAAAAAAAATATTGATATATAAAACCTATCTATCTATCTATCTATCTATCTATCTGTCTGTCTGTCTGTCTGTCTGTCTGTCTGTGTGTGTGTCCGACGGTCAGTCTGCGGTCCTTTAATCCTCTAACCAAAACGTTTTTCTATCTATTAGCGGTACTTCAAAGTTCTGATCGAGACAGTTTATCTAAGCCGCGGAATGTGGTTTTAATAATCAATAATGGTATTTAAGAATATATTCCGCTAAATCAATGACTAACAGCATTTTCCCTATACTTTAACGGTATTTCGGAGGCGTCACAGTAAATGAGGCGTATTCATTTGCTATAAATTTCCTCATTAGTGTAGTTATTATACTGTATGTATACTATATGTATGTTTATATATTCTATTTATTTGAGAAAATATTTTTATTCATATCGCCGCAAAATTATTGACAAACAGCATTTTCCCTATATTTTTAATGGTCCATTCCGGTATTTCGGAGGCGTCGCATTATGAATTATAATCATTTTTCATTAATTTCCTCCTAAGTGCAGATTGTATGTATGTATCTATATTATATTTATTTCGGGAAATACTCCGTTACAATTTAGCCCCAGCATTTACTAACTAACAACATTTTTTCTATATTTTTAATAGTCCGTTTCGGTATTTCGGTTTCGTTTCGGTATTTCGGTATCGTTTCGGTAAATCTAGGTACCGAACTGATCATTATGTCCCCACTACCAAAGGGGTTGGGGAGGGGGGCATATTGTTTTTGGGATGGATCCTATTGGCATTGATGTAAAACTTCTTGTCCACTCTGTAACTTGAATACCCTTTGGAATATTTTGATGATGGTAGAAATGCAGATCAGTATGAGAATGACAACTCTGGCGAGTGTTGGTGTACATTTTTTTTTCCAAAAAAAAACAACCTTTTCTAGTAATATGATAGTGTAAGCAGTATAGATTGAAACTGAAATATAGCACATACTGAAGATTAGCAATAGAAAAAAAGAGAAAAAAATTTTCCAGACTGCTTTTCATCCTTCCAAAACCAAACAATTCTAGAAATTGCCTGTGCTTGCAATGGCAGGACAACAGTTACTGTGAAATTTTACGATCATTTTAAATACTGTATACTCTAAAATCTGGAATAATTAACAAGAAATCTGACGTTGCATGGCTTAGAATATGATCCAGGAGCAGCATTCAAGCAAAGATTCTGGAAATCTTCAGCCGATGCAAGTTTCAACTTGCTGCAAAGGAACCGTTTTGGATTTAAATGTCTTTACGTAAATTTCAAGATATTGACAAAACATACACGAAATTGTCGGTCTTAATCAGGCAATGCTCTGCATATTGCATAAGTATTCAGGCTTTTTGGATCAACAGAGGAAGGCTTTCACTCATCGTTAAATTTCGCATCGTTCAAATTTAGATCCAAAAGTGAACCTAACAACACACTGTAAACAACAACACTACTTCCGGTAGTTGGTGTAAAGTAGTGCATATAATTTTTGTGTAAAATAGCTATAGAAAAGAATAAACGAAGGATATGGTATTTAAAAAATAATAATGAGTATCGTAGCTATATTTTACTTGCATACATCATGTATTTTTCAAAAATATTAACGGAGTAACTTCAGCGGAACAATATACAAAAGATGCAGACATAAAATATCTGCCTTTAATTTTATCCGGGCACAGAGACAGTACCAACAAGTATTGACTTTCATGAAACGCTTGGTTTATCATACCAAAGGCAAAGGAATTTTGTACATCTTTTATATCACTTTGTTTTTCTTTTTTTTTTTTTTTTTTTTTTTTTTTTTTTTTTTTGTTTGTTTGTTTTGCTTTTGTTTTCAGCAATTTAATAGAACTAGCAGCAATATAATTAAATATGTCTCATACTGAATTAAAGATGGCACATGGATTTTTCTTTTCTTTTTTAGATGCTAATTTCCATATATAGCTGCATATCATAAGTGTGACTGAGCTTTTTAAAGATATATAGATAAGATATATACACTGAAGCGACAAAGAAACATAGGGTAAACTTTATATTGAATTAAAATAATATTTGCATATGCATCTAAAATATTTTAATATGGTATGAAAGCAACACCTCTACTGAACAAATTTCCAAAATTTCATTGATTAGCGACTATCGACTCGCCAGTATTTAAAGCGCATTTGAAGGTACCCACCATGACTGAAAATGAAAATCGACTGAAATAATTAGTTTCTGTTGTGCCCTCTCTCGCCGCTGTCGCCGCCCTTATTCTTTAAATGGAGGTCATAAATGCATTGATCCGCACTGGTACTTTAATTAATTCTTCTAACAATTCATTTCTCAACTGGGCGAGAGCGGTGAGGATTGGGGATATCTCGGTGCCTCCTACTCTCCTGTGCAGTGCGTCACACAGATGCTCAATCGGGGACAGTCCTGGACTGTATGGTGGTCGGTCGAGTGGTGTCTTGTTACGTTCAGCAAAAAAGCTACTACAAACATTGGCTACGTGGAGCCGGGCATTATCATACTGTAAATTCAAGACGTTGCTGAACAAAAGGGACTGCAACGTGGCAGAAGACTTCATTCCTGTGTACCTTACTGCTCCTAAATTGCCCGCCATCACAATCAACTGTGATTTTACACCATGTTACGGAAACACCCCTATTCAAATATATTAAAAATTTCACCACCCAAAATTTGAAAATTTTCAGATAAAAGTTCTGATTTTTTTTTTCATATTTCTGCTCAAAACATAGATTGTGGGTACTCGTTAGAACCGCCTTTCAGACAAAAAAAATGATATTTTTCATATTTCTGCTCAAAACATAGATTGTGGGTACTCGTTAGAACCGCCTCGTCGAGGCGGTTCTAACGAGTACCCACAATCTATGTTTTTGAGCAGAAATAAGAAAAATAATGTATACCCCTGTAAATCCCAGTTTTACTACATAAAAGTGGGGTTTAAGGGGGTCAAAATTATATAGGCGTGTTTTCGTGATGCAGACGACAGCAGAACCGCCCCAAAATCTATCCCTCTCAACAACGCAAGCGTCGGCGAAGCTTTCCACACGACGTCCACACGACGTCGGTTAATGCGACGTCGACTATCTGGGCGAAAAAGAGTGAAACGGTACTCATCATTTAAAGGATTTGTCCGCATGACTCATCGAAAATCTTCTTTGGACATCTGCTGTCAACCACGCCATACAACGCAAGCGATGTACCTGCACCTGAGTCAGGGCGGACCAGCATACGGTCGGCGTACCCGAAAAACAACCTGACGTAATCGATTCACCAGAGTTCCGAGGATCGAACCCAAAACCCTGGGATTACAAAATGAACATACAACCACTAGGCTATGAAAGATCCAGAACAGTTAGACTGGTCAGTTATGCACTCTTTATACATATACACACCTTTTAACCGTTACATTCCACTCCTCTATCCTACTAATATGAAATTAGGCACTACCTAGATGCGTGCAAAGCAACAAACCGACACGCATGGTGATAGGCCCGTCGTGCTCATACGCAGCCCAAAAATCATGCGAAAGTTTCGGCCGATGCATGCCGAATCCAGCGCGTTGATTAGGCAGTCTGGTTGCCCAGACAAAAGAGCGCGCGCATATTCATTTGCATTTATCGTTTTTTTATTTTTTTTTTTGTTTGTTTTTTTTTTCTCTCAGTAAGATGTAAATTTGGTTGGCTTTCATTTCATTTAGCTTCTGATTTTGAAATTTGGACTGTGAAGAACATTAGGATTAATTTAAAGGGTCCTCGCGCTCAACAGTTCATTGTTTATGCTAGGTGTCATGTTGTCCAAAGTTTTTTTAGTTTGTCCGGTATAACTTTGCATTTGAATGAACTTTTTTAAATGCTACTTGTCATCCTTAGCCGTGCTACGCACGCGGGCCCTTAGGGCTCGCTTTACTTTGCACGTATTAAATATTTGTATCAGATGTTAAGGAATTGAATTATTATAATTTTCAGGTTCTTTTTGACTCCGCAGCCATTGCTTCGCCCTTAGGCTCTAATGGTTATCATCCTGGTACCTGGCAGCAATGTATTAGGTGGAGAAAAATCTGTAAAGTGTCCCGACCGGGGATCGAACACAGTCCCTGGGATTACAAAATGAGCACACAGCCACTAGGCTAAAAGGTCCACACCACCATCACGAAAACACGCCTATATAATTTTGACCCCCTTAAACCCCACTTTTATATAGTAAAACTGGGGTTTACAGGGGTATACATTATTTTTCTTATTTCTGATCAAAAGCATAGATTGTGGGTACTCGTTAGAACCGCCTCTTCGAGGCGGTTCTAACGAGTACCCACAATCTATGTTTTGAGCAAAAATATGAAAACGAAATAGAATTTTTTTTTATCTGAAAATTTTCATTTTTGGGTGGTAAAATTTTCAATATATTTGAATAGGCGTGTTTTCGTAATGACTATGACCCGTCAGTTATGCACTGTGTATACTTATATACATATTACACATCTATTGGCCGTTCGACTACACAATAAAGATATCTTTAATTTAAAAAAAATATCTTTAGTTGAATTAGAGATCTCTTTAATTCAAGATATCTTCAATTTCGATCTATCTATCTATGCATCCGGCACCACCCTCTCGCAAATCAGTTATGCACTCCATATAGCTATATACATATTTACATATCTATTGGCCGTTCGACTAAACAATAAAGATATATATAATTACTGTCCTTTCGACATCTCTCGGAAAGACGTTTTTTGCTTGGCGTTTTATTTTGAATGAAAATATTTTGTTCTGATTGACCATATCTAATCAGAAACCATTTGTCTTTTCTGTTTCAGTGTTTTGTTCTCAAATATTTACAGTAAAGTTAAATTTACGGCCAAAAATTGGTCTGACCTATGCAATTTCTATAGTAAAGTGATTTTTTGGAGTTTTTGTCTACGAAAATATTTTTTACTTTTCTTTGCTGAATTTAAATTATTGATGTTTCACAACAATATTGTGAAAATTTCAGAAAATTGAACAAGCGGAACTTGTTGATAATCTGCCTCCAAGTTACCTACCCTACAGATTTCTGCAAAATTTGCATTCAATTTTACTATAGGAAAAAGTGAAAATATTTGATTTTTTAAAATACAATGAATAGAATAAAACTTTTTGTGCATAGGTAGTTACGACAAATGGTTTTGCATTAAATCATGACAAAAGTTTGCAAATTTACTTCTTTTGTGTAAAGCGCCAAGCAATAAACCACTCTCTGAAAGAGGTCGGAAGCACAGTAAATAAAAGTATCTATAGCTGAATTAGAGATCTCTCTTTAATTTTGATCTGTCTATCTATCTATGCATCCTGCACCACCCACTCGCGAGGATTATGTACAGCTAACCACCTTCGCCTTGAAGCACGCTAGATAATTTAATTAAATATATCTTGGATTCAATAAAGGATATCACTTCTTGAATGATTGGTATTTGAATTCAGCTGCGGATATCTATAGGTGAGCTTATATAGTCAATTTAAATATCTTTATTTCAGTTCAAAATATATATTATACTTCAGTTACAGACATCTTTACTTAAGCACAATTATTTAAATACATGTATATCTACTCTGTGGATGACCAAGGACCAAAGAATTTTTTCAGGCTGACAGCAAAGATTCTGATCAGTCTGCGTGGTTGCACAGGCTGATCTGAGTCTTCGCTGGGCGCACTCTGGTAGGAAATGCTGTGCTCCGGCTCAAATGTATTGAACACTTTCGGCGCCAAATTTCAGACGATATTTGTCGTCTGCGTTTTTAAGCAAACTATCGATTGGAAAGAAGTTCGTATGTAAAGTTGAAAGACTGAATGTCAAACAGCGTAGATCCTGATGATGAGCCGTCTCATCTGGATTTACACTATTTGCAAAAAAAAAAAAAAAAAAAAAAAAAAAAACAAAAACAAAAAAAAACAAACTATTATTATTACCTGTGGCAGTGAAAGAGTTAATTAAACCAAAAGCAATGAAAGCGCAACTGCACACAATACTCGCAAGAGGGCGCTGTGGGATAGATAGATAGATAGAAAACAACAGATTCGCTTGGTGTTTGGTCCATACCTGCCAATTTGGACATGAATAGCAGCTTTTTGCTATTTTTAACATACCCACGTGATAAGGACGCATCACGTGATGTTCAAATAACCAATAGATATTGGAGACTGCACGGAATTTATCGACATTGACGTTATCACGCGTCGTTTCTAGGAGACGTAAAATTCTCTGAAAGCGCAACAATGGCGACTCTTCGCAGCTCTTCAGATTTTGCGATTACGTAAAATAAAAAAAATGTTATTTTTAGTGCCTAAATTGCTGATGCTAATAATAGCACTTCTGGTAGGATTCCAGGTCGTTGACAGGTATTTATAGAAGCTGGTTTTTCACATGTATTAATCATAATATGTCATGGACTGGATACACTTGGAATATTTTCTGCTAGTTTTTAATAGGGAAACTTTTTGTAATTTCGAAACCTCTGCTATTTTCTTGTCTCAGTGTGTGTTGGCTCATGGAAATTTATTCGAGACGGGTAGTTCGAGCCACTGAGGATTAATCATGGCGCCAGGTTAGGAGGCAAATGGTGTTGATTTAGGAGAGTCTTTTTGATCTATACACCAATAGTATGTTGATGAGGCGATTCTAATGAGTGCACACACTATAAATTTTATAATGAAATATGAAAATTTCGCTAAATATTTGTTTTCTTGAGCTTTCGGAAGAATTTCGTAGGGACTCAAAAACGTTCGAATCGGCTTCGACGGTAAATGAGCCATCGGTGTTCGAGTCATCGTGGTTTTACTGTAATTTCCTTTAGAATGTAGTTATCTTTTAGTGTCATGTGGCGGCCGTAAAATGTCTCCAAATACTTCATTGTAGTACATACTTTATATTTTCTGGTCCTTTGACTGAGACCGTCTGGAGATTTTTTGAGAGTGTATACATAGTGAAGATAAGTACGTTCTTGAAAGTATTAATGTTTGCAGTCGGAGAACAGAAAATTGAAAACTGCAGCTTGATCCCAGAAAGCATTCTACATAAATCTATAGCGGGCCGTTATCGGCCCGTCAGGGTAGCTGACGGGCCGATAACGGCCCGCTGTAGATTTATAAATAATGCTAGCTGGGATGTTTGGGCCATGCCTGTTACTGTCTGCTTTCAACTCCTGGTTTCCGCAGTGTCTCTGATCCATCAGGCTATAATCAAACATGCCTCGGTGATCAGGCTCTGGTAATTCGAAAAACGTTGCATTTTGCAACACACTCTATGGACTGGAATCAGCACTAGCTTTTCGCTATTTTTAACTTACGTGGTAAGGACGCATCACGTGACGGTCAAATAACCAATAGAAATCGGAGACCACACGGGATCCACAGACGTTGACGTTATCAGGCGTCGTTTCTAGGAGACGTAAAATTGTATGAAAGCGCGACAATGGCGACTCTTCGCAGCTCTTCAGATTTTGCGATTACGTAAAATATAAGATGCTATTTTTAGTGCCTAAATTACTGATGCTTATAATTGCTCTTCTGGTAGGAGTCCAAGTCATTGACAGGTATTTATACAAGCTAGATCATTTATCTTTACATATGTAATAATCATAATATGTCATAGACTGGATACCCTTAGAATATTTTCTGTCATTGTTTAGTAGGGAGACTTTTTTAGTCTTTTTCATTTTTTTTTTTTTTTTTTTTTTTTTTTTTTTTTGTGTGCGGGTACATTGCTCTTAAGGGTCATTCCTTTTAGCATTTATTATCTTCACTACAGCTGCTGTTGGTGTCGTGTGGCAGCCGTAAACATCTCCAAATACTTTATTGTAGTACAAAAGGTGTTTCTTCTCTGGTCCTTTGATTGGGCATATATGTTTTTAGATAGTATAAATATATATATATATAAGATGAACCACACTGCGCTAGGCCGTTAGGAGAGGGTTGTTGTTGAGTGTTAGGAATTGGCCTAACTCCGAGGTTATAATTTTTTTCATGCTCAAATCAGCTGAGCATGAAATTGGTTCAGCTAATAAATCTCAAATTACTAACCCTTGCAAATCAATATTTTCTTGCTAAACATAGCTGAGCATGAACATTTCTCTCTCTGCTAATAAATATGAAAATGCCAACTATTGTTGGCATTTTCATGTTTATTTGCAGAGAAAAATTCATGCTCAGCTGAGTTGTGCACGAAAAAAAATGTTTTATAAACTCGGGGCCTGTTGTGAAATTATGAAGTGGATGATTAGATTTGGTTCCGCATAAATTGAATATTTCTTTTATGGTTGTATTTAAACCGTTAGACATAATTTAAGTAAGCTCTACATTTATCAAACTGTCCGCTAAAATTGATGGAGCTTAACTTAGCACAAGAGCACATTAGAGAGGTCCCGCGAGTCTGTTAGCTTAAACTTTAACCAGCTGAATTTAAATAAAAGCTAAAACATTTTGTTTGTTTGTTTTTCTTCTTCTTATTATTCACAGAAAACAAGACATTTCATTCAAATTGTCTCCGAAGGTGGATCTTTTTCAGCAAAATGATATGCTTTAAAAAATAGTTTGGTCTTCGCACCGAAAACCAAACCCTTAAAGCACTGATCACAACTGCAGCAGACGATATTTTAATATTATTTTCAGAGAAAATAAGACAACATTTAATGTGCATCGTCTGCTAGGCATGCATTTCATGTGAATCATCTGCTAGACTTCGAATGCCAAGTATTATTTTCTCTGAAAAGTAGTTATAAAATAGAATGTCGTCTGCTACAATTTTTCTTAGCACTTTAAGGCTTGCGCTTAGAGTTAATGAAAGACATTGTGCCGTTTTGTTTTCAGATGGTCTGTTAACACAGGACCTCTACTGACCTACCAAAACCAGAATGAAATTGGTACAACAGCAACATTTCATCTGGTCTACAGAGCCGTGAAAAACTGTTTCACCGGTAAGAGGATCTTGCAGTTACTTAGCTTAATAAGAGCTTACACTGGAGGATTTTATCCGTGTTTGCACTAACGTTTCCTGGCACTGAACAGTGGGACAGCAGTGGGCGTTAACTTTTACCACTCTCTTGGCTAATTCAGCAGCCGACAAATTGATGACATTTTTATTCTTATTTTTTTTTTCTCGGAAAACAGGATTTGACATTTCATGCAAATTGTCTCCATTGGAGACAACTTGCATGACATGCCAAAACCTGTTTTCTGGGGAAAATAATAAAAAATATTTAAAAATGTCGTCTGCGAAAATTTTTGCCCAGAGTGCGAAGTGTTAAAGGTCTGACGTGCTGATCGGAAAAGGGTTTGCTCCCCGACCGATAGAACAACTTTGTAGAAACCAAATATAATACGTCGCAAAAGTAAAAATGTCGTCGTCTGACTATTTCGAGTTTGCCATCCAGTCAAAACTATTTCCTATTTAGTATTAATCTATTGTAGTATATTTATAGTCATAAGTTCCTTCTTTATCATGTTTATTTTCTTCTTTGTACTGTTATTGATTGTTCCAGTTATCCAGGACTGAAATCTATAGTAAATTTACTTCTTTATTAGGTTTATTTTCTTCATAATACGGTTTTTATGTTGTGTGTGTGTGTGTGTGTGTGTGTGTGTGTGTGTGCGCGCGCATGTGTTTGTGTGTGTGCGCGCGCTATTATTGAATAAATGGGTCACAAAATGCACTTATGCAGGCATTGCAGGCCCAGAAAAGAATATGCAATCACGCAGTTTGATTAGGATTTCCGCTTCTCGTCACTAGATTTAATAATAATTATTGTTTGTCCATGCGAACTGGGACTGGCTGAACTGGTTGGTGCAAACTGACCTGGGCCGTTCCTGTTCACATATGCGTACCCTCCCCCCCCCCCCCTTCCCCCTACTTTCTACTGATGTGGCTTTATTATTCTTTTTGCAGCTGATGGCTCCGACGGCAGTCGTGTGCCATATGGAACAAAGTGTAAGTTTTATTTCTTTCTGTCTCCTTTTCATAACTTTCGACGTGTATAATGATATTCCACTAAGGTAGAGCATTGTAAACCTGCGCATAGACGTAGTCTGATCCAGTTACATATACACGCAGGCTAGCAGCAAAAGGAATGGACATGAGAGATTCCATAAACGATATTTACCGTTTTTACCCCAAATTCATGTATTCACCCAGCTAGCATTCTACGTAAATCTACATCGGGCCGATGACGGCCCGATATAGATTTACGTAGAATGCTGACTGGGCAGAAACCATATCTCCTTACCATACTTGTCCTAACATTTGAATAAGTTCAACTGTTTGAATGAGTCCCTTTTACTACCCGAATGAGCGGCAAACAGTGGACTTTATAACTTGGTATTTTATCTGCCCTATTTTTACAAGGGAGATAACTTTTGTGATATCTGTTATCATTCTTGCACATTGAGGCTCTTTGGGAGCAAATTCTTTCCTTTTAGAGTAGACCACTTTTCAGAAGTGAGAGGGTGCGGGCGGGTTTTTTTGACAGATTTGTCTCCCCTGAAAGTACTAGTGATTCACCTCTCTTGAAAAACACATATCTCTTGTAGTTTTGATAGACGTTCATGATTAAGCCATCCCAAGAGAAAAAGGGTCATTATCACATAGGCGACCAGCAAAGGCTCAGGCGAGACTGCACATAAGCCCAGTCTCGCCAGAACCTTTGCTGTTCGTAGACGTATAGAATGGGGCCTTGAGAAAGCTTCAGGCAAAAATACATGACTTTGGTCCCATTAAGGGGCTCCCTATATCTATTTTAAGAAACACAAATCGGACACCTCTAAGTGTCATTTTCTTGTGTGACGGCTCGATTATCCTCCACCATGTCCTTGCCGCTTCTGTTTGTTTCTGTGATTCTAGTCATGTTTTGTTTATTTTTTTTCTTTCAGTTTTCATACCGTTAAACACTCAGGGGCCATATCCCATCGCCTTATACGAGCGGGGTAAGTAGCAAAGTTGTTTACACTGTCCCGCAAAAGAAGAGTTAACCCTTGTCCTGCTGAACCCGGATATACCCTGCCTTTGCAAACGGTGTAGATCCAGATCAGTTGGCTTCAGAAGCCAACTGATCTGGATCTGCACTGTTTGCCATTAAGTATGTGACTCTATATCAACAACCTTGATCAAGTAATCTGATTGGCTGAAAATTAGAAGTGGGTGTGGCTCCTTAATTTATTCAGCAGGACAAGGGTTAATTAACAGAATCGGAAATCAGGAAAGCCTAGGACTTTTCTGGATGTCTGTAGAGAGACTGGCTGCAGCAGAATCTTAAAATCTTAAAATAATTAAGAGCGTGATCAGTCTGCGCGGAGGCATAGGCTAGCCTAGACTTTGCATTTTCTCTTAGGTTTCATGATGGATATTAGCTTCCTTACTTTCCTCAAAATAGTAAGATATCCCGGAAGAGCCACAGTCATAGAATATAGTCCATCAATGACATCAAGAGGGAGAGTGAAAAAAGCATATGAACAGTACCATAGTACGAATACCACATTACGAAAACACGCCTATTCAAATATATTGAAAATTTCACCTCCAAAAAATGAAAGTTTTCAGATAAAAAAATTCTGATATTTTTCACATTTCTGCTCAAAACATAGATTGTGGGCACTCGTTAGAACCGCCTCGTCGAGGCGGTTCTAACAAGTAGCCAAAATCTATGTTTTTGAGCAGAAATAAAAAAAAATAATGTATACCCCTGTAAACCCCAGTTTTATTATATAAAAGTGGGGTTTAAGGGGGTCAATATTATATAGGTTTGTTTGTTTGTGTTAAGGTTTTACGGCCCAGTCAACCCAATGTCATGTCGAGCGCGGTCAGTCTATATAGGTATGTTTTCGGGATGAGTTATTATATACCTTAGCACTTTGCCAGCAATGTTTAAGGGGCCAAAAGTCTGCTCTGACTCAGTGGAACTAGGGGATTGTTCATACAGCGACCAGTCCCCGCTCGCCTCTTATCGGATCGGAAGTGGCGTCCAAGAAGTTTTTTTTTTTTTTTTTTTTTGTATTTATCATGTAGGAGCAGCAGAACTTTTGTACATTTTAGGGCTCCTTTTACAAAATGATAAAAATATAATTGGTCATTTCCAAGGAAATCAAATTTTGGCTGATCAGGATTTTTGCTTTTCAAAATGCGCATTCTACAAAATTCTCACATTGTTTAACCAAAAGATGCGTATTGTGTTTTATTTATTCTAAATATTCTGACTCAAAGATCTTTGCAAACAGTGTTGACCCCGATCAGATGCCACAGAACGCGGCGTCTGATCAGGGTCTACATTATTTGCCACTTATCCAGCAGTTTTAAGACTGTAAATAGGTAATACATGTACTTGTTCAAAGTTTAGGACAAGTATGGTAAGTAGTAAAAGTGTCTGAATGTTTAAGGTATATACGGTACCGTAAATGTTCGGACACTTAATGCCTTACGGTACTTGTTCTAAATTTAGAATCAATCCACTTGATTGACAGGTGTCGATATGTGCTAGTTGTAAGAATGACAGCGCAGACCCTGATTGAACTGCCTCTTTCATTAGGAGCAGTTTGACCATGGTCAACAATGTTTGCTTTGTGATATCTGTCCGATTATTTAGGATTATTGCAAAAAAAAAAAAAAAGGCGGATTATTGCAAAAAATAATAATAAAAAAATATAATAATTATTATTATAATAATAGGATAATTGCACTGATATTGGTAAATATTGTTCTGAGTTGAGATATCGATGAACACGAACTTGCGAGTGTTCGTAGATATCCCAACGAGAGACAATATTTACCAATATCAGTGCAATAACCCTTTTATTATTTAGCTATAAATAGTTTTGCTCGATTGGATGCTTTTTGACAAAATTCTGTGAAATTCTTTAATCATTTAATATTTGTAGCTATATAATAAACTACTTTCTTTTTATTTACTTCCAGCTTCCCCTGCATTCTTTGGGCTCCCACTTCTACACTGTGTTGCCGCCGTATGTCTCGGTATGTACATGTGTTCTTAGTCGCGCCATGAGAAAATGTCTCTTCCGGACTTATGCGAATAGCAAGGGCCAAGATCTGCGGGTGCATCTGTGCAGTCTGAACTTGTCTCATGCAGAAAGACATGCTGCAGCAGAATATTATGATGAAAACAGTCTATGCCAAGATACTGGCTAGTAGAATATTCCGTTGCCTAGCGACATTTCTGCACTTTCCAATGAGCCCATTGTAGTCCGGAGACCCCGAAAAGGGTAACTGGCAAACAGTGCAGACCCAGATCAGACGCCACAGACCGCGACGTCTGATCAGTGTTTAGTGTACTCTGTCAGTCCTTTGATTGCTCAGCGGTTAAATCAAATGATTTCATTATATTTTCTTCCTCCATTCCCATGGCGTATATTAAACTCGAAACTTGAATTTCGCCATTTTCCTTTGTCAGTTTTGTGGCGAGTCCGAAACGCAAAAATCTGTTCTTCCAGTCCTCCCACTTGTTTGGTGAACAAAAGTCAAATTCCGTCGGCGGTACAAATTTTGAAGCCATTATGTCACGTTAGAAGTTTTCACTTTTTATTGTCACATTTCTTCAAGTCTTCCCACTTGTTTGGTAAACAGAAGTCAAATTCCGTCGGCAGTGCAAATTTTGAGGCCATTATGTCACGTTAGAAGTTTTCAGTTTTTATTGTCACATTGTATTATTTTATCCCTTTGGATTGGCTTATCTTATTCCCTTTGGAATACTAGTTAATTTATTTTCCCTTTGGAAAAAAAAAATTGTATCTCACTTCTCACACCACGTTTAGTGTTTAACACATCAAAATAAGAACCTAGCAGGTTTCTAAATTTTTTCAAGTACGAATACTACAGAACTAACAACAGAAAAATCATGCATACATTATGAGATGCTGGCATGTAAATAAGCTAGCCGGTAGGTGGAGCTAAGAGGCAGTAATCGAATCAGCTTCTCCAAACAATCAGGGTCTCCACTGTTTGCCAATAGTATAACCATTTTTCTCTAGGAATATCTTAGTAAATCACACAGCCTGACATACCTTAAATCGAAATTAGAATTTTCTAATATATTGCGTGGGGTGTTTATTCAGTCTACAATGGGTTATACACAGAGCTGATTGTGCTGGTGCTGTCCATATATACCTTATTAACTCTAAATAGTCGCACACCTTAATTCCTTACCATACTTGTCCTAAACCTAAAACTTGAACAGTTCCATTTATTACCTATTACTGTGCTGGATGAGTGTCAAACAGTGTAGACCCTGGTTATACGCCGCGTTCGACTTGTCTAATCTGGGTCTGTACTGTTTGCTCAGGCCGAAGACCTCTGAAGCTTTAGGATATTTACTGGAACATGACGGGTCGCAGTTAAAAGCCCGGATAAACTAGTGTTGGTCCTTAACGACGACTGACGTTCCCTGCAGACGTACATGGCTAAACAACCATTCTTGTTTGCAATGTAATTACATCTTTCTTAAGTGACAAGATTTTAAATGGATTCATTATATTGAGAAGCGCTTTAGCCGTGCGGTTAAACCCGGCGTTCGACTGTGGTGCTCAGTGAATGTTCGAGCCTGGCTCAAACTAACGACTCAAAGCCTCTATTCACCCAGCTGTGAATGAGCACCTTTCAGGGAAAGTCTAAAGGCAGCGAAAATACAGGATAATGTCTGCTTTTCATATATTGTATCAAGGTAAGGTGGGCTGTAACCCAAACCACCCTTACGTCCAAAAGCTATGGGACATATTACCTTTTGTACTGACTAAACTTCCATTCTCTATTCATGTCTGTCTTCTGTCATAGCACTTTAATTAACCCTTGTCCTGCTGAATAAATTAAGATGCCACGCCCCTTCTAATTTTCAGCCTGTCACATTACTTGATCCAGATTGTTGTTATAAATTTGCATACTTGATTGCAAACAGTGCAGATCCAGATCAGTTGGCTTCTTCTTCAGAAGCCAACTGACCTGGATCTACACTGTTTGCAAAACGGGATATATCCGGGTTCAGCAGGACAAGGGTTAACTTGTAAGTAAGTATTGCCCTAAACTGGCTCCGTCTCTAGTGACAAAATATTTTTTCTTATAATCTGTTTAATAATCCACTAAAATAAAGCCAACGTAATATCATGGCTATAAAGGCTGGTCTAGTTATAGCCATGATATATTTTTGGTTTTATTTCAGTGGAACAGGATTATGAGAAAAATAGTTAGTCACTGGAGACTGGAGCCAGTCTAGTATTGCCCTACTGACCCTATGTATTGGGGCAGACATGTCTGCAGAATGCGGCGTCTGATCAGGATCTGCACTTTACCACTCAGCGAGCAGTTTTTAGACACATCGATAGGTGGTTAAATGGATGAATTCGAACTTTATGGCATGTATGGTAAGGCGTTAAGTTTAAGTTGAACAGCCCTGCCAATACTATTGCGGTCCTGTTACTTTGTCCCCCTCCCCCATCCCCAAGAGAGGGAGAGAGAAAAAAGGTATGGAATAGATGAGAGAAAAACCCTAAACGCTGATCTTGTTCTGACGAGATCGCGAGCATGCGCAATGTAATCGGAGTATACAAATGTCACATTATAAAAAAAATATACTAACCAGATATATTGAAACTGAATATGTTCTGCGGAGATCGTGAGCATGCATAATGTAGGCTGGCATTTGAGTCAGCGCACGACAAAACCCACATTAAGACTTGTGCGACCAGCGAAGACTCAGATCAGCCTGCGCATCCGCGCAGTCTGATCAGAGTCTTCGCTGATCGCATACGCCTTCTACAACTTCCAGGCTATCCAAAGAGGGATAAACGAGAACCATTGCCATACTAGGTGGATGTACAGGCTGATATGAGTCTGCTGGTTACACAGGTCTTATTGTAGATTTTGCCGTGCGCTGACTCAAATGTCAGCCTACATTATGCATGCTCACGATCTCCGCACAACATATGTTTAATATGCAGTAAAACCTCAATGTCTCGAACATCTTTAGGGCCAAGGAAATTTATATGAGAAATCGGTAGTTCGAGCAACCGAGGGCTAATCATGCTGCCAAGACAGGAAACATATGATGATAATTTAAGGAAATCGTTTTGATCTTTAATACAATTACGGTATGTTGTGTGTACTCATTAGAATCGCCTCCATGAGGCAACTCTAATGAGTACACACAAAATACATTTTCACGATGAAATAGGAAAAAAGCCTAAAATATCCTTAAATATGTGTTTACTTGTCGGAAGAATTTCCTAGAGACTCAAACACGACTTCGATTCAACCAAGGTAAACGAGCCATCAGTGTTCGAGTCATCGAGGTTTTACCGTACGGTTCAGATGTATTGTACGTGAACTGCAAATGTTCTGCGAGCATATACAGTTCCGGTTCCCTCTGAGCATGCGCAGTTAACATATGCCATGACGACAGTTCTGTCACGTTGTCACGTGGTTTATTTCTTCTTTTTTCAGGTGTAGGTTTGGCGCTCGTGCTAATGAAGCACCCTTTCGGCAGCATGGTGAGCCAAATCAAAACTGCCCTCAACATGGATATTGCAGTGCACGAAGAAGTCAGAACCACTTTGGATGACCAGGCAGCTATTGTACAAGCACGCAACAGGAACTTCGCTTTTAGGATAGATTCAATTGTACTATTATCAGCATCCGACAGCAGTCAGACATCCCACACAACTGTGGCTGACAGCAGCAGCGAAACATCTCACACAAGGGTGGTTAAAAGCAATACTGACAGTTCCTCATCTCCAGAGGTTGCAACTGTGTCTCCGGCTGCTCGTCCCGTTAATTCTTTCAACGGTCAAGTATCGACTCCTTCCTTGGGCCGTGTTTACACTTCCGGCGATTTCATCAGCGCCGGCTATTTCAATTTAAAGGTTCTAGACGTACTAGGTGAGGGCGGGCAGGCTATTGTGTACAGGGTCCGTCATGGACCATCTGTGTTCGCTGCTAAACTTTCTCATTTCAATTCAACCGCAGGAGTTTTTCGTCAAGAGTTTTCAATAATGTCTCGATTATCTCATCCAAATATTGTCAATGTGTTTTATGCTATTCCCCGCGGTTTTCTCTTGGAACATCTTCCGGAAGATTTGCTTGCTTATATTGACAGAGCTGGTCCAATTGGACCTCGTATTCGTGATTCTATGTCCCTTGGCATAATTCAGGCAGTTTGTTATATCCATGCATTAGGTATTGTTCACTTAGATATTAAACCTGATAATATACTTTTGACTTATTCTGGTACCCCTAAATTAACAGATTTTGGCTTAGCAATGTATTATCGCAGATATGACGGTTCTATTCGGTATCTTGATACATTTTGTGCTTCTCTGGGCTACGCACCACCGGAACTGCTTCGTTTGACTTCTCCTGTAGACATGTGCAAGGTGGAGTCTTGGAGTTTAGGTGTTACCTTCTTTATAATGATGACCTGCTGCTTTCCTTTTGACGGCAAGACTAAAGAGGAGATTGTCACTAATCAACTCAGTGGAAATTATTACATCCCTCCTCATTTCGTAACTAAAATCAGTCGTGACCCAGCCTATTCTTCTTATATGAACTTGGTTCGTAGATTATGTATCATTGATCCTAGAGCTAGATTTTCACCTTCTGAAGCTCTTGCATTTTATTGGCCCAATGTTCCTCGGGTTTAATAATTATGTTTCATTCTAAAAATGCTTTATTCTGAAATAATTCTTTAAAAAAATGTACGTATTTGTTGATCTTATTTTCAAAATGTGTTCAATGTATTGAAATTAATTGTATTAATAAATGTTTGTTTAAAGTATTTTTCTTTTGTTAACTGATATAAGTAACCAATATAAAATGGACTGCGTCATGCAAAAAACATGTCTTCGGGCATATGCGGACAGCGAAGGCCCAGATCAGCCTGCGCATCCGCGCAGTCTGATCAGGGCCTTACCTGTCCGCTAAAAGAATCATTGGATACTACAGAATGTATGAATGGAGGGCAAAGACCCGGATGATACTTTGCGCATGCGCAGGATGATCTGTTCGAAGGCACTTTTTCGCTTGACACGGCCCAAAAATTATAACAAAACAGAAGTTGTTGTGCTTGTCTGTACACGACCTAAAACCCGTTACTTATCTTAAAATCCATGGGCATCTCTATAACAATGTCTTTATTATACCCTGCCACAAAATAGCAGTAGGGTATATATTTTGTTGGCTGGATTCGGATTGCCCGTCTGTTCGCCTGTCTGTCGTACGTATGTACGTATGTCTGTTCATATTCAGTTTCCGCGCGATAGCTTCTGTTTTATTTCCGGTATTCATTTGAAGTTCTGTATTGTACTGGTATTGACACGCTATCTATGGGGTTTTGGGATTTTGCTTTGGTTTGGTTTGGAGTTTAACGGCACAGTCAACACTATAAAGGTCATGTCAAGCCGGTACCTAACAGCAATTTTCCTGGGCAGGCTTAGCCCTCTAAGCCGTTAACTAGTACTTGTGCTCATTCTTTCTGCCCTTCTTGAATTAGCGGAGGGGAGAGAATGACCGTAGGAATATTTCGTGATCAATCTCCACGAAAGAATGTTGCCGGACCGGCGGGATCGAACCCGCGATCTGATCACCGGTCGGACGCGCATCCGACTGAGCCTACTCGGCCAGAACAAAACAGTAAAGAATTTATGCGTCTAGCAAGTGCCACTGTCACAAAACACTTACCAATGACACCAAGAGGACAAGTAAACAAAGTTTGACGGACAACACACACATTCCAAACCAACGAAAATAATAGCAACCGGTATTCTCTTCCCCGACGAGACGATCTCAATACCAGAAAGGACTCAGCTATCACAACGATAAGAAAAACTGTTCGGGAACTTGCTTAGTTTTGTGACCGCCAAACCCTCATCCTTTATTATGATAAGTTCCGGCTACGTATAACTGCTCCGTCCGCGTAGGGATTGTCTGAAATAGTCCGGGAAATGGTTACAGTAGGACAAATTTACTATCTTAAAGATCGTTGTACGAGGTCACGTGGAGCAGTCTAATGACTGACAAGTTCGGTTTCCCTCTCATTTGTAGACATAACCGTAGACTGGCCCAAGTCTCCAGTGACTAAATATTTATTTGATAATCCACTAAAATAAAAACAAACTAATATCATAACTGTAAAGGCTGGTCACAGGAAATGACCAGCCTTTATAATCATGATACTATTTTGGTTGTATTTGACTAAATATTTATTCTTATAATCCTGTTTCATAATCCATTAAAATAAAGCCAAAATAATATCATAACTATGATGGGTGGTTACTAGAAGTGACCTGCTTTTATAGTTATGATACCATTTTGGTTTTATTTTAGTGGATTATCAAACAAGATCATAAGAATAAATATTTAGTCACTGAAGACTGGCCTAACCGCTGTAACAATGGTATATGAATGAAACTATAGAAGATCATCTTCTATAAAGATTCTTTCAGAATAAGTCACAATCGGATATATACTTGCTCGAATTCATATTAGAATGTGAAATAAAAACTGCTTCAGCCCTTACCACTCTATGGACTAGTTCAACAGACGACAAATTGGTGATATTTTTCTTATTTTTCCCTGGGAAAAATAAGAAAAAATATTTCAAAATATCGTCTGCTAAAAATTTTACCAAAAGTGCTGAGCGTTAATACTAACACCTCAGCTAATTATTTTAGCAGATAAAAATTTCGGCATAATTCTCCTTTTTTATTGTAATTTCATGCGAGACAATTTGCATGGAATATCAACCCTGAATGTCTGGGAAAAAATGCAAAGAAAAATTCGCCAATTTGTCATGTACCGAATTTTCCCAGAGAGTGCTACAGATTTAAACGTGTGTTCAGCTTTCAGTCATGTTACGGAATGTCCGTAGTCTTATAGAAAGCTCTAAAACATACATTTTAAACGTCAGTAGTATAGGGTGTCGTCAGTTTTCAACATATTTTTGTGTTGTCTTCTCTTTAGAAACGATGTGATACCATTACGAAAACACGCCTATTCAAATATATTGAAAATTTTATCACCAAAAATATAAAAATTTTAAGAAAAAAATTCTGATATTTTTCATATTTCTGCTCAAAACATAGATTGTGGGTACTCGTTAGAACCGCCTCGGCGAGTCGGTTCTAACGAGTACCCACAATCTATGTTTTTGAGCAGAAATAAGAAAAATAATGTATACCCCTGTAAACCCCAGTGTTACTATATAAAAGTGGGGTTGAGGGGGTCAAAATTATATAGGTATGTTTTCGTGATGGCTGTGGTATGTTTTTGTCGAAAGTTCAGCAGTCGGGTGTGTGTAGGAACTCTAAAGGTCCACGTCTACAAATTGGGCACATACTGCTCTCCAAATAACTCATCTGACTCCAAGAATCCATCACCTGGAAAATACAAGGACATTACACAGGGAGCATATGCATGGATTCCATTTCAGAATAACAGCATTTGTCGCTAATATTCTCACTACAAGCCTAAAAGCAAAACAGAGATGGCATTTTACGCAGAAGGAGGACAATGGCTATTCCTTTTGCACTCGTTTATTCTCCACCTTGTTAAACTAACTTGTACAATTGTGTATAAATTAATGATGCTGAGGACAAAGTTTAAAGTAGTTCCCGTTCACATGTTGGCAAGAATATGTATGTATTTGAGCCATGAAAAGAAAAAAACAGAAAAAAAAAAAAAAAAAAAAAAAAAAACACATACACACACAGAGGAAAAAAGGCATGTGCGCCCAGCGAAGACTCAGATCAGGCGAATTAGAGTCTTCGCTGTCCGCATGAAGACAGCTTGGGTCCTTAGCTACCCATTGTGCACAGCGAAGACTCTGATCAGACTGGGCAGATGCCCAGTCTGATCTGAGTCTTCGCTGGGCACACGGTCATTTTGTTGGTTTTGTCATGAGGCAGCTCTTTGGTGTTTATAACTTCTGCTTGCTTTTGACTGTTGTTTTAATATCAATTTTGCAGGACGCAAGTACATGTATAAAACTGGACGAAATCTCAGTGTAAAAGACTTACAACATGTACAGAGTAAATGGCCCCATGAATGATTTTCCAAAATATTCCATATTCCTCAAAGTAAACAAAAATACCTCTCTAGAGGAAAGATCAGCTTGAGAATCCGCTTAGTTTGATCAGGATCTTCACTGTTCGCTAATAAAACGTTTAAGCACAATACATTATACTAGCGACCAGCGTAGACGCGGATCAGAATGTGCAAATATGTAGGGTGATCTGACTCTCGATACTGGTCGCATTTGCAATAAGGTCGATTTCTATTTTGACGGGATCATATCAACCCTAAGTATTGAGACAGACGACACGAAAGCCGTAACAAAGGAATGAAGCAGAGCTGAAAATATTTCCCACCTATCGTGGGAATCGAACCCGGTCCTCCCGGATAAAAATCCAATCCTCTAACCACTGAGCCAAAGAGTCGACTCCCTGACGCATTTGTCAGAGATTTAATATATACCTACAAGCTATGCATAATCTGCCAGTTAGATAATCGAAGGCAGGAGTGCTCTATCGTAACACAGGGCTAAGCGAACAATGTAGACATAGATCAGACGCCGCAGAATACCACTAATCCAGTAGCTTTTAGACACGCCAGCAGGTAGTTTGTTTGTTTGTCTGTGTTGAGGTTTGCAGCCCAGTCAACCCACTGGGGTCATATCGAGCGTGGTCAGTTTACCTAACCATATTTTTACTGGGCAGCTTTGTCCTCTAAGCGGTTAACCAGTATTGTGCACATTCTTTCCCAGAAACTGACAACTACCCTTCTTGAATCATCGGAAGGGTGAGAATGACCGTAGAAAATAATTCATGATTTATCTCCACGAAAGAATGTTGCCGTCCCGACAGGGGTCGAACCCACAACCTCCCGATACAAGTCGGACGCGCATCCAATTGGACCACCAAGACCGCCTACCAGTAGGTAGTAATGATCGACTTGTTCACATTTTAGGATAATGGGATAAGCAGGGTCTGATCTAGAGTTATTTCTGAGGGGGTCGATTTGATCAAATTACGTACTTACTCTACGTATTCGAATAGACAGGCCTAACCAAACAGAGCAGATCCAGATCAGACGCCGCAGAACGCGGCGTCTGATCAGGTTTTACACTGTTTGCCATTCATCCAGCATTTTTAGACACATTCACAGGGTAAATGGACTGTTGAGGCTAGTAGAAGTGCAAGGCTATGAGTTAGGTCAGTGAATATTCATCAGGGTAAATACGGTATAAAAATTTATCAAATTCAAAATTTCTGAAAATGAAATTTTGAGTCAAACAGGAGTTTAACTGAACCCCCCTGTACCCACCTCTAGATCCGCCCCTGCAGTATTCCATAAAACATACATTATGAGCATGCGATAGAATCGCTTCCAAGAAATGCCACAGCCTTCCGGAGGCACCAAAAGAATGTGAGATTACTGTGCTTTCAACATCTTTCAGAAAGTCGTTTTTTTGCTTGGCGTTTTACACAGAAAAAGTAAATTTGCAAACTTTTGTAATGATTTAATGCAAAACCATTGGTCGTAACTACCTATTCACAAAAAAGTTTACTTCTAGTCGTTGGTTTTTAAAAAATCATTTTTTTTTCACTTTTTCCCATTGTAAAAATGAATGCAAATTATGCAGAAATCTGTAGGGTAGGTAACTTGGGAGCAGATTTTCAACAAGTTCCACTTGTTCAAATTTTCTAAAATTTTCACAATATTGTTGTGAAACATCAATAATTTAAATTCAGCAAAGAAAAGTAAAAAATATTTTCTCAGACAAAAATTCCAAATAATCACTTTACTATAGAACTTGCATAGGTCAGACCAATTTTTGGCAGTAAATCTAGAAAGGACAGTAGAAAGAAATAATTACACACCACATATGAAACCACCGAAGAACGAAAAAAAAAAAAAAAAAAAAAAAAAAAAAAAACACAATAAAGGAACCGCTACGTTCAACTATCAGCGCTTACAATTTCCACCCCGTTTCAATTACGAAAAAAATTGAGTTAGCAAATCTCTGTACAAGAGAGTAAGGAACCGCCTATTCTAACCCATTAAACACTGAATAAACTCTCCCACTATATATTGGAAAAGTCCATTTTCGATTTTAGGTATGCCAGGCTATATGAAATCGGTATTCCTAAAGAAAAATGGTTGAACTATTTGCAAACAATGGAGACCCTGATCAGACGCCGCGTTCTGCGGCGTCTGATCTGGGTCTGCACTGTTTGCTAGCTATGTTTAGGGTCTCCAGTCTTCAATGGGCTAATGAGTTTCCTCAGGGTACCAAGCTAGTATTCTACTTAAATCTCTATTGGACCATTATCGGCCCGACAGAAATTCTACGGTCCAATAGAGATATTAGAAAGCTAGCTGAGTATATTTTATCGACAAATAACAAAACATATCCTAGAATTATCATTAAAACTCCCCCTTAACAAGTTATCTGGGTATAATAACAAGACCCATTACCTACCATTACTATGTCGGGCCATTATCGGCTTGACAGGAATCCTACGTTCCAATATGGACTTAATAAGAATACTAGCTGGGTATATTTTATCGACAAATAACAAAACATATCCTAGAATTATCATCAAATACTCCCCCTTAACAAATTATCTGGGTATAAGAAAAAAGACCAATTACCTACCATTTCTGTCTATAAAGCCACTGAGGTAATCTACAAGGGTATTTTGATCATCGTGAAACTGTTTAGCTAGTTGTATCACCGGCATCCTGAAAGATGAAGAACATGTTGAATAAATTCGAACATTATTATTTTTATTTTTCACGAAACATGTGATACCAGACAGCCTGGATCTGAACTTACACGTCTGAGTTCTACTCATCGCGGTTTTCATGAAACGGCAATAGTGTTTCGTTATTGTGGTCTTCCCTGGGTAACTTCGTTTATATTTTTACAAGCGGATTTCTTTTGCTCTGACTCGGTTTGCTGTTGGGAACTCATCTTTGCTTCATTTTGAAGTTGGAAAGTTTCTTTGAGCCAACGCTCGACAAAACCTATAATAAGACTTGTGCAACCAGCGAAGACTTAGATCAGCCTGCGCATCCGCGCAGTCTGAGCAGAGTCTTCGCTGATCGCATGTGCCTTGTACAACCTCCGGGCTATCCAAAGAGAGATGAACAAGAAACCTTGCCATACTGGGTGGCTGTACAGGCTGATCTGAGTCTTTGCTGGTCACCGTAGGTTTTGTCGTGCGCTGGCTAAATTATTATTTATATGTTCTCTTTTTGTCGATTGCTTACAATCGAGCTATAGTATACATACACCAAAATTTCCTTAAGGCTGCTATCCACGTGATTATCTTTGACCGATGAAAGCAAACCGCGCGTTTGTACCAAATGCAGGTAACGGTTATTTATCGCTTCTCGCTGTGACGTCAGAGTGCCGTGTAAAGAGGGTTATCTGTTTGTGTTGAGGTTTTACGGCCTAGTCAACCCAATGGGGTTATGTCGAGTGCGGTCAGTTAACCTAACCACACGTTTACTGGGCAGGCTTAGTCCACTAAGCGGTTAACCAGTATTGTGCACATTCTTTCGTCAGAAACTGACAACTGCCCTTCTTGCATCAGCGGAAGGGAGAGAATGGCTGTAGAAAATATTTCATGATCAATCTCCACGAAAGAATGTTGCCGACCTCGGCGGGGGTTGAACCAGCGACCTCCTGGTCTCCAGCCGGACGGCGCACGAGGCCGAGGGTTATCTATAAAACCTGGACTGGGACATTGGCACACAGTGCAGACCCAGATCAGACGCCACAGAACGCGGCGTCTGATCAGGGTCTGCACTGTTTGCTTAAATTACAGGAAGTTAAGGGTTAGATACAACAGTCTTAAGATGTTTCCTAGTATACACTCAGAGACAATCGACCCACCAGTGCTGTCAGTACTTTGATTGTTCTTTGTCGATCCACCTATAAGTTAGGGAACTCCAACGCGGACCGGACAGTTATGTATAGCTGGAACTGTTCTCGTACTCGTATCAGGATCGAGGGAGCGTTTCGCACCTATAAAACCATGTTCAAACGCTTAGCACTCTGGGTAAAATTTTCAGCAGATGACATTTTGAAAAAAAAAAAAAAAAAAAAAAAAAAAAATTCTTATTTTTCCCAGGAAAAAGGATTTGACCTTGCATGCAAATTGTCTCCAATGGAGACAATTTGCATGAAAAGTTAAATCCTGTTTTCTGGGAAAAATAAAAAAAAAATCAATTTGTCGTCTGCTGAAATTGCCCATAGCATGGTAAGTAATAAGGAACCCCATAGGCGGACCGAAGAGTAATGAATGGCTAGAACTGTATCAGGTTTGA
The DNA here is from genome assembly GCA_964016985.1 of Anodontia alba. Lineage (NCBI taxonomy): Eukaryota > Metazoa > Mollusca > Bivalvia > Lucinida > Lucinidae > Anodontia > Anodontia alba. The sequence goes on from OZ024837.1 coordinate 7,362,569, forward strand.
GTGAAAGTTTCGCACCTATAAACCATGTTTAAGCCCCCACCCAACCCCCCTACACACACAACGGTTCTGTTGCTGATCGTTCCAAAGCGGTATTTCTTTTATAATTCCTCTTTGTTGGTTCAGTTTTCGACGAAGTGCTGTTTTGTATTGAATGTTATTTGTTTATTTGTTTGTGTTGAGGTTTTACGGCCCAGTCAACCCAATGGGGTCATGTCGAGCGCGGTCAGTTTACCTAACCACACGTTTACTGGGCAGGCTTAGTCCTCTAAGCGGTTAACCAGTATTGTGCACATTCTTTCACCAGAAACAAAAATGCGAATCCTAGATCTATACCATATGAAAGGAGAAGAGTTTATTTCCCTTTTGATGCAATAGCAATATGCTGCAAGCCTTTGAATGACAGTAACAGCAGCGTGGTTTTAGGAAAAAAAAAAAAACATAAAAAAAATAAAAGAAGCCTTAAATGAACATGAGAAAATGATACTTATAACAAAGGCGCCCAACAAAGGCTCAGGCGAGCCTGCGCATAAGCGCAGTCTCGCCAGAGCCTTTGCTGTTCGCAGACATGTAGTAGGGATCTTGAGGAAGTTTCAGGCAAAAGCGCATGTCTGTAGCCCACATAGGGGAGTGCGCATGCGCATTTGAAGAACCATAAACCGGAACACCATAAGGTCCCTTTGTTCTTGTCACGGCTCAAATATGTCTCAGACGAATTTGCTGAATTAGTGTACACTTATGAAGAAAATGATTATACCGTTTTATAATACCAAATATGCTGAAATGAATATAAGTGACAGGAACTTATATTCAAGTGACGCCTGGCTTTGATCGGATCAGAAACAATACGGCACTTGTTACGGTTTATGTCAACTAACCCAAGGTTAAGAATGTCTAAGTATCTTTATGATGCCAATAAGTCGCACAAAGCATGTTGCCGGACCATTTAAATACATTTTGATCAATGGAATATTTCCTGGTATGGCTTTGGTTTTTACTAATATGCAAAACAGACAGATCAGAATAACGGGGCCCACATATTCAAAGCTTCACTAAAGGCTCCATATTCCTCAAAAATAGACATTTTTTTTTTTTATCCAAGAAAGGTTTAATAAATTGATATATGGTATCAATACGATCATAAAATATGACATTTGGCAGCCTGTGAATTTTTGGTTAGTCTCTCGTTTTTAAAATGGATAAAAATGAATTGATTTTTTTATCGTATCTCTGAATAATGTTTTGCTTATCTTCAGAAAGCGGTTGTACCGTTGTTCTGTGCATAGTAAAAGTGACTACTTTATTTTCGCTATATAAATATGTTGAAAAGTACAGAAGGGTAGGTAGTTTGGAGAATAAATTGCAGTTGTTATGAAATTATCACAAAGTTGTTTCTGAAACATAAATGCGACTCCGCCAAGAGAAAATGTCCTTATCGATGTCAAAATGCAGTCACTTTTGAACCGTTTGAGACACTTTATATATTCGGTATTATTTCGTAGTTGATGCCGAGTATTTATACAGTTCAAAGCTGTCCTATGTGCATATAAAATAATAATAATAATATATCACATACAGTCGAACCTCACTGGCTCGAACATCTTTGGGACCATAGAAAATTGTTCGAGACATGGATGGCTCGAGCCACTGAGGGTTAATTATGGTGCCAAGTCAGGAAGCAACTGGCGATAATTCAGGGATTTTTTTCCGATTTTCTAAACAATAATTGTATGTTGAGTGTACTCATTAGAATCGCCTCGATGAGGCGATTCTAATGAGTACACACAACATACAATTTTGAGATAAAATCAGAAAATTTCCTTAAATATTTGTTTCCTTGAGCTATCGGAAGAATTTCGTTGAGACACAAAAACGAGTTCGAATTAGCCATGGTAAACGAGCCATCCGGGTTCCAGCAATTGAGGTTATACTATAACTCTAACTCCTCATCTTTATATACATTTTACGCAATTTGACTGGTTGAAAGAAAAGTTTTACAGTTCAATAAAGTCCAGAACAGGAATTCGTCGGATCTATTTTCCTTCCGCCGTAACAAAAGATTGACATTTTTAACATTTGCATCATTTTGATGGAAAAACTGGAATTATGAGAATTGAGTTATTATTTTTGTGGATTTTTTATGTAAACACGCGCAAACGATTGCTGTTTTTTTTTTTTGTGTTGATTTTATCGATGTGTAAACTCCGGCGAATCACGCGCTTTTATGATTCACCGGAGTTTACACATCGGTAAAATCATAAAGCCCGTGATTCGCCGGAGTTTAAACATCAGTAAAATCCACACAAAAAGAAATCATTCCCATAGTAAAGGAGGAGAGGGTGTTCTTTCCAAAGACGTGTACGTTATGAAAATCGACCAATTCTTCTTTATGTTATAACAATTTGAATTAATCTTATTTGCATAAGTTTTGCAATTTTATGCAAAATATTAGACTTTATAAATGAAATATCTTTATAACTACTGCACCAATTTTCAAGTGTATATAGTCTTGAAAAGCCCAGAGTGTACTCTGTTCATTCTGTCGATTTTATATTTTGCACGTGCATTTTCATACAAAAAAGACGTTCTTTATTTTTTATAATTAAAACTACGGTCACAATATATGACATTTCTTACAAATATTCCAACAGTCACCCATCTGGACCTTTTTCCCTTGACGAGTCGCAAATTAATCTGCAGAGGAATGCAAATTACACTTTCTTTTACATTTTACTAAAGACACCTCAGAGGCCAGACCAAGTTTTGAACATAAAATTTATTTTCAGGAACAAAACACATAAATAGAAAAGACAAATGTTTTCTCTATTACTACTTATCAGTCTGATGCCTTCCAAATGATGTCGAAAATCGGTGATTTATCTAGAGGAGTCAAACGCGAGAATACAAAACAAAATCGTTACACATGCATATATGCGAATACGATTTGAGCCAACGCAGACAAAGCCTACAACAAGACGTGTGCGACCAGCGAAGACACAGATCAGCCTGCGCATCCGCGCAGTCTGATTAGAGTCTTCGCTGATTGCATGTGCCTTCTACAGCCTCAGGGCTTTCAAAAGAGGAGTGAACAAGAAACCTTGCCAAACAGGGTGGATGTAAAGGCTGATCTGAGTCTTTGATGGTCACACAGGTCTTATTGTAGGTTTTGTCGTGCGCTGGCTTAATTTTTCATTACAGTATACAAAGAAATCACTGAAAAATGGGTCGCTATGTAGGAAACCGTAACTTCTGACATGTGCGCATAACGAAGACTCAAATCAGTCTGCGCATCCACGCAGTCTGTTCAAAGTCTTTGTTGTCCGCATGCAGAAACGTTGCATCCTCAACCACCCAAAACGCGCCTAGTGAAGATTCTGATCAGACTGCGCGAATGCGCAGGCTGATCTGAATCTTCGCTGGGCACACATGTTCGCAGGCACGTTTTCCGACATTGCGGATCAAATAATACCGTAGAGATTCTCACCCTATCTTCGTCTCTGGAACGTCATTTTCTCGATAACCTGTGCTCAATAAATCAGCCAGTCGATTGACACCGGTATACACAGAAATTGTTCTTTTGCCGAACCCGTGCGCGATTCGCTCCGCTACAGATGACCTAAATCCACGTTTCTGTCTATGGTGAAGTTCACGTGAATCTGAAAGTCTATGTTGTTCGCTACTGTGCAGTTCCTTTAAACGTTGGTATCCCTTTTTACCCATATTCGTTTCTTGCGCATATATGGAGGAAACACATAGGCACAGTAAATAAGAGGAAATCATTGACAATGTCTTCACATTCATTTTTTATATGATATGTTGGTCTTGAACCTGTAAATGAAAAAAATGTAAATGAAAAATCATGTATAAATGTAGTAAAAATGTGAGTAAAGTTTAAATGAAGAAGTAGGAAATAGGTGGTAAGAAATCTGACGTAGGAAGTGATATGTAGGGAGTAGGAAATATGAAGTAATATGCAGAAGAGAAGAAGTCAGAAAATAAGAAGTATGAAGTGGTAAGTAACACTTTGGAAATCAGAAATAGGAAATGAGCAGCAGAAAGAGGCTAGTCAGATGTTCCCATTTCTTACGTCCACTTACTAACTTCTGTTTTCCTACTCTGTAAAAAATTAACGCAGATTTTACGGCAACTGGCTGCCAGCGTCTTTTTCTGTAAATTTTACGGGGGCCCGTTGAACTTTTGCTGGAATTACCTCGTAGAATGGGGCAAGGATGTGTAAACTTAAGATACGGTACGTTAGCTCACATCTCTACTATGTCCCATACGTTACCTACCTTGCCCTACACTGTCCTACCATGCGTAATTATTACTGTAAATAATCTACAGGCGCCCGTAAAATTTACGGTACATGTACTGGCAACCAGTTGCCTGTATTTACCGTAAAATCTACGGGATCTTTTTACACAGTACCTTTCGCTTCTCACTTCTGGCTCTCCCTGGGTAACTTCATTTATAGTTTTATCCTGATACAAACTTGAAACAGGCCACAATATTACGCATTTTCTTGGTAATGATAATTGAAGCACTTCATGACAAAACCAGCAAAATGGATATGCGCCCAGCGAAGACTCAGATCAGCCGGGGCATACGCCCAGTCTGATCAGAGTCTTCACTGTGCGCACAACTGGTAGCTAAGGACAAGCTTTCTTCATGCGGACAGCGAAGACTCTGATCTGACTAATCTGAGTCTTCGCTCGGCGCACATGCCATTTTGTCGATTTTGTCATGAGGTGGTTCTTAAATATCATTTGTGCCTGTGAGATAAGTAAGGGAGATCTGTGAGATGCTAAAATAAACCCTAAAGAATAATATGGCCAACATTTCTGACATACAAGCATGTCGCAATGAAAATTGTATTGTTGGACTGAGTTGAAAACAATAAATAAAAGTATGCAGTTTAATGAGAATCAAAGAAACATCTACAAAACACATAAATAAAAAAAAATAAATCATGCGTTTTATATCTCAAACTCCTGTTAAATCAATTATTCTGTCATTCTGACACCCTTCGAGTTCGAGATACTGAAAGCTGACTGTAATCCACCGATCATTCTGAGGAATTTCGCCGTTTTGTAACATTGGCATGCCAGATACTACATGCCGGTTAAAATACAATGTAGAAAGGAAAATAAGTCTTTAGAACGGAATTGAATGTTTTGACTTTTTGACGAAGGGGGACATCTTTCATCTCTAAACTCGAAACACACATTGTATTGTGGAGAGTTAGACGTCGCTAGCGTTAAAGCTATCAAGTAATAATGTCGAGTTTTCAAGTGATAATGTCAAGAAACGTGTACATAATTTTGGCTACGTTTCTTTTGGCGTCCAGTATATATTGTATCAGGTGTGATGGTCGAGGAGTAGATAAATGTTTGGGAGGTGGTAATTAATATTAAATATTATGACAACTTAATTTATTTAATCACACCTTGATACAGTTTATATATCCCACAAAAGAATTATCTCAATAGAATGCAATGTTCACTTACTGTGATAAAAGAAGTTGAATTTTTAGAAAACTAGCGGACATTTTAAACAACATCAGAATTCTCAAGTTGTCATTGTCAGTCTGTCGTATATCTTGAGAAAATCGTTAGCTAAATTATCATTATATGGATCAGTTTGATGCATTTTATTGCACAGATGCATGTAATGTGTTTATGTAGGCGCAGAGGGGTGGTTGATAAATGGAGGGAAACTGGTGAAAGACATGGGACCGGAATGTTTATTGAGCGCTAAGTGAAAGAGCACTTTGCACCAGTTTTTTGCGGGGATCGAACTCACACAGCCTCCCAGTCACAAAGCGGACGCTCTACCAAATGAGCCACTGTGCCGGTCGCTGCGTTTATTGGCGAGACACATAACTCAGCGGGCATATGACGTTTATACAACGTCGCATTAATGTCAATGCAACGTCATGACGTTGAATCGACGTTTACGCGACGTCGTATTAACGCCATGTGCCCGCTGCGAACTACTTAAAACAAATGATGCAATGATGCATATAAATACAAATACTTTCTTTTGTTTTGAAAGTCCTCATAGCTATTAAGAACTAACGAAAAAAAAGTGATATTGATTTAAACCCAAGCACAAATTGCAGTCTCCTCGCTTCTGTATCGGCCAGGAGACGGCGAATCTAATTATTACCCGTATATGTGTTAAAAGCTTTCAATATCTTTTCATTAACTAAATAATTTATACTTCCTCGGAAAAATCTGCTATTTAAGACCAGTCGTGTGAAACTGTACCAAACCAAGCGAATACAAAAGGTGAAAGCCGTGATCGGCCTGTGCATCCATGCAGTACGGTCAGGGACTTCATTGTTCGCTTAGCATATAATTTAAAATTCCGCTTTGTATATGAAAAGCGCATTTCATGGTGCTCTGACTCATATTATTCTGTTCCGTTCACATATTGTATGAGAGATTTTCGAATGTTGCGGTTTATTTAAAAGGTTTGCGGCTCGACCATAACATTTTTTTTTTATTTCTTTTTAGCAATTATATCAGAAGAAACGTTTAACATTTGCTTGTTCGGGATGCAAGGAGTATAAGAGTACATTCAGTCTAATAACAACAATAAAAGGAGGAAATGCAAAGTTTTGCCAAATGAGCCGAAATGACCGGAAACGTTTCTTCTGACACGTGCGCCCAACGAAGACTCAAATCGGCATGCGCATGCGCGCAGTCCGATTAAAGTCTCCGTTGTTCGCATGAAGAAAAATAGAGTTGCCTTCCCTAAAAGTAACGTCTTTCAAAACGATAGTTTGTTAAAACAAAAAAAGCAGACGACAAATGTCGTCAGAAATTTGGCACCGAAAGAGTTAAACGAGCAAAAGCCTAGTCCGTCTGTACGTTCGTGCAGTCTGATTAGTGTTTTCATTGTTCGCTTACAAGATGAATCGATACGAATGAAAGTATCGAAGAACAGAGAAAGCCTTGATCAGACTGCACGGATAGATTAGGTACATCTGGGATTTCACTTGTCACATATCTTCCTCTTTTACTTGACAACGTTCAATTAATTTCCAATAGTCTTTAGATTCCCTGTCTAAGCCTTCGTAGTTCATCGCTTACCATGCTGGTAAAAAATCATCTGACGACGTTTGGAAATAGTTTTACTTAATTTTCCCAGAAAATAGGCTTTGACATTTCACGGAAACAATTTGCATGAAATACCAAAGCCAATTCTCTTGGAAAAACAAACAAATAACAAATCAGTTTGTCGTTTGCTGAATTAGCCCAGAGAGTGGTAAAGGTTTAGACCAATTCTATGTTGTCTTCTGTGTTCATTTATAACTCTTTAGTAGCATTTATCATTACGAGCTGTGATGTGTTATTTCTTTAAAATAACTAGTTTTTCTTCTTACAACGTGATATGAGAACTCGACGCATCTCATCGTATTTAGAGTTTATTTAGAAACATTCAGATCTCTCTGGGCTGAGACTGTTGGCGACAAATTGCGAACGGCATTTGCTAGAGAGTTTCCAAAATGTATCGAAACGTTCGCGGGGTTCTCATTTTCATCGAGTGAGTCGCAGTACCTCGCTTTTTTGTCGCTTGGATTTTAAACATGTTGAAAAGTTTTGCACGACAATTTTTCTCTAAAAAATAGACACAGGGTCATCGCTGATGTCTTGAACCCATCTCATCACGAAAAATTGCCTATATAATTTTGACCCCCTTAAACCCCACTTGTATATAGTAAAACTGGGGTTTACAGGGGTATACATTATTTTTCTTATTTCTGCTCAAAACATAGATTGTGGGTACTCGTTAGAACCGCCTCGTCGAGGCGGTTCTAACGAGTACCCACAATCTATGTTTTGAGCAGAAATATGAAAAATATCATTTTTTTTTTGTCTGAAAATTTTCAGTTTTTGGTGGTGAATTGTTCAATATTTTTTAATAGGCGTGTTTTCGTAATGTGGAACCTTTCTCAGTTTAGTTTCCACAAGTCGGAAGTGTAAGAAAAGTGAGAGAGTTTTGTGAGGGGTTGGTGACCTATGGAACTAAGTTGCGACTGATCAGAGACAAAAATGAGAATCTTATGCATGAATGCCGAAAACATCGCAGTTTTGTCACGCGAATGTCGGGCGACATGTATAAGAACTCCAGGCGAAACTTGGTAATTTGATCTAAATTTTGCCGGTAGTTAATGTGACATTCGTGCAATATTCGTGCGACATACCTGAATGTATTGTAAGTACCAATCCAACGTGGTCCAAAATGAAAATTGTTGCTATTTTCAGAAAATGTGGTGTCTCTAACTAATCGTAAACTGTCGAAGCCCATTGAGACACCAGCTTATATTTTACTCATGAATAAACATTGTTCTTGTCCTAAATTTTGAACAAAGTCCATTTTATTACCTGCGAATGTTTCTGAAACTGCTGGATGAGTGTCAAACACTGATCAGACGCCGCGTTTGACCTGGGTCTACATTGCTTCGTCATAAAGTTTGGGCTATCGACGGGAGTAGAGTCTATTTCACCATTTTTGGGTCGAGTGTTTACAATCGAGCCAAAGTATACATACACGAAAATTTCCTTAAGGTTGTTGTCCACGTGATTATCATTGCTCAATGAATTCAAACCATTCGTTTGTACGAAATCCAGTTAATGGTTATTTATAGCCGTGCTGTTCTTGTCATTGTGACGTCAGAGTGCCGTGTAAAGATGGTTATCTGTAAAACATTGACTGGAACATTGGCAAACAATGCAACCCCAGATCAGACGCCGCAGAACGCGGTGGCATGCATATGGACTTAAAATTACTCCTTATGCATGCCAAAGTGAATAATGGTCAGCCGTTCAGTCCCGCTTTCTCAAGTTCTCAAATGCTTAGCATACGAAACAAAATAAAAACTATAAAAAAAAATACAAAGCAGCAAAGGGTGTCAGTGGGGCGGGATAGTAGTGAACTGGAGAGAATGATGGTTATAGTAACTAACTAAATAAATTGAAAATTGAAAAAAGGAATAACTAATTGACTGACTTACTAACTAATTAACTAACTAACCAGCTAACTATCTAAAGAACTAGTCAGACACTTATTCTAATTAACTTACTAAGCTAATAAATTATAAATCATGAACAGTTAATAAATGCATGTCACTGAATATAAATATAACCAGTGAATAATAAAAAAATAAAAACAAAACAAAACCTAAATAGCCTGATAAAATAATAAAACAAAACAAACCTAAATAGTATAATAATTCTAACACAGCGCGCCTATATAGGCAATGGAGAAAACAATGATTTATTCTGCAACAAATCACAGGGCGGAAGCGCGCGGTGTTCCGACGTCAATTTTACACTTTGCTGATGTCAGTCTTCGTTGCCACGACGTTAGCGGTCTAAAGTTGTTTTTCTCGAGTCAGCAACGTAAGAAATGCATGTAAACATCAGTGTTACAGTTAAAACTCCTGGCGGGATTTCTTTTTGCGATGGAAGAATCTGAAGGATACAATTACTTTTTCGTCGTTTTCTATGCGTTAGAATCGAAATAGATCAGCTTTTTGTGCGTGATTTGTTGAGTATTAAATCACAATTTGTCGGCCAATCGTAAGTAAATAAATCACTCGCGCTCCGCGCTCGTGATTTGATCTACTTTCCGCCATCGCAGAAAGAAATGCCGCTGAGAGTTTTGACTGTAGGCTGATGTTTACATGTGTTTCTTACGTTGTTGACTCGAGAAAAACAACTTCACACGTCTCACGTCGTGGCAACGAAGACTGACGTCAGCAAAGTGTCAAAATGACGTCGGAACGGTGCCAGATAGCGTCGCGCGCTTCCGCCAAGTGATTTGTTCCAGAATAAATCACTGGTTTTCCCCATTGCCTTTATAGGAGCGCTGTGTTGGAATTCATTATAAAGAAGCAAGTTTATTTATTTATTTTCAACCTCACTGAATAGAGTACTGTATAAATTAGCAGTAAAGGCAAAAAGCAGCCTTAGATATTTTTACAATAATTTTATTGGTATTGTCCGTTAACTGGTTAAACTGAATAATGTTTGGGTGCGTGTAAAAATATTTTTTTCAGTAAACGATGCCTGTCCTCAACAAAAAAGTTGTACTCTAGGATGTAATGAAATACGTCGCTGACGCATCATTTTCAAACCCATTGTAGTTTCAATATCACATGGAAAGACGCATTATGCTTGGCTTTTTATTCTAAATGCGAACATTAATTTATTATAGACAAAATATGACAATATCTTAACAGGAAACATTTGTCGTTTCTGACTTTGTGCTCTGTTCCGATATTGTTGCGCTAAAATTAAATTTACGGCAAAATGGTCTTTACAATTTCTACAGTTAATTGATTTTTTTATATATATATTTTCATAAGAAAATATTATTTGCTTTTCTCCATTGATTTTTAATTATTGATGTTTCATGACTACATTGTAAAATTTCAGAAATTTTGGACAAGTGAATTTTATTGAAAATTTGCTTCCAAACAAACTACCCTATTGATTTGTGCAGAAATCTGCAACCGTTTGTAACGGTGAAGCTGGGAAAACATCCCATACGCAGAGAGGAAAAGAGGAAACGGCTGAAATGCAGTAGTAATTCCAGTTCTCGATGAAAATGGTACTATTTATAGACAAAAAAGAAAAATATTCTGAATATACTTTTTTGTGTGTTTTTGGTGTTTTTTTTTTTTTTTTTTTTTCTATTTCTTCATACAGTCGAACCTCAATGGCTTGAACACCGATGCCTCGTTTACCATGGCGAATTCGAATTCGTTTTTGAGTCCCAACGAAATTCTTCCGATAGCTCAAGAAAACAAATATTTAGAGAAATTTACTTATTTTATCGTGAAATTGTATGTTGTGTGTACTCATTAGAATCGTCTCATCGAGGCGATTCTAATGAGTACGCTCAGCATACAATTATTGTGTAGAAAATCGAAAAAATTATTGTGTAGATTATCGCCATTTGCTTCCTGACTTGGCACCATAATTAACTCTCAGTGGCTCGGACCACCTATGTCTCTAACGAATTTCCATGGTCCCAAAGATGTTCGAGCCATTGAGGTTCGACTGTATGTCCCGTGCAACAGTCAGAATTCGCTAATGTATTTAATCCTATACAAGTTGATAGTAATTAATGGCTCCAAATTCCTCAAAAACAGACATTTTGTTATCCAAGAAAGGTTTAATAAATTGATATATGGTATTAATACAATCATAAAATGTGGCACCTGACAGCCTGTAAAATTTCCAGTTAGTCTCTCGTTCTTGAAATGACATGATTTTTATCGTATCTCTGAATTAATGTTGCCAACAATAATTCGAGATAAAAGTCTAAGCAATAGAGTATTAGAAAATAACCAGCCCAGAACAATGTTATGGGCATAAAATTTTAAAAGTAAATCAAGTTGAAAGAACACGTGACGTCAAAGAATAATATATTGTGGGATAACACAATTTACTGCGACTGCGCATAAATTTTGAATTTCGAAATTTTTGATGCTCATTTTTTTGTCATCAAAATAATATTCGTATCTTTCATTTGAAACCGTGATTATAAAATTGGGTGTACGGTCATCTTTAATAATAGTAAAAGTAATAATATTACTATTGCTATGCATCAGCGGGTTGGGTAGAGGGGGTCAGGAGTGGGTTCGATCTGCAATATTTCTCATGTGAATGTGGCCGTTACAAACGCCAACATCCTTAAATACAAAAAAAAAAAAAAAAAAAAAAATCGGATATTAAAATCCAACCAAATAATACAAGTATTGCATTTAAGGGTACCGGGTATACGTGGTAGACGTTCGGCCAAGTTATACAAGGGAGACAATTTTTCTGATTCCTCTTTGCTTTCCTGCGCACCAAAGCTTTTCTGAAAAGGGGTCTACTCTAAAAGGAAAGAATTTGCTCCCAATGGGAGCAAATTCTTTCCTTTTATAGTAGACCTCCTTGCAGAAGAGAAACAAGAACAATTTCAACAGAGTTGCCTCCCCTGAACGTGTATCTTTTCCCTGAATAAGATTTTTTTGTGGGGAGTGTGTATAAAACAATTATAGCTTGCAGAATTTAAATCTAATTTTCTCCAAATATAGAAATACCATATTTTGCCTAAATATTTGGACAGGTTAAGCAAACAGTGAATGCCTAGATGAAAGGGCGCAAAAAAAGGCGTCTGATCAAGGCCTAATCTGTCTGACATTCATTCAGCGGTATTTAGACAAATTAACAGGTAGGGAAAGAGACTTGTTCAAATTTTAGGTCAAGTATGGTCAGGAGCTACGATACCCGAATGTTTAGGCTAAATTCGGTATGCAGTTAGCCCCTATTTAGAAAGAAGTCGCAATAAAATTTAACACTAAATTCTTTAAGTGCCAAGCAAAATTTGTAGCAGACGACTTTCATTTTGTTTTATTTTTTCGTAGAAAACGGTCTTGACTTTCCATGTGAAATCGCTTGCAGATGGTTTTACATGAAATGTCAAGACTTATTTTCTATGACTAATGATAAAAAAAAATATTTAAAAAAGTCGTCTGCTGCAATAAGCCGAAGTTTTTTGCTCTGTTGTTTGTTCCAGCTTTCAACGGTTTGTACTCTGGTAAAATTTCAGCAGACGACATTTTGAAATATTTTTTTTATTTTCCCCAAAAAACAGAATTTGACATTACATGCAAAATTTGCACGAAATGTCATATCCTGTTTTCTGGGAAAAATAAGAAAGTATCATCAGTTTGCCTAAAGTGTAGTAAAGGTTAAGCTTGGACAAATCCATTTAGTTTGTGTGGGAGAGTTTGCTTTTTTGTTGTTGTTTTTTTGTTGTTTTTTTTACACCTGCTACTAGTTTCCATTCAATTCAATGAAAAACAATGCAGAGTCTGGTCAGACGGTGTGTTCTGTGACTTCCGATCTTCGTCTACACGGGTTCCTGAAAACCACTTTGTGGAATATAATGACAAAACCTGTAACTCCGCCTTCGAGAAATACATTTCCCCTACACACACCGAATTTTCAGTTTTTCTACTGATATGACCTTAAAAATTAGGTCAAGGTCACCAAAATCTAATCAAATCTTTGTTTGACCTATAATTATATATCGGTGAACATTTGGTAAGAAACCAACAACTGGTTCACAAGACATTGTGCAGACAAGAAAGTGTCACGCAAACCTCGATGCCGAAAAAGTGTCACGCCGACGGCATCCGCACCAAAAACAATATATCTAGGGTGTTGGGGGTGGGGGGAGCATAGTAACAATACATGATTAGTTTGAGCATTTCTGATATTTACATGACATTTTTTATTCTACCCGTCCTGTACTGGCGGTGTTAAAATTTGTTTATAATATATCCTTTCTAATCAACGGGCCCATTCTGAGAATTTGGAAAATGTATTTGATGGTCACTGATGATACCTAATTTGTCGAAACTGGCCCAGAAAACTAAAGCTGTTTCCAGTTTTGGGAGTGTATCCAAGGGTCATTCCTTTCAAAATCTTTTTATCATCATTTTGGGAAAAAAAGCTGTGATTTTTATATTTGGCATATTTTTAGGCATACTTGTTGACGGCCTGATTGGATTTTGGATGAACTTTGTAGATTTTTGACAGAGTAAACCGGGGCAAATCTTGGGAAAAAATAGCATGACCTTTTTCGACTTCGGCATTTTTTTTTCCAAATTTTGCACCGGTTTACCTAGAAAGCTTGTTTTATGGTGTACTATTGGTATTTGATGCGTCAAACATGTAAATAATGGTTAGATTTACAGAATTACTCCCCCTTGTTATGAAATTGAATCCACACTGCACTGAGATGCTGATGAAAGAACTATTAGAGCTAGCGCACAACAAAACCTACAATAAGACCTGTGTGACCAGCAAAGACCCAGAATGAGATCAGCCTGTACATCCACCCAGAAAGGCAGGGGTTCTCGTTTATCCCTCATTGGCTAGCGTGGAAGCTGTAGGTGGCACATGTGATCAGGGAAGACTCTGATCAGACTGCGCGGATGCGCAGGCTGATCTGAGTCTTCACTGGTCGCACAAGTCTTATTGTAGGTTTTGTCATGCGCTGGTTCTAATTTAATATGAAAATATACTTTACGAAAGAAAAATGAACATCAGAAAGTAGGTGAGCGATTTAGGCATACTTTAGGGGTCTAGACCCACTTAATAGATTGTTTGCCAGATCCGCCAAGGGAAACAGCTTTTGTAACTGCCTGTTTGCGTTGCTGTAACCATGGTAACCATTTCCCTTCTGTAAAGTAATTTACTCTTGAAGGAAAGCATTTGGGAGTAAATTCGTTTCATTTAGAGAGGATCTCCTTTTGGAAGGGATGCAAAAGCAATTTTGACAGAGTTGCCTCCCCTGAAAATGCATCGAATCCACTTAAAAACTAAAATGAAAGGCAGCATTTAAAGGCTCCATATTCCTCAAGAATTGATATTTTATTATTCATGAAAGGTTTAATAAATTGACGTGCAAGCTTATAGGAAATGCTGATCCCCGGCTCATTTTGAATTTAAATTCAAAATGAGCCGGGACTCAGCATTTCCTACAATATTGCATGTGCGTCCCGCGAACTCAGATCTGCGCATGCGCGCATCTGATCAGAGTCTTCGCAGAGCACTTTGTGAGTACCCAAGGATCCAAAGCGTCTTCATGCAGGCGGACAGCGAAGACTCTGATGAGACTGCCCTGATGCGCATGCTGATCTGAGTGTTCGCTGGGCGCACACACAGTTCTGTAGGAAATACTGTGCCCCGTCGTAAATATAAAAGATGGTATTATAATGTGACGTATTTTTCCTACTTTTGTGTTCTGTTTTTTTTTATGATTTTTTTTTTTTTTTTTATGAAATAAATAACAAATGCTGTCTCACTTAACATTTAGTGTACGAGGGGAAACTAACGATTATAACTTGCTTAAATATTAGAAAACTATATGTATTAATGTGTATGCAGAATATGCAACAATAAACAGTTTCAAGTTTTATTTTCGTATTTTAAAGAATTTGTACTTCACCTCCCTGATTTGCGCGACAAACCAGAGATCTTCTCTGAATGACGGATCATGGTTTGAATTATCAAACATGTAGAGTAAAGCCAAACTGGCCATAGTATATTTCTTATATATTTGATGCAATGAGAGTTTAACGTATTGTCTTCATTAGTTTATATTTCTATATAAAACTTGAATAAATCAGCCATCCTCAACATTCAAACTGTCCCTTCGTGCTTATGTGGGCAATGAAACACCAGATCAGACTGCGCTTTCGCGCAGTCTGATCAGGGCATTCATTGCCCGCTTATAAAATCACAGGATATTTTGGAATATATAAATGAACAGAGAAGGTCCTGACTAGACTCTGCAGATGGCATGGATGCTATTTTATCAACTTAAGCCTGTAATATTTTTCATAAACTTTTCATTATCCGCCAGAAGTTTGAAGATTTTGACGTAAAGAAGTAATTTCCTTTTATTCAATAGATTCTAAAATGAAATAACCCTTGAGAGTAATGAACACATTCTCACACAACTGAAACCAGCGTATTGTATTCTGGGCCAGACTAGCTAGTTTCGGTTACCTAGGCCTCATCAGTGACTTTCATACTTCTTTGTTGTTATCCCGGAATGGGCTCCATGATCACAAAAAGGTCAACATTCATCACGAAAACATACCTATATAATTTTGACCCCCTTAAACCCCACTTTTATATAGTAAAACTGGGGTTTACAGGGGTATACATTATTTTTCTTATTTCTGCTCTAAAACATAGATTGTGGGTACTCGTTAGAACCGCCTCGCCGAGGCGGTTCTAACGAGTACCCACAATCTATGTTTTGAGCAGAAATACGAAAGATATCAGAATTTTTAACTGAAAAATTTCATTATTTTGGTGGTGAAATTTTCAATATATTTGAATAGGCGTGTTTTCGTAAAGGACCGTCTTTTTTTTTTTTTTTTTTTTTTTTTTTTTTTTTAGAAAATCTATAAATCATTTACTAATTAAACCTACAAAATGTAATACCTTTCTCTAATTCCGTATTTCATTTGTCTCTCTCGCTTTCGCTCTGTCTCTCAGAAATGCCAATTAAATGAACGAATTGACCAAAATGAGTACGAATTGACCAAATGAGGACGAATTGACCGAAGGAAAATTTTATGAGTACGAATTTACCGAAAAATGGGTACGAGTGGGCCAAAATGAGAGCGAATCACTTAAGTACAAATTGACTTGAGTACGAATTGACTTTGTACCGTTTAAATATATATCAAGAACAAGAAATGAAATGTCAAAATGATAAATAAATGTCAAAATGATAATTAATGCAAAAATAAAATATGGAAATGCCAAGAATGGTAATCTTCGTTTTTATATAAAACTTTCAGGCGCGTTTTCTTACATAAAATGTAGGCCTAGTATTCAGGGCACATACGGAGAGCGATAATGTGACAATTAAATTTAAAAGTTTTAAGTTGCCGTATGCACGTGCGTATCATTTATAAAAGATTTTGCGTGATCAAAGGAAAGAAAATGCACGAACGGGCGCGCGCAACAGACTATTAAACTACTAAACGCATTGATTTTTTGCACTATTTAACTATGCAAAATGTACAGCAGAATAATAAATCTGACAGAGAGACAATTCTAAATTACAAATGTTTTGTCCATGTATACCGTATTTATCATAAATATTGTGACGCTTTAATTCTTACCATACTTTTCCTAAAAATTAAACAACTGCATATAACTACATGTTGATATGGATTCTAAATATTGCTGGATAAATGGCGTACAGTGTAGACCCTGATCAGACGCCGCGATCTGCGGCGTCTGATCAGGGTCTACACTGTTTACTCCGGCCTGTCTGTCCCAACATTTATCATATATTCGGTACAATATATTCGGTGCAATTTATAACAAGTACTTAAAACAATGCTATACTGAACGTTTTGCGCTCTGGGAAAAATTTTCAGCAGACGATAATTTGAAACATTTTTTTTTTTATTTATTTATTTATTTTTTTTTTTTCCCCAGAAAAAAGATTTTGACATTTCATGCAAATTGTCTCAAATGGAGACAATTTTGTATAAAATGTCAAATTTTATTAGTGGGAAATATAAAGAAAAATATCACCAATTTATCGTCTGCAGCATTAGCACAGAGAGTGGTAAAGGCTAAAATACTTACTTCTAAAAGCTAAGAGAAGGCTATCCTAATGTGAGTACTATAAGAATTTAAAATTGACGTCAAAAGTTTCAGCATTTCAATTTTTACTTCATATCTGCATACGTCCTGCCGCGTTAAAGGAATAAGAAAAGTATCAAGAATTCGTGACGTCAATTACCTCGCAGTGCTTTAAATTGCGAATCGAATTAGTATGATGTGTGACCTCTTGAAAGGCTTATTTATAGGCGATATGATGGCTCGCGATCACAAATGAATTGATTGATCTTTTCCTTCTTTTGCTTCTGTTTATAAATTATACTTCTGTTGGGTCTGGTTGTTTTGTTTGAGTGTACTTTTTTTTTCCCCATTTTACTGGCTGGTAACAATAAAATTTAACACTTATAATCCTGGTAAAATTTTCTGCCGACGACATTTTGAAATACGTATCTTATTTTCCTAGAAAACAGGTTTTGACATTTCATGCAAATTATCTCATAATGAGACTATTTGTATGAAATGTCGAAACATTTTTTTTTCTGAAACAAATAAGAATAAATATTTTAAAATGTCGTCTGCTAAATTTGCCCATAGCACTGTAAGTATTAAAGACGTGGCTATATAGTTGATAGTATAAACTCTTAAAGCGTCACAGAAAATGGTAAACAAAATTAAATGTATGAAATGTATTGTTTAATACTATTAACCCTTAAAGCGCCAAATAAATTGTAGTGGACATACATTTTACTATTAATAATATTTTTAGAGAAAATAAGGCTTAACATTTCATGTAACAGATGGTTCACATGAAATGTCAAACCATATTTACTCTAAAAAAAAAACAACAAAAGAAATAAAACACAACAGCAACAAAAACATCTTAGACTGTCGTTTGCTGCAGTTGTGATTGTCGCTTTAAATGTAAAGGCATCACGAAAACGCGCCTATATAATTTTCAGCCCCTTAAACCCCATTTTTATATAGTAGAACTGGGGTTTACAGGGGTATGTATTATTTTTCTTATTTCTGCTCAAAAACATAGATTGTGGGTACTCGTTAGAACCATCTCGACGAGGGGGTTCTAACGAGTACCCACAATCTATGTTTTGAGCAGAAATATGAAAAATATCAGAATTTTTATCTGAAAACTTTCAGTTTCACTTGTGCTGAAATTTTCAATATGTTTGAATAGGTATGTTTTCGTAATGAGGAACGGAAACACTTGGAAATTTTGCCACATTTCTCGAAGGGATACAACTTTTCAGAATCATCAGATCAGAATCTTCACTGGGCGTATTTTAGATAGTCAAGGCTGCAAAGTTCCTTCATGCGGCCAAAGAAAACTCTGATCAGACTGCGCTGATTTGAGTGTTTGTTGGGCGTACACTTGGGCGTACGTTTCAGATGGTACTTTTGTTTCATGTTACGGTTTTACTTGTGTCCAAATAGAGAGGGAACAGCAGAAATGTCATCGATAGGCGTAGCGCTAATTCAGCACAAAATGCATGTGCATAACATATGTAGGAAAATATTTGCAATAAACAGACATCAACTCACATAAATTTGCTCCCAGAGGAGCGATACTAGGGGAATTTGAAAGCAATACTAGGGTAAAATTTTGAGGACTTTTTTTTCTGGGTGTGCGTAAAAATAATTCCGTTCTGGTTACGCCACTGCTAGCAGTGGCGTAACCAGAATGGAATTATTTTTAGCAGTGGCGTAACCAGAACGGAATTATTTTTAGCAGTGGTTACGAATTACTTTTTAGCAGTGGCGTAACCAGAACGGAATTATTTTTAGCAGTGGCGTACAGAACGGAATTATTTTTACGCACACCCAGAAAAAAAAAAAAAAAAAAAAAAAAAGTCCTCAAAATTTCGTGAAAAGCTAGATGAACTGCAATGGCCAGCGCTGGAAGTGTCTAGGGATAAGGCCTCCCTGTCCTTCTCTGTCGTGGTTTCAATAGTTAATCGACATGTTTTTCTCACATACCCATGCATATGGGATCGAGAAATCTCTGTGTTTTAAAATCGATCCCAATTCGGTGCCTATGTGGGATACGCGACGTTGTTATATACGAGACAGCTCACACGCGACGTTCATGTCACGACATCGGATGACGCCAGGTTTCTACGTTTGCGGCGTTAGGTTGTGAAACGCCGATTCTAATTTTCAAACGCTTGTAACTTCAAAGTGAACAAATACATCATTTGATCATCCATTGTCTTATTTGAAATAAAAGGAACATTTTTTTACAAAATTAGTTGGTTTTGTTGATTGATTGATTGATTGATTGATTTATTTATTTCGCCATTCTGTTCCGTCTTTTCCGTGTGAGTAAGGAGAGAAGAGGGCACTGTTTCCTTGATGGCATGTGAGAAAAAGTTCAGCGACGACAGGAAAATTGCCAACTCTCGGGTCCACCGCTCCAGTGGGAAATTCGGAAAGGTTCGTTTTCCACTGCAACATTGGCCCCTCGGGTTGGGATTTTCCTGTCCCAACTGAACATCAGTGATGGATTCCATTTGCCCACACCACTAGGATTGAAACCAACGAGGGTAGCCCATAACCCACAGTACACGATATCTGTCAATCAGTGAACGATGCCCTGAAGTATTCGTTCTTTCCCAGGACTATACTACACTAGAACAGTCTACCTCTCCTGTTGTAGTTGCATTAGATACTACTGTCCAGTTGGCACACAACGTTAAAATGATGTCGTATCAACGTCGATGCGACGTGATGACGTCGCATCAACGTTGATACGACGTCATTTTGATGTTATGTGCCTGCTGGGTGAGGACTTCTTTACCTTCACCACGCTCTTGGCTAATGCAGCAGATGACAAATTGAGGATATTTTTCTTATTTTGTTTTACCAGAAAACAGGAGTTGACGTTTTATGCATTTTTTCTCTATCGGAGACAATTTGCATGAAATGTCAAATTCAGTTTTCTGGGAAAATAAGAAAAATATTTCAATATGTCGTCTGCTGAAATTTTTACGAAATCTGCTTCCCCAGGAAGGATATTTGTCAGTCCCATGCAAAGTTGTACCCACGCTAAATATATATCTTATCTACCTCTCGACTGAAACTATCAATTTCATTACCATCAATCAGATGGTTAAATGGCTAAATTTAGATTTTAGCGAATATAAAAAGTGCTTTGATGGGCCGTTAAAACTTTTTTTACAACCGTGCATTAAAGTTAAATTCGGCAGTCAGATAAAGCAAGGTAAGACAGCCAGAGATGGGGCACATTTGTAAGATTACTTGTTAATTATTTCAACCTTAAATATTCATGAACCATTGAAAATACTGCAAGTGTTGCAGTTGTCATCTGTTCCACAAAGAGAATAAAGAATGAACTCTTCGCTGTCTTTGGTTACCATATCAGTTATAGGATCACCTCTTGGCTGAAATAATAATGAGATAGCAATACGTTTTCTTTGCTCTAACATATATAGGATATATGTACATGTATGGCCCAGAAACGATGTACACTTCAAGAATTTTCAGTTCCGTGTTTGTATTAATTGTACTCAAGGGTTATTCCTATTATTATTATTATTATTATTAATATTATTATTATTATTATCTCACTGAATCAAATTACGTTTATTCTAGACTGTAATTACTCTAGGTAGATATGTCGAGCCAGTCTGTATACGCAGTACCTTATAAGTTGTTTATGTTATCTCTGCATATAGAATGTTAATGTCTATATTAGCTGTATATATAGATCGTTTATGCCTATGTTATCTGTACATACAGAAGGTTTATGTCTATGGTATCTGTACATACAGAATGTTAATGTCTATGTCATCTGTACATACAGAATGTTTATGTCTATGTTATCTGCACATACAGAATGTTTATGTCTATGTTATCTGTACATACAGAATGTTTATGTCTATGTTATCTGTACATACAGAAAGTTTATGTCTATGGTATCTGTACATACAGAAGGTTTATGTCTATGTTATCTGTACATACAGAAGGTTTATGACTATGTTATCTGTACATATAGAATGTTTATGTCTATGTTATCTGTACATACAGAAGGTTAATGACTATGTTATCTGTACATACAGAACGTTTATGTCTATGTTTTCTGTACATATAGAATAGAATGTTTGTCTATGTTATCTGTGCACACAGAATGTTTGTCTATGTTATCTGTAGGTATGTATATCTGTACATATAGAATAGAATGTGTGTCTATGTTATCTGTGCACACAGAATGTTTGTCTATGTTATCTGTAGGTATGTATATCTGTACATATAGAATAGAATGTTTGTCTATGTTATCTGTGCACACAGAATGTTTGTCTATGTTATCTGTAGGTATATCTGTACATATAGAATAGAATGTTTGTCTATGTTATCTGTGCACACAGAATGTTTGTCTATGTTATCTGTAGGTATAGATTGTTTATATTTAAGTTCTCATTAAATTTAGTTTATGTTTATGTTGCCTGTACATATTGAAATGTTTATATCTATGTTATCTGTACACATATAATGTTTATGTCAGTGTTATCTTTATACATAGAATGTTTATGTCTCTGTTATATGTACACATATAATGTTTATGTCAGTGTTATCTTTATACATAGACTGTTTATGTCTATGTTATCTGTACACATATAATGTTTATGTCAGTGTTATCTTTATACATAGAATGTTTATGTCTATGTTATATGTACACATATAATGTTTATGTCTATATTATCTGTACATATAGTATGTTTATAATTATGTTATCAGTGTGCCTTATTTGATACATACGTCATTGTTCGTCTTAACTGGTATTCAATGTGTATCATTGTGTACATGTTGGGTCTATGACGGCTTGTACTGAATAAAGTTTCTTCTTTTTTTCTTTCTTCACATAGAATGTTTATCATTATGTTATCTGTACACATTTATCTGTACACATAGAATGTTTATGTCTATATTATCTTACTCATAGAATTTTTATGTCTATGTAATATTTACATATAGAATGTTTATGTTTGTGTAAACTGTATTTAGAGATGTAATAATACACATGTACTTTAAGATGACAGTCTCATGTAGATCTGAATATAACAGCTTATTTTATCTAAAGTGAATGCACTGTATGCATGATGATGATGCTTTTAAATTAATCTAAAATTCACATCACACCAGAAAAAGACCATGAAGACCGCTCTAGGGTCTGAAAAATTCGATAAACGTAGCGAGAACGTGGCAAATTGTGAAAAAAAAAATCACTTTTTTTTTAAGTTCACTCTATGTCCTCACGACGTTCTTGTCAGGTTCTCACTGCGTCTAACACGTTCTCGCTAATTTCTAATCCCGCGCTTGACCACGCATGCGCAAGGTTTATACGTACTTACTGCGTTCTAACTATGACCATTAACCCTTGTCCTGCTGAACCCGGATATACCCTGCTCTTGCAAACAGTGTAGATCCAGATCAGTTGGCTTCTGAAGAAGCCAACTGATCTGGATCTGCACTGTTTGCCATTCAGTATATATTCATTATATCAACAATCTAGATCAAGGCATCTGATTGACTGACAATTAGAAGAGGGCGTGGCAGCCTAATTTATTCAGCAGGACAAGGGTTAAGATCGTACAACGCGCTTGAGATGCATTTACCACGTCCTTCCTGATCTTATGACCTCTGCATTCTCATTACATCTGTACGTTTTCGTGTGTAAGCATCAGTACAAAATTATGCCACCTCCGAGAGGCCGTGGAAGGAAGGACAAAGGCAAAAGCTAAGGGAGAGATAGAGGCTCAAGATGTGTATCACCAGCTTCCTGTGTTGATGCCAGTGATGTTGGTGATGCGCGAGAGCCACGAGTAGCGCCACCAGCAGAGCCACAACCTGATGTCCTTGCATTAACACTGCAAAAGATTGCAAAAGAAGTTCCTGATCCGTGTTACACTGGTTGAAACTCGTGGTAGTGCGTAGAATTGGATCTAATATTTATACTGAATTTGCTGTAGTGCAACAGACATACTCTTATAAAGAATCAAACGAACCTATTAACAAAAAATGGCGTCTACTACAACGTGGCATGAATGTAACATTGTCATTGCAGAGATGCTGAACGGTCGTGGTGAGAACTAGATTGTCGTAGTAAGAACGCAGTAAGGACGCATCATGCTTGTACTGCGCCAATGAAATCCTTACTACCTTTCTACGTCCTTTCAAAGCTCTTATTGGTTTAAACATTTATTTCTTTTTCAATAACATGTACATTATTATTTAATGACACACACAGTGTAACAAGTTTCTGACAATAAACTAAACTACAGAGGATCTGAACGAAAGCACTTTGCTTGGAGAGTTCATTTCCTCTGCTCTTATTGCGTCCTGATTCAGCTATGTCCTCACCACGTGTTTTTTTAAATCTTCAAAATTTGACCACGTCCATAAAGACTATACCACGTCCTTATCGGTTTCTAATGCTCCCCTAGTTCTTTACTGCGTCCGCCTATTTTTTTCTTTCTTTCTTTTTTTTTTTTTTTTTTTTTTTTTTTTTTTTTCGTATATTTATGGGCGTAGTGGTAACTGGTCTGGTGGGATGGGGGTTTGATAATGTGGCATGTTTCAAACATACAGACAACCCTCTTTATGCCGACATTCGATACAACGACAAAATTCGTTATAATGACAATTTGACTGTCACGAAACCTTCGCTTAAGAGGTAACAATTAGTCACAAATTATGCAAAAATATTGTATTTAATACTTTCAAGAAACCTATGTTTTGGATATTTGTTAGAATCGCCTCAATGAGGCGATTCTAGCAAATATCTAAACATATGTTCCATGAGGAAATAAGAACCTAACAAGACATTTCTTACATATCTGCTTATTAAGTAGTTTGTAGAACAGCAAATTCATTTTAATGGCAGTGTCTTTGGGAACAAATGCTGTCGTTGTAACGAGGGTTCACTGTACTAAAAGCTACACACTTACAACAATGCGCAACATGTGTAAAGGGTCATTTTGCCATGTGCGAACAGCGAAGGCCCAGATCAGCCTGTGCATCCTATTTTCTTCAGTGTCTGTTGATTCTGTAACCGGGCAACGAAGTCCGAACTGGGCCTTTGTTTTCCGTATTTGTGATAATGTCCCTTTTCTTGCGTGAATGATCAAATATATAGTACTTTAGGCTATATTGTATTACCGTATTTACCCTAAATAATGGGACACCTTAACTCCTTGCCAAACTTCTAAAATTTGAATAAACATTTTTCTGCAAACAAATCTGTGTTAAAGACCACCTGTATTAAACAATAACCTGTATTTAAATGTCAGTTTTAAAGGTCCCGCAAATTAAAAATAAATTTAAATTAACCTGCATTAAGTAAGTACCTGTCTGAAAGCAACCAATCTTTTGGTTTTCCTTAGGCACGTACTTAACAAAGGTTTTACTACCTGTTGATTTGTCTAAAAGCTGGTGGGTGGGTGGCAAAAAGTGTAGATCCTGATCAGACGCCGCCTGCGGCGTCTGATCTGGGTCTACAATGTTTGCTTAGGCCTATCTGTTCCAATACTTAGGGTAAATACGCTATCTTAGTTTTTATTGTCGAAGATGTGCGTATTTTACTGCGTGACCCCGGTCTATTCCTTTATTTCATGCTTATTTGTAAAGGTTTTAATTGCACATGGTGAAATAATTAATAGGCAAGTATAAAAGACGACTTCATTTCTTTTTTGTTTGATGCTAGTGTGACAGGAAGCAGAATTAGCGGGACATGTTCACGCAGACCTGAAAGTTCAGCCCATATATAGTTTCATCAATGCACCAGCCATAGTAAATATTTTCCTATCGCCACGACAAAATATGTTGTAGTGACATAAGAATAAAATCCAGTGAACCTTCGTTACAACTACACCATTTGTTCCCAAGGATTAAATCAATTTGCTGTTGTAAAGAATCCTTACTCGGCAGAATCATATGTAAGAAAAGCCTTGAAGTATTTTTTTTTATTTTTCTCATGGATCGTATGTTTTGGATATAAGTTAGAATTCTAACAAATATCCAAAACCTATGGTTCTTGAAGTAATGAATAATTTGATTTAATTTTAAATAATTTCAGAATAACTGTAACTCTTGAACTAAAGTTTCATGCCAGTCAAATTAACATTATATCGAATAGTTCGATGTATCGATTGTCGGTATAAAGAAGGTTGAGTGTATTCTCCTTCTAGAGATAGGAAAATAAAACAGAAAACAAATTGTAGTACAGGAAAAAAGGTTAAGTCATTAAAACGAAAAAATGCTCCCCCCCTCCCCCCCCCCACACACACACCACCACCACCACCACCAATACTACCGCCACCCTCTTTTATGAGTACTACCCCTTTGAGATGGGATTCGTATGTGGTACTTTGAATGATTTTATTTCAAAATTATCAGTTATCAAAATTTTAAAATTGATAACTGTCCAAGATCAATACGAGTATATATTGCTTCCACGAAACTTTAAGGCCACTTCTGCAGAAATTGTATATGGGACAAGGTCTTTGATGGATCATTGTGAAAAAGATAAGGAGCCGATGCAGCCTCCATGTGGCCGGTACCATTAAATTCTGTAAAACACAATACCATCACGAGAACATACCTATGTAACTTTGACCCCCTTAAACCCCACTTTTATATGGTAAAACTGGGATTTACAGGGGTAAACATTATTTTTCTTATTTCTGTTCAAAACATAAATAGTGGGTACTCGTTAGAACCGCCTCGGTGAGGCGGTTCTAACGAGTACCCACAATCTATGTTTTGAGCAGAATTGTGAAAAATATTCAGTATTTTTTATCTGAAAATTTTCATTTTTTGGTGGTAAAATTTTCAATATATTTGAATAGGCATGTTTTCGTAATGGCTTCCCTTTTCGTAGCCTGATACAGGAATTCAGATATAAACTTTTCTGGAAACAGTGTAATTTTTTTTCTAATGATGAAAATAAACTCAGTGGTAACAGAATACGCAATTTGCGTAATATATGGGTCTTAAAAGTTCCTTATTGTGTTGAAAAATTACCTTCTAGCTAATGATAAAACCAGAATTGAAGTCGCAAGTTTGAATTAACTTAGATTAAGTTGTCTAACATCACGAAAACATACCTATATAATTTTGACCCCCTTAAACCCTACTTTTATTTAGCAAAACTGGGGTTTACAAGGGGTATACATTATTTTTTTCTTATTTCTGCTGAAAAACATAGATTGTGGGTACACGTTAGAGCCACCTCGCCGAGGCGGTTCTAACGAGTACCCACAATCAATGTTTTGAGTAGAAATATGAAAAAATATGTTTTTGTTTTTTTTTTTCCGAAAATTTTCAGTTTTTGAAGGTGAAAATTTCTATATATTTGTATAGGCGTGTTTTCGTAATGAAACTCATTTATACCTAGCGTTCCATAAAAGTGACATTGGCAAACAGAGAAGACCCAAATCAGACGCTGCAAAACGGTGTGTCAGATCAGGGCCTTCGCTATTTGCATGAAGTACACGAGTTTCTGTTATAAATGATACTGCTAAAACATAACAGGCACCCCTTTATTTGGAAATGAACTTGTCCAAAGAGAAAGATAGAATATTCCATTATATACAAAAACACGCCTATTTAAAACATATAGAAAATTTCACCTCCAAAACTGAAAATTTTCAGATAAAAAAACTCTGATGTTTTTTCATATTTCTGCTCAAAACATAGATTTTGGGCACTCGTTAAAACCGCCTCGGCGATGCGGTTCTAACGAGTACCAAGAATCTATGTTTTTGAGCAAAAATAAGAAAAATAGTGTATACCCATATGTAAACCTCAGTTTTACTATATAAAAGTGGGGTTTACGGAGGTCAAAATTATATAAGTATGTTTTCGTGATGCCACTAGGCACAAATGGGTTAACATAATCAAATTTCCTCATCACAAGATTTGAGACCAAATTTGAGAATCAAAGAATATTGTCAGGATCAGTATTGATTAAAAAAGATACAACAGAAAGCTATGAAAAAGTAATTAGGCTCATGGTCCTGTTATGAGAAAAAGGGCATTTTTGAGATATGTGAATAAAGAAGGTCCATGTTTGTAAAACTGTTTGAGTCTATTGAACTGTGAAAGTTAATACTGTGAACATAGCACATTTTTTCGACCAGGCTGCAGATTTCGCATAAAAGTCACGAGTGTTGGAAATACGAGCGTAGTAGGGCAAATGAGTCTCGGTACACAAAAATGGGCTCAACGCATGCGCAAACAACTATTGCACGGATCAGACAGCACATCCTCGCATTACTGATAATTGCTGATTCCCCACTGGATTCATTGTCCTGCTGAACCCGGATATGCCCTGCCTTTGCAAACAGTGTAGAGCCAGATCAACCGACTGATCTGGATCTGCACTGTTTATCATTCAGTATATGAATTTATATCTACAATCTGGATTAAGTAACCTGATGGGCGTGGCATCTTAATCTACTTAGCATGGCAAGGGATAAATGTCATAACCAAAAATATTGACACATATTTTGACTATATATTAGCTAAAACTAGGCGTTAAAATGGTCACCATAAAGCAAAATTGCGGTTGCGCGCGTGACTGCTGATACAGGAAAAATATCGTTGAAACATTTGTATTTGCACTAGGAAAAGCAGTCAAATTGCTTCTCAAAGCTGTATTGTTAAATGCTAGGTAATTTTTTCAAGTGAATATTGACCAAAAAGAATGTATTATCCAAGTAAAGTTTGGCTTGAGTATCAGTGGAACCGGAAGTGTTTTTGCCATCTAAAATTATTAGTCACGTGTCACATCATTGTAATCACGTGGTCAGTAGCCCGGATAAAAACAATAACATTAAAAAAGTCAAAAGATTAGGATGCTTTAACATCTGTAATGCTTAGCACTCTGGGTAAAAAAAAATTCGGCAGATGACATTTTACAATACTTTTCTTATTTTTCCCAGAAAACAGGGTTTGACATATCATGCAAAGTGTCTCAAACAGGTTTTGACATTTCAAACAAATTGTCTGTGTTGGAGACAATTTGCATATAATGTAAAAAACTTGTTTTCTGGGAAAATATATGAAAAATGTTCAATTTGTCGTCTGCTGTATTAGCCCGGAGAGTGGTAAAAGTTAAATGGCGGAATTGTACTAAAATCCCAACATGTCCATTTGACTGCTTGTTGATATGTCTAAGAAGTGATGAGTGACAGACAGTATCGAAAACGCCCAGCGGGCACATGACGTTTATAAAACTTCGCATCAACGTCGATTAACGTCATGACGTTGCATCGACGTTGAGCGACATTGTCTCAATGTTGCGTGCTCGCTGGGCTAAAATGGAGATGTCCAAGAAAGACCCCAATCATGGAACAAATACCTTCCAAGGCACTGGATAAGATTGAGTGACATAAAACGTCACCAGAAAAACGGCATTTCATCGAAAACAGAACAAACTACCAAAAAGAAACTGTAACAGAAGTACCGCCTTGGAATCCTAATTTAACGCCGCAATTCAGTCGAGTCGGATCTCCGTCTAAATTGCTTGCTTAGGCCTTTCTGTCCGGAATAGTTAGCATAAATATGGTATAATATATGATGCTCAACGTGGGAAAAAAGGCCCTTACGCCCTTTGCAAACAGCGTAGGTCCAGATGAACGTGCGCACCCGTGCAGTCTGATTTGGACCTTCTCTGTTCGTGGACATATACTACAATATCCATTGATTCTGTTAGTGGGCAGCGAGGGCTCTGATCAGCCTGCGCGAATGTGCAGGCTGATCAGGGCCTGCGTTGTCAGCAGATTGCCTAAGGGTTCTTTTCGTGCGTTGCGCATCGCAAAGTATCGGAGTCCGTTCTTTCAGACTGTACTGGTTCAGTGTTCATATAATATTCTACATTAAGCCTCTTAATCGGCTCAATTAAGAAAGAAGGTTGCGAATCATCATTTTGGGTAAAAAAGACGTGATGCCCAAACCACTGAAGTATGGACACTCATTTCGGGGCGACAATTTAAACAGACTCAGTAGAATAAATAGAATGCACAAATGCGCATACACTTTGGATATAGCCATCTGCACCATAATCGGGCGATCCGAAATGCGTCTACATTGTTATTTTATAAAGCTAAGTGCCGTTTTAACTTGAAGAGACCTATAAACAATAGCTCGATTCCAATAGTTTATACTGTTGATTGCCCTTTCTTGGTTGCTTGTTAACTTCTATTGACTAAAAGACTATTGGCAGATAATGCAAAAGACACAAGAAAATATTCCTTACGTCATATGTGAACAGCGAGCCCTAGATTAGCCTACGCATCCACGCAGTCTGATTAGAATCTTCTCTGTCCGTCGACATATTCTACAATGCCCATGGAGTTTGTATGTGGGAAATGAAGGCTCAGACCAGACTGCGCATCCGCGCAGTCTGATCTGAGCTTTCATTGCCCGCATGTGGTATAATGTTCATTTTCTTGAATTTCACATCCTGTCTCTTTCATGATTCCGCACTTTTCCAAACAGAAAATATCAATACATGTGTTTGTTCTGCCTTTAACTCCTGAAAGAATAATTATTGACTCATCAACTATAGTGAATTAATTGTAGCTGAAAAAATATATCAGGTAACTTTTGTCAATCATTTTGGCAGGTTCCCGGTTTATGAATTAAGCCGTTTCTAGCGAAATAGTGTCTGAGCATGCGCGAGATGCACAAATTTAGATTATGGACATCCATACAGCCTAATCAGTGTATTTTACCGTCCTCTTATACCGTGTTTACCTATATTATTCTAACAGACAGATCTGGGCAAACAACGTATGCCCAGATCAGACACCGCAGAACTCGGCGTCTGATCAGGGTCTACGCTGTTTGCAAGGAAATTGTCAATTTTCGGTCATAGAACAAATTACGTCAATTCCTATCTAACACCCATTTAACGGTTAATACCTAAGCCACTTTAGATATAACGAAAATCGCGAGAGTTCATTTTTGTTCCAAATTGCTGTTTTGATTTTATTTTCTGGAATAAGTGTTCTGATACATAAAGAAAAAAAGCATAAAAAAAAATAAATAAATAAAATAAAAAATAAAAATAAATAAATAAAATAAAATAAATAAATAAAATAAATAAAATATGCTCTCAATGAGGTTCTGAAGAATTTGCTCGCTCATTGTCAAAGAAATAAACATGCTTATAAAAATATGTAAAATACATATATATCGTAACATTTTTTAAAGTATTTTGTTATTATCACTATTCTTTCCAAGGGAGACAATCTACATGAAATGTCAAATCCTGTTTTAAGAAAAATATCACCAATTTGTCGTCGGCTGGATTAATCCAGAGAGTGGTTAAAGTTAAAGTGCTATGAAATTTGCTATTTTAGTCACAAAATTTTTTTTTTTTTGTCAGTTTCTTTGTGAAATCCCCATAGAATATATAATAGACCCTTCTAACAGTCACGATGGAATACTAAGGCTTCAATAGGTTAATAGGACAATTTATTCATTTAGGCAGGACACTTATATCTATAGGCAAAAAATGGACGTCTTGATCTCCGCTCTCCACAACTCGCTTAAAGCAAAGCACTCTGGGTAAAATTTTAAGCAGACGACATTTCGAAATATTTCACTTACTTTTCCCAGGAAAACAGGATTTGACATTCCTTGCAAATTGTCTCCTGAGACAATTTTGCATGAAATATCAAATCCTGTTCTGGGAAAAATAAGAAAAAATATCACCAATTTGTCGGCTGCTGAATTAACCCAGAGAGTGGTAAAGGTTAACTGGATACTCCTTGTAGATTTTCGGCCCTCTTTTATTCCAAGATACAGCTTTTGTGATTTTCTGTTTGTTTTCCTGCGCGCCAAGTCCCGTCTGAAAACGTACCTACTCTAAAAGGAAAGAATTTACCCTCAAGGGGAGTAAGTTCTGTCCTGTTAGTTTGTTTATGTTGAGTTTTACGGCCCAGTCAACCCAATGGGGTCATGTCGAGCGCGGTCAGTTTACCTAACCACACGTTTACTGGGCAGGCTTAGTCCTATAAGCGGTTAACCAGTATTGTGCACATTCTTTCACCAGAAACTGACAACTGGCCTTCTTGAATCAGCGGAAAGGGAGAAAATGACCGTAGAAAATATTTTATGATCAGTCTCCACGAAAGAATGTTGCCGATCCGGCGGGGGTCGAATCCGCAACCTTCTGATTACCAGTCGGGCGCGCATCCAACAGTCACCGAGGCCGGCATTTATGACTAGTAGAGGCTGGACTAATCCATATGATATTAAAGTGGGATTAGTTGCATACTGCGGTTTCCGTATAGTTCAATGGCAAGCAGTGCAAGCCCTGATCAGACGCCACGTTCTGTGGCGTCTGATCTGGGTCTACAGTTTGCAGATCTCCCTTTTGTGGGACGCTGAGCATCAATGGTCTAAAATGCTTATTGACACGCTTTACAAGGACGAAGCGTTCTGCGGCGTCTGATCTGGGTCTGTACTGTTTACAAATGCCCATTTTGTAAGACGTAGGCATTAATGGGCTGAAATGTTTGATAGCACTCTTAAGAAGGACTTAAAAGGTCAATTCTTCATCACTTTTCTTCTTCATTTGAGTTTGGACAATCAAAATATACCTTATAGTATACGAGAAACATATAGATGCGTATCTGCCTGTGCGTACTTGTTGTCTGGTCAGAGTATGTACAGCTCTCACTCATATCTGGATCCTAAAGAATACATATTGCGAAAGGTGCAGACCCAGATCGGACTGCGCATGCGCAGTCCGACCTGGATCTGCATTTTCGCATACACCGTAAAGTACATTTTCTCCTGTCATGGTTCATGTAATCTTCCATAGAATTAGTCGCCATTTTGAATAAAGGCCATCAACCAGTTTAATTGCGGCGTTGCGTTGTGGGACGTAGGATTATTTCCATTTTTCATTTTGGCAGCAAGTACGATTTGCGACAGAGTGTGTAATTAATGCTACCTTGGGGATAAATCTTAGCAACTATATAATGTCTTTTCAATATATCTAAGTGCGCATAAAAATAAAAATAGGGCCTGGAAAGGATAGTGTCTGCTCTTCAGTTAAAACACATTTGTACATTCAGAAATGTATTCTGAGCCATAAATGCGTATTAATTGTTTTGCTCTTTCCTTTATGCATTTATACGCATTTATTATTCATTTGTAAGGATAGGGCGTTAAGATGTTTAAAATAGAACAAAGTACAGCATAGTGGTTCTCAGTTCACACTTTTCATTTCAAGGATTTTACAGAATATATACTAGTCAAAAGTACTAACCGGCCACCATTTGGCTTAAATCTCCATAAACGGTATTTGATGTTTTCTATTAAAAAGTAGCGACTGATAAACTTTTAAGATTTTTCACTGAATAAATTATCAGGATAGCAGTACTCAAAAGAGAAGACCGGAAATGGAATGGCTGCATTGTCCTTGCGTTACGGACTGACTGAGTTTCCACTGAGGTGAATGGAAAATTACAAAATTCAAAATAAATTTTGAAACTTCATTGTTTTCTTGCTTTACAATTCGACAGAATGTTTTCATTGTTAATGATGAAGTTTCAACTGTGGCTGTTTAATTATTTGGAATTGAAATTCATTGAATAAGGATTGCGCATGCGCATTTAATGCTTTTTAAATTTTGCTAGAAAACTGCGTTTTAAATCTCAAAAATGCCTTAATCTTTGCCAGCTAATCATATTAGAATGTCTAGAAAATTATTTTATATCAAGTTTATTTCAATCCATTCATATTTAATAGGATTTACCGAGAAAACAAAAGTGGCCGGTTGGAAGATTTGCCCAGTATATTTGACTTCACTTCAGTTGACGTTGAGTAAGGCCGACTCTAATGCCAAATTATATGACTATCACGATACAAACCCGTCACAATACCATTACTATGAAGGGTCTAATATCGCGATACATCACGACACTATCAGTATTTCCAAATCAAACAAATTTTGTTGATTTTATATAAAGACTGGACTGCCTGTAAAGATACCTAACATAACTGCCCTCTTAAATATCAGCTTTGCCACCATTTAACAAACGTTTTTCCATATATATACGTCGTCTTCTTAGTATGTTCAAATATGGTGTGGTAGCTATGATATTTACCATATGTCTTTTTTTTTTGTAAATTCATACAAGGTGTGGTAGCTACAGTATTTACCATATATATGTCTTCTTCATCATGAAAACATACCTATATAATTTTGACCCCCTTAAACCCCACTTTTATATAGTAAAACTGGGGTTTACAGGGGTATACATTATTTTCTAATTTCTGCTCAAAAACATAGATTGTGGGTACTCGTTAGAACCGCCTCGCCGAGGCGGTTCTAACGAGTACCCACAATCTATGTTTTGAGCAGAAATATGAAAAATATCAGAGTTTTTTTATCTGAAAATTTTCAGTTTTTTTGAGGTGAAATTTTCAATATATTTGAATATGTGTGTTTTCGTAATATGTCTTCTTTTTAGTATGTTCACACATGGTGTGGTAGCTGCTCTATTTACCATGTCTTTTTAGTATGTTCATGTATGGTGTGGTAGCTACCATATGTCTTTTTTAGTACGTTCATGCATGATGTGGTAGCTACCGTATTTACCATATATGTCTTTTAAGTATTTCGTACATAGAGTGGTAGCTACGGTTATTACCATATGGCTCTTAGTATGTTCATACATGGTGTGGTGGCTATGGTAATTACCATATGGCTTCTTAGTATGTTCATACATGGTGTGGTAGCTATGGTAATTACCATATGGCTTCTTAGTAAATTCATACATGGTGTGGTAGCTATGGTAATTACCATATGGCTTCTTCTCAGTAAATTCATACATGGTGTGGTAACTATGGTAATTACCATATGGCTTCTTAGTAAATTCATACATGGTGTGGTAGCTATGGTAATTACCATATGGCTTCTTCTCAGTAAATTCATACATGGTGTGGTAGCTATGGTAATTACCATATGGCTTCTTAGTAAATTCATACACCGTGTGGTAGCTATGGTAATTACCATACGTCTTCTTCTCAGTATATTCATACATGGTGTGGTAGCTATGGTAATTACCATACGGCTTCTTAGTAAATTCATACATGGTGTGGTAGCTATGGTAATTACCATATGGTTTCTTAGTATGTTCATACATGGTGTGGTGGCTATGGTAATTACCATATGGCTTCTTAGTAAATTCATACATGGTGTGGTAGCTATGGTAATTACCATATGGTTTCTTAGTATGTTCATACATGGTGTGGTGGCTATGGTAATTACCATATGGCTTCTTAGTAAATTCATACATGGTGTGGTAGCTATGGTAATTACCATATGGTTTCTTAGTATGTTCATACATGGTGTGGTGGCTATGGTAATTACCATATGGCTTCTTAGTAAATTCATACATGGTATGGTACCTATGGTAATTACCATATGGTTTCTTAGTATGTTCATACATGGTGTGGTAGCTATGGTAATTACCATATGGCTTCTTAGTAAATTCATACACCGTGTGGTAGCTATGGTAATTACCATACGTCTTCTTCTCAGTATATTCATACATGGTGTGGTAGCTATGGTAATTACCATATGGCTTCTTAGTAAATTCATACATGGTGTGGTAGCTATGGTAATTACCATATGGTTTCTTAGTATGTTCATACATGGTGTGGTGGCTATGGTAATTACCATATGGCTTCTTAGTAAATTCATACACCGTGTGGTAGCTATGGTAATTACCATACGTCTTTTCTCAATATATTCATACATGGTGTGGTAGCTATGGTAATTACCATATGGCTTCTTAGTAAATTCATACATGGTGTGGTAGCTATGGTAATTACTCTATGGCTTCTTAGTATGTTCATACATGGTGTGGTAGCTATGGTAATTACCATATGGCTTCTTAGTAAATTCACACACCGTGTGGTAGCTATGGTAATTACCATACGTCTTCTTCCCAGTATATTCATACATGGTGTGGTAGCAATGTTAATTACCATATGGCTTCTTAGTAAATTCATACACCGTGTGGTAGCTATGGTAATTACCATACGTCTTCTTCTCAGTATATTCATACATGGTGTGGTAGCTATGGTAATTACCATATGGCTTCTTCTCAGTATGTTCATACAGGGTGTGGTGGCTATGGTAATTACCATATGGCTTCTTAGTATGTTCATACATGGAGTGGTGGCTATGGTAATCACCATATGGCATCTTAGTAAATTCATACATGGTGTGGTAGCTATGGTAATTACTCTATGGCTTCCTAGTATGTTCATACAGGGTGTGGTGGCTATGGTAATTACCATTTGGCTTCTTAGTATGTTCATACATGGTGTGGTAGCTATGGTAATTACCATAAGGCATCTTAGTAAATTCATACATGGTGTGGTAGCTATGGTAATTACTCTATGGCTTCTTAGTATGTTCATACATGGTGTGGTAGCTATGGTAATTAACATATGGCTTCTTCTCAATAAAATCATACATGCTGTGGTAACTATGGTAATTACCATATGGCTTCTTCTCAATATGTTCATACAGGGTGTGGTGGCTACCCTATTTAGATATATGTCTTCATGTTAGTGTGATCATTCATTGTGTGACAGCTACCGTATTCACCATACATATGTGGGTATATCTTCTATGTTCATTCATGGTGTGATAGCTACCACATTTACCCTACATATGTCTTCTTATCATGTTAATTTATTGTGTGGTAGCTACTATATTTCACATACATTTTTGGGTGTGTCTTCTTATTACCATACATATACAGGTATCCCTTAATCTTAGTACATCATGTATGTTCATACATGGTGCGGTAGGTAGCTACTTTATATACTCATTTGGGGCTACTCTTAAAGGAAAGAATTTGCTCCCAAGGAGGAGCAAAGTCCTTCCTTTAAGAGTAGCCTCCATTTTCAAAGTCTTCAAATACTAAACCTGTAAATTTCCATCTTCAGAATCTTTCAGATATAGCCATTTACCTTAACTCTTAGCACTCTGGGTAAAATTTTCGGCAGACGACATTGAAATATTTTTTCTTATTTTTCCCAGAAAACAGGATTTGACATTTTATGCAAACTGTCTCCAATGGAGACAATTTGCATGGCATGTCAATTCCTGTTTTCTGGGAAAAATAAGAAAAATATCATCAATTTGTCATCTGCTGGATTAGCCCAGAGAATGAGAATGGTTTCAGTAAATTGAATGACTCATGTTTTAGATATTCTGTGACCTGTCAGGGACATGGAACAATAATAACAGTTCACAAGATTATAAAATAATTTCATTTTAATTTTAATGAATTTATACATCAATATGAAACAGTTGAACAATGATGATAAAGCGAGATGCAGGAAACAAAAAGGGGTCATAGGATATTTGAATGCATAAAAAGGGCCCTTAAATCTGAGGCAAACAATGAAGGACCAGATAAGTCTGTAAATTTAAGCAGTCTGGGTCCAGTTGTTCAAAACTAACAATGTCATTAGTTAACATTAAAAATTTGATCATTAAATATGGTATATATGCTAATATTTTTGCTGAAAAATGTGAGTACTTTTGCATTTGCAAAAGCTACTCACATTTTTTCAGCAAAAATAGCAATTATTGTACTTTATAGAACAGTTAACATTTTGACTAATAAGCTGATTAAGCTAACAATGCTTTGAACAACTGGGCCCTGATCAGGATCTTCTGTGTGTCAATATATGCTAGAATATCCAATGATTCTGCAGGAAGGTCCTGATCAGACTGGGTGAATGAGCAAGCTGATATGGTCCCTTTTTACATGCATACGGCATAAAAACCTTTTTTCATACACTGTTCATTATATGCAAACAGCAACAATCCAGATTCACCCACCATTCCATGCAGCCTCATAGCTCCCGATTTTTTTAGTTGAGTTTGAGTTTTACAACACTATAAAGGTCAGACTTAACCACACTTTTACTGGGCCGACTTAGCCCTCTGACCAATTAACCAGTACGTGCACATCATTTTGCCAGAAACTTACAACTGCCCTTCTTGAATCACCTGAAGAGATAAAATGACCTTAGAAAATATTTCGCAATCAATCTCCATGAAAGATGTTGCCGACCTGGAGGGATGTCTTTAGAATATTGACAACTGCCCTTCTGGAAATTAGCAGAAGGTGGAGAATAACTGTAGAAAATATTTCATAATCAATCTCCATGAAAAAAATGTTGCCAGACCAGGGGAGGCTTCGACCCGCGACATCCTGATCACCTGTTGGATTCTCCTCCGACTGAGCTATTGAGGCCTGCACATAAATACCTAATTTGAATCAATATGTATTAAGTTTAGTTATTTCTCTGTGAATACATGTTATGGATACTCATTATAAGCACTGCACTGTAAGTGCTAGACTTATGAGTACCCATAACATATGATGTCATAAAGAAATAAAGCCAATACATGTATTTGTCTGTTATCTATAGATATGCTGTCTGATATGATTATCTTTGTCATATTCAGTAAACTTCATCGACAGACTTTAACGCTTACAAATATTCAGCAGATAATATTTTGAAATATTTTTCTTATTTTTTCCAGAAAACCGGATTTGACATTTCATGCAAATTGTCTCCGGTGACAAACTGGTGAATGTTTTTCCAAAGAAAACAGGATCTGACATTTCATGCAAATTGTCTCCAGTGGAGACAATTTGCATGAAATGTCAAATCCTGTTTTCTGGGAAAAAAAAAAAGAAAGAAAAATGTTACGACCGAGCACTCCTACCTTCGATTATCTGCCTTGGCAGATTACGCATAGCTTCTAAGTATATATTCAATCTCTGACAACTGCGTCAGGGAGTCGACTCTTTGGCTCAGTGGTTAGAGCATTGGATTTTTAACCGGGAGGACCAGGTTCGATTACCACGAAAGGCGGATTATTTTTTCAGCTATGCTTCATTCCTTTGTTACGGCTTTCATGTCGTAAAATGGGGGCTCGTCCGGGATTGGACTTTATACGCCGTAAATGGCTTCACGTCATCATAAATGATGACTTCCTTGAAGAGGGGGAGTGTTACGACCGAGCACTCCTACCTTCGATTATCTGCCTTGGCAGATTACGCATAGCTTCTAAGTATATATTCAATCTCTGACAACTGCGTCAGGGAGTCGACTCTTTGGCTCAGTGGTTAGAGCATTGGATTTTTAACCGGGAGGACCAGGTTCGATTACCACGAAAGGCGGAATATTTTTTCAGCTATGCTTCATTCCTTTGTTACGGCTTTCATGTCGTAAAAAAAATATCCACCAATTTGTCATCTGCTGAGTTAGCCCAATGAGCGGTAAAGGTTAATAATGAAAAGCAATGGGCTACATACTGCTATCTGGGCTTTTCCTGCTGACATATGATACAAGCCCCTTTCTGAACACACACATACTGCTTATGTGCAGAGACAGATGAATGCAATATTCCAAAAAGAGATTTCCCACATTCTAATGGACTGAACACACTTGGCGGATTTTTCTGCCATTTTACAAGGGAGACAACTTTCGTGACTTCCTGTTTGCTCTCCTGCACACAAAGAATCATCTGAAAAGATTTCTACCCTACAAAGAATTTGTTTATTCCAAGGGGAGCAAATTCTTAACTTTTAGAGTAGACCCCTTTTCAGAACCTGGGAGCAAATTCTTTCCATTTTGGCACAGAACCCCTTTTCAGAAGGGAGCAAAAACACTTTTGACTGGGTTGTCTCCCTTGAAAGTGTAATCATTTCCGCTAAAAGCAATTATACCAACACAAAACAAACAAAACATCATCTAAAATATGCACCATACATCAACCCACTCAGAACAAATTATCAAGCTAGCTTCATCAAATATAACTTAGAGTTATCCAGTTTGATATTTTTCTAATTTCTGCACAAAGGCATACGTTGTTGGTACTCATAAGAAGCATCTCAATGAGGCGCTCTTTATGAGAACCCACATTTTGTTTTCATGCAGAAAAAAAAAGAAAATTTACATTTTTAAGGGAAAAAAAGATCTTATCTAGACTATGTCAAATTACAAGAGTTCCAAAGCACAGTAAGTGTTGAGAGTATGTAAAGAAACATTCATCTTTCTTTTGGTTTGTTAATGAAAGTACATGCTCCGGACAATCATTAGAATTGCCTCAACATGTTGAGGCAATTCTAATGAGTGTCCAAAATGTGCTTTTATGGATTATTGGATAAAAAAATATGTGTTGGAAATGTGAAGATGCAGAAATTGCCTGACTGTGTACTTATAGGGGTATGAGCATAATTAGGTTGAATATGGGTAAGCTAACTTTTCTCTTGCTGAACACAACATGCCCTGTCTTAGCAAACAGTGTCGATCCTGATCAGTTGGTTTCTGAAGAAGTGAACTGACCTGGATCTGCACTTTTTGTCATTAAATATGTGAATTTCTATCAAAAACCCGGATCAAGTAATCTAATTGGCTGGAAATTAGAAGTGGGCATGGCATCTTAATTTATTCAGCATGACATGGGTTAACAGAAATGAAGAGTATTTCCTATGAAACATTATGAAAAGTTACTGTTAAAATAAGTACTGGTGTATCTAATCACATTACTTTGAGGACAATAAAAACACATACAGTGGAGAAATAATGGTTTCAAAAGATTTTTCACTTGTAACAAAGTATAAGATAAAAGAAATTTAAAATATTAGAACCCACTTCTTACATACAACGTACATACAATCTTCTACCAAATTTTCTCATGATAATTGTTCTCATGAAAACTAAAAAACATGAGACCAGAAAAAGTTCAGATGAAGCTTTGGATAAAATATTCCATTTGAGCCCATCTAAAAATAAAAATATCCCCCCCCCCCACACACACACACCACTCCCCCACCCCTATGGGGAAGGGGCATCTTGTTTTTTGTTTGGATCCTGTTGACCCTAATGTCAGCTTGACACTTTCTTTTCTGCACATTTTGTGAACCACTGGTTGGATTCTTACCAAAATGTGTACATAATTAGGACATAGAAAAATATCTTATTAGATTTTGGCGACCTTGATCTAATTTTCAAGGTCACAGCGGTAGCAAAACTGAAAATTTTGTGACACTTTGTTGTCTTCTTGTCTGCGCAATATTTTGAACCAGTGGTCTGATTTGGTTGAAGGGAGGGGTCGGGGAGTGGGGGGAAATATTTGTTTCCTCTGAAAACACTATCCTTGTTACTTTTAAGATACCTGGCTAACAAGACCAAAATAAGCATCACAGGTTAATGAGGATCCATGCTGTTTGCTACATGTATTTCTTATTTTCCAGAGAAAATGGGGTCTTGACATTATATGCAAATTGAAAGAAACAATTCACATGGACAGTGAGGCTGTTTTTTGTTGTTGTTTTTTTGTTCTAAAAAAAAAAATATATATATATATATATATATATTTTATGTTTGTTGTGTTCACAACTTAATGAAGATGTTAGCTAATGTGACATTAAAATTTTTATCTTGAAATATAGCAAATACATTGATATTTTTAGCTACTCACATTTTTGCAGCACAAACATAAATGTATTTGAAAATACCTTAGCTACAACAGTTAACCAATTTGTCATTACCGAGCTCATTAGGCTAACAAGAGTTGTCAGAAGACAATGCAGTTCGCTGGAAAGGGCTGATCGGATAAGAAAACAATCTTTAAATATTAAAGATTAAATGCAGAACTTAAACATAGCAGTAAATGACAGAGTATGACCTGACTTTGATGTCGGAAGAATGTCAAACTGAAAGAAGGGGTATATGCCATTGAAACATCTTCCCTTAGGATGGTGTGGACGAAATATAAAAGCTATATTTTACATACTTCTGCAGCCATGTACACTTTTCAAAACTTAAACAGGTATAAATGACAAAGTATGACCTGATCTTGACCTAGGCAGAAAGTCAAACTGAGGAAGGAGTGTGTACTACTGAAAGATCTTACCCTAAGGTAGGTGTGGGCCAAACATTAAAACAGCATCTTGAATACTTTAGCAGTTATGAACACTTTTCAAAACTTAAAACGCAAAACTCAAACATGGGTTTAAATTACAAAGTATAACCTGACCGTGACCTTGGCAGAGGGTCAAACTGAGGAAAAGGTCTGTGCTATTGGAAGGTCTTACCCTAATGTTGGTGTGGGCCACATATTAAAGCCGTATCTTGAATACTTCAGCAGTTATAAACACTTTTCAAAACTTAAACGCAGAACTCGAACATGGGTTCAAATGACAAAGTATGACCTGACTTTGACCTAGGCAGAAGGTCAAACTGAGGAAGAGGTGTGTGTTATTGAAAGGCCTAACCCTAAGGCTGGTGTGGGCTAAATATTAGAGCTCTATCTTGAATATTTCAGCAGTTATGTACACTTTTCAAAACTTATGCAGAACTTAAACATGGGTATAAAAGACAAAGTAAGATCTGACCTTGACCTACATAAAGAGTCTATTTTGGGGATGGGGGTTTGTACTTTTGAAAGGTCTTACTCTAAAGTAGGTGTAGGCCAAATATGAAAGCAGTACCTTAAACAGTTTAAAAACTATGCACACATTTGAAAACTTAAACATTGTGCTAACGCGGACGCCGACGTGGACACCAACAGACACCAACGCCTGGGTGACAACATAAGCTCTCCAGGGACATAGTCCTGGCAAGCTAACAATGCTTTGAACAATTGGCTCCAGCTAGTTAAAGCTTAATATTGTCACTAGGACTTTATTTCATTATGCTACTTGCAGGAGACAAAATATATGTGCAGAACTTGGCAGAAAAAAAGAAGATGCTTTTTAAAATTCGTCATGTTCATAACGTGACTGATCAGATTTAAATGCTCCCAGAGGATCTTCACTTGGTGTAACATATATTCCTTCCATAACCTGCCAATAATTGAGCTCACTTGGAGATGGATAACCGCTGACTTCTCTCTGTCCACTGATTGGTCGACCAAAGGTGTCACCAGAAATATGTAAATAACTGAAAAATAAAGAAGGATTTTTATTTTCTTCAATTATTAGAATATTTGTTACAGAATTTGCAGACAACATTTCTGTTTAGGCTTTCCAGAAATTGTTTTATTGTTTCATGCAAAAGGTTTCCTAAGAAGACAATTCAAATGCATTAAAGAATTAATCACAAACTTCAATGTTTAATGTCCCTGTAAAAAAACATAAAAGTCAGAATAACACGGAAAACTTTTGTACCAAGGATCATAACTCTTGAAATATTCAATACATGTCACAATATTTTACACAACACACACCATCATTCTAAAATATCTGATCCAATTAAATCTGGTGATACTCCCTTAATTAGTTCAGAAATCTGACCAATAAACAAATTCTGCATCAAGGACCATAACTCATGAAGTACTACATCAAACAACCTTTTTTTTTCAAGCAAACTTTGTCATCCAAAGATGTACAACCCAACCAAATTTGGTGAAGCTCCTTAAACTGGTTTAGATGACAGGTCTTGGACACAGACCCTGGAAATACTGTACCTTATGGCCAAGCTTTTGTACATGATATACAGGATTGTGGAATTACCAAATTTTATTACTTGTCCACTGACATGTAAATACATATGTAGTCGAAAACCACACGTCCAGCCAAGCTTTACTTGTCCAAAAATTTACATTTTTCTTTTTTCTTATACATGCAGTAACCATTTCTTGTGGATACTCATTAGAAGTGCCTCACCAAGGTGCTTCTACTGAGTACCCACAAAATATGCTTTTCTTAAGATATATATATGAAGTCCTTGTCCCAGGACAAGTAAATCGAAATTTCTTACATGTTCTCAGGAAAATGGGACAAGCTGAGTATGGTATTTCAACAATCCTGTGACACAGAATTGTCCTAAAATGCACAAGCCCAAACATTTTTGATGATTCTTCATTATGGCCTGGACATGGGTTTTGTACCAAGGGCCATTGCTCGGAAATTATTGCACCAAGAGACATTTTTTTTTCATACAATACATGGCCATTCTATCATAGCATTCCAACATAACTGGGAT
This sequence comes from Anodontia alba, assembly GCA_964016985.1. Lineage (NCBI taxonomy): Eukaryota > Metazoa > Mollusca > Bivalvia > Lucinida > Lucinidae > Anodontia > Anodontia alba. The sequence goes on from OZ024837.1 coordinate 7,405,828, forward strand.
TTCAAATAATCCATGTATGATAGGTGTGGTTAAAAAGAACAGTAACTTACTATTCTGTAACTACATTTTTTAATCTGATCCTGTCTTTTCTGCTCCAAAATTTACCATTGCATATTACAGCCCAGTTATCACCTGTAAAAGTAAAAAACAAACTACATTGTTTATGGTTCAAAATAATTTACCGTAATAACCCTAAGTACTGGGACAGACATGTCCGAGCAAACAGTGTAGACCAAGATCAGATGCTGCAGAATGTGGCGTATGATCTTATCAGTGTCTACACTGCTTGCCACTTATCAGCAATATTACCAAGATCAGATGCTGCAGAATGTGGTGTATGATCTAATCAGTGTTTACACTGCTTGCCACTTATCAGCAATACATTGTATTTTAAACACATCAACAGGTAGTAAAACTGACTTGTTCAAATCTTAGGACAAGTATGTTAAGGAATTATGGTGTATCATTACTTAGGATAAATAATTCAATGAGAACTTAAAACATGTTCTAATATGTTCTGACATGTCTGGTCAGTCTTCCATAATGTGCTTGGGTATACCTGAAATATTTTGCTTCCATTTTACAAAAGGAGATATTTTCAGTTCAAAAAGGTTTATTTTATCAGTTTCAAGTTTCAAAGACATTTTCAAAATAGGAGCTGCTGTTAATCTCTTGAGCTAATCATCTTAAAGACATACTAAAAAGTAAGAAACAAAATTATGAAAATCATTTTCAGTTTAAAAAGGTGTAGTTTATCATTTTTCCAAGTTTGAGTTTGTAACATCAATATTTCAATTTGACATTCACAAAGAACATGAACTTTTCTGATAAACTAAAAATACCACTGGAATAATTATGGTGTAAACAAAAACTGGTTTGAAAAAAAAAAAAAAAAAAAAAAAAAAAAAATTATAGAAAACTGTGTGACCAAGTTTTGATACCAGGGCAACCAGTTCATATCATTTGTATAGCACATGAATTCTAGAATGTTTTTGGATTACCAATGATCTACATTTATGCTTAAGTCCTGAAAACAGAAATCCGTCTTATCAAAAAAGGCTTGATATTTCATGCAAATTGTCACCTTAGGAGACAGTTTGCATGAAATACCAATGCCCATTTTCTCAAAAAACCAGAACTGTGCCCACAGTACACAGATGCCCCTGCCCCGACCCCTAGCCCTGCCCAGGGGAATGACCTTGGGGCAACGGTACCATACATTAAAAGGTCTTGATGTAGGTAAGTGTCATACAAAGTTTCAACTTTCTAGCCCCGAAGGTATATAAGTTATTAGCTGCAAGAGAAAAGTGGACGTAAATTTGCACCTAAACTTGCAGGTAAACTTGAACCTGGTTACGAACGTGACATGCGCACATACGCACGTACTGACATAACATCATGGCAAAAAGCTATATGCCCCACTCCTGCCAAAGGCAGGCAAGGGCATAAAAAAAAAATGTCTACTGAAATTTTTACCCAGCATGCCAAGCATCAATCAGATTGAGGCTATTACCTTCATCGCCTTCTCCTTCTTCACCGAAGGCACTCACTTCTAAATTATGAGATAATGGTGACTGGAAATGATGACTGTGAAGATTTCTTCCCGTCTGTAAATGGGTTAATCTGATTGATTGTCCACATTTTATTGGTTGTCTGTAAACATTAAAACATTACAAGAATCATGTCATGAGAGGGATTCGATAAGGTAAATGTCCAAAAATTTCGAACACTTCATATCATACTATTTTTGCCTAAATTTTGCTTTTTATGCAGTTGTTTCTTAAAATTCTTAGTGGAATGGCAAACAATGTAGACCCTGCTTAGACTGCTCCCGAGTCTGATCCGGGTCTGTACTGTTTGCATAAGCCATTTTGTCAAAAACTTAGGTGTTCGAAATTCTAGGGCATTTACTGTACACTTGGTAAATTTCTGCCGTTTTTACAAGAAAACAACTTCTGTGGCAGCTGTTTTCTTTTCTGCACACATCAAGCCCCTTCTAAAATGGGGTCTACTTTAGGAGGAAAGAATCTGCTTCCTCTTAAAGTAGAATTTAGTAGATTGCTTTCATTAAGTAAGGCAAAACAATTCTGACTGGGTTGTCTTACTTGAAAATGTATCTATAGTGACACCTCAAAGAGATGTAACTCCGACATGGAAATATTTTCCTCACTGCTCATTATGGTAGGAGATACTCTTAAAGGAAAGATTTGGTTGGTTGGTTTGGAGTTTACTCTATCCAGTCAACACTATTAACCCTTGTCCTGCTGAACCCGTATATACCCTGCTTTTGCAAACTCTTGATCCAGATCAGTTGGCTTCCGAAGAAGCCAACTGATCTGGCTCTGCACTATTTGTCATTAAGTATGTGAATTTATACCAAAAACCCAGATCAAGTAATCTGATTGGCTGAAAATTAGAAGTGGGTGTTGCGTCTTAATTTATTCAGCATGACAAGGGTTAACCCTTCCCTACTTCGCCTACTTCTAATTTCCAGCCAATCAGATTACTTGATCCGGATTTTTGACAGAAATTTGCAAATTTTAATGACAAACAGTGCAGATCCAGATCAGCCAACTGATCTGGATCTACACTGTTTGCTAAGACAGGGCATGCCATGTTCAGCAGATGAAGGGTTATGATCATGTCAAGCTGGTTAGTTGAGTTTACCTAACCATACTTTACCTTGACAGGCTTAGTCCTCTAAGCGGTTAACCAGTACTTGTGCATGTTTTTGAATCAGCAAAAGGGAGAGAATGACCATAGAAAATATTTCATGATCAATCTCCAGGAAATAATGTTGCTAGACCTGTAGGGGATCGAAGGCATGACCTCTGATCACCAGTCCGAAGCACATCTGACTGAGCTACTTGAAGGAAAGAATTTGCTGCCTCCAGGGATAAACTCTTTCTTTCAAGAAACGTCTCCACTGTTGCAAAATGCTTTAAATACTCGCTATGGGCTTTTGTACAGGTTGCTTCCTGTCTGTAAAAATAGTTTCTCTTTGCAAACTGATGAGAAAATATTTCAGGTGTATCCATTTTCCATATGTATCATATCTATAAACAGAAAATTGAAAACGTTTAGTTTACTTATCCATACAGCAGGGTTTTCCCTTAAGGTTTGAAAATGAGGGTGCTAGGGACTCCCAGATATGTTTTAAATGATCATACATAAGTCTAGATAAGAGTGGGTATCAGGTAAATATTTTTCTTATTTCTCAATGAAAACATATGCTGTGGGTACTCATTAGAAGCGCCCGCCGAGGCGCTTCTAACGAGTACCCACAACATATGTTTTAGTCGAGAATTACGAAAAATATAGATACTTTATTGTTGAAAAAAAAAGTGCCTTATCATGAGTTATGTCATATACATGTATGCATCACTCTGGACCCTTGCCCATAACTTCTGAGGGCCCCGAACATGGTTTTTGAAGTAAAAACTGCCAAAACGCAAGTCAGGGAAAACCCTTATACAGCCTAGTCAGGCTCTTTTGCTGTTCACTTAACAAGTCCAAATGTACCACTATGACCGAAAGTTAATTTATAATATACATGTACATACAAAATGTGAGCTGCTGATCAGCCCGTGCAGTCACAAATATCTTTCATTACATTTACAGTATTCAACAAGTTCTGAGCCATACCTTATTCTCAAAATCATTGTGTTTGGAGGCAAAAAAATCCAAGGTTATCATAATTTTTTGTTTACCTGCGCCCAGTTTTTCTATACAAATGATGTCGCTAGTTAGCGTATCGTTAAAATTAAATATAGCATACATGCTAATATTTTGCTGAAAAAATGTGAGTAGCTTTTGCATTTGCAAAAGCTACTCACATTTTTTCAGCAAAAATACTTGTGAATTAGATATTGTACTTACTAGAACAGTTAACATTTTACCCCTAACTAGCTCGTTAAGCTAACAATGCTTTGAACAACTGGACCCTGGTTATGATGACAATACAGTCTTCTTTGTATACATTTCTAATTCCAAATCATCAAATCTGTAAATTGCTTTCTACATGATTTATGTAAAATTAGCGTAGGGCAATCTCATACTTCTAATGAGTTCTCATAGGTTTTTATTTGGCAGAAAAGTGAGGAAACTGTATATATATTATACATGTAGCTGAAAACTAGCCTTAACTAATAAATTTCTGTGAACAAAATCTTGTGTAAAAAACTACATACCCTCTGTTACATATAGCTCCAGTCTTTGCTTTAACTTGCCAGTAACTGTTGTTGTCATCTGAAGATTCTACTGCTGTTACAGACTGATAAATAAAACAAAATCTATAAATAATCTATGTTGGTCTATGCTGACTGAACTGTCACTCACAGCTGGTAATTTTAATTTGGAGATCCATCAGAATTATCAGTAAGGGCACAAGTAACTGGTTTAAGCACCCTCCCCCATCCCCTCCATCCCATCCCACCCCGACCAAGTAGTTTCTACTGACCATTCCTAGGTGGTTCCTCTGTTGCTGTTCTTCTTTGTTTGTGGCAGTGGATTCATATATAGCATTTGTTTCATTATTTGTTTTGAACTTCCTTCCTCTTCTGGAAGGCTGTGCTCCATGACTGTGACATTTCCTTGGTACATGTATGTTCACTTATACTTTTAATGCAAAGAGGTTATGAATTCAATAAAAAAAATAAAAAAAATAAAGATTCTGTAAGTGCACTGCAGTCACAGCTCCAGTTAACCCATTGTAGACTGAATGAACTCATCCACATTATATATTGGAAGAGTTTAATTTTGATTTTAGGTATGTCAGGCTATGTGATTTTAATATTCCTAGAGAAAAATGGTTGAACTATTTGCAAACAATGCAGACCCTGATCAGATGCCACATTCTGCTGCATTTGATCTGGGTCTGCACTGTTTGATATGGTCCATTCTGAAGGGCTAGTGTAAAAAAAAAAAGTTTTTAAATAATCACAACAATATTAATATTGCCTTATCTGGAGTTTTGAATAACTTGGAAGTCATGTCTTGATAGTGTTATATCCAAAATAACATTATAATGATTATAGTGTTATAATAATATTGATTGATTGTGTTGGGGTTTAACGAAATGTCAACCCTTGTGGGTCATTTTGTGTCGTCTCCCAGAGAAAGGGAGAAAAGAGACAGAAGACATAGTAGAAGAGATGAAAGAGAGGAACAGGGAAGAAAGAGGAACAGGAATGAAAGTGAAGAAACAGAAGAAATAAAAACAACCTCCTCTACCCTTACCTGCTACAAGGGTAGCAGGCCTTACCCAACTGTAAGCCAATATCAGTTGGACGTCCCGGTGACGCAAGATACATGACACCTTCGCACCACCGGACCACCCCAGTTACAATAATACTCCAATGTACATACATGTTCCTGTTGTCTACTATCAGATCCATACCTGACATCATGTGGCCTCTCCAGTGTACATACCTACTGTCTAGTACCAGATCAATAATTCTCATATGACATCATATGAGTGCAGTCCCACCTAAATATATGCTTGTTCTCCACTACTAAATCAAAATTTGACATCAATAATCCATTCATGTGAGTCAGTCTCACCAAAGTACTTATCTGTTGTCCACTAACAAACTGATATCTGACATCATATGAGTGCAGGTTGAAACTATGTACAAAATTAAATACCTGTTGTCCGCTACCAGATCCATATTTAACATCATGTGAGTGCAGTCTCACACTATGGTAGCTATTGAACAACTTCACTGTCGATCCACAGGTAACATAATCATAATGAAAACCTGAAAAACAGAAACAGAGTCTTGAAGTCCTAAAACTGCTTCATAGAAAAAGTTTGATATGAAAAATAGCTCCAGACAGTCATACTTCCATATTATAATGTTAGTTCGACTCAGTCTCCCACCACTGCCACCACTTATGTAATTATGTTTGCTTTATGTTATGTTGCTATCGCACATCTTACATGTCGTTAACAGCTTTGAGTGATCATTCAGCATGTCCTAGCAGTGTCAGTAATTTAGGAGCACTGAAACATGTCTGTTTTATTTGAATCTTGCTGTATAATATCGGAATTCCTGCATCTTGACCCAGAGTTCTCTTTTACGTCCAATATGGAGTCAGACTGTACTCCTACCTTGGCCATTGGTGAACTTGTTTCTCTGCAATATAAATGGTATGCCATTATACCTGTGGGCTACCAGTCTGTTGATTCACTATTGAAACGCATGTAAAAAAAAATGGTCATGCCGATATCTACATGTAGGTAGTGCCTAAGTCCATATTATGTGTTTTAATTCAGGTTTTTAATGCGCAAATTTTGTTGAAATTTTATCCAGGACATGCATAGCAAGTTTCACACCCAGGTATGGACAGCTGGCAGATTAATCTTAATTGATGTTACAAGTTCTATAACGGACCAAAATAGACAGCATCAGACTTCAATCTGCGATTGTTGGTTTGTTTAAAGTTCAACAACCCAGTCAACACTACTAAGGTCATGTAGAGCCTGTCAGTTTGATCAACATATCTTACCCCAGCAGACTTAAACCTCTAAGCACTTAACTAGCACTTGTGCATATTATTTCACCAGACAACAGTTAACTGCCCTTTTTTGAGTCAGCAAAAGGTAGAGAAGAACTGTTGCAAATATATCATGATCCAATCTCCATGAAAGAATGTTGCCGGACCCAGTGGGGATCATGATTGTAGAAAATATTTCATGATCCAGGGTTCTCACTAGGGTTTTAAAAGTAGGAGTTCGGGACTCCCTTTTTGTAAAAAGTAGGAGCCCCAGCCAAAACATAGGAGTCCCATTTTTTTTTTTTCATCTCTCCTTTGATAGTGAGCATGTCCCCGGTAACTTCATTCTATAAATACCTGACGGAGAATCAGTTTCCTTATTTTCACATACTTTTTTATGGTGCTTTGCATTATGTATTATTCCGAGCAATGCATGTAACCAATTGGTAGTCATTATCACACATCCTGATGTTGTTAATTCAATGGAGTTGGCCCAGAAATTAGGATGACATCATATCTCCCTCATGGGGAAATAGAGACATCTTTGCAGACCAGGGAGACATGACAATCCTAACCTATTTTACTTGCATAGTAAAGATCATCGCACTTAAATTCAATACCCCCACCATTCGTCGCTGTCTGTTAAGTGATCTCGAGTGTTCTGGATACTAATAGAAAAATATTTTAATCAAAACCAACGAAAGCTTTGTTATATGCTATCGCAAACTTATATACGCAATCTATCCGCACATTCTGATCATGGAGCTTCCCGCAAAACGTCATTTCAATGTTTACATTTGCACCGTGCTGCGATCAATACACGCTACGAAAAAAATGTCCGGGACTTCTACTGCTTTGATTTGGCGTAAAAGTCTTGATAATTTAGTTCTGTTTTTAAAAATATGTCCGATTCATATGCATTTCTTACAAGAAAATGCTCTACAATGCAACATGGAAATAGTTTGTTTTTATTCCAAAATGGTTTCCAGCCACTCTGTCAAATGGCGTTACCCTTACGAGCATGCGCTACAGGAACAAGCACACGCTTTCTTCATGCGGGAGCAATGGAAAATGTAACTTACACTAGAACAGTCCCGAATTGTAAAGCATCGTCCGGGGTGCATCTGAGCAGTCCTATTAGACTCTTCACAGGGCTTACGGGATAGATTTGATGGGACTTAGAAGAAACTATTTTTTTTTTTTTTTTTTTTTTAGTGACAAGCAGGAATAACCGTTTAGATGCGCAGACTGTTATCTCACCAAGGGATAAGGTACACTTGTCAGCTTTTAACAGAAAACAGTAGGTGGGCTTTTTTGATGATAGTGACGAAAATTCAGCGTCCGAAAATTTTGAAATGGAAAATCTGTTAATAACAAAAAAAAAAAAAAAAAAAAAATGCCAGCCTCAAGGGATGACAGCATGACACTTGCGTGTGCGTTTTCGATGAATCAGTCGTCGGTGCAAGAAATACACAGTGAGGGAAAGGGTCGCATACCAGTGTCAGTTGCATGCTTTAATTACTCGATCGCTGAAGTGTGAACTGCCAACACCTGTTTAACTACTGCTTGCTTAGCAAATAACGGTACTATAGCAGGTGTGAAACGCACGTGGCAAATTACTACTGTTCTTTTAAGATGCTACCGACGGTACAAATAACATGTGGCACTAGACTTCAGTCAAATAATCCGATCATAATTAGTATTAGTCCCACGGGAAAAAAACATGCGTCAGGCAGACTCGGCTTTGGGAATTTTAAGGAGTCCGGACCATGATTTATGCGTCCCGGGACGCAGGATTCTGCGTCCCCGAGAACCCTGTGATTGTTCATCATGAAAGAATTTTGCCAGACCCAGTGGTGATCAAATCAGCAACCTCTAGGACACTTGTCGATCATTTATCTGAATGCGCCACAAAGCCTGCCTCAATCTGCCCCAATGCACCATGATAATACTATTGGTACTATACTACACAAAAAGCCCTTTTTCAATAGGAGTACAAAAGAACTTTTTATTCAAGCAATTATCGAATGATCACAATATATAAAATGGAAATGACCTCTCCTGCCACACATCAACATTTTTCACACACAGACAGTAATTTTATGATGGTTAATCAGGTTCGAAGAGCTCTGATGGCTCATATACACCTGTTCAATGGTCTCGAAACCCACCTGAAAAAAAGTGGGTGGGATTCAGGTTTTTAGAAAGCGGCTGGGGCAGCAGATTTCTAAAAACCTAAACCCCACCCACTTTTTGTCAGGTGTTTCTAAGAGGATTTATAATGCATGTAACATTCAATGTCATTGCATTGCACGACACTAGTTTAATATTCACATCAAAAGACAGTGAGTACCTTTAGCTATATTTATTTGAGTCAGAATACCAAGGAATGACAATATATAATTAAAAATATTCGCCACATCCATGGTTATTCATGCACCCGAAACCTTTCGGCTTTCTTCGTTTCGCTAATTCAGCCTCCAGGTGGAAGAGTTGGGAAACACGTCGTGTGTTTTCATTGGATACGAAATTCTACGGTAGATGTACAAAAATCTATACAGTACAGATCACAGGCGCTTGAAGTTTGGTCCATCGAACGTACTTAAAATGTCCATATATATACATATATATAAACTCTGAAGCAATTTCAAAGAAATGGCTTACCGTCACTTTTGATTTTGGACATTATTAATTATTTATGGACAGAACTTCAAGCTCCTGTGTACAGATGCACTTCTAATCTGATATCATATATGCCTGCTTCGGAAATAAATTGGATCTTACATTGATACACTTTTTTAAATACTCATAAACAAAAACAATCTGATATGATCTGGGTTTATTCACAATTTCACCCATTAATTAATTTACTCTCCTTGTTGATTCCTAAAAGGCGTAACATTATGAAAACACGCCTATTCAAATATATTGTAAATTTTACCACCAAAAACTGAAAGTTTTCAGATAAAAATTCTGATATTTTTTCATATTTCTGCACAAAACATAGATTGTGGGTACTCGTTCGAACCGCCTCGCCGAGGCGGTTCTAACGAGTACCCACAATATCTATATGTTCTTGAGCAGAAATAAGAAAAATAATGTATACCCCTGTAAACCTCAGTTTTACTATATAAAGGGGGTCAAAATAATATAGGTATGTTTTCGTGACAAAAAGAAAAAAAAAAAAAAAAAAGAAGAGAGAGATAGAAAAAAATAGCTGTGTTTCCGCTATCCCAACCGATCCTGTTTCAAACACCCGACTCTGCTATTTTTTTTTTTTTTTTTAATCAGTAAAAAGGTAAAACAAAAAAACATTAAAGCACCGATCCTCCACAAAATGCCTGTATTTTCATAAAATCGCAGGTCCGACCTTGTACTTTTCTGGAGAAAAAAAAAAAAATAGAAAAAATAATAAATAATAAAAAAGTTTCTCCTACCTACCGACCAATTTTTTTTCAGCATATTAGCAGAAACACAGCTATTTTTTTCGCCTTATTCTAACTTTCTTATTGAACGGAACCCCTTTAATGCTAGACGTTAATTAACTAGTGTTTATGAGCTGCCGTTTTCCTATAATCCCCTACTTTGTGTAATCAGTAAATCCATTTTGTGATATCACGAAATCGATTTTGTGATAGCGCCAATTATTATGTGATATCACTCAATATTTTGTGATATCACAAAATCGATTTTGTGTCACTTTGTGATAGCACAAAATCGATTTAGTGATATTATAAAGTAAGATTGAATTTGTGATATCAGAAAATCGATTTAGCGATATCACTAAATAGGAATGATTTTGCTATATCATTAATTCGATTTTGTGATATCACAAATTCACACACATTTTCCCTTTAATTTTTTGGAATAATGAGGGCCCCCGAAATGATCACTGCGCATGCTCTAACGCCGGAAATGGCGGCAATCAACTGCATGGTGAACGCGGCAATGACTGTCATTAATAATGAACGAGTTCAAAGAGTTGGTCGTAATTCGTCAAGCGACGATGACACTTTTTTTTTTCAGATAGACGAAGATCCACAAATCTATATAGGGAAACGGTCAAACATTTTGGCCGATTCCTCAGACACTGACGGAATTCCGTTAATACCCCGCTGTTGTCTACATCATCAGTCTCAAAACATCGCGCGCCGTTCAAAATAGTCTGCTGAATGTTTGCTAAAAGTTGGTCTGTAGCACTTCCTCTGTCATTACTCAGGGGCAACAACTGTATTAGGGAGTAAACATTGCATTGTTTGCGACTCCTATATACTAAGTGATATCACTAATTTGATTTAGTGATATCACTAATTCGTTCAGATTTATTGACACGAGTACCAAAAGTTCGACATTTTTATATCACTAAAAAAATATGATCTCTTGTACAGTAAAAGTTCGAAAAGAAAACAAAAAATAACAAAAACGCATACAAGGAAGAAATCAAATCAAGTATTTATTTGGTTAAAAAAACAGCAACAACAACAACAACAACAAAAAAAAAAAAACATTGTGATACCTATATATTGGTGTAATGGGAAGAAGGAATAATGAGTAGGGTGTAGGGTTTATTAAATATGGCATAACACTGTAGATAATATTTCCGGCTTGTATTCGTTTACTAACAATTGCGCAGGGACCCAGTCGATGATTATAAACAAAAACAAGTTTTTCAAAGAATACGGCTATCAACAACATATACAATGGCTGTTTCTCTCTGTATTGCACTGGCTCTCTCATTTTCAGTGTTAATATGCAGCACAGCTTTTGAGCTTAAAGAGGCCAGAAAAGATGGCACAGAAAAATTAGAAGGTAGGTGAAAATCTCCGAAATCGAACCTTTCAGTATTCGGACAATTCGAGTTCGTTTTGTCTGGTGCCTGAGTGGTGGAAAGAGGCCTAAAATATTAACATACCTGCACTTTTGGAGCGCTGTGGTGCAGTTGTAAAGTGTCGGATTCAAGATCGCGAGTTAGCAAGTTAGCCGACCCCAGAGAGCACCAAGTTTTGTGTCAGTGAGCTGTGAGCAAGAAACATTATCCACATTGCTTAAGTTCTGGTTTCTACCCAGGAAGACCAGCGCAAAATACTCTGAAAACGAGGGTGTCACAGTGTATATAAATGAAATATGAGAACAGATAAGACAATATAAAAATCTTATAATTAAAATAAAGTTGTGAGAACAGTTGTATGAGGATATCTTTTCGTTTGAAATAACAATAGTCTATTTCCTGAAGTCCGTTTTTTGCTAATTTTCGATAGGGACACGTTCCAAGTATTCTATAGAGATGAATATGTGCCGCTCCAGTGAAGTGCCTTGAATGAAGTGTCATTATTAACTGCAGTGCAGTTCACATATCCTTTGCTAGACTTAAAATGAGCAGACTATTTTTTTTTTTTTTTTTAATTTAAAGCAGAATTAGGCAGAATAAATATTTAAGTAAAACACTGCCATGGCCTAATTTTCAGGGAAACTTAGTCGCTCCAATTTGACAGCTTCTAAATTTACCAATGATGATGATCTCCAATTTGTCAATTCCTGAATTTGCCAATAATAATAATGATGATGATGATGATGATGATGATGATGATGAATATCACAATTTGCCATTCCCTAGATTTGCCAATAATGATATTAATGATGATAGTAGTGAAGATGATGATGATGATATAGTAAGTCATCTGCTAAGTAAATAAGTAAACTCGGAACAGATACAATCAGATCCACATCAACTTTGCTTACAGCTAATGTCATTTTTGCCTTCAGCAAATAAAAATTTAAGTCTTCCAAATGTTTCAAGAATATATGTGACTTGATAATTAATGATGGCTTCCGATGATTTGTAAAATTTAAAGATACTCTTGAAAACTTTATCTCATATATGTGGACAAGTTGGAATCAGGCAGGGTGGGTTAATGTTTGGGTGAATTAGCATTTGTAAGAGCTAATGGTATCCACCACCTGAAAGAAGCTTTATATTGTTTTATCATTTCTACTATCATCATTCGTTTATAGAGTAACTTAAGTAGGCTATAGAGGAAATACTGATCATGGCACCATGCTCGGGTTAAGGATTTGATATAAGGAGTATTTCATCCATTGTTTTAAATTTGAAAATAGATGTAGATAAGGGGATACCAAGTCACAGAACTCAGCCTTCCCAAGGTAAGTCATCGAACAGCCCTCCCAAGGCATTGGATAGGGACTGAATGCTGAAAACGCCAATCATCAATGCTTAAATACAGTTTGTTTGAAATCAGTTTCTCACAAAAATGGTGTCTGGAAAATGTTTATAAAGAGAACGTGTCTATATACATAGACTATATATAAACCATGGTGTGCCTATGCAAAATATCGTTAGCTTTCTAAAGTATGCATAACGCGTCAACAAAGAGAAGACTTGGTTACTCTGAAAATGATGAATGAAATTAAATACGCGTTGAAAAGGGGATACTTGGAAGGAAGAAACACATCTAATAAATGGAAAAAATCGGGTTTTATCGTCCGTCGGTTCATGAACAGTAATAAAGCAACGGTCAATGTGCTCACGCATCCTAGCAGCATTTTCAAATACAAATGAGCTCACTGTTACCAAAGGACCAGAAAATATATAATGTATTAATATGAAGCACGGGATGGCGTGTTTGGCTTACACATATCACTAAACACTAGCTGTAGTGATGATTGATGCATTTTGAAAAAGGGACCCGTTGGAAGCAAGAAACATCCTCTGAACTGATTGTGGCACTTTCTGAACATCTTTGTTTTTTCTTAATCTTTAAGTGTACATATATGTTCTATTACTGCCAAGTTCAAGCCAAGCCTAGCACTGCAAAAAATTACTCCAGATAGATAGATAGATAGATAGATAGATAGATAGATAGATAGATAGATAGATGCAAGTAAGCATATCCAAATATATGAATAATCTCGAATCCCGAATTTTAGACCGCACATACATTGTAAAACTGGAGATGCCCAAGAAAGGTTATAAATAGCAGATTAGCCTTAGATTAATAGATATATATGCCCTTTTAAACACAGGCGGAAAGAACTGATGCATCATATCAGGTGATTTAAAGCTCAGTAGTAGCCAGCAAATTAGAAAGTGCTTGGAAACGGCAAAACACACAGAAATCAATAGTATGAAATGATACAGTTACCGTATTTACCATATGTATTCGGACAGACAGACCTGAGCAAACAGTATAGACCCAGATGAGACGCCGCAGAACGCGGGGTCTCATCTGGGTCTACACCGTTTGCCACTCATCCAGCAATTTTTAGACACAACATCGGGTAGTGAATTGTACTGGTTCAAATTTTAGAACATATATGGTAAGGAGTTGAGGTGTCCGAATACCTAGGGTAAATACGGTACACATGGCACCAAAATGAGAAGAGATACGGAACAAACTTTGGTGGTAAGCAAATTACATGACAGAGATTAGCCGAGCCCGTGACATCATTCAAGTGTTCATCGTCACCACAGCGCTTAATTAGAATGCATGCATACTTTGTCAAAACAGCTGTCAAATTAAACTATTAAAAATAGGGATGCCCAGGAGTAGCTACGATCACAGCACCCAACTCGCCTAAAAATGTAATAAAGATAAGAGAAAAGTCCAGGGAGTCCCACAATCACAAACCGCAGCCCTTCCCAGACCCCAAGAGGAAGAGGAAACCGACAAATCTAAACAAGCACAAACCGAACAAACGCACGAAACATTACGAAAACATGCCTATTCAAATATATTGAACATTTTACAACCAAAAAGAGGAAAATTTTCAGATAAAAAATTCTGATATTTTTCATATTTCTGCTCAAAACATAGATTGTGGGTACTCGTTAGAACCGCCTCGCCGAGGCTGTTCTAACGAGTACCCATAATCTATGTTTTTGAGCAGAAATAAGAAAAATAATGTATACCCCTGTAAACACCAGTTTTACTATATAAAAGTGGGGTTGACGGGGGTCAATATTATGTAGGCATGTTTTCGTGATGAAGCACCAAGATTAGCTCTCTCTTCCCCAAGCGAGGTAATCGCAATACTAAAAGGACTGAAAAACACAAGAACAAAATGACACACGGAAAGACATACAACAAATCGCCTCGTAGAATAAACCATAAAACAACAAAGAGTAAGACTAGCACCGGGACTACCGCCTTAGAACGGTCGGTAGAGCAAACCACCGTGGGGTTTAAAACACTTTTACAGCTAGCTAACTTCACCCTGGGTCCCGATGCTACTCTTAATACAGAAATACATAAAAATTCGGTTCGCATAAAGGCTCCTAACTCAGTCAATGCATCAAATCGAAAACATAAAAATTAAATTAATCACTATAATAAACAAAGACGAGTACTCATGGCTAATTCTACTGTATGCCAGAGTAAATGGCTAATTCTACTGTATGCCAGAGTAAATGAAAACCAATAGTTGAACCACGGCGGGCCAAGCCAAAGACATATCGTCAAGCCCCAACCCACTGGTTAAAGTTTTACGAAGTTTTACTAAAAGGACTGAAAAACACAAGAACAAAATGACACACGGAAAGACATACAACAAATCGCCTCGTAGAATAAACCACAAAGCAACAAAGAGTAAGACTAACACCGGGATAACTTTTACGTTAGCCTGTCTCCACTCTTGGCTGTATGTTTGGGTGTTAGATCAAATTAGGACTTCCGTTCTTACTGACATTGAGAAAATGAAATTACTATAACGTTTTATTTAGCACCATCTCGATAAAGAAAACACTCATGGCATATGCTTTGTGTTTGTACAAGAACACAGTTTTTTTTAATCATCAAGGTTAAAATTTTATTTAGACGTATAGCGCATGCCTGGCTAGATACCGCATGTACACATCACGAAAACATGCTTATGTAATTTTGACCCCCTTAAACCCCACTTTTATATAGTAAAACTGGGGTTTACAGGGGCATACATTATTTTTCTTATTTCAGCTTAAAACATAGATTGTGGGTACTCGTTAGAACCGCCTCATCGAGGCGGTTCTAACGAGTACCCACAATCTATGTTTTGAGCAGAATAATGAAAAATATCAGAATTTTTATCTGAAAATTTTCAGTTTTTTGGTGGTAAAATTTTCAATATATTTGAATAGGCTTGTTTTCGTAATGCAGTTCACGCTTCTGCATTGTCCTTTAGAACTGTTGAACTCATACAGTACATTACGAAAACAAGCCTATTCAAATATATTGAAAATTTTACCACCAAAAAATGAAATTTTTCAGATAAAAAACTCTGATATTGTTGATATTTCTGCTCAAAACATAGATTGTGGGTACTCGTTAGAACCGCCTCAGCGAGGCGGTTCTAACAAGTACCCACAATCTATGTTTTTGAGCAGAAACAAAATAATGTATACCCCTGTAAACCCCAGTTTTACTATATACGTGGGGTTTAAGGGGGTCAAAATTATATAGGCATGTTTTCGTGATGTGTGTGAAAAAAAAGCCTCTTAAAGCAGCCAGAGTCTTGAGAGATGTTACATTGTATCTCCCATAAACAGAATCAAACTGTGTCTGCCATGTTCTGTTCTGATGTGTTCCTTATTTGCAGAAGATTCCCATTTTCAGGATATTTTGCGACGACATTATTCGTAATAATGCATATATTTTCTATTGTCTTGCAGGTTTGATTCAGCAGTTGCTACGAAACGTGGAATATAGAGATGTGTCCAGCACTGATTTAGACATGTCCAATAATAGTGGCTGTGCGTGCGTCCAGTATAATTGCGGTTGTTGTGCTCATATAGAAGTTGTCAAGATAAGACTTAATGATACAGGTATTAAGATCTTTAATATTACAGTGGACTTGTTTAAGGAGGAGTACTTGATGAAAATCCTAGGATAATTTTCTCCAGTTCTAAATTAAAACATACTTTAAGGGTGCTCGTGAAATAAAAAATATGCTTGAATTATCACCAATTAAGTCTCTCTGACATTTTATCTGAGTTGTACATGTATTTATATGAGATATATGAGTTTATGTGCGTTATATTCACGCAGGACAATATTCTTAATCCGTATGGATAACAATGTTATTTTCTAGAAAAATGTTTCTTAAATTTTGGATCTGAACATCCCCGGTTGCGTGCCTTGAATAAAGATTTGTTTTTACATATTTAGAAGATTTCATACGTGGTAATACCACAATCATAAAGCACAGCCTTCTCTAGGCACCAAAAGAAGGAGAGACGCGGAACAAATAATGAAACAACAAGCGCCACGTGAATTGACCGAAGTTAACAAAGAGGAACTGCAATAGAGGAACCGCCTTGGAACGGTCAGTAGGAAAACTACTGGAGGTAAAAACCAGTTTTACTCGCACGAAAACTCACATTTAATTCTAAACCAGCTCCAAATTACAATTACATCATTACGAAAACACGCCTGTTCAAATATATTGGAACATTTTACAACCAAAACAGGAAAATTTGTAGATAAAAATTCTAATATTATTTATATATCTGCTCAAAACATAGATTGTGGGTACTCGTTAGATCCGCCTCGTTGAGGCGGTTCAAACAAGTACCCACGGTCTATGTTTTGAGCATAATAAGAAAAGTAATGTTTACCCCTGTAAACCCAAGTTTTACTATATAAAAGTGGGGTTTAAGGGGGTCTATAGGCGTGTGTTCGTGATGTGTTTGGTCCGCATAGAAGTCCTCTACATCTGTGAAACAAGTTCACAGTGAAACATAATCGCAACACTGATGAAACTAAGCAAAGGGCTCAGTGGCGATCTGAAGCAAGGAAACAAGAAATCGTCAAACAGGACCACGATGGGTACGACAATTTTGCACATTTTCATTCTATGATGTGAAGATATGCATCTGATTTTTTTATTTGGGTATTTCTGGCAGAGATACAGCCCTTTCAGACTTAGAATTTTCATCCATAAAACTTATATTCTACAGCTTTCATCGAATACCTTTGGAATTTTGGATTGTCTTCCCATGGTGTGAAGATGTATACCTGATGTTAGAATTTTATTCGGCTACTTTTGCAGTGACACCTCTTTCTGACTTAGAATTTGTATCAACAAAGCTTGTGCCCGCAACTCTGATATCTTTTATCAGATTATTTCGTTAATTTTTTATTCAGCATTGTTTTATAAGCTCATCCTTAAAATTTAGCTATTTTGTGAGAAAATTTGTCTTCGGGGCATGTGCAGATAACGGACGCCAGTACCAGCCTGCACGTGTTGCTGCAGTGAGGCAGTACTGTAAAACATCAGATCCAGACATCGTCAACACATGGCTGTGTGTTTAGGGTGGCATTAAATCTCAAATCATAAAAAAAAAAAATACTTGCATGGTGCGTCTCATTTCTTTTTTCAGTCTGTGCAAACTTTTCCTACCTACCAACTGAATATGGTATATCTTTTACACTAACCATTGATAACAGAACCTTGATAAATAAAACTATTTCAGGTAAGTAGTCATTTAACTATGACACGTGTTAATAATTTTATCTAAATATCTTTTACAATCACCTTTTACTGAGTAAAAGAACATTTATAAATGAAAGTCTAGGTCATATTTCAAATTGTCGTTTACTAAATATAATGTCCAGGATGGAATGGGTTATTTGTAGATATCACTTCACAAAGCTGAGAGTTATAACAGTATGTCTCACATATAGTGACACGTCTAGTTTTCTTATTTCAGCTAGTACTCCTTTCATGGATCCTTATAGATTTGCTCAATACAGTTGAGATGGCATGGTGCAAATAAGAGTAACTTCTTTAGTCTGACTATTTCAGAAGTTATCAGCACTATTTGTTTGGTTTTGTATTGATGGTATTGACATGAAAAGGGAAAGGTGTGCATCCTTATCAGTTGAAAGACAAAGGTTTATACAATAATGTAAATTAATATATCATTAAAGAAGATTACAAAAGGTAAATGATTACATTCTTGTAACTTTTGGGTATTATTTTTAATGTTGATACTACGTGTACATGTATGTTTATCAATACACTTAGAAAACGGCATAATCCTAATTTCAATAATTCGCTTCTTTTTCCAGCGAAAAACCCGCCCGCGATCTGTGTTGGTGTTCCTTATCTGAAGGAATATGCCAGTGTTTGTCTGCAGTTCTACAATTTAACTAAAACAGATCATAAGTTCAGAGGCTGTGTTAAAATAGAAGCTAAATTAGAGGGAATCCTTGTTGAAACGTACAAGATTGGTTGTTTCAGCATGCCACTTCCAAACGACCAGTATATAAGAGTGGAAAAGTACAAATCACTGAAAGAAGAAACATTCCGCTACAAAATACTGAACTCGCAGGTCATATCAGTTAAATCTGAAGGAAGAGCTAAGATGCGAGTTGGTCCGATAGGATTTTATTGAAAACGACTACCGCATTTACCCAAGGCATAGCTCTAGATAAGACACATTCTTTTAAAAATAAAAGTACCTGTATCATTTGGAATTGTAACTCCAATGAGCACCACAAAAAGTCCACTTAGTACCAGTTGGAATGGCAATTCCAATGAATACCTAAAATTCCACTGTGTAACAATTAGAATTGCAACTTCAATTAGCTCTACATCATATATTGTCATGGGAAACATAGGTCAGGATCAGAGGCAGTAACAGATAAATATTTTGTTTTATTTCTGTATGAAATATACGTTGTAGATACTCATTAGAACGCTTTGAGGCTCCTCATGAGTACTCACAACATAAGTTTTCGTGGAGAAATAAGAAAACTATTAATACTTTTTGTTTGAAAAAAGAAAGAAAAAAAAAACGCTTTAGCTGAAACTATGCAAAACTCTCCCTAGGCTGTTCTCATCTAGAGCTTTGCTAGTTAATGGACCACTGATAATATTCTCGTCCTTTACATTACCCGGTGATTTGACTTGTATGAAAGATTCTGAATGAATCACAAACAGTGAAAGACCCTGAATCAAACTGCTTGCTCATGCATATCTGTTTAGTTATGATAAATGTGGTATAAAGTATTGTTTTTGTTGTGCCAGTTATAACAGTCACGTGAAGAATAAGTCAAAAAGGATTGCCTTTGGAAACAAAGAACACACAAAATCACAAAAAAGAAGACTGTACTACTCACCTTATTTAATCGAACACCTAAACACCTTAACATATTTGTACTGCAATTTGAATAAATCTGTTTCATTATATGTCGGTGAGTCTAAAACTGCTGCATGAATGGCAAATGGTGTAGACCCTGATCAGATGCCGCATTCTACAGCTTCTGATCTGGGTCTGTACTGTTTGTTCAAGCCTTAGGGTAAATATGGTAAAGGCATTGTTTTTGTTGTGTTAGCTTTAGCAGTCATGAGAAATATGATCTACAGTCAGTCATCTGAAAACTACACTTAAAGAAATACTGTACTTTCCCTAAGTAATCCTAAGTAATCAGACAACTTACCATACATATCCTAAAATTTGAATGTCTATTTAGTACCTTTTCATGTACCTAAAGTACTGGATAAATAAAAACAGTGTGGACTTGATCAGATGCCGCGTTATGCAGCTTCTGATCTAGGTCTGACCTGTTTGCTCAGGATTGTGTATCCGATTCCTTAGGGCTACTATAATAAAGACGTTTTTTGTTTTTATTTACGAAAAATGTAGTTCATTAGAAACTTATTATACGGTATTTACCCTAAGTATTTGGACACAGCAACACCTTAATTTACAACACTTATCATAAGTCTGTTTAAGTATGTGTTAATAAAAAGTGCTGAATGCATGTAAACAATGTTAATGCAGATCAGAAGCGATATACTGTGACATCTGATCTAGGTCTACACTGTTTGCTGAGGATTATGTCCGAATTCATAAGGTAATACTGTGGTGGGTATCATATAGAACAGCTATGGTCAACGCTATCAAGCAAATCCATGCTGTTTAGTGAGGTCCTTTGCTCTTTACTCATAAGGTTCCACAGTGTTCAAATGGCTACTTTTTAATAGCTGAGAATATTTATGTATAACAGAGAAACGAGTATATTTGTAACTATGAAATATTCTGATATAAAGCATTTCATTAAATCAGAACAAAATTTCGTCTTACCACATCAGATATTCATTTCAGCTGAGCCGAGTTCTTATGCTATTGGGTACTTTTTTTATTCATACACAGTGATTTTGAATGTGTTACTACTAATTCTTCGGACACTGGACAAATGTCATTTTCTGTGGTAAAAAAAAGACACAAAAACATTAGTCCTACAGGTGTATTTGTGGGGCAGCATGGGGAGTGGAGCACTGGAGATGGAGAGATGATTATCCCAAAACAAATCATACATCATCAAAATGTCAGTGGCATGTTAATAGTCGGTTTCCTCTTCCTCTTGGGGTCTGGGAAGGGCTGCGGTTTGTGATTGTGGCACTCCCTGGGCTTTTCTCTTACCTTTTTTTGCCTTGGACGTTGAAGCCTTGGACGTTTCAACCTCTTAGAGAACTTTATGCTTTGGGTTGGGGTCATCCTTGCCAAGGCACAAAAATTGGCAAACAATGAAGACCAAGATCAGACGCCTCAGAATGCTGCGTCTGATCAGAGTATTCACTGTTGATATTATGTAAGGGGCTCACTTTTGTAAAATATAATAATCAAATAAGTTGAAATAACCAGATAACCCTGACTTGGAGATGGACCTTTTCAGAGACTTGGGTAGAAGAATCCATTCGATATAAATAATAATCTCAGATTTGAAAAAAAAATGAAATAGAGTAGAACCTGGCACAGTCGACCATCTCAGTTGATTTAAAGAAAAAGTATGTTAGGTATACAAAAGTTCAAACTAGCGCTCGCCGATTGTTTTGAAAAAGTAGTGGATAGCGCTCAAGTTCTGGGGAGTAAAATGTGATTAGTTCATCATTAGGTTAAAACAATTTAAGATGACAAGGTATGAAATGTTCATTGTTTGTAAACCATAATTAAACAGGATCACAAAAAATGGTATTACTAATTCACAATTTTACATCAACCCACAGAATATAAGTAAATGTTTTAATTACGAAACATACATTACCATTGTGATCTGGTAGTGATAATTTGCAATATTCCTCGATCTCGATCTTTGTCGATTTACGTGCGTCTGTGAGAGGTGAACACTTAACAAAATTTGTTACTTGAGAAAATGTAGCTAGAAGTGAAATACTGTACTGACTTCATGCATTTGTGTGCTTTTAGAATGACTGTTATCGTTCAAGACAATATAATAAGCAAAGTATATGCAGATTATTTTAGAATAAAGTATGGTTTACTATTTTGTAGGAATTGGAAATCAAGTTTTTAATCACGCTTTTACAAAGTCCAGTAATCACTGATAATTAATTGAGAGTAAAATTCGATCTACGTATGCCCTTTATAATTTTAATATACAGATATAAGGCAGGATATACGGGTTTTGTGTTCTGTTGGTTGGAGTATTTTATATGAAATTTAGATTATTTCTGTTCGTATTGTGCGGTAGAGACATCATTTGATTTTCATATTGTTGCATGAGGTTTGGAATACAGAAACATTCCGAGATAGCCATTCTTTTGTTATGCTTTGACGAAGTATAAAATGGTAAAGATGCTTAAATAAAATATGTCCTTTGACAGTTTCTGCTATCTTGAGCCTTAAAACGCCAAGCAGAATTGTGGCAGTGTTACGGCCAAACACGTCTGCCTTCGCAGATTACGCATAGCTTGTAGATATATATTCAATCTCTGACAACTGCGTCAGCGAGTTGACACTTTGGCTCAGGGGTTGGAGCATGGATTTTTAACCAAGAGGACCGGGTTCGATTCCCACGAAAGTCGTAAATATTTTTTCACCTATGCTTTATTCCTTTGTTACGACTTTCATGTCGTAAGCTGGGGACTCGTCCGGGATAGGACTTTAATTAACCGAAAAAGGCTTTGCGTCATCATAAATGATGACTTCCTTGAAAAAGGGGGAGTGTTACGGCCTAGCACTCCTACCTTCGATTTTCTACCTTGGCAGATTACGTATGCTTATAGGTATATATTCAATCTCCAACAACTGCGTCAGAGAGTCGACTCTTTGGCTCAGTGGTTAGAGCATTGGATTTTTAACCGGGAGGACCGGGTTCGATTCCCTCGAAAGGCTGGAATTTTGTTTCAGCTATGCTATATTCCTTTGTTACGACTTTCATGTCGTAAGAGGCAGTAGACATTAACAAAATCACATAGAATGTTCAGCCTTATTTACTCTCTTAAGAAGTCAGAATGTCGTCTTCTGTAGTGTGATTGGCCTTTTAACTGTTAATCAAAGTACTTATTGCAAATAGTGTTAAGAACTTGAATATTTGCCTATTAATACCCCGACATACGAAGTATGTGGAGGTATATAGATTTCGCTTTTCCGTTCGTTCGTACGTACGTACGTTCATTCGTTCGTTTGTTCGTGTGTTCGTCTTTCCGTCACAGGGTCAAAGTTTTTACGTTAAAGTTTATAAGCTCATATTTTGAAGATCCTTTGATGGATTTCTTTCATTTTTGGTATGATGGTAGATATAGGTCTCAATATTTTATCAGCATCATCCCTACCCCAGGGGTGACCTTGGGGTCAAGGTCACGGACTTAGAATTTTCATAAAAAATTCAAAGTATTGTTGCGTGATCGAGGGTTCACGGGTCCGCAGGCCTTCCACACACCGCAAGATTTACTAGCGGATGAGAGCTCAAGCTGGTCTACAGCAAAAGTCCCAGCCGCTTGATAGATGCGCTAAACTCTGAGAATTTAGGCCTCTTGGAGAGGGGATTTTTGGTGAACTCCAGATGAAATGATTGCATGTAAATAAAGATGGTTGGGTTCTGTTCTGTTCAGTACTTCATATATTCTGTTCTATTCTGTATTCATTCTATTATATTCTATTCTATTCAATAGTAGGGGATTCAGAACCTTATAGCAGGGATTGAACACAAGAAAGAAGACGCTATACCACTAAAATAACTTTATCTGTTAATGATGTAAATAAAATGTATTACAAACAAAATGAGATCTTTCTAGTTTTTCTTTCTTTTGACTAGACTTAGTGACTACCTGACATTATTTACTGTGAATGGACGGCTGAAGATGAAAGTAAAATGACACGACCGATTTACTCGCAACGGCAGTGATCACAAACTAGTCAGGGCTAAAAATTGAACAATAATGATATTTTATGCAATGACAGATAATGAAAATGTAGCAGAATTGATGCTAAAAAAAAAAACCCAATAAACCACCCAAGACAAGTTTCAGAAAAATCTTATTGAGCCACAGATGTGGAGTCTACCATCACAAATTTATTAATTAAATATTAAAAAAAACAACTTAATTTCAAAGTTTCAACTCCTAGTCAATTAAAACAGACCCCTCTCCAAAGAAATAAAATATTTTTTTCTAAAGTTGCTGCTTAAAAGAGAAATAATTAAGAATTTGTTTCAGAAACAAATCATAATTCGCAGCCAAAAAAAACACGTCTGTTCCTAACCAAAGCTAAATCTGAAGTTGACGGGATTACAGGGAAGGCTGCTTATATACCTCCCAGGTTCCCGTCTCCCAAAACCCGTCAGTTTACGTTCAGGCATCCCAGATCCCAAAAATAAAATGACCGGGCCCTGGATGTATTCTCCAGGGAGTCACGTGATCCCGTGGAAAACCCCGCCGGGAGGATGACTCAGAAAGAAAAATAGCGAAATCCGCCATCTTGGATTTGCCGTAAACAAGTTGGGTATGCCACTTTGAGCAGCGAAAATTTGACATTCTTAAATGAAAGATAGATAATGATTACTCCCAATATGACGAGAAATGAATATACTAAATGACCGCTATGATAAGAAATTTTTTCCATGTACCGATTACTGGGTATGAAGGGTAAATTGTAGCCTGACAGCTTGTGACACTCGTCGTTGTTTTGACAGTTTCGCATGAGCGCTTACACACACAGTCCCACAATGCACTTCTCTCACAGCTGACAAATATGGAAGACCGTGACTACAACCACACTTCGATCTGCTCGTTTTTATGATAAAACAATCTACTACACTTATAAATTTGGATTAAACTGACCTCAAAATACAGGTAACCACCTCGTTCAAACATGCCTTTAGTGTCAGGTTGAAAACTTGAGAAACATTTGAGCATTAATTACGAACAACACAAAATTGACAAACAGCTGATTTGTACACATGGTAAAATTGAGTTTATCGGGAGCCGGGTCGCCACAGTATTTTGTGTTTAAGTTTATATAGCTATATCATCAAGACCCTTGAGGAATTTCATTTATATTTGACATGTTGGTAGATATCGGCCTAGAGTCTTACTCAGCATGATCCCCACCCGGATGTGACCGAGGTCAAGGTAACGAACTTAGAATTTTCATGTAAAAGTAAAAACTTTTGCGTTTAAGTTTATATAGCCATATCATCAAGACCTTTTGTTAAACTTAATTATCCCCTAACTGAGAGCTTGAGCGGCTGTAGCTATCAGCAAGGAATCTGTTCCTCTGTCCATTCGTCCATTGAAGCATTATTCGTTCATACTTTATTTTTGTCTTAGGGTCAAAGTTTTTACGTTAAAGTTTATAAGACCTTATATTATGAAAACCCTTTAATAGATTTCATTCATATTTGGCCAGATGGTAGATATAGGGCTTAAGTTTTTATCAGCACCAATCCTATCCCGGGGGATAACCTTGGGGTCAAGGTCACGGACAGAATTTTCATAAAAAAGTTTTGTCTTTATGTTTATATAGCTATACCATCAAGACCCTTTGAGGAATTTCATTTATATTTTACATGTTGGTAGATATAAGTCTAGGGTTTTACTCAGCATGATCCCCATCCCGAGGTATGATCTTAAGGTCAAGGTCACAGACTTAGAAATTTCATATAAAAGTAAACAAAAATG
This sequence comes from Anodontia alba, assembly GCA_964016985.1. Classification (NCBI taxonomy): domain Eukaryota; kingdom Metazoa; phylum Mollusca; class Bivalvia; order Lucinida; family Lucinidae; genus Anodontia; species Anodontia alba. The sequence goes on from OZ024837.1 coordinate 7,431,244, forward strand.
CATCTAAGTTTATATAGCTAAACCATCAAAACCTTTCGTTGAATTTTGTTATCCCCCTACTGATAGGTTTAGGGGATACAGCTATCAGCATGGAATCCATCCATTCATCCATCCATCCATCCATCCACCCATCTGTCTGTCCATAAACGCATTATTGTGCACCCCATAACTCCTAAGTACCCTTTGAGCTATTTTCATGAAAAAAAGGTAAGAGAAAAAGTCCAGGGAGTGCCACAATCACAAACTGCAGCCCTTCCCAGACCCCAAGAGTAAGAGGAAACCGACAAATCTAAACAAGCACAAACCGAACAAACGTACGAAAAGCACTAAGATTAGCTCTCTCTTCCCCTAGCGAGGTAATCGCAATACTAAAAGGACTGAAAAACACAAGAACAAACTCTGCCAGGTTGTAGAGGGCATTTGGTAGGGGTGTCAGGTACAAGAAAGACAACTCTAACTGACTTGGTCCATAAATTATATCCCCTTGTCTCCGAAATTGTAAAAAATTTGTGCGAACCATAACTTTGAAACACGTTAAGATATTTTCATGATACTTCACCAGTATGTAGAGGACATTGAGTAGGCATATCATATTCAAGAATGACACTCTAACTGACTCCATTCTGCAGTTTTTGCCCTTGTTTATTTAAATCTTGTGTGGACAATAACTCTAAAATTTCTTTAAGATATTTTTATGATGTGTAGAGGACATTGAGTAGGCAGGTCACGTTAAAATTTTCATTAAAATTTATATAGCTATATTATGGAGCCCCTTACGTTGGTTTCATTAATATTAAGCATGTTGGTATATATAGGTCCAACGTTTTTCTCGGCACCATCCACAAGCTGGGGGTATGGCTTTTAAATCAAGGCAACAGACTTTTCATACAAATGTCATTTTTGCTTATATTATAAAGACTGGTTGATTTCACTGGTCTATGGTGATAGTTATAGGGCTAAAGTTTTAATTAGCTCAATCCCTGCACATGTTCCTGACCTTTGAAGTCAAGGGCTTCACATTATGTGTGATTGAATTCTTTCAATGTTATATAGCATACAACTGCCATCTCCAGAGTCAAAGCTACATACTTTGTGCTCTTTAAAAAATGGTGTTAGCGCTGGTCGTGGGTATACGTGCCCCACTGGGCACTTTGTCTGTGATATTCTGTATGATGTATGGGAAATGCCTTGTTTGTGAAAATAATATTATTTCTTATATGTACAATATTCATGCAGTAAAGTACACACATACATTTTGTAATACACAAGTGCTTACTATGGCGAAAACGAAAAAGTCTTTTTTAAGCATTCCTTTTGTTATGTACATATGTTTTCAATGTTCCTTTGTAAGAAATAAATGTTACTGTAGTGTTGCAAATAAAATTTGTGGTACATGCTATTTTTGGCTACTTATTTCTGTCGTTCGCCATTGAATTTCTGGTTTTATCCAGTTAAAGCGCAAGGTGTCATATAGAGATCATTTAAGAGATTCAGGCATTGATGGGTACACAAGGAAATCGATATGCAACAACTTTAAACTAGATGACAAAACACAGAACGAGACTGGGTCACTCTTGCTATCTTCCGTTAATCAGTCCGATCGCATTTGAACTTTATCACGTGTGTTAGTGGCTAGTTAAGGTTAGCTTAAATACTATAGTTGAATAAGCCATTAAAGGCTCCATATTCCTCAAAAATAGACATATTATTATCCAAGAAAGGTTTAATAAATTGTATATGTTATTAATACGATCATAAAGTGGCATCTGATAGCCTGTAAAATTTCAGTTAGTCTCTCGTTTTTGAACTGGATCGAAAATTACATAGTTTTAGTGTTGGCAAATTTAGTTCAGAAAGACGATAAAATATGGAGACTTTAAACTTTGGCTATTTGCAAGCGATTTGCTAAAACACATACCTTTGATTCAGGAACGTAAAAGGTGCCTAATTATTCCACAGTCTCAGTCGAGACACGTACACTGAGTATTGTGAGTTATGGGATGTCCCGCTTGGTTTCAAGGAATGGAGCGAGAGAGAGAGAGAGAAACACAGATGAAATGTTGCTGCTACTCTCGGTCAATTAGGTCTCATCATTGGCTATCATATAAATTACAATAATAACAACAAATTTTCAAAAATATCGTGATGGATCGTGATGGGATGGTCAAAAAAGGCCAGAAAACATGAAATACATTATAATACGGCAGCCAGATGGCACTTAAACCAACCGTAATGAAGATAAATGTATTATATACATTATAAAAGAAATTGTCCGTGGGATCGGGGAATGCCATCACGAAAACATACCTATATATTTCTGACCCCCTTAAACCCCACTTTTATATAGTAAAACTGGGGTTTACAGGGGTATACATTATTTTTCTTATTTCTGCTCAAAACATAGATTGTGGGTACTCGTTAAAACCGCCTCGCCGAGGCGGTTCTAACGAGTACCCACAATCTATGTTTTGAGCAGAAATATGAAAAATATCGGAATTTTTTATCTGAAAACTTTCAGTTTTTTGGTGGTGAAATTTTCAATATATTTGAATAGGCGTGTTTTCGTAATGCACTATGAACAGGCCTTTCCAGGACTTTTGCTGTTCTAAAACAATACGAATCATTTGGATCCATAATTTGGCGTCGGCAATGGTATTATTTACAGTATAGTATTGAGAGTGAAAGCATTTGAATAATTATAACGGTTCGCATGAAATCGATCATCAAACACCAAAAAAGAAGCTGTAGTGTTTGTTGCTCACGTGTTTCTTCTATCCCGTCGTATATGTGAATGAAGAACCGCATGTAATTAACCCAGTTATAATATATATTTAGGGAAAGTGATTGTAACAACAATAGAATATTATGATAACACATAATCATGTGCTAGAAAGTGTCAAAAATTTTGAAGCCTCCTGGAACGTCAGCACTTAACGTTTTGCAGGACTTTCATATTAAAACCAGTATTTGCATATGGTGATTCTGGATATTATTTCATCCAAAATGACATTTTTGAGATTTGAGATGACATAACTGTTATGCATTTTACGTTTACAGTCCAGCGCTACAAAAGCGTCAAGAACTGTTTATGCCTTCTTGAACGATAAGAACATTGTGCATGATTTATATAGTATAAATCCGGTTTTGCATTTAGTTATTTTGAAAGTTGCTTCCTCAAAATGACGATTTTTAGGAATTTAAATGACGTAACAATGACATCTGCAAGGATTTAGATATCTGATGACTTAAAAGTAATGCACTTTTCGTTCATAGTCCAGCTCTAAAAAAGCGTAAAAAAGAAAGAAAAAAAAAGAAAAGAAAGAAAGAAAAAAAGACGCGATGCTACTGAAAACGTTCAGAACGCTTCGCAGTTTCGCAGTATTTTTAGCTCACCTGAGCAGTGAGCTATTGTGATCGGCCTTTGTGTGTCGTCCATCGTCTGTCCGTGCATCTGTTGTCAACTTTTGTTTTAAAGGACTTCTACAAAACTGCTGGACAGAATTTGAAATAATTTCACAGAACTGTTCTTTGGATGACCCTCCACTAAAATTGCTCGGCACACAAGATGGCAACCAGAGCTAAAAATAGAAAAAACCTTTAAACGATATCTCCTCCTATGCCAATGGCTCGATTTCAAAATAATTTCACAGACATGTTACTAGGGTGACTCTCTATCAAAAGTGCTAAAATCGTTCTGCTCCACTGAACAAGACGATCGCCATAGCTAAAAATAGAGAGAGAAAAAAAAAAAAAAAAAAAAACATTTTAAACGACATCTACTTCTAGGCCAGTTACCCGATTTTAAAATGATTTTACAGAAATGTTCCTTGAATGACCCTCTTCCCAAGTTGTTTGAATCGCACTGTCCCAATGAACAAGAAGGCCGTCATGGCTAAAATAGAAAAAAAAAACAACAACAAAAAACAAAAAAAAAACAACAAACAAACAAAAAAAAACAAAAAACTTAAAACGACATCTCTTCCTAGGCCAATGACCAGATTTCAAAATAATTTCACAGAAATGTCATTGGGTGATCCGCTACCAAAATTGCTCAAGCTGTTTCGTTCTGATGAACAAGACGGCCGCCAGAGCTAAATATAGAAAGAAAAAAACTCTTAATAGACTTCGCCTCCTAAACTGGTGGATGGATTTTGAAATAATTTCTCAGAATATCACATGAGACGCGAAAACCAAACTATGTTTTCTGACATAAGCGCCCAGCAAAGACTCAGATCACTTTGCTCATTCAGGCAATCTGATCAGCATCTTCGCTTTGGTATGACCTGGCCGGGGAAGCGAACCCGCAACCTCCCGGTCACAAAACGAATGCTCTGCCACTGAGCCACAGTGCCGGTACCACTGTCACCATTTATGTAACCATGTTTGCTTTATAAATTATGTTGCTATAGCACATCTTACATGTCGTTCACAGCTTTGATGATCGTTCAGCATGTCCTAGCAGTGTCGGTAATTTAGGATCACTGAAACATGTCTGTTCTATTTGAATCTTGCTGTATGATAGCGGAATTTATTCCTGTATCTTGACCCAGGGTATATATGAAGTCCTGTACTCCTAACTTGGCCATTGGTGGACGTGTTTCTCCGCAACATAAATGGTATGCTATTATGCCTATGGCCTACCAGTCTGTTGATTCATTATTGAAACGGATGTGAAAAATGGTCATGTCGATATCTAGGCAGTGCCTAAGTCCATATTATGTGTTTTAATTCAGGTTTTTAATATGCAAATTTTTATGAAATTTTTTCCAAGATATGCATAACGAGTTTCACAATCAGGTATGGACAGCTGGCAGATATTCTTAATTGATATTACAAGTTCTATAACAGACCAAATAAGACACTATCAGATTTCAATCTGCAATGGTTGGTTGGTTTAAAATTCAACAACCCAGTTAACACTATTAAGGCCATATAGGGCCTGTCAGTTTGATCAACATATCTTACCCCAGCAGACTTAGACCTCTAAGCAGTTAACTAGCACTTGTGCATGCAATTTCATCAGACAACAGTTAACTGCCCATTTTTGAGTCAGCGAAACGTAGAGAATAACTGTTGCAAATATATGATGATTAATCTCCATGAAAGAATGTTGCCTGACCTAGCAGGGATCATGACTGTAGAAAATCTTTCATGATCATTCGGCATGAAAGAATGTTGCCAGACCCAGTGGTGATCGAATCAGCAACCTTCTAGACACTTGTCCGTCATGCATCTGAATGAGCCACCAAGCCTGCCTCAATCTGCGCCAATGCACTATGATAATACTGTTGGCACTATACTACACAAAAAGCACTTTTTCAATAGGAGCACTTTTTATTCAAGCATTCATCGAACGACCACAATATATAAAAAATAGAAATGCCCCCTCCCGCCACACATCAACATTTTTCACGCACAGCACAGAGAGTAATTTTATGATGGCTAATCAGCTTTGAAGAGCTTTGATGGTACATATACTCCTGTTCAATAGTCTCGAAACCCGCCGATTTCTAAAACCTGAACCCCACCCACTTTTTGTCAGGTGTTTCTAAGAGGATTTAGAATGCATGTAACATTCAACGTCATTGCATTGCACGACACTAGTTTAATATTCACATCAAAAGACAATGAGTACCTTTAGCTATATTTATTTGAGTCAGAATACCAAGGAATGACAATATATAATTAAAAATATTCGCCACATCCATGGTCGTTCATGCACCCGAAACCCTTCGGCTTTCTTCGTTTCACTAATTCAGCCTCTAGATGAAAGAGTTGGGAAACACGTCGAGTGTTTTCATTGGATACGAAATTCTACGGTAGATGTACAAAAACAAAAATCTATACAAATTTTGAACATGTAGCCAAGGGTATCTTAATAATCTAAATAAGGGTCTAAAAGGGGTTAAGTGATTGCTAGAGTAATTGGAAAAAGAAACGGACTCTTTTAACGTACTAAAGAAAAATGGACCAGAATTTTAGTCTAGAAGAAAACATGACCTGAATATATGAAGAGTTTTAAGAAAATTTTAATTATTTCTGAATAAATCAGACTTTTTTTTTTGTTTTTTTTTGTTTTTTTTTTTACAAATCGAGGGTTGAGCGCAAGACTAGTAACTCAAACATATTTTTGAAACCCTTGTTTAGGGGCAACTTGGACCCCTTTGTAAACAATGCAAATTTAGGTGCCATTGCTCATACGAGCAATGGCACCTAAATTTTCATTGTTTACAGAAAGAAATGTTGTAATCTTCATAACACCTTCATGGTGAGGAGATTAGGTTTGGGGAAAAACAACCATCTGACTTACGCCAGTCTTGCGCTCAACCCTCGAAATGAAAAAAAAGTTAAACGATTTCAAAAGTAATAAAGAAAATGTGATATTAAAGAAAGAGACATAAAATGCATAGCGACCCAATTGATCAAGTCAAATAAATGATTCCCTACAAAATTTATATGTTTTCATCTGCCTTTACTGATGCACTTCTAATCTGATATATGCCTGCCTCCGAAATGAATTGGATTTTACATTGATACACTTAATACTCATAAACAAAAACAATCGGATGTGATCTGGGTTTATTCACAATTTCACCCATTACGTAATTAATTTACTTTCCTATTTGATTCCTGATAGGCGTAAAAAAAAAAGAAAAAAAAGAAAAGAAAATAGCTGTGTTTCCGCTATCCCAACCGACCCTGTTTCAAACACCCGACTATTGTCAGTTAAAATGCAAAATAAAAAAAATGAATAAAACAAATGCCTGTATTTTCATAAAATAGCAGGCCCGACCTTGTTCTTTTCTGGAGAAAAATAGAAAAATAATAATAATAAAAAAGATTCTTCTACCTACCGACCTTTTTTTTTTTTCAGCAAATTAGCGGAAACACAGCTATTTTTTTCGCCTTATTCTAATTTTTTTTACTGGACGGAAACCCTTTTACACTAGACGTTAGTGGTTATAAGCTGCCGTTTTCCTATCATCCCCTATTTTGTGATATCAGTAAAACCATTTTGTGACATCACGAAATCGATTTTGTGATAGCGCCAATTATTATGTGATATCACTTATTATTTTATGATATCACAAAGTCGATTTAGTGATATCACATAATCGAATTAATAATATAAAAAAAAATCGATTGTTATATCATACATTCAGTCTTACTTTGTGATATCACTAAAGAGATGATTTTGTGATATCACCAAATCGAATTAGTGAATTAGTGATATCGCTAAATAGAAAAGTCACTTATTCTATTTAGCGATATCACTAATTTGCTAATTCGATTTGATAATATCACAAAATCATCTCTATTTTAGTGATATTACAAAAAACGATTTTGTGATATCACTAGATAGGAATGATTTTGTGATATCACTATATAGGAATGATTTTGTGATATCACTTAATCGATTTTGTGATATCACAAATTCACATTTTCCCTTAATTTTTTTTAATAATGAGGGCCCCCAAAATGATCACTGCGCATGCTCTAACGGTGGAATTGGCGGCAATCAATCGCATGGTGAACGCGGCAATGACTGCCATTAGTAATGAACTAGTTCAAAGAGTTGGCCGTAACTCGTCAAGCGACGATGACACTTTTTATAGATAGACGAAGATCCACAAATCTATATAGGGAAACGGTCAAACATTTTGGTCGATCCCTCAGACACTGACGGAGTTCCATTAAAACCCCGCTGTCGTCTACAACATCAGTCTCAAAACATCGCGCGCCGTTCAAATAGCCTGTTGAATGTTTGCTTAAAGTTGGTCTGTAGCACACTTTCTCTGTCAGCCATTACTCAGGGCCAACAACTGTATTAGGGAGTAAAACTGCATTGTATGCGACTTCTACATGTTAAGTGATATCACTAATTCGTTCAGATTTATTGATTCATTAATTCGATTTTTTGATATCATTAAAAAACTAGAGCTAGTGTTTGTAAAACACTATGCCCACATTGCCTGACTCTAACACTGCTTGATTCCAACACTGCTTGCCCATGACGGTAACTAAAGTACAAATATACAAGATTTCAATGTTATTTCATTAAAAGGGAAATAATTCAAAAATGGGAGATAATTTGTATATGAAAGAAAAATACGGGTCACCTATTTTTTTCATGAGGAATCCATATGTGAAATTTCAAAACATTAGCATGGTTCTAAACTTATACTAGACACAATAAAGCAACAACACTAAATGGCCAGAAATTGCAAAGGGCCATAACTCCAACATCGTTTCATTTAATTAGTTCAAAATTTAATCAGGCGATCTCCTCCTCAGTACCAATCAGTAAACCAAATATCAAGGCTCTAGCTCAAATACTTTTTGAGATATCTTACAAACGAGATTTCAATGTTATTTTATTAAAAGGTAAATAACTCTAAAATGGGAGATAATTCGGATAAGAAAAAAATACAGGTTACTTATTTTTTCATGAGGAATCTATATGTGAAATTTCAAAACATTAGCATACATGATTCTAAACTATAAATGCTATGAAAAAAGAAAATACAAGTTAAAAATGACGCAGTCTACAAAGGGCCATAACTCACAAGTATTTTACAGAATTTATTCAAAAGTTAATCAGGTCATCTACTCATCACTACCAATCTATTCATCAAGTTTCAAGGCTCTAGCTTCAATAGTTTTTGAGATATTTTGCTGACAAGGGGAAAAATGCCCAAATTTACAAAGGGCTATTACTCATGAAATATTTTTCAGAATTTATTCAATAGTTAATCAGGTCATCTACTCATCATTACAAATTAATTCACCAAGTTTCAAGGCTCTAGCTCTAACAGTTTTTGAAATATTTTGCTGACAAGGTAAAAATGACCAAAAATACAAAGGGCCGTAAGTATTTTTTATATGAAGCATTTTTTAGAATTTATTCAAACGTTAATCAGGTCATCTACTCATCACTACCAGTCTATTCATGAAGTCTCAAGGCCCTAGCTTCAATATTTTTTAGATATTTTGCTGACAAAGGAACAATGCTAAAATTTACAAAAAGGGCCATTACTCATGAAATATTTTTCAAAATTTATTCAAAAATTAATCAGGTCACCTACTTATCATTACCAATCAATTCAAAAAGTTTCAAGGCTCTAGCTCCAACAGTTTTTGAGATATTTTGCTGACAAGGTAAAACTCAAAATTATAAAGAGCCATAAGTCATGAAGTAGTTTTGCAGAAATTATTCAAAAGTTAATCAGGCCATCTACTCATCACTACCAAACTATTCATCAAGTTTCAAGGCTCTGCTTTCATATTTTTTTTTTTTTTTTTTTTTTAGATATTTTGCTGACAAGGGAAAAAATGCCCAACTTTACAAAGGGCTATAACTCATGAAATATGTTTTGAAATTTACTCACAAGTTAATCAGATCACTCATTAGTACCAATCAATTCAACAAGTGTCAAGGCTCTAGCCCCAACAGTTTGTGAGATATTTTGCTTACAAGGTGAAAATGCCCAAAATTACAAAGGGCCATAACTCATGAAGTATTTTTCATAATTTATTCAAAAGTTAATCAGATCATCTACTCATCACTATCAATCAATTCATTGCGTTTCAAGGCTCTAGCTTCAATATTTTTGAGATATTTTTCTGACAAGGGAAAAAAATGCCCAAATTTACAAAGAGCATTACTCATGAAATATTTTTCAGAATTTATCCAAAAAAAATATATAAATAAATACGTAAATAAAACAGGTCATCTACTCATCATTTCCAATCAATTCACCAAGTTTCAAGGCTCTAGCTCTAACAGATTTTGAGATATTTTACTGACAAGGTGAAAATGCCCAAAATTACAAAATGCCATAACTCATAAACTAATTTTCAGAATTAATTCAAAAGTTAACCAGGTCGTTTACTCATCACTACCAGTCTATTCATCAAGTTCCAAGATTCTAGCTTCAATAGCTTTTTAGATATTTTGCTGACAAGACTGCATCCGTATTTTTTTCAAAGGGCCATAACTAAGGAAAGGGGCATAATCCTGTCGAGAAACAAGAGGACCATGATGGTCATATATCGCTCACCTGACCAAACAGATTTGCATATTTACTGTTGAAGTTTCAGCCAAGTTCACTGCTCTAGGATTTTTGTATAAACTTTATAGCACTAACCGACCCACCCCCCCCCCCTCCCCCTCCACTACACCCCCGGCCATGTTTTTTACAAATCCTGACAACTTGAACTGAATCTTAAGAGAGGGTCACCAAAGGAACATTTCTGCCAAGTTATATTGAAATTGGTCCAGTGGTTTAAAAAGTTTTATATAGCTATAAAGCCCTACGACCTAACGGCCATGTTTTTTGACGAATCATGACAGCTTGAACAAACTTGGTAGATGGTCACCAAAGGTACATTCCTGCCAAGTTATATTGAAATCTGTTCAGTGGTTTCTGAAAAGAAGATTTTTAAAGTTTTCTATTTAGATATATAGGGAAAACAAGAAGATTTTTTTCAAGTTTTCTATATAGATATATAGGGAAAATAAGCCCCACCCCCTTGCAGCCATATTTTTTGACGAATCATGATGGCTTGAACAACCTTGGAAGAGGGTGACCAAAGACACATTCCTTCCAAGTTATATTGAAATCGGTCCATTGGTTTCTGCCAAGAAGATTTTTTAAGTTTTCTATGTAGATACATATATAGGGAAAATACGCCCTGCCACCTGGCGGCCATGTTTTTTGACAAATCCAAACAGCTTGAACAATCTTGGTAGAGGATCACCAAAAGAACATTTCTGCAAAATTATATGGAAATCGGTCCAGTGTTTTGGGACAAAATGATTTTTACATTTTTCTATATATAGGGAAAATAAGCCCCGCCCCCTGGCGGCCATGTTTTTTGACAAATCCAAATGACTCGAACAATCTTGGTAGAGGATCACTAAAGGAACATTTCTACAAAATTATACGGAAATCGGTCCAGTGGTTCTGACAAGAAGATTTTTAAAGTTTTCTATATAGATATATAGGGAAAATAAGCCCCACCCCCTGGCAGCCATGTTTTTTGACGAATCCAAATGGCTTGAACAATCTTGGTAGAGGATCACCAAAGGAACATTTTTGCAAAATTATATTGAAGTCGGTCCAGTGGTTTCGGACAAGAAGATTTTTAAAGTTTTCTATATAGATATATAGGGAAAATAAGCCCTGCCCTCTGGTGGCCATGTTGTTTGACAAATCCAAATGGTTTGAACAATCTTGGTAGACGATCACCAAAGGAACATTTCTGCAAAATTATATGAAAATCGGTCCAGTGGTTTCGGACAAGAAGATTTTTACATTTTTCAATATAGATATATAGGAAAAATAAGGCCCGCCCCCTGGCGGCCATGTTTTTTGACGAATCCAAATAGCTCGAAAAATCTTGGTAGAGGATCACCAAAGAAACATTTCTGCAAAATTATATGGAAATCGGTCCAGTGGTTTCTGACAAGAAGATTTTTAAAGTTTTCTATATAGATATACAGGGAAAATAAGCCCCGCCCCCTGGTGGCCATGTTTTTTGACGAATCCAAATGGCTTGAACAATCTTGGTAGAGGATCATGAAAGGAACATTTTTGCAAAATTATATTGAAATCGGTTCAGTGGTTTCGGACAAGAAGATTTTTAAAGTTTTCTATATAGATATATAGGGAAAATAAGCCCCGCCCCCTGGCGGCCATGTTTTTTGACGAATCCAAATGGCCTGAACAATCTTGGTAGAGGATCACCAAAGAAACATTTCTGCAAAATTATATGGAAATCAGTCCTGCGGTTTCTGACAAGAAGATTTTTAAAGTTTTCTATATAGATATATAGGGAAAATAAGCCCCGCCCCCTAGCGGCCATGTTTTTGGACGAATCCAAATGGCTTGAAGAATCTTGGTAGAGGATCACAAAAGGAACATTTCTGCAAAATTACATTGAAATCGGTCCAGTGGTTTCTGACAAGAAGATTTTTGAAGTTTTCTATATAGATATATAGGGAAAATAAGCCCCGCCGCCTGGCGGCCATGTTTTTTGACAAATCCAAATGGCTTGAACAATCTTGGTAGAGGATCACCAAAGGAACATTTCTGCAAAATTACATTGAAATCGGTCCAGTGGTTTCTGACAAGAAGATTTTTAAAATTTTCTATATTGATACATAGTGAAAACAAGCCCCGGCCCCTGGCGGCCATGTTTTTTGACGAATCCGAATGGCTTGAACAATCTTGGTAGAGGATCACCAAAAGAACATTTCTGCAAAATTATATTGAAATCGCTCCAGTGGTTTCTGACAAGAAGATTTTTTAAGTTTTTAGTTAAAAAATCTATTTTTAGCTCCTGTGACCTAGATATGCAATGGACCGGAACCATTTGAAAAACTTTGAAAGAGGACCAACCAAGGATCATTCCTGTGAAGTTTGGTCAAAATCCAATCAGTGGTTTAGGAGTGTTTATGTTGTTTAAAGATTGTGGACGGACGGACGGACATACGGACGACGACGACGACGACGACGGACGGTGAGTGATCACAATAGCTCACCTTGAGCTTTCAGCTCAGGTGAGCTAAAAAATATGTATCAGCTATTTTTTCATGAGGAATCCGTACAGGAAATTTCAAAACAGAAGCATGCACGGTTCTTAAGTTATGCTATGCATAAAAAAAAGTGACGAACAGAGGGACGGACGAACACCCAAGAAGCAATATGCCCCTCGAACTTCTTCGAAGCTGAGGGCATAAAAATGTGATCTCTCGGAAAGCACATATGTACAGTAAAAGTTCGAAAAGAAAACAAACAAAAAAATTTAAAAAAATAAATAAATAAAAATAAATAAAATAACAAAAACGCATACAGGGAAGAAATCAAATCAAATATTCATTGTTAATACCTATATTGGTGTATGGGGAAGAAGAAATAATAAGTTGGGTGTAGGGTTTATTAAATATGGCATAATACTGTAGATAATGTTTCCGGCTTGCAAGGACCAAGTCAATAAACAAAAACAAGTTTTTCCAAGAATACGGCAATCAGTAACACACACAATGGCTATTTCTCTCGAGATTGCACTAGTTCTCTCATTTTCAGTGATAATATGCAGCACAGCCTTTGAGCTTAAAGAAGCCAGAAAAGATGACACAGGAAAATTAGAAGGTAGGTGAAAATTTCCGAATACAGTTATTTGGCTACTGTCCTTTCGACATCTCTTGGAAAGATGTTTTTTGCTTGGCGTTTTATTTTAAATGAAAATATTTTGTTCTGGTTGACCATATCTTGTCAGAAACCATTTGTCTTTTATGTTTCTGTGTTTTATTCTCAAATATTTACACAAAAATTAATGTTATGGCCAAAAGTTGGTCTGACCTATGCAATTTCTATGGTAAAGTGATTTTTTGGAATTTTTTGTCTAAGAAAATATTTTTTACTTTTCTTTGCTGAATTTGAATTATTGACGTTTGACAACAATATTGCGAAAATTTCAGAAAAATTAAACAAGTGGAACTTGTTGTAAATTTGGCTCCAAGTTACCTACCCTACAGATTTCTGCATGATTTGGCTTCATTTTTACTATGGGAAAAAGTGAAAATATTTGATTTTTTAAAAAAATAATAACTAGAATAAGACCCTTTTTGTACATAGGTAGTTACGACATATGGTTTTGCATTAAATCATGACAAAAATTTGCAAATTTACTTCTACTGTGTAAAAGCGTCAAGCAAAAAACGACTTTCTGAAAGATGTCGAAAGCACAGTAGTTCCGGGTTTTAGTTTGTTCCGAATAAGTGAAAAAATCGTCATCAAATACACGACAGCTGTCAAATTTAAAAAGGAAAAAATGGTATGTTTCTGTCGTTCATTTATTCTTTTTCATATATCCGAAAATAAATTTGGGAAATATAACCTTATTGATCGATACGATCCGATTTACCCTAGCAACCCAACGCATTACATAAATTTTGTAAATGTGTAAATAACATTCGCCTCGATCTCCTTTAGTAGACAGTCAATTAAAAACATTTTTTGATCAACTATTAGGTGGAACATACTTTTCAACATCTGCTTAAATGCTCCCTGCAAGAATTTTCAACAAACTGCTTGTTTTCAACCATTTATTGTTCGCTAATTTATGCATCCAATTTAGTCAGTTCCGGGTAAGGTATTTACACGCTGTGTTCAAAGGTGTGTATGTGTATGCAAAAGTATCTCAATATACTTCAAAAAGTATTTAGATTTACGTACT